>CM051346.1:3884803-4494803 GCA_028015215.1 Gynostemma pentaphyllum | reverse complement strand
CAATAAACAATTCGTCATGCAATTCATACATAAAACCACTTTAAACTTACCTTGGAAGCTTATGGAAGTAGTTAAAATTAAGGATCGGCCTCAATTAAACAAGATTATCACCCCTAGAGTTTCCCGAAACTTGGAAATTAATTAATTACAACCAATTAGAGAGAGAACCGAATCAAAATAACCAAAATCGGATCCAATTAACAATTATTTCAACTGAACCAAGCTGAACCGATTTAGGTGAACCAGTCATCCGGTTCAATTGAACCGCCTTTTCTCCAAAAGGCAACCCACGACGCTGGCAGCCATTAAAAGGGGAGGGGAAGCTTTCAGCTTACCGTTTCTTCGTTTTTCGACGAATCTCAGGGGTCTACGATGGTGGGAAAATGTAGCAACCAGTCTCTTTTCTAAAAAAAAAGGATTTCCCTTCACCAACACACCAAAATTTCCAGCTGAAACACTCATCAAAGAAGAGCAAAAATGAAGTTCTCCACCTGCTTCTCGGCTGATGCAACTAGACCTCCAAGAGTGAGGTATCTCTCTTCTTGACCTTGAGTCCACGTGCACGAGGAAAGCAGTGAGGAAGAAGCGGAGAAAAAGAGAGAATGGAGTGTTGTTGCTTGCTCACGAAGGAGGAGATGCGACGGTGGCTATGGCGATCTCACAATGGTGATGGTGGCGTGTGGCGGTGGGGGATGACAACAAAGGGGAGGGAAGGTTTGTTTCACGGTGGTTGGATAATTCAAGGTGAGGCGGCGTTGGACTGATGAGAGAGAAGAAAAACTTAAAAAAAAAAAAGGGGGGGAAAAGGAAGCGGCTGTTCACGTTGGAGAAGAATAAGAAAAAGGATAAAATTTGTCCCTAAAATCAAGGGTAAATGCCCAATGCGTTGCCCTAAAATTGTGGGGAAACAGACAAAAATAAAAGATGAAGACCCCACCATTTAGTTATTTTCTTAATTAATTAACAATACCAAAAATAGATCTAAAGGAAAATTTATTAAATCTTAAACTATGCTAAGGTAAATTAACTTAAAAAATAAAATAAAAATGAAAAAAAATAAAAAATTACTATGAAATTAACGGGACGTTACAATTTGAGTTTTGAAGATTGGTTATGTAACGATTGTTTAAATCTAATCTAGTCAATTCATACCCCTATTCAAAATAAAAGGAGTTGTTTTTTTCGTGAATCGTAGTTTTGCGTTTGCTTTGATGTTCTTGGAATAAATCTTGGAACCAGAGAGAGAAAAAGAGGAAGAAGATGATTTTGAGAGGTAAAATATATTTTTCACACACCCTAGATATAAAATATATTAAAAAAATAAGGTCAGTTATTTTGGATAATTTATTTTAGTATAAGTTGGATTGGACAAATGAAAATGTAGGGGTGAAAAAAGCTATATTGATAGTCTAGTAGTGTAAATTAAAAAAGTTTGAAAGTGTACGGGATGTTGGCGGTGGAGCCAAAAATATTTTCAAGAGGGGCAAAAATATAGAGCTATATTTGAGAATTTGGGGGACAAAATAGACCAAATATATAAAAAAAAATTGAATTTTTTTATAAAAAAAAAAGCAAACTTTATATAGGAATTTTAAATTTCGTTGGTGCATTTAACCGTTGAAAAAAACGGAGATATTGTCAAATCTATTTAATTGAATTGAATCAATGGAGATATTTGTTGGATAATAACGAAACAAAAGCATCGAATGGAAGAGTAGTATTTGTCCATGTAGGATTAAAGGGCCGGTATCCCACGCGAGTGGCGGCGGTTGAAGTCCAGACGAGGCGGGTAGAAGACAAATATAATAATTAAAAATTTAAATATAAAAATAAAGAACATGCGTATCGGGATAACTGCCCTGCCCTGCGCTGCCCGAATATATTACGTTGCGTTAAATCACCAATTTCAGATCCATTTCTTAGCCTTTCGATCTTCATTATCTCACCCAATCTCCACCGTCCCTTTCTTAACTCTCTATAGCTATCCACGTGATCTATAACTCTTGCTGTTTCAAATATTAAATATAATTTGGAAAAAAATATATATTATTTTTCAAACAATTTAAATATTGGTCCTAAAAACATATATATATTGCTCAGATTTTTTTATCATCCCCGAAAAAAAAATTAGGAGGGTTTGATTCATAGATTAGGATATGTGTCAAGGGTTATACAGACCTGATCGACATTTGTCTTGTCTCATAATTTTAAAACACATGATGATGAGTTTTTAATCATTCCTTAAGAAATCTTTTTATTTTTATAATTTTAACATATTTTATAATAACTCATATTTAACAAATCCATTATTTTACACAATTCAAACATAATATTAACAAATCCTGACTTAATAACGCCTAACCACGAACCAAACGCACCATTGTTTCAATTTGTTACGTGATTCTTTAATATTAAATACCAAAACTCACTTCTATAAAAGCTATGTTTATGTAATAGTCTAGTATCTTCTTTATGGATCATTAGGGTGAGAGATTCAAACCCATTATGAGTACATCAACCCATTAATTTTCGTTAGTTGAACTCTTCTTATGGGATGAAACGGCATAATATCCATCTACATAATTTTCAATAATTTAATTTTCATAAAACATTACATTAAAGTAAATATATAAACCGTCAAATTAGATTAGAATTTTAGCTATTCTAAAGTGGTATCCACTAATTTAGTACATTTTAAAAAGAAAACTATAAAGTTTTGGGAAAAAATCAATTTACACCCCACTAAAAACCCTAAATTCTCAATGAATCAATTTCACTAACTTTGATAAATGAATCAATTACACATTGTTAATAAACACATTATTTTGAAAATTTTTAATTAGACATAGGCGTTTTTATATCGAATTAAAAGTTAATTTTTGAAAATTAATTTTAAGTTTATGTTAAATATTTTTATGGTTAAATTTGACCGGTTTGGTGTTGGGTTTGAACATTTTTGTCTGCTTAAATTGTAACTAGGATTTGAGTTTTTCATAGTTGAGGTTGAGCGTTTTTAATATGAGTCATAAACATTTTGTTATTTTTATCTTTCGGTGTTTGGTATTGAATTTTGATTAATTTTAAGTTTTAATATTATGTAGGTTTAAAATATTCATAAAAAAGTTCAGTAAAATATAAATTATATTTTCTTAAATATGTAAATTTGATTTTCTATGTTGAAAAGAAATATATATATTTTATTCATGTTTTAGCAAATAATAATTTTATATTTATTATTATTACTTTAAGGTTTTAATATTTCTGATTTAATTATATTAAAAAAACATAAAATATAAGTATATTTTCTCATTATGTATATGTTGAAAGATCAATATATATTTTTATTCATGTTTTAGAAATGAATGAATTTTATATTTATTATTATTATTTTAAAATTATATTTTGTTTCATGTTTTGCAACAAGACGATAAATTTTAACTCTAAACAGCCACGTAAGTTAAAGTTTGAACGTCAGACTATCATCATTAAAATCGAGAAATTGAATAGAGCTTTTAGTCAAATTTTCGGGACCAAGGTCAAACGACATAGTTATTAATCTCTTGTTTATCAAATTTTGTCATTTCATAAAATTAAAAAGCTTTTTCATTTTTGACAACACGAGCATAACTTAATGGTTAAATATTTACTCTATTTTTATAAGATCGAAGGTATGAATCCCCCTCCTCCAATTTAATGTAATATCTTTAAAAAAAAATTATTTTTAGTTTTTTTAATGTTCTTTATTCACTTATATTTATATTTATATATTTTTTTAATATATCATATCAAATTAAAAAGAGGAGATCCAAACATTTGACCATATAAAAAAATATATTTTTATATTTATATGAAACTGAGTATTAATGCTTTATTATATGAGTATACATAAATTTCCTAGAAAGTAAATTTCAAAAGTGAGTCTTTAAACAGCTTTTTGAAATAAAAATTTTTCCTCATAAATTTAATTCTTAAATCACACACCTAAACTTAAAAAGGGAAATTTCAATAGATGATAATTTTTTATAAGTAATTTTAAAAATAATAAATGTTTTAAAATAATTTAAAAATGATATTTTTCATACTGAGATTTCATTAATCTCGGTCCGAGAATACACAAGTCTAGGTCCGAGATTGGTGAATCTCAATCTGAGAAATATCTTTTTAAAAGTTTTCAAAATTTTTCTATTTTTGAAAATATCAATTCTTAAAATGCCATTTTTGAAAAATCTCTTAAAAATGAAACACACCCCTTAATTTTCGATGACCTAATTTGAAAAAAAATAATCAATTATATAATAATAATTCACCTATATAATTAAAAATTATAACTACACATTATATATCAATTATAGTTTAAATTATATTTCTGTACCTGAAATTTTATGTATACTTTATTTAGGTCCATAAATTTTCAAACATTTTATTTTAATCCATTAACTTTCAAATGTTATGGCTTAATCTATAACTTTGTATGAAAAACCCTTTAATCCTTATTATTACCAGTTTTTAAATTAATGAACGGAAATGTAATATCTCTTATTTGTCCCCCTAATAAAAATACATATCAACTCGTAAAATGCCTAAATGTTAGAGTTTATAGTGGAAACGAGTTTTTATTGAAATAAATGATGAAAATGTAAATAATTTTTTAATATGAAATTCAGGATAAAAATAAGAAATGCATAGAATAACATAAAATAAATAAATAAATTTCTCAAATAACATATTTCTACCTACTAATTACTTAAATGTCATATTTTTTTCTAAAAATTATCTAAATAGAAGTCTAATTATTATTGAACTATTTTTTTTAGTCATCATTGTTATATTCAATGAATTTGTTAGTACTTTATTTTAATTAATTGACTATTGTTCAATAGTTTATTGAACTATTTTGTTGTTTATCATTATTATTTTTAATGAATTTGTTGTTTTTTTTTATATTTTTATTTAATTATTTATTGAATTGCTATTTGAGTAAATTTTAAAAAGTTACAACATTTCAAAAATTATTATACAAAAATATGTCAATAATTATCCCAAATAAATAAAAATTGTCTCCCATAACATATTTCTAAAATAAATATGAAAGTTTTAAAATGTAATATAGTTAAAAATGAAAGTTACTTGATAATAATATAAAATAAAAAAAATCACATTTACATCAACCAATGAATTTGGAGGAAACCCCATTCAAAATTTGACGTCCCTACTTCATAATTATATACCAAATAAATAACCATAAACCCAATCAAAATTTGTTTTGTTTTTTTTTTAAAAAAAATAAATAAATAAAAAAACAAAATAATAAAAAATAAAAAGTGACCCTTTTTGTGACCCAACGTTTTTCTCGATCGTGCGGACCATAGGGAGCCACAAGATTTAAGTATTTGCCACGTGTCAAAATCTTAAGGCGTTTCAAAATGTGGTGGGTTCATTTAGTTGACAAGAACCGGTCTTTAGGTGGTTTTGGTCACCCGGTTATAGCCGGTCAACTAATTGGCACTTACCGATAGGTCCGGTAAGAGGGGTCAATGGTATAAGATAGCTGGGGTTTAAGCAATTCTCTTTGGTGGTTTTCAGAGGGTTTTGCTGATCAAAGTTTCTTCTTTTTTCTTTTTACAGAGAGAAAATAAAAATTGAATCTTTTTTGTTTTTGTTTTTTGGTTTTGAGATTTGAATTTTTATGGTTTGAAGGAAAAATATGGGATAGGAAATGAGAGAATGTGGTGAAAGAAAGATAATCCTTTTTTTGATTTCTTCAATTTCTTGTATAATTCTCTGATCTCTTGTTTGTTTGGAATTCTGGGTTTTCTTTTTCTGATGAAAAAGATTTGAACTTTGGAACCAAAATCATTGATTTCAGGTGAGAATTGTCAAATTGTTGCCATTTCTGATGTGGGTTTTCATTTTGGTGATGTGGGTTTTTAAGAATCGTAAATTTTTTTTTTTTTTTAACTCCTTAAACAAAAACCTTGGGATTGGGGATGGGAATTTTGAAATTTTGCTTCAGAATTGTCGGTCGTTTATGAATTTTGATTTCTGGGTTTTGTTTTTAAGGTTGTTTTTTCCGTCCTTGAGAATTTCTTTCATTTTCTCCCTTCTTCTTTGATAGATTCAATCTCAGATTCTGAATCAATTGTCTTAGATCGTAGATGATCGAGAACTTCCCATTTGATTGTTTTCAGTTCTTCAAAAATCGATAATTAGCCTGGAATTTGGATCTATAGAGAAAAAAAAATTCATTTTTTCTTCTTCTCTTTATAAACTTTTGATCAGGGTTTTGCTATTTATTTATTACTTGTTTGCTGATGATATTTATTATAGCTGCATGTTACCTTATATTTGATACATGAGAAATATTGAATGGGGTTTTACTGTTTCTTTTAAATTTCTTAAATATTCTAAAACTTGTTACAGGCTGGGTTTGTTAAAACTTGGGTTTTTGTTTGATCATCTATTTCTGTTAGAATTTCAATGTTTAATTATTGTAAATAATTTCTATAGGTTGGGTTTAGTTGAATGGTTAGGTTGGAATTGTTACAAATTCTTGAAATGTTAAAACATAATTCTTCCTTTCAAAATTTATTAATTCTCATTTTATTAGATCTTTGGCTCTTCAAGAGCCTCCCGTTTTTTATGGTATCAGATATTGTAAGAATAAGTTTTTTTTTTATTAATTAATTAATTAATCTCTTTTCCTTTCTAGGAATTCATCTTTGCTGTGAGCCCATTTGTATGTGCTAGAGATCTCAAAACATTTTACCCCATCTTTGTGCTATGACTTCTAAGATATGGTGCTCCAGAAGAGGCTAGATTACGGATTCCATGGCTATCGAGTGCCACCAATGCCACGAGCTACCAGATCTCCCAGGGTATATATCCTTTATCATACATGGCCCCATTGTTCTGAATTACACTGCATAATGATTTTCTGATGCATTTGAATGATTTCAATCTATTTCAGAAGAGAAGTATTTGTAGAAAGGGCACTGAAGATACTCAAATGCTTGCATTTGATTTGTTGGCCACTGTTGCTGGCAAGTTGTTGCACGGGACAGAGGGTCTTACCACGAATTTTGATACATCAACAAGAGTTGATGAGTGTGTAAGCAAAGAATTGGTGGACGACTGCAGTTTGCTCAAAGTAGAACCTTCTAATCGAGGCAGCTGTGACCCGAGCTTTGTCTCGGAGTTTGTTTTATCGGGTCATAATAAAAATAGTAATTTAGAGGATTCTCTCCCACAGCATGATGAGCAGTCATCGCAATTAGCTTCTGTAGTAACAACTCTTGACGATTTTGACAAGAGTAAGAATGAAATGGGAAATTTAGCTAGTGAGGTATTTGTAGACTCCCCAGTTAGCAAGGAGTCTGATGACTGTGAATCTGATGTTAAAAATAAAGTTATGGTAAAATATGAGCTGCATAAAATTGATGAGGTGCTTTCTGGAACTCTGGACGAGTCATGCAAAACAGAGGACCAGAAAGCTCATGCATCAGGCAATTCAGTTAGTTGTGGCCTGATGGCACACAACAAACAGATTGTTCAGAACTCTTCTTTTGCAGCTCAAAGTAATGTAAAAGTAGTAGATAGAGATGATGACGAAAACTCTTCTGGGTGCACTCACCCAGTTTCCTCAATAAAGTCCTGCAGGATGGTGCCTAGTATTAGAGACCGAAGAATAAGGAAAGTATCGGCTTCCAAGTCTTGGAAAGTAGTTTCAAGATACAGAGATGTGCCACTTTCTAAGACTGGTAGGTGGCGGTGTATTTTTATGGTGAAGCATTCTGTTAAATTCAGTTTCATATATGTTGTTTTCTTGTTCTAGATGGCATTTGGAAATCCATGTTCCGCAATAAGAGCTCTCGTGACTGTTCTTCCAGACGCCTGAAATCTCAAATGAATATTCCTTTTAAAAAGAGGAATTTTTTTGACTGTAGCTCAGTTTCAAAGTCTGATGGAGGGATTAATTCAGAGGGCCATTCAGAGTCAACCGTGAAGGTTGTCAAGACAGATGTCTCTGGTTTGTACATTATGTTTCTTCGTTGTTTCTGAATAGCAATTGATCTCTCTTTGTGCTTGAGATTTATTGCTCTCTTCAGTTTTTTGCTGAATATTGCAAACTCAATGCAGCCACTCGGAGATCATTTGTATCAGGTCGTGGTCATCACAAATCCTTCCAATCCAAAGATTCTCATGGTATGAGGAATTCTCGATTCCACTGAATTGTCTTGGTTTATCTTTTTCTTCCATTGATACATGGATTATACATGACTTTTTGTTTCTTTTTTCACAGTGAAAATTAGGATAAAATCTTTTAAGGTGCCTGAGCTTCTGGTTGAAATTGCAGAGACTGCAACTGTTGGTTCATTGAAGGTGTGGAACCAACAGATTTATGTCGAATTTACTTAAATATTTTGCTTTAGTTAAATTTAAACTTCTTCCGTTAAAGAAATTCTACACATACATAACATGATTGAGCAATTGACATTTGTGATTTGTGGGCATGGAATCTTTTGGTTGTATCCTGATCTTGCTTAATTGTTCTGTAGAGGACAGTTATGGAAGCAGTTACTGCTATACTTGGTGGCGGATTACGTGTCGGTGTTCTTCTACAGGGGAAGAAGGTTAGAGATGACAATAAAACTTTAGTCCAGACTGGAATTTCTCAAGACTACCAGCTTGATTCATTGGGGTTTGCCCTTGAGCCTAACCCTCCACAAACTCCCCTTTCATTGTTTCAAGAAGATTCTCCTTGTATCCTTCCATGTGATGCCCCTGAACCATTAACCAGGTAATGGAAAATTTCTCCTACTATTTTCTATAAATTTGTCGTTTTTAGTTGTAATCATTTTATAAGGCTGGTGAATTCTAATCAATCTGCAAGTTGCAGCATGTCAATGTGATCCATTATGTTTCTCCGTTGTTTCTGAATGGTTTTCAAGAAAATGAGTGTTATTTGTACTGTTTATACACCCCTCCTTTCTTTCTTATTTATTTATCATTGATGCCATCATTATTTAGTGAGTAGTGATTGGATGTGGTGGTTTTTTTAACTGTGATTATGGACTTTTCAGGTGTTCACCAGATGCTTCTACAGATCACCCAGGCAGTAGCAATATGTTGCTGGAGCCTCTCGGGGACTCTTTAGGCATCATTGAGAGCGATCATGATTCAGCACCCTCACCGTCTAATACATCAATTGAAAGAAACATAACAGACTCTAAGAAAGCGATGGTTGCTGTACCAGCAATGACAGCTGAGGCACTTTCTGCAGTTCCCATGCATCGGAAATCTAAACGGTCAGAGCTTGCACAGCGGCGAATTCGTAGACCCTTTTCTGTTGCCGAAGTAGAAGCATTAGTTCAAGCTGTTGAGAAACTTGGTACTGGAAGGTATTTTTTTTTTAACTCAAAAATCAAGGAGCAAATATAGCTGTTAAATTAGCATATATACATCACTGAAATAGATGTGATATATCGAACTCTTCATTTGTGGATTCATGACCCATACTGAAAAAAATTTAAATGGAACTTTCTTGTATTAGCATTACTGTCTTTCAGAAAGAGTGTTGTGAGCTGTAGAATACGATTTTTGCCATGCTTTTGCTATGAATTATGATTGTGACATTTCCTAATATAGTGTGCGATATTTGATTGTTTATAACATTCTGTAGGTGGCGAGACGTTAAACTGCGAGCATTTGACAATGCAAAGCATAGGACTTATGTGGATCTCAAGGTATGGAAACATTGTCGTTATTTCTTAATAAACACGCTTTACTCAGTTTCTTCCCAGTGATATTAAAAAGTAGGTTAAAATATAGCCTTGGTTTCTAAAGTTTTACTGTAAACTTTTCAAAAAATAGTCTTTAAGTTCCAAATTTAAATCTTGTCATCTAGATTAAATTTTAATGAAAAAATGGCATTACTCCTTATACTACAAACATGAATTTGGTAGCAAAATTGATACGAATCAGCAATCAAACTATTTGTCACAGAACTAGAAAGTGAAACATTCATATAGTTTTATCGGAGATTCAACGTCTTAATTATATAGTAAAGCTACTATTGATTTTCCAATCGTTGGTTTAGGATAAGTGGAAAACATTGGTGCACACAGCAAAGATAGCACCACAACAAAGGAGGGGAGAGCCTGTTCCTCAGGAGCTTTTGGACAGAGTCTTGAATGCACATGCTTACTGGTCAAAACAGCAAGCTAAGTATCAACTCAAACGCAGCCATCCTGAAACATGCCTTCTCCTGTGAAACAAAAAAATGTAAGCAAGTGATGGGGTTTCATTATATAGTGACTTTTTTAAAAGGTCTTTGTGACTATTCATTTTTCTTTCTTTCTTTCTTTGTTGGGTTGGTTGGGTTGGGTTGGGTTGGATCAATGTAAAAATTAATGATACAAGGGAGAAGTGAATTAAAGTTTAATGTAATATTTGGTGGGTCTGGTCTTGGTCTTGGTCTTGGTCTGCCAAAGATGGTTCTTTTCCTACTAGCTGGGAAAGGTTTTGTTTTGGCTCCTTGTAAATCATTGTTGGAATAAGAGTTTTCTAACCATAATCATTTCTATTTCAAAGTTGTAACATTCAATTAGTCTTTTGTTGTGTTTGATGAGATTTATCTTGTATTTGATGAAGTTTTTGTTTCAAAACTAGAGAGCCTGATATTTGCTTTCTAGCCCCTTCACACATTTTTTTTAGATATTACATCAAATTGGGGGTGGAAATACTCGAACGTTCGATCTCATGGAAATGAAGAGTCTTTGTAGGTTGAAATTTATCTTCATATTAGCAAATTTCTTCACTTTTGAGTTAGGTGGTTAACATGTTTTAAGTGATGTTCAATTATTTTTTAGTAAACTAGAAAAGTCTGGGATTGGACAAAGAGTTTGGGATACACAGGACTAATGTGTTTGTCTCTAGATTTTATAATTTTAAATGGTGGATTATCTTAACCCATCATTCTTAATAAACCCATTTTTTTTACAATTGAAACACATTTGAACACTAATTGAGATTTAACAAACTTTATAATTTTAAATGGTGGATTATCTTAACCCATCATTCTTAATAAACCCATTTTTTTTACAATTGAAACACATTTGAACACTAATTGAGATTTAACAAACCCACTGTATAAATCAAACATAAGTTTAACAAACCTAGGCTTAATAAATACGTCCAACTTTGCGAGCCAAACATCCCACAGATTGCATGTTTGTACATTGGGATTTAACTTTTCTATAATATAAATTACAATCAATATTCCTTAAATTTAACTTGTATGCAAATTAAATAATGTCAGAGTAATAATTTTTAGAAGATTTAAAATGTATGATGATATCTTTTACGATTTACTCATTAACTTTTTAAATACTTTATTCTAATTAAAATGGACATTTGGATTGAAATAACAGGAAAAAAAAACATAATTATTCAAATAGCACGATTTTTAAAAATTTACCGAAATGATATTTTCCTCTATTGACTTTTAACATTGGTTATTATGAATAAATATAAATCATCTAACTTAAACTTTCATTTTATTATAAATTAAATTATTAATTTAGTTTTGATAATCTATTCTCCCTCAAAAATTTATTTGACTTGATTTCAATAAAGTTGTCTTTTTCATGTCATATGAAGTTATGTTACATAAAATTAGAGAATAAAGTTTTCGACTATTAATTTTATGAAAGAGAAGCATCCTAAATAGTTGAACTATATTTAAGTTAACATTTTTGTTGTTGTTTGAGATCACGAAGAAAGCGGGGACCAACGAAAGATCCTCAAATCTAAATAACAATGCCGAGAAAATCACAAAGTATCTTTTTATTTTAACAATTTCCAAGATTTTAAGTTAGGTTTGAATAAAGCATTTTCTAATGTCATGTGTTTGCATGTTTGTTTGGGAATTTTGGTTTTTGCTCCACATGCACCCTCCCACATAATTGGCTTCATCTTGGACTCTACTTACCCCTACTAAACAATGGTTTAAGTGGAGGATTAATAATAAATACAATTTTAAAATTGATCGAATTCAAAGTTATTATTAAATTTTATGTTTTGTTTTAGTTCAAATAAGGGAGTGGTTTAAAAAATAATGAGAAATAATTTGTTGATATAATAATAAATATAAGATGACGTAGGGCTGCGGATACACTTTTCATCGTAGTCTTTATTATTTTATTTACCTTCTTATGGTTTGATTAAACACTTACAAAACATTTTTCCCATTATTAAAAGGTTAATAAATTGTTTATGTATCTGTTTTATCAATGTGAACAACATAGTGATATGGTAAAGACATATTTTGATGTGTTGTTAGCTAACATGTAAATGTGAGTTTTTTTTTATATGTAAATGTAGTAGCGACAAAGATGTGTTTTATGAATTTTTATCAAATAATAAGAATTTAAAATGAAAATTTTAAAATTATTGGAATTAAACTGATAAAAACTGTAAATTATAGGGGCTTAAATTGAAATAGACCCAAACTTTATAAGGATTAAAATTGTATTTGAATAATACAAGAATTAAAATTGTAGACTGTATTTTGTTCTACAAAGGTCAAGGTGATGTCATACTAAATTAATTTATTTTATGGTTTAAATTGGTAATTAACGTTTGGATGTATAAATTTTATTTTACATGTAGATTATCATATAATTATCACAATTGTAAAAGAAGTATATGAATTATTATATAATTATCACGAGTGTAAAATTTTCCTCAAAATTTAAGACAAGAAAAGATTGGCAAATTGGGAAAACCAACCTCCAAAAATTCATCTTAAGGTTTATTGACCCTCCTCTCACTTATTAAACTTTAGGGTTAATTTAATGGACAAATTAATATTGTTTATTTAAAAAAAAACAATATATATATATATATATATATATAAAAACAATATATATATATACACATAAATATATATATAAAAATATTATATTAAAACACCCAAAACCACCGCCAGAAAAATTAAATTGCATTTCGAAAAGACGAAACATACCCTGATTCAATTTTCCTTAATTTGTGCAAGATTTAAAGAAATTTATAAAATCCCTTAAATTTTGTAAAATTAATGGAAAATTTAAATCTAAAAATAATTAAAACTATAACTAAAAAAATGTTAAAGCTTCTGAATACATCTTTCTTCCAGAAAAAATCGAATTTATTTCTTCTTTGATCATCCTCCCACCGCCATTAATACTTCTTTAAACTCTGGAATTTTTAAAAGATAATCATTGATAGTTTAACATTGTTAAACCGTGTATAATTGATAAACAAAAAGTAATATGTATTCATTTTCTTAAAAAAAATGTTTAATAAAACTAAACCAAATATAAGGTTAAATTAAAAAAAAAACAATAAAACGAATAAAAAAAACCAAATCAAACACGTTTATATTTGATAAACAGTGTATAATTGAAAAGCCAATCTATAGGAACAACCATGAAAATTTATAGCAGTATCTATAAATGGTTGTCTTTGCGAAAATTACAAAAAAAACTACATGTTTATATTTAATAAACATTAACATGTATAGCAGCAGCCATATAAATAAAATGTTTATATTTAATAAACGGTGTATTATAGATCAATAAAGATGTAGCAGCAACCATAAATAACAAGAAGAAGAAAGAAAAGTCCCCATCCCGATCTACATCTTCTCTATCCTCTCTGCCATTATCACCATCTCTTCCACCGTCCAATCCTTCAAAATAAAAAAAAAATCCCCATCCCTTTAAAATAAAAAGATGGAGAAACTGTCTTCTTACCACCATCCGGCATGTTGACCATGATTACAAGTGCTACAGTATCGAGGGAAAACTCTTTTTGTTAAGAAAAAGAAGTTTAACAAAAGTAATTCGAAGTCCGAAACTAGTTGCAAGATGAAAGCATGAATAATTTGATGAACATTTCAGGCTATTAAATCAAACTTCTTCTCAATATTAACCCCAAAATTTCAAAAGCAATTGAAAGAGCCTCCATTACTGTATCATTAATTATGTCAGTTTTGAAATTAAATTAAATGAAGAAGGAGATCAAATGGAAAAAGAATATCAGATCAATTAAATAAGGATACAAAAATATGTTGAAAATAATCTTAGAAAATTAAAAAATCAAAATTGATATAAAACAACTCCCTATAATTAAGCAAGACATTTAAACGTAAATTAAAAAACTACAATAAATAAAAACAAATAAATAAATGAATATAAGGAAAGAGAATACAAAAGGGTAAATAAGTAAATCGGAAAACTGAAAACAACCAAATCACCACAAAAAATGGTGGTTCTTAGGTATTTTTTATATTGATTGTAATTTGCCATTAATTTTGAAATTTGGTGAATTAAAGTGGTTATTGCTGTAATTAATTCTAAACTTTATTAACCTTATGATGATGTCATTATCTTATGAAATTCTAAAAATATCCTTTTATCTTCCCTCATTTTTCCATTTTCAGCTGTTTCGATTGTTTTTATATGTTCTTTTGTTTAATGTTGTTTTTAAGATTTAGACAAAAATTTCAATCTTTGAGCATTGGACAATCCTTGAACCAAAATTCCAATCTCGAAGTAAAAAAAAACAATCTCAAAGCTTCCAATCTCGAAGCGAAAATGCATAATCTTGATTCGAGATTGGTATAAAATTCTCATATCGAACCAAAATTCCAATCTTGAATTGAAAATGCATAATCTCGAATTCGAGATTGGTAAAAAATTCTCATCTCATACCAATATTCTAATCTTAGTCTAAACACTAAGACGAATTTATACATGCTGCAACGTGAATGTTGAGGATAAAATAAAAGGTAAGACAATAATGAAATAATACAAGTTGCTTGGAAATATAAAGAGTTTAATGTTCAAGGGTGGATATGTACTTTCACTTTTTAAAAGGTCAATAAAATAATAAGTGAGGGGAGAGTCAACAAACCTTAGAATGAATTTTTGGAGGTTAATTTTCTCAATTTCCTGAAAAGATAAGCCGAGGGGAGGGGAACCTTTCTTCCCCGTTTTAGGACAGAGATCGGGAATATATTTCTCGCCCGATCCCTAAAATTATATAATTAATAAATAATTTTTTTCCTTATATACTTTTAGAAGTTTGTGATAATATATGTTTGGGAAAAAGACACTAAAAAAGTATTGAGATACCATATTGCCATAAGTTTTCAAGATATTTAAGAACTTCGATTTAATAAACATTTAAGTCCCTATAAAGTTAAATATTTTATAAACGATGATGTGACATTTTAATGATGATGGACATTGTTGATTAGATATATTTAAAATATGCTTGTCATATTACTTTTTCTTTTTTTCATTTTTTACATCACATTCAGGATATTATTTTATATCAATATCTCTAATACGAACTGATTTCACAACGACTTATCTTCGAAGGTGATTTGGCGAATCCAGCGTTCCAAGGACAAATCATCTCAAATCCTCAAATCCCAAACATCCGTCCCTTCGATTCGAAACGATCCATCAAACATGAATCAAAACTTTATTTCCTAAGATAATCCGATCTTGAACTATGTTTAACTTAAAAACCTAAAAAGATATTTGGAGTTTTGGATATCTTAAGGTAAAACTAAACACAAGGGATTTTTTTGGGTCTTGCAATTTTTTTAAAAGAACTTCTCTTCTTGTTTTCATTGCTATTTTAAGAAACAACCATGGTTGAGTAGATCTAAGTTTTTTTTTTTTACATCTCTAATGTAAATCTAACGGAATCGTTGGCCAAAAATGGCTAAATCAACAAAAATGCATTAAACAAATTTTTTATGAGAGGAAGAGATATGAGATTTTTTGTCTGATTTTGTTAATGATTCATCAAATGGCAACCCAACCCATAAGATAAATGAAAATAAATAAATGCCCCCCAGAATAGAACATTTTCACTCCTTAATAATTAACTTTTCAAATTCATAAAAACTAACAAACTTTAACCATTTACGTTTTTTTGGTTTTTTTGATTGTAAATGGTATTGCCAATTATCAAAATTTTTATTTTAGGAAAAATTCATTATATATTTTTATGGTTTTCAATTTTGAAACCTTATTTAAGTTATAAAAAAGAAATGGGTTTTAGGTTTTTTTTTTTTATTTGGATAGAGAGGGGTTTCGTGGGTCTATTTGTCATTGAATATTTGTAATTTATAGATTTGCTTGGTTAACAATCTCTTTATGCATGAAAGAAATTTGGGGTTGAACTAATATAACGCAAACCAAAGCTTTTCAAGATCAAGGGGGGGTTTTTGGGGGGGTAGTTGGAATGACTATAAATGGAAAGTTATAAAAATTAATTAAAGGGTAAAATCAAATAGACCTTGGGGTATTTCAAAATCTAAGCACCTCCTCTATAATTGTAAATTAATTAGACCCAAAGTCAATGATTTTATTTTCCAACTTCCCTTTGATTTGGCGATTAAAGAGTTTTAATCATGTTTGGCTCTACATAAATGTCCTGTAACTTTGAAATATTAATAAATAAAAGATTTTAATAACATAAACACTAGGTATATTACTCGTTAATCCTTGGCTGATGAGTTTCAAAGTCAAATTTCATCTATTATTAAAAAGGAAATGAAGATCAAAATCTTGAATATCCAAATCTTCAAAAGAAGTTATGGGTAAAAGAAAATGATTAACATGATTATTGAACATTTGAGTCATTATTCATAAATTTATGACTTTAAAAAGAAAAGGTCTTATTTGCATTTTATCCTTAATTAAAATGACATGTAAACAAATATAATATTATAAAATTAATAAATATACCACATCATTTTAAATATATCTAATCAACAATGTCACATCCTCATTAAAGCGCCACATCATCTTTCTGTTAAGTATTTAACAGACATTTAACTATAGGTAACCATAGGGACTAAAATGACTATTAAATTGAAACTCACGGGTGTAAAATACCGGTTTTGAAAACTTAGGGACCAAATGGTAAACAAATTCAAAACTCAGGGACTAAAAGTGTCTTTTTCCCTATATGTTTTTATAACTAAAAAAATTATAAAACATATTGCATAAAAGATATTTAAGAACTTTATTAAAATAAAAAAATTAAAAAGATATTTTATAAACGAATAAAAATTCTTCGTGGGGAACTTGATCCTCGCAAATTCCTTGTCCCCAACCTTTAATTTTTTAAAATGAGTATTTTAATGAGGATGTATATAGAAATGATTTAAGAGGCGAAGGTGAGGGACGAGAAGCAAGGAATACATTCACTACCCGTCCCGCCCCATTAACGTCCCCCATAACATCTTTATTTTATGATATGATTTTTAATATGATTTTATAAATTAGGGAGAGGAGATTAGATCTATAAATAAAAGAGGTATTTTAAAAAATTACATTTATTGAATGTAATTAAGAAAAAACAAAAGGACAATTTTTTTCATAATATTCAGAAATGGCACTTTCATGATATAATGAATGAAATTTTCATTAATAATGAAAGTTTCAAAATCATAAAAACTAACAAAATTTAAAAAGTTATTGAATTTTAATTTAAAATATTCCAATTAAAAATATAAAAATAATAATAATATTGATTATTTAATGATATAAGAGAAATTTATTTATTTATTTATTTTATATGTTATTTTTAAATATAAATCAAAATTTTATGCTATTTTAAAAAATAAACCAAACAAAATGACTACAAATGGTAATTTTTCTACATAAAATAGGATGGAGTATTAAAATCTAAGCACCTCATCTATAATTGTAAAGTATAGCCAAAAAAAAAAAAACTTAAATCTAAGAGTGTTTGATTGTACGTATATAAAAAAAAAATCTGTTAAAGATTTTATTTTCAACTTTTTGTTTTTAAAAGTAAAGCATGTTTTCACAATTTCCTGTTTTTATTTTTTTATTTATTCTTATTATTATTATTATTTTAATCCTAGGCTTTTTAAAGAGTGCTTCAAAGATCAAATTTCATCTTTTATTAAAAAAGAAAAAGAAAAATCGAAATCAATTTTCAAATTAGTATGAAAATGATATGATTATTGAACATTTGAGTCATTATTCATAAATTTATGACTTTAAAATGAAAAAGCTACTTCTAAGTGGGTAGTTTAAAAACCAGTCAAAAAGTATTAAGAACGCGGATAGTAAAATTATATTCTTATCACAAATATATTATATATAACGGTTTTTATTTCCGTATATCAAACACCCATTTTTATTTTATTTTTGTTAAAATCGGAATATGAATGAGGAAAAATGATATTTTTTTCTATATCTTAAAAAATAAAATTTAAACGCCACAAAATGATTTCATCACTGTTCACTCATAATGTATGATTTTAATAAATGAGGGAAAATAATAGATCACAATGTTACAGTTATATTAAATAAAGAAGATAAATAAAAATCAATTTATCCCCTTCAAACTTTACATGATTTGACGACCTTGAACTTTTGAATAAATAAATTTAAGCCATGACATTTAATGAGCGGTTCAAACCGAGTTGAAAACAAAACTATAAAATTATTCAAAATTTAAATAGTAAATCACCAAAAGATTAACGTAACAAAATATCAATAACTTAATAATAAAAACGCATAATCACAATTACAAAAAAAATTTGATCAAAGTTACTAAATCAAATTATACAAAAAAATTCACATCTGACACCAAGTATAAAAATTAATTTCTAAAAAAAATAACTTCATTTACACAAGTATATGAAAATGATAATTAAAAAAAACTAAACTTCAATTTAAATACAAATCTCCAAATTATTGTATCATAATTTATCCTAGATTATACTTGGTGACCAAGGCGTTTTATTATAAATAGAGGAACCTTTGTTGGCAAATGTATCCCAAAAATCCTTAGTGTATTTGTATTGAGTTGGGGAGGGCTTTGATGAGAGTGTGAGAAATATTGTAAAAGAAACTGTTTACTTTCTTGAGGGCTTTTTTAGCGTAATACGTTTAGTGTATTGAATATTTTTCATCGTAACTCTTGATTTATCATAGTGAAATCCTGCAGGGTAGGGAACGACGATCAATTTGGGTGAAAATTCATCGTTTGATTGTGTTTGTTTCCTTATTTTTCCGGGTTCTTTCTTTTATTCCTGGTTGAATGTGGGAAGGGTGTTTTTCCCAACAATAATTATGAAGCTTTAGGTTAGTAGTTTCTTGAAATTCTTCGTATGCAAGGTGGTGATTTATTCGATCTTCCATACAAAAGATTTCTTGGAAAGGTTATAAACTAGCTGATTGAGGATTAAGCCAGTATGTCAAGCTTTATGAGTCCAGGTGAAGTTTGATGTAGAGAAATTTGATGGAATGATCAATTTTGGCTTGTGGCCAGTGCAAGTCAAGGATGCATTGATACAATGTCCAAAAGGCTTTGAAAAGAAGAAGGGGTACTAACTGGTATTAATGGTGATGGTGATTCAAAGAAATCGGATGCAATGATTTCGGTGGTGGTCACTTGAGAAGAGATTGTCTAAAGGGGAAGGTCAGGGCTGGAAGAATGTAATATTTTGTCTCTTTCAAGTATATTCATACTTGAAGAAAGAGAAGAAATTCATCCTTATGTATGGCCGCTTTACCATGATAGAGGATTTTGTTAAGATGAATACGAGCATATAAATTAGAATTATGTAAGACGTGTGGTGGAATGGTGTCGATGGTCAAGAATTTCCTGGGAAGCCAAGGGGGTGGAAGTTGCACCATAATTTCGAGGAAGGTTTATCGACATGTGCCTAAAAAGGAAAAATCTTGAAGGTGATATTCCAAGTGGTCTACTTATATGGTGGAGTAGGATAGCCCTATTTGAGAACTATGATTGTCGGTGAAGACAATGGTTGTTAATGGATTCTTCATCTATCTTGCCAAGGTGGAATTTGTTGGATTTGGCAAGTATATGAAAATGATGGATAAAACCCTAAACTTGTAACAAGTTTGCTTGGGGACCAAGTCTTAATTGTGGCCATTGGATTTGCTTGGTGGGCAAGAATGAATTATGACCGTTAGATTATAGCTTGGTGACTATTTGTATTATAAATAAGGAACCTTTGTTGGCAAATGTATCCCAAAAATATTGGGGCGTATTTGTATTGGGTTGGGAGGCTTTGATGAGAGTTAGGAAATATTGTAAAAAAACGGTTTACTTTCTTGAGGGCTTTTTTAGCGTAATACACGTTTAGTGTATTGAATATTTTTCATTTACTCTTGATTTATCATATTTAAATCCCGAATTAATAATTCTGGTAACCAATATAAATCCTTGTTCTTTGATTGTGTTTGTTTCCTTATTTTTCTAGGGTTCTTTCTTTTATTCCTAGCGGTGAATGTGGGAAGGGTGTTTTTCCCAACAAATACAAATCTCCAAAATTGATCATAATTCTATTAGCAGAGAATAGAAATTAAACCACTTATTAAAATTTAGTTCGAGCTTTAAATTTATTAGATAAAAAATTTAACGTTTAAATTAACACATCATTTAAAATTCAGAGTATAAATTGATTTTTGTTTTTCCTTACATAAACTCTCTCATATCTGGGTAAGAAAACAATAATTTAAATAAATACCAAACAAAACAATGGGAAGATGTCATAAAATAAAAAGGAAAGATAATTGGTATTTAGTCAGCATATAGTCCAGGTTCCAGCAACCCATTTTGACTCACTCTCACTATGGTCACTAGCTGTTTGACCGATAAAATTGGATAATGTTTGATGATAAGTTTTTTTTGTCCTATACCACGGGAGATTTGGGCTTCAATTTCATGAGAAGAATGTAATTATTTAACCAATTTAATTATATTCATATAGTCATTCTTTAAAACTCTTTACTTTTTTTAGGGCTATTAACATTAATAATCAAATAGAGCATATAAATTATAATTATATTAGATGTTCCAAAATAATTACAAAACTAGACAAAACCATCTGCAGGAAAGTTGAAAGGAAGAAAAAAAACCCTTGATTTAATTTTCCTTAAATCATGCAATATTTAAGGAATTATTAAATCCCTTAAATTGTGCATGATTTAAGATCAATTAAAAACTAAAAAAAATTAAATAAAAGGGAAATCTAATTCTATCTAACTAATTACTCTCTTTTCCAGCTACAAAATCAGCTTTCTATCAATTTTCTTCTCCAAGAACAAGACATCTGTCATTGATACTTTTTAAGCTACAAAATTTAAAAATCCAGAAAATAAATAAAAAGTCGGTTAGTTTAACATGTTTATATTTGTTAAAAACTAATAAAATCTATAGTTTAACATTATTAAACAAAATCTAACCAGAATAATTTGATCCAGAAAATGATTAAAACGTCGGTTAGTTTAAAATGTTTATATTTGTTAAAAACTAATAAAATTTATAGTTTAACATTATTAAACAAAATCTAACCCGAATAATCTGATTCAAAAAATGATTAAAACGTCGGTTAGTTTAACATATTTATATTTGTTAAAAACTAATAAAATCTATAGTTTAACATTATTAAACAAAATCTATTGTTTAAGATTTTTAAACAAAATCTAACCATAATATTTTGATCTAGAAAATGATTAAAACGTCGGTTAGTTTAATTTGTTAAACAAAAATAAAATCTTTAACATTATTAAATAAAATCTAACCCGGGCATCTTAATCCAAAAAATATTAAAACGTCGATTAGTTTAACATTTTTATATTGGTTAAAAACTAATAAAATCTATAGTTTAACATTATTAAACAAAATCTAACCTGAATATCGTGAACATTAACATCAAGATTCGTTTTCGATCCAATCTTGTACATTACTCTATTCGACATAAATCTGGAAAGCTACCACAAAACATGTTTTATTTCTCCATCTCCATCTTCTTCTTCTTCAAGACTAAAATCCTATCACCATATTCTTTCTAAAAAATATATAATAATGAGTGAGAAATATATAAACTTCCACCATGAAAAAGCTTGACGTCAATATATCTACCCATCTTTTACGACAAACATAGAAATGAGAGGATGAAGAAAAAACTCATGAACGAAAGAAATGAACTGATGAATGTGAGAGGAATGAAAAGTAAAACCTTAATTCTACATAAAATAAGGAATTAACGAAACAAAAGGAACGTAAAAAGGAAAAAAAATGTAAATTAATAAGAAGATATGGAATAATAAGATATGGAAATTTTGAAAATATAAATAATAGATTTTGAAAACAAAATCAAAATTAATAATTCGAAAATTATGAATATAAATCGGAATAAATTTTGAAAACAAGATCAAAATTAATAAATACATAATCATAGAGAGTAAATCAAGGATAAATTAAAATCGGCTATAATTAATAATCAAATAATTATAGAGAGAAAAAAGGGTATAATAGGGAATTTACATGAGAAAAACCACCAAAAGTGGCCTAGAATGGATAATCTTATAATTAAAAATGAAACATCAATATACTTGTAAATAAGAGCTCCGATTTGATTTAATGAGTAAAAATTTCCTTTTTTATATGTTTTTTTCATATTGAATTATAAAAATTAGTGGGATCCCATGACAGAACAACTAAAATATATTAATGTGAAACGTTGCCTTAATTAAAATTGTTGGCAGTGTGGCAGTGCCACCATCATTTAGATAAAGAGGTCATTCAATTGAATCAGTGAAATCATAAAATCTTCATGCGGTGATTGTATTTAATACTTTTTAGCATAATTATGTGTTAATTATATAGTATAAACTGGTTAAATTATCCATATAATTTTTCTTTCTTAAGCTTGAAGAAGTGTCAATTGGTGGTTGAAGGATTTTGAGAGAGAAAGAGAGTTTCAAAAGACCTATGAGAAATGATGATTTATATAACATAAATGACGTTTCTTAAACTTTTTGATTTTAAGAAACTTGATTTACACAGATTAAAAAGCTTGATTAATACAATTTAATTCAATTAAAACAGATGCTTAAGTCAGGTATTCATACGTTATAACAGTGAGGGCTTGACAGTACGAAAATGACAGAAAGTAAATGACACGATGATATGATTAACGTGAGAAACCTCCACTGGTAAAAACTCACGAGGCCAAGCCCTAAACAAATCCACTAGAATTAATTAGTCGTTCAATACAAGAAATTAAACCGAAAAGTATAAATTAAAAGAACTCCCTTCTTTGTTTGTCTTTGGTTATTTTCTACAATGACTTCGTCTATAATGGATTTTCACAAGCTCCTCTTGTGAGAATGACGTCCCGAACAAGATCCCCTTGTACAGAACTTTCACGAGAAACTCCCTTCCTCGATTTGAAGTTGTAGGACTTCTTTTATCAAGAATCTTTCAACTTGAACCCTTTTTGAATGTAGATGGTTGGAGCACTTTGATACACACACATCAAACAAAATCTTGCCACAAAACAATGCTAATAATAGAGCCAAGAATCAGACATAAAAAACTTGGTTTTGGACAAGAAAGAAACTCAAATTTATATCCAAATTTAGAAACCTCTGATGGAGGAGGCGAAGGGCCAGCTGGCTCAATCAATCCCTAAAAGATAGCAATTAAAAGCTGGAGATTTTCCCTAAAAAAATCAATCAGATAGATGGTAATAATCCCTAAATAAGAGCAATCAAATAGCTTTAGTAATTGACACAATCTTACGAGGGTTTATTTGAGAGAGAGGACCAACAACTTAGCAAATAAAAGGAAAGAGTTAAGGAGGAGAAAGGGGATTTTTTGAGATATGTCATTCCATTTAGGGAGAAAAAGAATTAAAACATTTTTTTCTTTTTATTTATGACAACATAAAATGCCAAGACTAAATATTAGAAAAAATCCTTTTAAAATAATTTTTCAACAATAAATTTGATAAACTATCTAGATTTTTCTTTTATGAACTTTGAAGAAACGTCAATGACGGTCTGGTGGTTTTTTTTGGGGAGAAGAATGAGTTTCAAAAGTCATATGAGGATGGACACATGAGAAATGATTTAGGATTTTTTCCATCTGCTCATAAAGTCACGCGAGAAAGATGTATGTTTTGATTTTTTTTTATATAAAATCTAGCACGATTTAAAAAGTTTCATAATATGATTGACAATTATTTTTTATATCGAAGGATGTATTTCATCATTTCACCTTGCTTTAAAATCGGGTGACTGATAGTCTTGCCATTTATCTTTTAACAATTTGGTTCACCGTTTCAGGTAGTGAATTTGAGGGTATACAACCCTAATCAACATTTGTCTTTCAGTTTTGAAACCTAAAATGATGGATTTGTTAACCTTTTCTTAACAAACTTATCTATTTTCATAATTTCAAAACATTTTACACTTAATAAACTCATTGTTTTCAAACTAAATATAATATTAACAACACACTATTTAACCATTTCCCGCTTAACCACATTGTATGACCTAATTCTTGTGTTATTTAATTAACAAAAACCGTTTTTCAATTTTTACTTGCAAAAATCAGAATTTAATGATTCAATTATAAGTTCGTCGATAGAGGCTAGGGGTGAAAGAAAACTCCCCCGCCCCTCTTCCCGCCCCGAACCTTCCAAACCCGCTTTATAAATGGGGTAAGGGTAGGGGCAGGGGCGGGGTAGGGGGAAAAAATTTCCCCCCTTTAATAAACGGGGCGGGGGCGAGGCCCCATTTAAGAATGTTACTTTTTTTTATATTTTTTTTCTTTCCTTTCCTTTCCTTTTTCTTTTTCTTTTTTCTTTTCTTTTTCTTTTCCTTTTGTTTTTTTTCTTTTATTTTCTTATTCCCGCACCTCACGCACGCTTTAGTCTCACACAGCAAGCACAGTCACTATTTAGCAGCCATCCCCTCCTAACTCTCAAACCAGTCGCCGTCGCCCCTCCCGCCGTTACACCGCGCCGCCTATCCACGTCGTTCAACGTCGCTCCACGCGGCCGCATCTCAACATTGCCGCCTCTCCACGCTGTTAAAAAAAAAGGGAGAACCCGCCTCGCCCCGCCCCCATAAATGGGGCGGGACAAGGGGGGGTAAATTTCTTAATGGGGCGGGGGGGGCGGGTGGGGTTTTTCTCCTTAAATGGGGCGGGGGGTAAAGGGGGACCCGCCCACCCCCCCATTTACACCCCTAATAGAGGCACAGTTGCAACAGTGATCGTAAAGTTGTAACTTAAGGCAGATTGAAGAACAGAACTTTAACAGAACATAAAAGATTAAGGGAAGGAAATGACATAGCGACTTATCAACGTGGGAAACCAATCGGTGAAAATATATGAGGCCACGCCTAGAGAAAAATCCATTAGAAAATCAGTGTACATCCAAACAAGAAATTTAAAGCAAATACGCAAGCACAAACGAAAACTCCCTTTTTCTTTGTCTTCAATTACTCCTTGTTGATGATGATCTTCAAGTCGGATTATCCACAAGTCCCTTTGCAGATCTCGATCCAAGAAATCTCTTCCTTGTCACGAACGTATTACAACATGAAATCCCTTTGGTATGTGTTAGTCTTCTCGCAAGACTAACTTGAAGTTAAGTAATTGAAAATACTAAACCAAAACTCTCTCAACAATAAAAACCTCACAAGAGATTATGAAATAAAAGATAGAAAAATTATACAACACTCTATGATAATTTTCTTGAAGCTTTGAGTGATTAGAAGAGGTGATTTCTAAGAGATGTATACTACTCCTTTCATAAAGACAAGTAATAACAATTTTGGTTTAAGGGAAACTATGACCAAAAAAATTTTCAATCATATACTGGAGCAACCATAAAAAATGAATAATTTGAGAATGCTTTTAGTTAGAAAATTAATTGCCAGCCATATTAGGAAAAATCCAATCACCAAAAATCAATTTGTGATATACCATAAACTAGTAGAAAAAGGATACACTCCATAATTAAATATTTAACCAATTATATAAGAATCAATATAATAAGGAAACAAAGGAGGATACCTCAACTTACGGTTGGACAAATGTCAATCAAGAAGCTGAAACTTTTCAAAATAACATTACAAACTAATTTCTATAATTTAAGTTCAATCATATTAATTCACATTAAAATTTAATAATTTGATATGATAATTGCTTAATTAATAAATGACTTAATCAATTTAAAATTCATACAAATATTAAACATTACAATAAATTTGTTTTGTCAAAATAAAAGCCAATAAAAAGTTATATTCTAACACACACAAACGATCATGCAATTCATGTTAATAAAAAATTTAAAGTATTTGGTACGATTTGATAAGAAATAAGTCAAACTAAATGACAATGCTTAATTTAATGATTTTTTTTTAATCTTGAAAATTATGTCGGATTTCTGTGTACAAATTATCATGCGCAAGAGTTTTTGCCCGTGCAAAATGGGTCCCCTTTTCTAACAAAATGCAAGGAAAAAGCATGCTTTCTTGTCGTCCATCAAATGGTCTTTTTTGACTCCCTAGCCGCCCGCCCCCACTTCCTATAACATATCAAACTATCTTCTTCATAAAAATAATTTCTAAAAAAACAACAGCCTTTCACTTTTCTTCTTTACTTTGCCAACAAGTTTTTGTTGTGGCAAATAAATTGTTAGAGTTTTTCAACTATGGTATTTTAAGAATTCATATTTTTAAAAAAATAGTAAAACTTTTATAAAATAATATTTTTCATATTTAAGAGTGTCTCATACTTAAATTCCAAATATTATTTTTGAAATATTTCAAAACATTTATTATTTTCAAAATTACTAAAAGTATCATATGTTGAAAATTCTTATAGAGTTTTTATTAGGAGCAAATTAATAATAAAAAAAAAGGTAGTGTAATAATGTAATTTCAAAAATCTAAAGCATGTATAAAAAATGACCTGATATAATGTAATCTTGAATATCTGAGTATCTAAGCTATCTGACTATATATATATTTGAAGGATAGCTACTTGAGTATACTTAAAAAAAATTATCTCAAATAACATATTTATATATTCTAATTACTTAAATGTCAAAACTTTTTAAAAATTTCTCGAATTAACATAATTGAACTACTATTTTGTTATTTTATGGTTTTTTTCTTTTCACATTTTTAGTTCAATAAACTATTTTCAATAAATTACTGAATTTTTTTTGTTATTTTTTAATGAATTTATTTATTTGCTTTTTTAGTTCAATAAATTATGCTATTTGAGTAATTTTTTAAAAGTTTTGACATTTCAGTAATTAGTATGTAAAAATATGTTATTTCAGTAATTGCCCATATATTTAATTACCTAAAAGAAACTTTTTAATTACATTATATTTAGATTATAGTGAAAGAAATTATCTTTAAAGTTAACCTACCATTCAGATTATAAAGTCGGGAGCTAAATACATATTAGACTCATGTAACCAACCCAGACCTATTTATCCAAAATCATGAGCCAAACGATCTCTAGAAATAAAATAAGATAGTATGAAAGTTGAAGATCAAAATAAAATTCAAACCCAAATTATATCTTTATATGAAAGAAGAGTTCCATTTCACAATTATAAAAAAAAATGATATTTTTTTCTTGCAAAAATGGACAACGGAGATATGAAAATTATTTCTTACACATTTATTTATTTTAAAAAGTACCTATTACCCATATGGCTGTTAATCATCAGTTAGAGTATATCACATATAACAGGTAAATCTGCTCACGAAATATATGTATATCATTTTAATTCTGACTTAATATGTCAAATTTTAATTGTTAGGCATATTTAAAATCGGCAGAAAAATATTTATTAAAACTAAAAATTAATAAATTATATAATTTTTTTCAATTGAAAAAATATGAAGAATCTTAAAAAAAAAAAAAAATTGTAAAATTTAAAAGCATAAAGTAACATTGGAACCTGCAACTATTTAAAATAATTATTTATTGAATCAGTAAATACAAATATACAAAAGAATATAAAAGTAAAATAATGTAGGAGAGTCCACTGAATTTCATATAAATTGTGTCATATTAATACAGTTTTGATAATTTTGATATTTTAAAATACATTGGTTATTTAAAGAAGGAGACTCATAGAATGAATACATATGCATAACCTAAAAATATTTCGTACATATCTAAAATATTTTTTTGGGTAAAATACTCATTTGGTCCCTGAGTTTTGGAGGACTTGTCTATTTGATCCTCATGTTTTCAATTTGTGTTTAAGTAGTTGTAGAAGAAGAAAATTCGGCAAATTACAAATTGCCACGTAATTATTCAAGCCAATGACAAAATTACATGTCATTAAATGAAGACCGATCATAAATTGACATGTGTCTTTAAATTAAATTAAAAGACATTAAATTGGAAAATCAAATAATGCCACATGTCTTTTTTATGGTCATTGGATGACATAAATTGGTCAAATGAAAATACGTCACGTGGCGATTGGGCCCAAATCAAATGAAGCTCATACCCACCAAAGGTTCATAGAAAACTCTATAAGTAGAGTAGACCATTAATTCATTAAAGGGGGCCAACAACAGAGAAGATTCAGAGAAAAGACTTCGACGATTAAAGACTGAAAGACAAAAGACTGAAGACTTCGACGATCAAAGACTCGAAGACAAAAGACTGAAGACCTCAAAGATCGAAGCCTCGAAGATCAAAGACTTCTCAAAGACCATAGATCGAAGACCTTGAAATCGAGATTAAAGACCAAATGCTCTTTGAAGATCGAAAACCTCAAAATTGAGATTGAAGACTTTGAAAAATTAAGCCTTGAAGATCAAAGACTTCTCAAATACCAAAGACTTTTCGAAGACCAAATACTCTTTGAAAACTTCTTGAAAACCGTTAATCTTGAAGATCGAAGACCCTAGACTTTGACGACTTTGAAGATTGAAGACTTTAAAGACTCTCTGAAGATAGACTATTTTCACACAAGTTTCAAAACTTTAGTGTTCAAGCTATAAGACTGCAAAGATTGACTCTTCACAAGCTCAAAAGCCGAATATTCAGTCCAACGATCCGAGAAATACGCTAACTAGCCCTCGCATCGAAGTTTATGAGAAAGCATAAGAGGATTATTTCCATTAGAGATTGTAACATCAAATTATTCACCATATCAAAATTTCTGTGTGAACAATGGTCCCTTAATTTTGGATGTCGAGTCTATTTGGTCTCTACGTTTTCAATTTGTGTCTAAGTGGTCCTTGAGTTTTGGATATTGTGCTATGTTTAGTCCATGGATTTTCAATCCCTGGATTATTATAAATAAGTTTAATTGTTCCTTAATTTGTTAACTCGTTAACTTAATATCGACTTAATGCTGATATAAAATGTTTAATTGATCAAAATACAGACATGAGATTAATTATTATGTCAAATCTTAAGTCTGGATTGATGAAATATTTAAAATAATATTTAATTGGGCAATTTGACATGTTATGTCACCATTAAGTCAACATTTAGTTAAAAAATTAACAAATATGTTAAATTAAGGATTAATTAAACTTATTTATAATATTCCTTGAAAACCTAAGGATCAAATAGACACAATATCCAAAATTCAAGGCCATTTAGACACAAATTGAAAACGTAAGGATAAAATAAACATAACATTCAAAACTTAATGACTATTTAGACACAAATTAAAAATGCGGGATTAAATAGATATGAACTCTAAAGCTTAGGACCAAATGAGTATTTTTATTTTTGTCAGAAAGTAACTATTACCCAGGTGGCTGTTACTCATCAGTCAGAGTATATCATATATTGCAGGTAAATCAGCTCACAAAATATTTGTAAAACATTTTAATTCTGACTAAATATGTCAAATTTTAATGTTAAATCTTTTATTTTCTCTCGTTTGACTTTAATTTAATATTTTGGATAAGATGCTGGAAATAAAAAAAAAGATTCTTAATTTTGATGACTTTTCTTATAATCAGGTGGTCAAAAGAACTTGGGGATGAAGCTAACTTTCCCGGATTCATCTCCCCCAAATCGTGATAGCAATATTTCTCTTCTTGACTGGAATTTTCCTTCCTGACCCACTTCTCAAAATTTAATTAATTTTTTTTTTTATGGGTATCTTTTGAAATCTTTAATTATTCATTTATTTGTTTGTTAACTTTTTTGATAACCCTTTTTCCCAGAAGCTTCATTTTCTTTTCTTCAAGAGGAGCCGACACTTTCCATTTCAACTCTTTAATAGCATCAAATCCCAATTCTTTGTTTAAACTTTCAGGTTTTTCTTCTTCTTGTAGCTGATAATCTGATTCTTACTTCTCTTTTTCTATTGATTTTGATTCATTTGCTTAGTTTTTCATTTGATTTTATATGGATAATCTTGTTGATGAGTTTCCTAATTCTTGGAATAATATTCATGTTCATCATAATCTTTCAAATGGGTTCAAATTGAACAATGAATATTTGAATTTGAATCCTTCAAATGGGTTGAGAGTCAATCATGAAATTATGGATCCCCTTTTGATTCCAAACAATCCTCAGATTTTGACTAATTCATCATCTTCTTCTTCTTCTTCTTCTTCATCAAGTCCAAGCTCAGAAAGTGAATCTCAGGATAGCCATGACACCTCTAATTCTATGCTTAAGTTTATTACTGAGATGCTTATGGCTGAAGAGGATTTGAAAACTAAGCCTTGTATGTTATTAGATTGTTTGGCTCTTCAAGCTGCTGAAAAATCATTTTATGATGTTCTTGGTCATAAGTATCCTCCTTCTCCTAAACTTTCTGTTATTTCTCAAAATGGAGATAGCCCAGATTGTGATTCTGTCTATAACAATGATTTTAGTAATGGCTTTTTGGATGCTGATTCCAATTGGGTTCTTGGTAAAGGAAATTCTGAATCTTTTACTACAAATTCCTCTCTTTTTTACCCTGCTGCAACCCCCCTTTCAACTGAAGATTCATTTTTCGAGATGCAATCTATTGGGAATTTCATGAAAGGAGTGGAAGAAGCTAACAAGTTTCTTCCCAATGGAAAATTTGAAATCATTGACTTGGAGAGTAACCAATCCGTTGCTTTAGCGCCTGTGGATTTGTCTGGAGTTGTTGTAGAGAATTCAGATAAAAATGGGAGGTCCCATCTTTCGAATGGATTCAGAGAAAAGAAAAACCATCAAAGGGAGAATAGTGATGATTCTCCTGAGGAATTGAGAATTACCAAGCAATCAGCTGTTTTTGCTGATGATAATGCACTATCGGATTTATTCGATGAAGTACTGCTCTGTCACGGTGAAAGTCGGCAATCTCAATCTTGTGCTTCTGATGAGTCGTCTGAAAATGAAGTGATTAAGAAATCTCAGGGCAAAACTAAGTCGAGAAGATCGAAAGGGAAGAAAACTCGTTCCAGGAGACAAGATAACAGTGTGGAAGTTGTAGACTTATGGACACTGTTAACTCAGTGTGCACAAGCAGTCTCAAATTATGACCAAAGAACCGCAACAGAGCTTCTCAACCAAATCAAGCAAAATTCTTCAGCATTTGGGGATGGTACTCAGAGATTAGCTCATTACTTTGCCAAGGGCTTAGAGATACGACTCGCTGCCGGAACCCCTCTGTACCAACCGTTTGCAAGCAACGAAACCTCAGCAGCTGATCTCTTGAAAGCTTACCAGGTATTTATCAAAGCATGCCCTTTCAAAAGGATGCCATATTTCTATGCCAATAGATTGATTCTGAAACTGGCTGAGAAAGCAACAAGTATTCACATTGTTGATTTCGGAATTCTCTATGGTTTCCAATGGCCCTGTTTAATTAAGCGGCTATCACATCGATCTGGTGGACCACCTAAGCTTCGCATTACGGGAATTGAGCTTCCACAACCAGGGTTTCGACCAGCTGAACGGGTCGAACAAACTCTTCGTCGCCTTGAACATTACTGCCAGAGATTTAATGTACCGTTTGAATACAAGGTCTTTGCACAGAAATGGGAGACGGTTAAATATGAAGATCTCCAGATTGACAAAGATGAACTTACTATTGCCACTTGTATGTCCCGGATGAAGAACATACCCGATGAAACAGTGGTGGCAAGCAGTCCAAGAGACAGGGTCTTAAAGTTGATCAGGAGAATCAACCCAGATCTATTCATTCATGAAGTCACGAATGGCACTTACAATACTCCCTTCTTCCTCACACGGTTTAAGGAAGCACTCTTTTTCTACTCAGCATTTTACGACATGTATGAGGCCACGGTACCTCGAGAAAGTCCACAGAGACATCTCAGTGAGAAGGAAATTATTGGAAGAGATATCATTAACGTCGTAGCATGCGAGGGGCTAGAGAGAGTCGAAAGGCCGGAGACCTACAAACAATGGCAAGGAAGAAATACAAGGGCCGGGTTCAAGCAGGTGCCCTTAGACCAGGATCTCTTGAACCAGGTTAAGAAGATAGTGAAATCGGAATACCATGAAGACTTCGTGATCGATCAGGATGGGTCTTGGATGTTGCAAGGTTGGAAGGGAAGGATAACCAATGGTCTGTCTTGTTGGGTAGTTGCCTAAAATATCAGAGGATGTGATTCCTAGATGTATCCATCTTCTGGGCTTAATCATGTGAGTCTGTTATAATTATGTTTATCTTGATATTCTTTCTTTCTTTCAGTCTTTAGTGTTCTTGTTTCCTAGCTTGATTGTTGAAACATTAGATTTGTATATATTATTATTATTATTGATGTCTGATTTTCCCCAACAAACAAAGCATATGCTTGAAAAGTTGATTGAGACCTTATATTATAAAATATCTATTACAAAGCTGGCTTTATCTGTCCCTTTTCTTTTCCTCAACATGGTAAATGCTCCACTTTAGTCTTCTTTGCATCACTGCTGAATTTTGATGAATTTTACCAAGACATGCCTTTGAAGTGGACCGTTTTTACTATCCTTGTCCGGAATGATATGATAGGAACCAGATCTAGAATAACACTGATTGTCTTGAAAATAACAGAATAATAATAACAAAAATAGTAAGATAACCCAAGTAATTGCCTACTAAAACAAGCTTTCCCAAACAAACTTATTATTTAATTACAGATATGCCCCTATCCCACTAATAGGTTCTCCTAACATAATATTGTGAGTGACATCAAAGACGGTTCAAATATGATCTTAAAGACATGTTTTGAAGAGTAAAAGGAAACTTAAGTGGTCATGTGGTGATGTGTTTATCTATGCTAGTTTGGCAGGCTATCATATGAGATGTGTACTGCGGCCACTTTCTGGCTAATGATATTGGATTATGGAGGGCTGACTCTGAATCAAATGACAGTGAAACTTCCAAGTTCACGTGAGGATGTTTTCCGAAACGATCATTTGAGGTGAGTTAGATCATTAGCCTAACCTATATTTGTTAGTTGAGTTTTAATACTATGAGTTTGTGTTTCTTAAACCCGTGGATTTAAAGCAAAGAACATTTATTAATATAAAAGCAAACTTAAACCTATCTAATAAACACAAATTACACAAATTCAAATTTCTGAAACTCATTTTTTTTTCAAACGTACGTACTTCATAAATCCAAACTTCCCTATCTCAAGCTACACAAATTCATACTAAACAACTATCCTACCAAACAATCCAAAGGTACCATTTCCACCTCTCTAGAATTTTGACCTCAACTTTGTATGATATTTATTACTTGCATGTGTTTGAGAATAATGGATTCTCCATCTTTGAGAATCATTATTTGGAAGGTTGTGATATTGACGTTAAATTACTAAATCCAACCAACAAAACACTTAACAAACTCATTGTTTTGCACAAACCAAACACAATGTTGCTTAATAACACCCTCCTTAACAACCCAAGCCTAGCAACACCCTAAGATCACCCTATCTCAGTCACAATCACAAAATAAAATAGCCCAAAAAATTTGAACACGACGCTAAAATACCTAGATTTAGCCATAATTTTTTTTGACATGGACACAAAACTCAATACCACAAAAAAGATTTCATCTAGTTATATATCCACACCTAACTAGAAATCTCTTAAAGAGTATTAGTTGTACCACATATATAAGTTCAGAGTTTAGTATGATGATATTAAAACTTTACGGTTAAAACTAATTCACACAGCCAAGTACATAGGAAAAAACATTAAATTTTCACAAGTTTTGAGAAGAAGTAAGTTGGGGTTTAAGATTCTTTGACAGTTTATTTTAAGTTGGGTTCCCCTCAAAGATGTTGGAGACTTGGTTTTTTGGGAAGCTTTTCGTTCTTTTACATCAAAGAAAAGAAAAATTCTTTGAATTGTGTAAATTCCCAACAATGTGCTGTCTCAACTCTTCTTTGGTCGATTTGGCTCGAGTATAACGCTCGTCTATTTGAGGATAAATAATATTAGAGTAGATAGGTATTTATACAACCTAAATTAATATAAATGGGTTTATGTTTGGGAGTTTGTTTGTATTGATTTTTTTGTTGTGCCAAGTTTTCAAATTCGTTAGATATTACTTTCATTCCTTGTATCTTAAATGAAATTCATTTTTGTGGTTCCTTGTTTTTACTTTTTTCCCTTTTTGTTTTGAAGACTCGTGATCCTCTTCTTATTTCTGATCTCATTTTTCGACTAATGAAAGTTTCATCTTTTTTATTAAAAAAAAAAGAAGCAAAAGTAACTAGTGCTAAAAACATATATTAAAAAGAAAAAGAGACGAGAATGATTATTAAGCAATATAATTAAGGATATATAAAACGATTAAACATGTAATCTAATCTCATGATTAGGACTGATTTTTGTATGTTACAAGACAAGGATAGCTTTGTTTGAAATATCAAAAGGAAGTTATTTCTTGAACTTGAAGAAATTGACATAATCAAATGAACAAGAAATGAAGATTTGAGAATGAGAGGCCGCCGCCGTTAAAGACTAGGCAGGCAGCAGGTATCATGAGAAACTTCAAAGAGACAAGATGAAGAGATTTCAAACTCAGTGATCTAATTGATTTGATGGATCGTATTTATTCATTTGTTTAGTAGGCCTCATCAATTCCTATATATAAATTTTGCTTCGTCTTTACCAAACCCAAAGACCACATTTTGGTTGGTGATTTGTCCAAAACCGAACCGTGCACAACGCTACTTTTTAATGAGTTAAAAAATTCGTTACTCTTGACAATTTCAAAGTGTGAATTACCTGCCCATACTAACTCTACTCTTGTTTTATCTATCATTTTCCTACAAAAACTTTAATTATTTTGATATGCAAATTCAAAACTTTGAAGTTCTTTTTTTCGAGTTATGATTGGTGGATCAAAATTAAAATGCACTTGATCAAATGACATTTGTGCTCACTCATTAAAGTATAATGAAGCATTTTTAAAATTTTGGAAAACACTATTGATTATGTAGTCAAACATCATAATAGTTTTGAAAAGTGTTTTTAATTAGTTAAAATCGTTTTTTAAAAGTCATGCCAAATATATTTAGAGCATGTTTGAGAGTATACCCGAAAGTACTTTTATCACGATAAAAACACTTCTCGCATCAATTTTTATGCTTGATATTAATTTAAAACCGTTGTTAGAAAAGCCAAAAGAATTTAGAAGTATTTGGAAAATACTACCCCAAAGAAAGTTAAGAAAGAACTGCTTTAGACTTTCAATTTTCATTTATAAAAGTATTAATGTAAACAATCAATGTCTTTGACTCTTCCTTCCTAGAAGCTAGATTGTGGGGAAGAGCCTCTTGGCGATAAAGATTACTTATGGAGGAGGAAAAGATCTTATTATTGGTCCCAGATGGAGAGCCAGGTTTTGACTTATATACAATCCTAATCAAAACTAGGAGTGTGATATGTTTTGCTTTAGTTAGTTTTGGACCAAACCGACACCGAACCTATTAATGGGAGTAATTTTTTTTTTTTTGTAAACCGAAAATGACTGAATATATTAGGAAAAACGAACCGACAATGAGTCGGATTCAATTTAGTGTCGGTCCATACATAGTTGTTTAAATTTAGATAGGTTTTTATTAGTTTCGGTTCAGTTTTAGTAGGTATTATCATTTTTAATTCAATTTTGGTTTGATTATTTTAATTAAATAAAAAAGTAAATTATCATTATTTATTAATAATAAGTTCGTTTGGTTTTAAATATTGGTTCAACCTCCCGAAACCGATTGATTCAATTCTGTTTCAATTAGTGTTTTCTAGACAATGATATATATATATATATATATATATATATATATATTTGTGTTAGTCATTCCTGTTAGCAAACATAATACCTGAGATAAAATTGGTTTGGCACTTAACTCGATCAAGAGTTCACAATAAACATTAATATATTACCAAGTTTTTTTTTAAAAAAAAAGATCAGTTCTTTTATTATGAATTCATTACAATGCTCAGCTTTTTTTAATGGAAGGATCATAAAAAACTAAGCTCTAACTAAAGTTTCCATAGCTACATTTCCCGAATATGTCACGCTTTCGGGCTTCTCCTCAGCTTCCCAAAGCTCTGGCAATCCTTCCCTGATGTTATGGATGCTCTCGAAGGCATGATCCATCCCCTTGATTCGCAGAGAATTTCCCACCTAAGTTCATAATAGATGCAAATCTTAAACAGTTCAGTAAGCTCTGAAGAGGTTAGGGAGGCTGCAGCTATTATCAATTCAGGTTGGAACATACCGATACTGTGTGAAGGCCCACAGACTTCCCGGTTTGCAGATTACGAGCGCTATCGTCGAAGAAAATCTGTAGCAAATGATAACAAACATTATGAAATTATACAGACTTCCTAGAATCAATTTTTTTCGCTTACCGTTTTTTGAGGATTGATATTGGCTATCTTGAAAATTTCACTGAATGCATCTTCGAAAGGTTTGCAGATGACTGGTGTCTTTGGAAGAACGAGACCAGAGTTTGGATTGCTCATATATTGATGTATGTTGAAAATTGCAGACTCTGCCTCATCAACAACTGTTCCTTTGTTAGGATTTAAAGTCTCAAAGCATAAAACCCCTTCAAAACAGTCCTCCAACCCAAGTCTCTTCAAAACTTTGGTTGCATGGGCCATATCAGCATTTGTGAATATCTGAATTCACACATGAAGAAGAGTTACTCGGGATTAAAAAAACGCTTTGATGGTAAATCAAATCGATCGTTAAAACGTACAAGTTTCCGAATAGGTAAGCTAAGTAAAAGGCTCCTCAACACGAGGTCAGGCTTAAGAATATCATAGGGCAACCTTCCATGAACAAAACTGTTAAACAGACAAAAAATAGATTACAAATTTGCCTGAATAGTCTCGAACATTATGCACCAAACAAGAACAAAATTCTATGTATTACCTATGAAAATTGTCATTGTCGAAGTTATAACCGATAGCCTGCAAATTGAAATAAGGAAGAACAAGAATTACATAAAATATAATCATCTGTTGTAGAACATTAGAACATGTAAAAGACAAATATTCAACTTACTCTAAGACCAGCCAATGTTGTACCATAAATCTTGTACAAGGAAACACATATTTCGGGAACTTTGTCGTCGATTCCTAACTTGTGAATCATGTATTCTACAAACAAAAAAAAAAAAAAAAAAAAAAAACAAAATTCATCCAATCCATATAACAAATTTGGATTTCATTCTTGAACTTAAGAGGGGGGAAAAGGAGAAGATATTTCAACTAACCTTGAATGTTCTTAGTGATTTCATTAGATAAACCAGAATTAAGAGGGTAAAGGGTGTCATCTAGATCTGAAAGTAAACATAACCCTTTATTGTACCAAAATAATTATAATTATATAAAAACGTTTTGGCAAAAACAAAGCACAGTGATACCGAAGAGAAGACATTCATATTTTGCATCCGGAAATCGGTTGCACTGATCGCCGTTTTCCATTTCAAATTCGATAACTAAAACAAAAGGTATGGTCAGAAATGAAACAGAGATGAGAAGGCAGATAAAAGAATAAATGAGCCAAAATTTAAAAGCAAGTTACATTCAAGCAATCAATAAAAAATTTTCCCATTAAGACAAAAGCTTTAGAACACTAGGGCTAATGGGTAGGCTGAACCCCGGTTTGTTAGACAGGTTTATCAATCCGGGGTTTGGGTTTATCTAAACTCATGGGTACAAACAGTAAAAACCTTCCCAAAATAATTCAATAACACAAAACTTAAACTGAAACACACTAACCAAATAGATACTATACTCATTCCCCAACATATCTCATAGACTTCGCAAACCCGAGTTTCAAAACCACATGCTACATAAACCAAAACATCACAACATCTTCTACCAAACACCCCTAGAGATCAAAGTTAGCAAAGCATTCAATCATAAAGGCAGCACAATCAATTTCAAGTAATGGAAATTCCACATGTTTAAACTTTGATAAAATCCAGTAAAGCAAATGGAACCCAATAAAATAAAAGCTTAAAAAAAACCCAAAAAGCATAGATTTTTACAGATCTCAAACTAAATGCATCATTACAAATAAAACCAGACAAGACATGACTATATAACCAAAATGGGTGTCTTCAAAAAAAGAAAAAAATCCCAAATTTATCACATTTCAATCTTTCAAGTAAAGAATCATTCAACCCATGAAAAAAAAAATGATCCAAAAAAGGAAAAATGACAATGGAAACTTACAGGAAAAAAAGTAGAAGTGGCAAGTGAGTGAGAAGTAGAGGACTTTGAAATTGAAGGATAGAAATTTGCTTAAATAAGAAGAAAGAGAGACTTTGGAAATTGAAATGGATTAAAAATTAACCACAAAAAATAAGGAGTATAATTGATGTCGTGGACGTACAAGATTTCGACATGTTCTCGATTGCGGGAGTTCTTCACGCCATGGTTGAACAGTTGCAAGCTTTCTTCTTTTCTTATAAAAATATTGCTTTAAGACCAATTTTAATATTCCATTTTTTTCTCTTTTAGTCTTGGAATTTTCTTTTTTTAAAGAATTATTTTCTTTCATGTTTATTAGTTTTATCTTATTGTTTTGTCATTCCCTTTTGATTGGATTGAAGATACATAATTATCAAATTATAATGTGTACACAATAATATATATATTAAATAGAAATTATCTAAAATAACATATTTTAATTACATATATCCATTTATATTATTACTCTTTTTTTTTTTTTTTTTTTAATTTAAATGATATTATATTTAAACTAGAAATAGATTATCAGAATTAAATGAACAATAATTTTGTAATGAAGTGGGAGTTTTAGTTTTCAAAATTCATTTTAAATAATAATTATTTAAGCTAAAAAAATGAAAATAGAAAATATTAAATCCAATTGTACCTTTTTTTTCCCCAAAAATTTATTAAAATCAATACAATATTATTATTTTGGTATAAAAAAAAGATTATTTTGGTATCTTATTTCCAGTTGTGTTATACGAAGAATTACATATTAATTTTCCGTTATTTAATTATTTTATCTATTAAAAATATGAAAAATTGTATATAGATTTTAGATTAAATAAATAGATTGAAGGAAAGTAAGGATGTAGCCAACCAGGATATGACCCATTGATTAAGGTATGTAGTTTCACCCTCAAGAGAGTGGTTCAATCCCCACCCCCAACACTTTGTATTAAAAAAGAGTGAGGAAGTAAATATCAAGCAACATGTCAATATGTCACTCAAATGACCAAGGTTGACTATTGTTCATTTTAGCGCTTTAGGAGAAATGTGGTTGGAAATATCATTAAAATATCAAGAGATATCGGTAAAACGTCGTCAAATATCGGAAAACACCAATAATCGATTGCACAATATAATGGGGCTTTTTGAGACCATTTTCATTTTAACATTTTTTGACCTTCTGATGATATCATTTTGCTTTGAAAGTATTTTTATACCCTTAAATTTTAATATATTGAATACTTTTATTCATTTCTTATATGTATTTTTTATCTCTCCCAAAACCTCAACACTCTCTCCACTCTCTACCTCAACACTCTCTTCACATACCCTCAAGTAATCTTCAAGCTTTTAATTCTTGTTATAAGGTAATACAAGATATCCTTTAGTTTCAAATATTTATTTTGAAAAAAAAAAGAAAAAAAAAAAATTTGAGTTTTGTCCTGAAATTTGGACCAAAGTTGAAATTTAGGACCGAAATTAGACTATATCTCAAGACAACTTCATCTTCTCCCAAAGACATTTTTCAAGTGCAACATACATTCATAACATCAAATTAGCATTTTTTTATTGTTTAACTAATAATAAATAATAAATTATAAAAGAAGAAGAAAAGAAAAAAAAATGAAGGATTTCGGTGGATTGAAATCCTAGGCAGTAGGCTAATTTTTTCTTTTCTTTTTCTTTTATTTATTATGCTCGAGATTTGCATGAGTTTAATACTTCCAATTCAAATTTCTGGGCAAAACTCAAATTTCAAGGCAACCCGGTCAGAATTGTTTTTAAATAAATAAATATGTCCAATTTGAATTTGTATTACTTTATTACAATAATTGAAAGTTTGATGATTACTTGAGGCTATGTGAAAGAGAGTATTGAGGTAGAGAGTGGAGAGAGTATTGAAATTTTAGAAGAGAGTGGAGAGAGTATTAAAGTTTTGGAAGAGATTAAAAATACTAATAAAAAATGATGGTATTTAATATATTAAAGTTTAAGAGTAAAAAGGTACTTTCAAGATAAAATGACATCATCATAAGGTAAAGAAAAAAAATATTTAAAATGAGAAGGAAGGTTAATAACCCGTAAATGTCAATTTTGAAGGTTAAAAATCCCCAATATAATGAAGGCTGGTGAAAATTGAAATTAGATCCCCTCTTCTTTCCTTTACCATAAGAAAGTGCATAAAGCATGGAGAAGAGAATGTTTCAATATTTTTTTATTTATTTTTATTTTTTTTGTAAAAAATTTTGCAATACCCACCAATATCATTTTTAAACACACTATTCTTCATTCTTCAACTTACTCTCTCAAGCTTTTTTTTTTTTTTTACTCAAGCCTCCATCTCTATTTCCCTCTTTGTAATTCATTTCTTATCTCTCTTATTTAAACTCTATCTATTTTTAATTATGTTGTAATTTTTTAAACTTTCTCCAACTTTGCAAGTCATATTATTTTATTTTATGCAAATCCGTTTGGTATTATTTTTGTTTCTATTGTAATTTCAAATGACATTATTTTCGAATTTCCGAATTTATTACATTTTGTTCATTTAAAGTGGTCTAATATCATTTATAAATCTATAGTTTAGATATATCATTATGACTTATTTAAAAATATGTTAAAATTTCATTGATTAGTTTTAAGAATTCACTGAAGTGTTGGGGACTATATATATATATAGCTATTTTTTTTTAAAATAAGGGAGGACAAATTAGATGTGTAACCTTATGTGCATTTCTATGTTTTTTATTTTTTTAAAATAATAAGCAAGCTCGGGCGTAGAAGATGTAGGATATAAATGCATCCAATGTGTAGTTTAGTGATTGGCAACGTTGTGAAGGTGGATGCTTTTCCCTTGAATCCTACTCCGTCGCATCCAAAACACAGGAACCAAATCGACGAGACTATTTGAAAGTAGATATCATAAAAAAGATAACTGAAATTCACAACCGTTAGGTCAGATGTTTTAATTTTTTTTTAAATGTTGGCCTCTTGAAAATACAAGGGTATATTTTGTTAAAAATGATTTGAAATTGCAAAACGTACCATGCTTCCATTTTTTTTAGGGATGGTCAAATGTCTCAACCTTGACTATTTTAAAAGCTATCTTTGTCAACTATCCATTGTTGGGAAATTTCCATTCTCTCCCCCCACCTACCCAACCCGTCTCTATTAAAACCTCTATTATAGATATGATCTCAAACCAAATGCATTATTAGAAAGAAAGAGGAAAAAAAAAGCCAGACATAAACTAAATAACCAAAATTGGTTTTTTTCCAAAAAGAAGAAAAGAAAAAGAAACTCAAATTGATCAGATATCATATTTCAAGTAAAGAATCATTCAACCCATGAAAAATAAATGACAATGGAAACTGACAAAATAGAACTGGCAGTAATTGAGAAGTAGAGGACATTGAATTTGAAGGAGATGAAATTTGCTTAAATAAGAAGAAATAGACCAATCGTGGAAATGCATTAAAAAAATGACCATAAGTTTTGTACTCAGTGAAAAAGGGATATAATTGATGTCGTGGACGTACAAGATCTTGACACGTTCTTGCTTGCGAAAGTTGTTTACCATTGTTGCATGAACCGTTGCAGCTCTCTTCTTTTCTTAAAAAAATGTTGCTTTAATACCAATTTTTGATAATCACAATTACGATATTTTTCTGATTTAATGCCTTTTATATGTCTATTTTCATTCTCAAATTATTTATATCTCTCTTTGAAAAATAGGTAAATTTAATTCCTAATATATTTTTTTTATTCATTACTGAAAAGAAATTTTGTTTACAAATGGTTGAAAAACAAACTTCATGGACCAAATAAAAATTATTTATCAAAACCCTTGATGAAATAGATATAAATTGAAAACCTAGGACCAAATAAACATATTTATCAAAATTTTGGGATGAGATAGACACAATTTAAAAATTCGTGGATCAAATAGACACAAATTTTAAAACTTAGAGAACAACCTTTTTTTTAATAGAAAATTCAATTTTTGCACTCTAAACTTTAAAGGGACATTCGAAAATTTAAGTATATTACATGAAAGATAATATTTGAAATTTTAAGCATATTACAAGATATGTAACTAGAAAAATCTCTTGTAAATGTATCAAGTTAACTTGTCATTATTAGATTATTAGATTTTAACGAATCAAATCTTTAATAAATGTATAAGTTATCTAGAAAAGTTAATGAAGAATGGGGGAAACAAGAGTAAAGTCTTCATTTTAAAAAAATTTAGAATAAAATTACAATTATTTCACCTTATGTGACCTAACAAAAATCTTCATTTTTTAAAAGCTATCTTTGTCAAATATTCATTGTTTTAACTTTTAAGGGAATTTTCAATTTTCCATTCTCGCCCACACCTGACTCACACTCAACCTGTCTCTATTGACACATCAATTTTGAGATATAATTATTTAATAATAATAATTATTATTGTTTTATGATAGTGGACACATCCTATACAAACAAAAATATAAAATATTTTTATTTATTAAACAAAAGAGACAGATATGCCTTGGTTAAATAACATATATACCAAATGCAAAAAAAATCTCTTTTTAATATTTCTTGATGTAATCAATTAATAATCATAGCTTTTTTTTATGCCATCACTGATGTCTCCAATGCTATCTTCTTAGAAATTCTTCTGTTCTTTATTTTTTCATCCACTTCCCAAAGCTCTGGCAATGCTTCCCTTATATTGTGAATACTTTCCAATGCATAATCCACACCATTTCTTTTGTTAGATGATCCAATCTGCAAAATCCCATTTTTTTTTTAAATTTGTATTAAATAGTGTTTGGATTCCAAGAAAATGTAGAATTTTTCTATAATGGAGAATACTTGCATATTCACCGGTGAGTATGAGCTCATACTCAACGACATACGTGTCATATTTTTATTGAACAAAATGTTTGTATGAGTTTATACTCACGGGTGAATATACAATTATTTTCCTTCCATGATTGAGAAGTTTTTTTATGCAAATGCTTTCTTACCAGCACAGTGTGAAGGCCCATATGCTTCCCAGTCTCTATGTTTCTAATACTGTCCTCAAAGAAAAGCTGCAAACCATACAAAAATTTATTAGAGTTTGCCAATTTTTCTCACTAACCAATCATGATTCCTATATTGATAAATTTAATATGATATCAACGCAAGAAAGTCTTAAATTCAAACTCGGGTATTATCATTTTCTCCTCATTTTATTAATATTTCAAGTGATTCGACCTCGTGTATATCTGATTCCACACATGAAATGGAGTTTTGAGATATATTAAATAAATAAATTTGCCTTAACACAACCGCTTAAACTTTTGGATCTAGTGATGATCAACCATATAAATTAGAAATTACTTACCGTTCTTTGAGGGTTAATATTTGCTTTCTTGAGTGCAAATTCAAAAGCATCTTGAGCAGGTTTGCAAAGAACTGGAGTAATATTGAGAGCTGAATCAACATCAATATCAGTTTCTGTTGAGTTTTTGGACTCAGATTCTTCATCAAAAGCATTGTTGTCTGAATCAGAAGAATTAAGAGTCTCAAAACATATGATCTTTTCAAAACAACCCTCCAATCCAAGTCTACTTAGAACTTTTGCAACGTGAATCTCATCCGCATTCGAAAAGATCTAATATTTCAAACCAAAAAAAGAAAAAGAAAAGTTATTGACAAGAATTAATTTGAGTTTTAGTTTTCTTAATTTGTTTGTGTTGAATAGTAGACTTACAACTTTCCGAATCGGCAAACTAAGCAAGAGATTTCTGAGGACTGGATCGCGTTTTAGATTCTCGTAAGGTAATCTTCCATGAATAAAGCTGCATCGAAAAAACGGCTTTTAATTGTTGAGAGAGAGATCGATTGAAATTGCATCAAGTTAAATTTAAATCTTGACAAAAGTCTCACATCGATTAGAATTGAGAAAGTTAAAAAATTTACGAGGACAATATTTCATTGATAGAGAATACCTGTGGTATTCATCATTGTCAAAGTTGTAACCAATTGCCTAAAAAACAAGAAGATTAAAAGAAGTTAGCAACTTTTTACAAATCCAATTGGCTTTTTAAAGTAAATTATGCAAAAAAATATTGTACCTTAAGACCCGCCATTGATGTCCCATAATTCCTATACAAATTCTGATTCAACTCTGGGACTTTATCTTTCTCTATCCCAAGTTTCATAACCATATATTCTATGAAACAAAAAAAAAAGTTAGAGGGGTAAAATTGGAACTGATCTTTTAGTTGGAGTCTTGGTTCAAAGTCGCGGTATCGGTTGAGTCTTGACCGATACACTGAGTCATAGGCATCATGGTGTCTCATCGGTTAGAGTCTGGTCGAGTCAAACCAAGTCACTCATTTTTAGGCTTTTTTTGCACAGTCTCTCGTTACTTACTGAGACAGATACGACTTGGCCGATACTTTGAAAAGTGGTTGGAGTGGTTAAGATTAAGCAAAAAAAAAAGTGAGAATAATCAAGTAAAGTACCTTCAATATTTTTTGTGCATTGTTTTGATAAGCCAGAACTCAAAGGGTAAAGGGTATCATCAACATCTGCCAAATGAAAACATAATAATATAAAAATTAGAAATTTGGAAAATCTTATCATATAATGTTTTTCTTGCTGAAAATTTAATACTAAAAAGGCTTTACCAAAGAGAAGACACTCATATTTTGAAATTTGATCCTTTTGGTGCTTGTTTTTGCATTCCATTTTCAATCTTTAAAACTCCAAAACAGAGAAACAAAATAAGAAAGAGAAAAATAAATTAGGTGAGCTAAAGGAAAGAAAGAGTTTGGAAATTGAATATTGGAAAATGGAGGAAATGAATGAATATAAATAGAGGAAGTTTGTGAAGGTTTTGCTTTTGCCTTAATGGGAGAATAGACAATGAAATTGAAAGGAAAGTTATTTAACACTGAATTCTTCTCTTGGTTTTAGTCTATATTATAGAAAATGACACCCAACTTTCCACCGACCTTCTTAAAAAAAAAAAAAAAAAAGCCAGGTGGACTACACATTAATTCTCTTTAACTCTTCTTTCCTTAATTTATGTATGAGTTAAATGATTTAGATTATTGCTAAATCATAATGTTATATTTAAAAAATATTTTAAACACTTATGTGTACTTCACAAAAATTATAAACCAAACCCTTTTATCTTTTAATTTTAATAACATTGAGACACATCATATTAAATTAAACCTATAAGTATGTGATTTATAGATTTTACATTTTATGAATATGAGTGAAAATTAAAACTAGAAAACCGAATCGAACCGAACCTTAAAATCAGAACCGTTTCGGTTTTCCCCATAAGAAACCGAAAACGAACCGAATCGGAAAAATCGGTTCGGTTTTCAGTTTCAATTCCAATTCTTTAAAACTGAATTGGTCCGATTTTAACAGTCCGGTTTGAAAACAGAACTGAATCGAACTGGTTTCACCTCTACTTATGAACATAACAATTTATTTTAAAATTGTACTCTTGAGTCAATTATTTTAGTGAAACTAGAATACATGACATACGTATATGTATGTGTCTCAATTTTATTAAAAAAGTGTCATTTATAATTTTACAAAAGTGTAAGAACGTTTAAAAATGTTTTTAGAGTGTAGGGACATGATTTAGTAATAATCTAAAGTGTTAGGGAGGATTTTGCATTTAACTGTTCCTTCATTAATTTCATTTCCCAGCTTTATTCCTATTATTAAAAGTATTTTTTTAATTAACATTCTATTAGTCTCAAGTGATAGTTTTTCTTTTATTTTCTTTATTAATTTCTTTCTTTGACTACTCTCTCGTTTAACATATAAAAAAAACTATTGTTTATTTTTTTTAATTTAATATTATTTTCATTTTCTAATTTTATTCATATTTATAATATTATTTTCTTATTTCTCTAATTATTAATTAAGTATTGTTAGGAGATATTTTATATAGTTTGCTAATAATATTAGATAGTTATTATAGTATTTATTACAAACAGTTAGATAGTCGTTACTTCAATTCCTGTAAACTATTTAATACAACTAGTCAAATTTTACGTGCAGTTAATTTTCAATTTAACTTTTTATTGTTTTATACAAAATAAAAATAAATCGTTGGCAATTAGTATTAAATATTACTTTTTTAACCTACTTTATTATTTGTTCGAGTCATGTTTTTTATGAAAAAGAAGAATGATAAATTATATGAATTCATGTTTTTTGTGTGTAAATTAACTTATTTTATAACTCACAATAATTAATACAATTTATTAATAGTACATATTTCAATGTTTCACATTAAAGACTAAATTAAAATGAATTAACGAAATGAAAAGTTTTCTTTTAAAATTGAATACATTCTTTGAACTTTTAAATAATAATTAATAGACATAACTATAATATATATAATTAAATAATTATATTTTATGTAATAATATTTAATATTGGAAAATTTATTACATATTAAATTGGGGTTATATCATCCGTGTTGCATGATTTATATTGTATGTTTTAAATATGTGTTTTTTCTCTTTCTATTATTTATTTTGTAAGAATTAATTTATGTTTTAATATGCTTTTTTTATCAACTAAACATTGGGAACAAAATCGATTTATTCCATAATACTCTTTCCGACTTAAATTTGTGATGGTGTGAAATTTCTATCATATTCATTGATTTTTTATTTTAAAAAAAGATAAATTATAATAAATAAAATAAAATTGAAATGTCTTAAAAGTGAATGAGAAAATAAAAATTGAAAATTTTCCTAGCAAAGATTAAGGAACAATATATGAGGTTGTTAAAAAAATTATAAAAATAAAGGTCTGAATGCAAAAAAAAAAAAAAAAAGAATAAAAAAACAAATACACGATTACAAATAAATTGAGTTTTACATTCATGAATTAAAATAAATAGATCATTTAATAAAAATCAAATAAGACATATTTTAAAATTATATAATTAAAAATTGAATTTAATTATTAAATAAGGGGCAAGAGGGGAATTCAAAAGTTTCTCCCCTTAAACCCCTTTTAGAGGTAGTATAGATTATTGAGTATTTATTTTCACATTCTATTTTGACATATGGAGTTTTTTTTTTAATACAAATTAAAATTTCAGAGTTATATAATTGAATTCTAATTGCAACAATTAAAAGAGAAAAAAATAAATTAGAACTTTATAAAAATATACTTTTAATAATAGGAAGAAAGGTGGCATATGAAAATAGTATGAAATAATAGTTAAAATTAATTAATGAAAAAAGAGTAAGAAAAATAACTGTCAGCAAACTAAAATTTAAAAGTAGAAGTAAGAAAGTAAGAAAAGAAAATTAAAAGAAAGACTTAAAAACACCGTAAAACAAAAATTCAGAAATTTGGATAAATTGTTACAAACAATTAAGGGCATGTAATCCACGTGGCAATTTATAAGTCGCACGTGTAGGGAGGTGATGGTATGTTGATGAAATTTTTTTTTGGAAATTTGGGTTAAATGACCTCCAAAATATGAAATTAATGTTTTTTGACCTCCATTCTCATATTAACCTTTTTTGACCTTATGATGATGTCATCTTTGTGTGAAAACTCTCATTTATCCTTAAACTCATCTCCACTCTCCTCTCCTCTCCTCCTTCTTTCCAAAAAGAAGAAGAAAATCTCCCTTTCAACTTCTCATCTTTCAACTTCCATTGATTCTTCATCTTTCAACTTCCATTGATTCTTCATCTCTAACAACGAAAAGGTAAACATCTTAGAATTCGAAATCTCAAAACTCGGACCTACGGATTTCCATGGAAATAGAACAACACAACAAGAAGAACAAGAAGAAGAAGAAGAAGAAGAAGAAGAAGAAGAAGAAGAAGAAGAAGAAGAAGAAGAAGAAGAAGAAGAAGAACCCATGTTTTTAGCTTCATCTTCAACAAACCCACCACCATTACTAACTCTCGGAGCTTCATTCTTAAATGGATTTCGTAGCGGCGGCGACGGTAGTGGAAGAGGGAATAGGCGGTTTTTGAGAAGAAGAAGAAGGGTTCGAGAAGAGAGATGTTGGTAAAGACATGGCGATCTCCGGATTTCGAAGAAACTTTCCTTTGAAATCTGAATCCTCTTCAAAATCCGTAGGAAATCCGGATCTCTTCAGATTTTCATGGATTTCCTTCGAAATCCATGGAAATCCGTAGATTCGAGGTTTCGGGATTTTTCAATTCTAACTTTTTGTATCATTTCTTTCACTGTGTAGTCTTCTTTCCGTTGTTAGAGATTGAAGGATGAGAAGTGAAATGAAGGATCAATGGAGATGAAGATCAATGGAAGTTGAGAGTTTTGTTAAGAGAAGTTGAGAGAAGATTTTTTCTTCTTTTTGGAATGAGAGAGGAGAGGATAGTGGAGAAGATATTAAGGGTATATTAGAAATTTCACAACATTATGACATCATCATAAGGTCAAAAGAGGTTAATATGAGAATGGAGGTCAAAAAATATTTATGGTAGATTTTGGAGGTCATTTTACCCAAATTTCCAACTTTTTTCATATCTTATTAAGTGGCCGGGAAATTTGTAGCAGTTGCCAATCTATTAATTTTTTTAAAAAAAAAATAGTATATATTAAGAAATATTTATAAATAAAATAAATTTTGATTGGGTAAATAAGTGATAAAAATTATATTATTTATTTTTTATATTAAATTTATTATAAATACACACATTAATCATTGAATATAATAAAAATAACTATATTTATAATTTTTCTAAATTATTATTTTTATAAATATTACATCAAAAATCTATTTACCTAATAAAATTTCTCATCTACTGTTTTTAAAATATTTTATTGATGGGACCGCAGTCCAAAAGTATGATAAAAAAAATTGTTTTAAAAGGAGATGGGACCGCTGTCCAAATGGCAGCTTCTCATTCGCAGTGGTATGGAAGATTTTGTGCATCGGTAGGATGGGAAATTTTCCTCACATGAGGTTTGAATAAATCACCTCAAAAAATTGGGAGGAAAGTCACTACTGGCCATTTAAATAATCCATGATTCGTTCACATCTATAATTATTAGATGTGTGATATTGTTCTTTTTTTTTCTTCTTCTTTAAAACCATTAATCTAATAGTTAATAGAGGGAGTCTCATTTTGACAGTCATATTGAATTGTTTCTCTTAAACAAATAGTTATTTCATCTAAGCTTTTTAAAAATTATTTTCAGTTTTTACTTAATAAAGACTTTTAGAAATGATTTTTAAATAGTTTGAAAATGATAAGATTATTAAGTATTTGAATCACAATTCATAAATTTATGACTTAAAAAAATATTTTCTAAATAATATTCAATTAACATATATTTGGATAACAACAATATGGTTTTTACAGTAAATATCATTTTTCTATTATTTTAAAAGTTTCGTTTCATCTTTAATACATCTTTACCATTTAATTAGATATTGGCTAATGTTGTTGCGTAAAAATGGAGAGCTTCCACGTAGGTAACGAACTTAATATATGGGACGAGTCGGAGGTAGTGCGTTGCTTCGATGGCGTGCTATGTAGGTACCTGCACAGGAAAGGAAAAGAGCACTGGTGTGGTGCCGGCCTAACACCCTCTGATGCTAAAGTCAGAGCAAGCAGAGCTAGTGTGCCAGAGAGAATTATAGTCGAAATTAGTTACCTAATGAATGAATTTTTTCTCCTATTTATAGGATAATAGGCTCATGACATCATCGTGCATCGTGTCACATCGGGATTGGGCCATGTGTTGCTTATCAATTACGTGTCACTTGCGGGTTGCGCCACGTGTCGTTTCCAAAGTTGATACTTGTATTCAATCTTAAGTATGTAGGTCTATGTTAGAGACTGCGTAGCAAGGTCTTTTCAGGTGCATAGATTTTATGACTAGGTATTGCGGTCAGACAAGGTGTCCAAGTACCGCGGTCAGACCAGGTATCCAAGAACCGCAGTCTGACCAGGTGCCCTAGTACTGCGGTCAGACGAGGTGCCTAAGTACTGCGGTCAGACGAGCTGCTCTGGTACCGTGGTCAGACCAGGTGCCCTAGTATTGCGGTCAAACGAGGTGCGTAGACAAATTTTGTCAAGTTGTAAAATTCTATGTGTTATCTCATTTCACCCCACAACAGAGGCCCCCTACTCCCGAGCTGAGTTGAGATGTGAGTTCAATGTTGCTTGGGAGTATTATTTCAAAGTGTAATTTTTCCTTGGTGATATTTCTAAAAATATTTTAAGTGTTGAATTTTGTTGTTGAATTTTCTACCATTGCAGTTATCAAACTTTTGAGAGTTTGTAACTTGAATTTTCTCTGTTGGTAACTTGAAATTTTTTTTTTAATTAAAAATTTGAGAAAATACTAAGTGTTGGAGCTTGGTAGGTTGATTTTTTTGTCCCTGGTCGTTTTGGATTGGGTTGTATGTCCAAGTTTTCACGGTTAATCATCACATACTTCGACCCATTTGATTTTAAGAGTAAAAATTTTCTTGAAATCAATTTTTTTAAGGTTGATGAACCCGCGGGTCAAAACCTGACCCGCGACCCTTTTTTTCTTTCTTTCTTTCTTCTTCTTTCCTTTTTTTTCTCTTCTTTTCTTCCTTCCTTCTTTCTTATTGCACTTCAAGAATAAAAACCCATGGGTTTTATGTCAACCCTCATATTAATCCGGTTAAAAGCTAGACCCGCTGAAGCGGTCAGTGTTTGACCCGTGTTGACCGATCAATTGGTTGACTTTTTTTTCAACCAAACTCAACTTGGTTTTTGGGAGTTAACTTCTTGTTGAGTCTTGATTGGGTTTGATTTTTTATGAAGCCCCACATTCTTGGTAGACTTAGAATTTTTTCTTCTTTTAAATTATCTACCAGGTGCTGCTCGTGCGAACCCTGCACTCCCTAGTAGACTTAGAATTTTTTAGTCGTTTTAAATTCTTCTACCAGGTGCGGCTCGTGCGAGCCTTGCACTCCCTGGTAGACTTGGAATTTTTTGGTCGTTTTAAATTCTTCTACTAGGTGCGGCGTGCGAGCCCTACACTCCCTAGGAGACTTGAAATTTTTTTGTCGTTTTAAATTCTTCTACAGATGCGTCACACTCCCCGTAGACTTGGAATTTTTTGGTCGTTTTAAATTCTTCTACCAGGTGCGGCTGCGAACCCTGCACTCCTTAGGAGACTTAGAATTTTTTGGTCGTTTTAAATTCTTCTACCAGGTGCGGCTTGTTCGAACCCTGCACTCCTTATGGGACTTAGAATTTTTTGGTCGTTTTAAATTAAGTCGTTTTAAATTGTTCTACCAGGTGCGGCTCGTGCGAGCCCTGCACTCCCTGGTAGACTTGGAATTTTTTGGTCGTTTTAAATTCTTCTACCAGGTGCGGCTCGTGCGAGCCCTGCACTCCCTGGTAGACTTGGAATTTTTTGGTCGTTTTAAATTCTTCTACCAGGTGCGGCTCGTGCGAGCCCTGCACTCCCTGGTAGACTTGGAATTTTTTGGTCGTTTTAAATTCTTCTACCAGGTACGGCTCTTACGAGCCCTGCACTCTCTAGTAGACTTAGAATTTTTTATATAGCTCTTCCACCGTGGCGGACTAAGAACTTTCTAGAGTAGCTTCACGTAGTTGACCCCCACTCGAGTAGAGTTTTACGTCTTGAAATCTAGCTCGAGTCTAAGAGTTATCTAAATTATTTAACTCTCATAAATGCAATAAGTAGAAAAAGTACGATCTTATTCACTTTATTTTCGAACTTCTTCCAATAAAAAACTTTATTGGAAATGAAAACTGTAATAAATAAAATTGCTAAAATGAAATCTAAGTTGCTTGACATCATCATAGGTAGAGTAGAGCCTTTTAGATGAGTTTAATCAATGTGTTGATGCCTTGGCGAATACCTCAGTGACCTAACATGGTTCTTTCTAGGGCCTTGGGCTCTTTCTCAATAGTCGGTCCTCCAAAGATGGTTCTTATGTCTCCATCTGGAAAATCTTGATTATCACGGTCATAGTCTTTCTTATCTCTTTTACTTCTCATGAATTCTTTCAAGTACCCTTTTTGAATAAGGGTTTCAATTTCTTCCTTGAGATCAAAGTAATCAAAGGTGGTATGACCGTGGCCTTTGTAGAAGAGACAATACTTATCTTTGTTCCTCTTGTTTGACCCTGCTTTCATTCTAGGCGGCCACCTAACCAAGTCTTTATCTTTGATCTCCAAGAGTAGTTGTTCAATCGGGACCGAGGTGGGAGTGTATTTTTAAACTTATTGGGAGGAAAACTCAGCTTCTCAAGTTGATCTTTCGACTTATGTCTTTTGTCATCCTCGTGACGGTCACTCCCCCAGACAAACTCTTCTGTTCGATCTCTCTTCTTGTGTTCCAATCGTTTACTACTACCTCCTTCATCTGAAGTTCTTCTTGCATTAAGCAACTCTCCGGCGCTCATATATTTTTGCGCTCTAACGAGAAGCTCGGTGTATGTAGCATGCGTTTTCTTGCTTAGTGACCATAAGAACTTTTCATTTTTCAAGCTAGCCATCACAGCAGTCAGAGCAATGTTATCATTGTAACCTTCCACTTTCAGTGCCTCATTGTTAAATCTCACTACATAGTCGCGGAGGCTCTCCTCTGACTTTTGATACACAATCAAAAGATGCGTGGCTGGTTTCTTATAATCTCTTCCACCAAGGAACTGAGTTACAAAAAACCGAGTAAGATCTTTAAATAAAGATATTGTGACGACCCAACTCCTTTAAAAACACATATTACATTACGCAGCGGAAGAAAACAATTTTACAGAAAATTTGCTTGGTTCCATTTATATTTTGAACATACCAAAACCTGTTTACAATATTCACATCAGAGAAAAACAGGAAATGCGCATTTCCTATGTTTAAGAAAACATAAACGACAACATAAAAAGTTTAAAATATAAAACAATGCTCTTTCGAGCTCAGGACACCAAATTTACACATTTACACAACCAAAAGACTAGCATTTCACAAATGCCACATTTCCATATCCCAGGCTCATCGTATGGTCAGTCAAGCGGTACCACGACCTCTACCCTGACCTCTTCCACGAGATGTACCTGTAAAAATTGTAGTGTAGCACCATTAGCATAAAGCTAGTGAGAGTAAAATGAAATCAAGTGTTTATATGGACCGAAGTTTTATCAGAAATAGTGTCCAATAACTAAACACCAAGCACATCAACAAATAAGGCTAAATATGCATTTATATTCAGAACTACATGCACAGGGAAGTAAACATAATTGGCTCGGTTAAAGTCAGTTTCAACTACCATAACACATTTCAAACTTCCCTTGTCACCTCGCGTATAACAACGCTATAGCACCGTAATTATATTGTCACCATTCATACATAGTAACCGTAGTCACCATTGTCACCATAAGTCACCATGAATATAAGTCACCATAGTCACCGTGAATATAAGTCACCATTAGTGGATAAGTTATCATAGTCACCATGAATATAAGTTACCATTAGTCACTATGAATATAAGTCACCATTAGTCACCATAGTCACCATGAATATAAGTCACCATTAGTCACCATAAGTCACCATAGTCATCACGAATATAAGTCACCATAGTCACCATGAATATAAGTCACCATTAGTCACCATAAGTCACCATAGTCACCAGGAATATAAGTCACCATTAGTCACCACGAATATAAGTCACCATAGTCACCATGAATATAAGTCACCATTACTCACCATAAGTCACCATAAACCTCTGTTTCTATTCTATTTCCTAATTACGTAGGATAATAATTAAGAGAAAACTTAAAGAATGTTAGGACTATTTTTCCCTCCTCAGATGTTCCGAGTCCGAACCGTCACTTTCCTTCTTTACTTTCAAATCTATTACACCCAAACCACACTTTAGCCCTCAAGACTTAATACCATTCATACTTTTCACAATCTTTTCTTTCTAAACATCCACAACCCTTAACCTCGAATCAACTAAATCGTCAATTATTCCGAGCCATTAAAACACTAAAGCTCATTTTAAACTCACCTCGAAAAGTCATAGGAGAACCACTGCTCGATCGACGTGCGAATGGTCGCTCGTGGATCAAACCTACAAACAAAGTACATAACTAAACGGATTAAGTTCCAAGCCTCGAATGATTAACTAAGAGCTAGATTAAACGTCTAAATGCTCCCGGAAACCCTATGGAGTTTTTGTCATAGACAAGAAAAAGTCTCTATTTTCGCTTCCGATCAATAACCAAGAAGTAAGTTCATATCAAAAACTCAACATACGAAGACCTCAATTTGGAATACCTCGAAGGGCTCGGGTTTCCCATTCGACTCGGGTTTAGGTTCAAGACAACAACCTCAGCCAAAATGATTTTCTCCAACTAGAAATCACCAACGACACCCGGGAAAAACGAATCGAAGCTTAAACGTAAAATCGGGAAAAATGAAACATAAAAACCCATTTCTTATTTACCTCGTATCTTCCGAATCTAGAATGGATCGACTCAATTGATGGTATGAAATGAAAGCTTGCGTTGAGATCTTTCTATCATGACGAGAATCAACGAAATCGGTCGAGAAACGGTGACAGAATCCCGATTTTTCTCTTTTCCTTAAACTCACGGTTGGGAGGGTTTGTAGTTTCGGTTTTCCCCTTTCTTTTCCTTTTATTTTCATTGCAAAACTGAATTTTAACTTATAAATAAGTATTTGATAAATTACCATAATGCCTCTCCATCTATTTCCTTAAGAAAACTTGTTCCGGGTGCTCGTTATTTCACGTTTCTAATTCCAATTCGACTTAGCCTCTTCTAAACTAACTTAAAATGATATAACAATTAGTAATGAGCCCGCTAATAAACGTTATTACACCTTATTCTAATTAAACGTTCTAGCGGAAATTACTTAATGATCGAACTGGAGCTGAAAACTAAAATACTAAATTAAACTTCTAAGTAAAATAAACAATCACCAGCCCCTATAATTATACTAAGTGAAGCAATAATAATAATAATAATAATAATAACAACAACAAAATTTTCACCTCAAAAAATAACGGGACGTTACAGATATGGTCCTCAGCTTGAGCTTCTTGTACCACCCGCGAGCAGGGCCTCCTAATGTAAGGGGGAATGCCCTACAATTAATAACATCTCGGACTCCCTGAAGCTCCATCCGTGTCCGAAACTTATCAATATGCTCGAGATCCTTTAAATTGTCATACGTGGTCATAGTTGGCATTTTGAATTTGGTTGGAAGTTTCACCTCCATTATATCATCGGTGAAAGGCGGTTCAGTTTACTCAAGTAGATCTTCTAGTGCAAATGGAGTCTTTCCTCTATACTCTTTCTTCATATGACCAAGTTGATCTTGGAGTTTTTTCAATTCTGGCGCCCAAGGCTGGGCACTTTTTACAGTAAACTTCACAACATCTGAATGTTCTTTTCTCTTTTAATTGAGAACTTCTCTAAGGTCGGACCTTCATTTTTTACTAGGTTGCTTGTTGCGAGAAGAGTTATGAGAGGAAGAGGAACTGTCCTGGATATTTAACATCGACTTTCTCTTCGAGCCACCCTTCGCATGATTCCTTGATTCACCTATGCGCTCTATAGGTTATTTGTCTTTACCTTTTTTGGATAGTAATTCCTGGTTGTTAGTAGGGGCTTGATGATCAGTTTTCAGTGTAAGAATTTTGAGTACTTTAGTAAGATCTCGATTCACACCTCGAACTTGCTCTTCTAGAGCATCTACCCTTCCGTTCGGCATTGGCACAACTCTTACTACTTCTTGATTTTCATCTGCTGCTTGTTGTTGTTGTTATTGTTGTTGTTCTCTAATGCTACGAGTTTGATATCTGGTATTACGAGGGTTACGGTTTTTACCATCATCTATATCATCACCATATTGACTTATTTGACTCATCCTTGATGCTAGAGCACTTAATTATATACTCTTCCCACAGATGGCGCCAAATGTTGTTGCATAAAAATGGAGAGCTTCCACGTAGGCAACGAACTTAATATATGGGACGAGTTGGAGGTAGTGCGCTGCTTCGACGACATGCTATATAGGTACCTGCACAGGAAAGGAAAAGAGCATCGGTGTGGTGCCGGCCTAACACCCTCCAATGCTAAAGTCAGAGCAAGCAGAGCTAGTGTGCTAGAGAGAATTGTAGTCAAAATTAGTTACCTAATGAATGAATTTCTTCTCCTATTTATAGGATAATAGGCTGATGACATCATCGTGCCACGTGTCACATCAGGATTGGGCCATGTGTTGCTTCTCAATTATGTGTCTCTTACGTTGCGCCACGTGTCGTTTCCCAAGTTGATACTTGTATTTAATCTTAAGTATATAGGTCTATGTTGGAGACAGCGTAGCAAGGTCTTTTCAGGTGCGTAGACTTTATGACTAGGTACCGCGGTCAGACCAGGTGTCCAAGTACTGCGGTCTAGGGATGGCAACGGGGCGGGGCGGGGCGGGGTTGGGGATGCACTTCCCATCCCCTAACCCTTGGGGATTTTTAATCCTCATACCCTACCCTATCCCCTGATAAAAAAATCGGGGTCGGGTTCGGGGATTCCCCTCCTCGCGAGGAAAATTCCCCGTTTTACATTTTAATTCTTATTTAAAAATGAAATATTAAAATGAAAAATACATTTAAAAAATACAACTTTAAGTAAAAAAGAAAACATAATACTAACCATTTTATATTGTATTAGTTAATATTAATCATATTTCACATATATTTTTCAATAAATAAATATAAAAGTAAACAAAATATATAAGATATTCTTTAAAAATCGGGTTTGGGTTCGGGGTTGGGGACGGGGGACGTATTCCCATACCCTTACCCTATAACAAATCGGGGGGGGGAATTTCTCACCCTAACCCTAAACCTAACCCTATAAAACGGGGATTCCCTGCCCCTATAGGGTTGGGGCCCTGTGGGGCCCCTAACCGGTGGGGAATTTTGCCATCCCTATCTGCGGTCAGACCAGGTGTCTAAGTACCGTGGTCAGACTAGGTGTCCAAGTACCACGGTCAAACCAGGTGCCCTAGTACTGCGGTCAGACAAGGTGCCTGGTACCGTGGTCAGACCAAGTGCCCTGGTATTGCAATCAGACGAGGTGCGTAGACAAATTTTGTCAAGTTGTAAAATTCCATGTGTTATCTCATTTCACCCCACAACAGCTAATAACATCGTTAAAAGTTTCTAATGAAATTGCAATGTAGTTTCTAAAAAATAATATTATTGGAGAAAATAGACCAATTTAAAAGTTAATTATCTACCTAGACATAAAAATAAAGAAATAAAAGGGTTCTATTATAAAATTAGACCTAACCCATGGAGTCCTTATAAACCTCAACCGATGGAGTCCTTAGAAAACTCAATGACTCTATTAATAAAAAGAAAGAGAGAATATATCGGTATTGGACGAAGGTGTGCAACTTAAAAAATAATATCAATACTTTTTAGATAAAATTCAAACTTTTGAAACAACGAATAAAATTAAAACTTAATATATGTTTTAATATATATATTAAAACGTCGTTTCCTCTAATTATTTTTAAAACAATAAAATAATATTTACGTTTTAAGACCTTGGTCATAAGTTTGTGAATAATTAATTCTGTGTATAATATTCTTAATCTTCACAATTTAGTCTTTTTCTTACAAACATATCTGAAATTAAATACATTTTTTTGAGTGATTACAATTTTGTAACCTTTTTTTTAATATAAAATTACAAATATATTATTTTATAAAATACGTCAATCAATGATTGATTATGATTATTACCAATAAAAATCCAAGTCAATTATTGAATTATTAATTCAACGCTTATCACATGAATTAGGTAAAATAAAAATAAAAATTATCATATATCATAATACAATCACTTGATTAATCCTAGTCAATTAGTAACTAACTAACTTAAAAAAAAATATATCTTATTTATTAATATTTTTAAAAAATTATGTATTTATAAATATCACATAGAAATTTTGCTACACATTTAAAATTTCTCTAATTTTTTTTTTAAAAATAACTTTCAAACCATTCCAAAACAACATAAAAAAATCAATGTAAAATGAAATGAAGGTGACTTTTAGATGTCTTTAGAAACACAAATTTTTATTATGGGAATTGGGAAGGAGAGAACAAGAAATAGATAATGTTTTAATATACTCGTGCAACATCAACTGAATTTTTTAATTGTTTGGAGGATCTGACAATTGATAGGGATGAGATTTTAAGAACGGCATTTTCTCAAACAAAGGGCAAGGGCAATGGACGGCCTTTCATGTTATTAATTTAATATAGTATTAGACATCAGATGAGAAATCATCATATAATTGATTTTTATTTGGGATAAAATGTAAATGAGAGTTTGTGCTCCTCTGCTTTGAAAATAACAAATCACACTTCTATAATTTTAAATTATTTCAATGAGATTTCTCCCCTTCAACGTCATTACGCCATAACTTATTTGTTTAAACTCCAATTTAGATGATTTAAGATGTTCTGGAATCCCCATTTCAAACTATATGTTAAAGTCACTTTGAGACTTCAAAATCGTTAATAAACAAAATTGTTCATTATCATCAAAATACTCGGTATGATTGAAGTCATTAACTATTTGGTAACTGATAATTTAAAAGTTTTCAAGTGACCATAAAGTAGAGCTCGAAATGAGGATTTCAAAACAACATGCGAATCATCCAAATCCAAGTTCAAACGAAAAAGTTATGACTAAAATAAAGTTAATGACGTTAGAGGGGAGTGATCTCATTGAAATAATTTGGAACTACAGATGTGTGATTTTCCATTTTCAAACCATAAATGGTGTTCATACACTGTAATGCCCCATTATGAGGTAAATTTCAATTTCGGATAAAATGTTAATTTTAATTATGATTACCAAGTTGTAGAATTTCGTTTAAAATTTTCTAATTTGCATCCATAGGCTTGTTGGGAGACGAATTGCAAGGAAAGGATTCTTAAGCAATTTTGTTGGGTTAGAGGATAATTTATCAATAAAGGAAACAATTAGGTGAGGTGGCAAGGGTTTTGGTTATTGTGACGACCGTCACTTTTAAATAAATTAAATCAGAGAAAACAGCGGAAGTCTTTTATTTTAAGAAAATTTGGCGTGGTTATGTTTGAAAATTTGCTGGCCAAAACCTGTTATATCTTAATTTCAAAATCTAAAATACACAAGGAACAATTAAGTTCCTATCCAGAAGTTCAAAATGATTATAATCATAAAACAACGACAATAAGCTCTTATGAGCTAATTACAAAGTACAAATCATCAAAATGATATAAAGTTCACAAAACCATGTACATGGATTTTTACATAACCATAGTCCATCTCGAAATCATCATCCTCTCGATCAAGCACGCACCAGCTCCTCTCCCACAATCCCAAACATTACCTGAAATGTTTGTAATATCATGAGCTAACAACTTAAGCCCAGTGAGAATAATAAGCATAAAAAGTAAGAATAGACCTCAAACTCGCATTTCGATTTGTGTCCCATTAAACTGACACATTCTTCCTAGAATTCTCCAAAATCTAGGTAATTCTATTCCATTTCTCTAAAGGATGATACTACTAACACTTATAGTCAAATCTCCTCCATTAACTCGCTATGACATAAAGTAATAAAAGTAAATGACTTTGCATAAAATATAACATCTCAATTCTTTATATCATCAGTCATATGCAATGTAGGGCTTGCATATACCCTTATGCATGAATGAAGTAATGCGTCAATCCCATAGGATACCATTCACTTCCTTTTCATCAAGAGTAATGAGCAAATCCGGTAGGATCCCATTCGTCTCTTTTCATCTAGAGTAATGAGCAAATCCCGTAAGATCCCATTCGTCTCTTTTCATTTAGAGTAATGAGCAAATCCCGTAGGGTCCCATTCGTCTCTTTTCATTTAGAGTAATGAGCAAATCCCTTAGGGTCCCATTCGTCTCTTTTCACTTTATTTTCTCCTTTTCATTTCTTTTTCATGAATGATGCGATAATGGTATGGTGCAATTGATATGCATATGCTTGCATATCTTGTAAAAGTAAATAAATAAAGTGCGGAATTAAAACAAGTAAAATAAATGAGCATCTTGGACGAACGATATGTAAATCGAACTCCGCTACCATTAATGAAAATAAAATCATAACTTAACGATTAACCTATACCTTTAAGGATTCTAAACTTCCAATAATCCGAGGTTCTATTAATCGTTCTAATTACAAGTTGGATCTTTTAACTTCCAATGGTCCAATCTTCATTTCAAATCGAAACTAACTTAGAATCTTCTAAGATTCAAATACTTCCTTGAGAACTCCTAAGTTCTCACTTAAAGGATTAACTTCTAATCCTAAGGGCACTAATTCACATCCCTCTAATCTTAGATTTGGATTCTAATCTTAGTTTCAAACTCTACAAACCTTCACACTCATTTGCTTTCTATAAATACTTTAAATCCTAACTATTCTCACCTTTGTAAGAGAAGATCTCGCTCTCAACCTCCGATAGAGCGATCAAGCAAAGTTCAAAAACACCTACAATTGAAATTATAACTCAAAATTTAATAAATTACCAATTAACGATTAAACAACCACGAATCAAACAAAATGACGAAAATCCATCAAACCCCCCCCCCACATGGAGGCTCTCGGCCCTCCCATGAAATGGGTCTCGGGTTTGGTTTTTCGACTTTTTGGCAATTTAAATGTGTTTCGAGTTGGTTTTAAGCAAATTCGATGTTCCCAATTTCAATGGGTATCAATAATTAGGGTTTTCGAATATTATACCCTTTCCCGAATTGAATTTAAATAAACATTATTTCATTAAATTCTAACCCATAATCAAACCCAAAAGGGTAAATTTTAAACGGAAAGAGTTTCGACTGAAACTCGGTTTTAGGATTATGGAAAAGTTTCCAAAAACTCTTAAAACTACTCCCGTATTTACAAACACCGAGTTTCACGACACGAAATCGAAGGAAATCAAAGAAAACTCCATTAAAACACTATTTGGAGCTTAGGGTTTCAAGCTTTACTTATCGAGAACTCCTTGGATCTCGAGAGAAACGGACAATAGCTAGGTGGAAAAGGATCGTAGACTCGAGGGCTTTCCGATGTATCCAAGATCGAGTCGATCCGCCGAGAAACGAAGAAAAGCCAAAAAAATTCTCTTCCCTTCATTGAAGTTTCAGCCAAGGAGAAGAAAAATGAAGCAAATGGTCAATTCTTGGTCAAACTTGTGATTTTAAAGACAAATGAATAGTGTTTGGATATTTTTAAGAAATGGGAAATGATGATTATGTCCTTTTATGACTTTTAGCTTATAAAACGAAACCCGAAGCTCTTAAATAAATCTAAAGGTGATTAATAATTATTAATTGGCCTATTAATAATTATTAATTGGCCTATTAATAATTATTAATGTCACCGAAGCGAAAAATAAACATTAAAACGAAAAAAACGAATTTCGGGCAAAATTAAGTACTAAAATCGAAGTTACAAAATAATAATTAAAGTAAATGCTTGAATTGAAATAAATAAATAAATAAACAATATTAAATAAAATAAATAAAAATAAATAAAAATAAATTTCACTCGAAAATAACGGGACGTTACAGTTATTTTGTCAGAAAAGAAAAATTTCTTAATCCTTTAAATTCTGGAAATTTGTGTTATTATATCAATTTATAAAATTCAAGAATCTCATCTTTGAAACCAAACTCCACAACTTTTCTATCCCCGATCTAAAGCTTTTTCCCCTATCCATTTCGATCCACCCTACACCGAATTGAAAACCATCAGAATCGATCATATCGAACCTTGAACCACGACCAAACCGAGACCAAATGTCCCCGGTTCAGCTGCGGCAAGGACAGCAGCCACGACGCTGTTGTCCCTTTTCAAACGGCGAATTTTACGTTGTTTGGTTGTCCCTTTCTTCGAGTCATTGAACCCAAACCTTTTTTGTTTTGTTTGGTACTATTTGAGGATAGTTTTTAATGGTTTTAGAATGTTGTTTCAGGTCTGCACCGTAGCGGAAAATAATTTGGAAAACGCTTGTTTAAGGTGAGTTAACGGTTTGATCAATGGTGGGGTTTTAGAGAAATCTAAGGCTCAAACTGTAGCTTGTATGATTCCAAATATTTATTTATGTTATTCTGAAAATTTTGGATGAGAATTGACAGGTTGTGAATACTAGTAGCGGAAAATAACGGTTTGACTTGTTTGTGATGTTGAAAAAGTTTAAGATTGATAGCTTGACAGGTTGTGAATACTAGTATTAAGGCTACGAGCTTAATACTATGTTTATATTTCATTTATGGATGAGTCCATAACCTGACACTAATGATCGTTGCTCGTACGAATGATTCATTAGGGGATTCAGCTATAGTTATGTCTATAACCAGGTACTAGAATGTGATAGTAGTCCAGCCTTTCTAGCGTTCCATGTTAATTCTAGAAGTTTGTTAATTTAGTGATAATTAATGTTTCAGAATCGTTAAGTGATTGTGTGTGAGAATTTATGACTGATGGTCTTGGGTGAGAAACTGGTGAAAGTTGTCTATCCATGTAGGGGCATGTTTATTAAAAGGTCTTGAATATGGAATTAGTGATAAATTGCCAATTCATGTAAGTGTGTTAAGACTTGAGTTTAAGTGACGTTTTGAGAGTAAAAGTTACTAGAGAGTGTTGAGTGTTTGGGACTCGGTATGAATCATTTAGAGACTATCTGAATCTTTACCTGTTGATTGAATCATTTTCTTACTGGCTTTAGCGTCACAATGCTATCTTTTTTTTTTCCAGGTAATAATGGGACGAGAGGTGGCGGTTGATGAGTTAGCGAAGATGAGGGATTCATATTGTATGACGGCCGTCGGATTTTATTTTATTGTCATTTTCTCCATCGAATCCATTGACTTAGAGAGTCTTTTTTTTAATTGATGTTATTTAATAAGTATTTCATGATTATTTGGGCTTTGAGACTGACGGATGTCATTACGATTTTCTTGGTATATTCTTTTATTAAATAACTCCGAAGTTTATACTCTTGTTTTTAAATGTTATTTGAGACATTTTTACTTTATATTTAATAAAGTTATTTTGTTTGTGACTTCCGCTGCTTTATGTTTCATAAATTTGACTTTGAAAAGTCGATCCTTACAGTTTGTATTAAAGCCTCTTGGTTCTGAAGACCGTATGTTAAACATACATATACAATATGAATCTCATCTTCACACTTATCGGCACCAAGTATCTCAAGTATTAGTCTCTAATTGCCCAAGTAGTATGTTATAGGGGTGAAAGAAAAAACCAAAAAAATAAACCGGGCCGAAACCGTAAAAAACCGAACCTTCCTGGTTTCCATTATTCAAAAACTAGACCGAACCGGCTAAAATCGGTTAAAACCGGAACCGAACCGGCTTCTAAAAAACAAGTAAAAATCTCATACTCCTTCCCTATTTCCCCCTAATTTTTATTTATTTGTTTTATTTTATATATTTATTTATCACTTTATTTTAATTTATATTTTATATATTTATTAATCTAATTTTTTCAACTAAGTTTTTGTTTATGTTTGATTTTGTTTTGTTTCATCCTTCAATGTTGGAGGTTTTTTTTTTTAAAAACTAAATGAAAATGTCCTATACTAGAAAAACCAAAAACAGAACCGGTAAAAACCGTTCAAAACTGAACCGGTCCCTATTATAAACCGAACTGGTCCGGTTTTTAAAATTAATTGAAAAACCAGACCGAACCGAACTGGTTTCACCCTTAGTATGTTAGTTGATTGTTGACACTTAAACTGTTAAAGTCCCATTATTGATAGTGTTTATTTGTTCCAGGATGCCTTCTGTAGTAATGCCTGGTAGAAGAAGGGGTCAAGGCCGTGGTAAGGGGGCGCGATCGAGGCCGTGGCGCCAATCCCGAGTATAAAAGTAATCAGTATAAAAATTTCATGCGAGTTAGAAGGCCCCACAAGGCATCACCCTTATTGAGGCAGGGAAGGCGAGGGTTATTTTTTTAGGGACGGGGATGGGGAATACATTTCCCGCTCTAACCCCAACCCCGAACCCTATTTTTTAATAATTTTTTTATATTTTTTTTACTTTTATTTTATTTATTATAAAAAAATATATAAAATATTGTTATAAAATTAAATTAAAATTATAAAACAAAGATTTTTTTTCCCATGGGGAATTAGATATCCGAACACGGAATCGCCTAACCCACCCTTGATTCCATGATTTGAGGATAGGGGCGAGGACAATGTAATGAACTCATTTTGGGATTAGAGGTATTTTGATAATTTATCATTATTTTTTAATTTTCTTGGTAATTAGATTTTAATTATTTGTCACTATTTTTATTTTTTTATTTTTATGGTTACACCTGGTACATGACACTCAACTCCCGTGTTGCCCCTACCCTCCCCCTGTGACCCTGTCAAGGCACCACCCCCTTGCCCCCTTCTCACCCTCCCCACGCCCCCTAACACATGCCAAGCACAAATTGACATAATTATTAAACTATACTAATCAAATTTATGGTTTAACTTTTCTTTAGATATTATATCAGAAGGAATAAATAATCGATTACTGGAATAATCGATTTTATAAGATGCCGTTGTCTAAATAGTTAAATTATATTACTGATTCAAATAATTATTAATTTTAGTATAATATTTAGCCCATTTCTCTATTGTATTCTGGTTGATTTAAGTCGAATCAACCTAATTGACTATTAAAAAAATCTAATCAAAAAAAAAAAACGTTTTCAAATCAAGCTGACCAACTGTTTCAAAAATTAGGGAAATCTTCATAAATATGTTATTGGGAAAATTAATTTTCAAACTTGCCATATAAATATAAAAGTTATCAAAACTACTTCTAAATCTACACGTAGAGACTAGTCAATTAAAGTTAGAGGATGCCCACAACTAATTAGAGGTAAAAATGAAAGTATCAGGGGGAGGGGTAGATATGATAATATGTAATTTTCATAAATACCCTATTATATATATTAAAAACCAAACGGATCAACACTACCTAGTTTTTCATCTATGAAATTTGTTGGTTGGTTTTTTTAAATTTTGGAATGCACCCTTTCTATATGATATCCTTTCCTACCATTTAAAGACACGTGATAAATACTAATGTGTCTGTTGTTTTAATAACCTAACCCTCATGAAGCACATGTTTTGTTGGGGGAAATAATTAGGCGAAGGAAAACGGGTCTTCATAAAAGAATATATATAGAATTTCCAAAACTTTATTGGGTCAATTATCTCCTACTCATAAAATAATAATATATATATATGTGTGTGTACAATAGTTTGATTCTTCAAAATTTGTTCTGGTCAAAAAAATTGATTTTGATTTATAACTTGTTTCCTCTCGTGGAGTTGATTTTGTGCTAACTTTTTTTGAAAAGTGCCATTGCTATACTTTAAATCATTTTAATTTTTTTTAAAGCACCTTTTTATCTCTGAGCTTTAAGGCTTGTGTCTATTTCGTTCTCGAGTTTTGAAAAATTGATTTGATTCTTAAGTTTAAATCTGCATCTTTTTCATCCCTAAGTTTTGGGAAATAATATCTATTTGGTTCTTGAAATCAGATTTCCAACCATCGGTAAACGAATTTGTTTACATTAATGAACGAAAAAGTTAATAGGCGGGACCATTTTAATCTTATTCTCAAAACTCGGGTTGAAAATATATAAATTGAAAACATAGGAATCAAAAAATTCACAACTTCGGACCAAAAAGGTACTCTACCTTGTTTTTCTTTTTCTTTGGTCCGTTTGTTTTTTTCCTTTTTCTAGAACTCTGACTTTTATCTTATAGAATTTTCCTTGTATTTTCTGGTTCCTTATGACAGAGCTTCCTTATTTATATTCACCATTGCCATTCTCTTCTTTGTTCATCTTTCAAAATTGTCTCATTCAATTTGTTTGTTTATTTTTTATTTTATTTTATTTCTTTCTCTCTTTTTTTAAGCTTTAAAGATAAAAATGGAATGCAAAAATCAGTACCAGAAGGATCAAATACCAAAATATGAGTGTCTTCTCTTTGGTAAAGCCTTTTGTTAAGAAAATTTCATCAACAAATTAAGATTATAATTAAGAAGATTTTCCAAATAACTAATATAAATGTTTTCATTCTGGCAGATGTTGATGATACCCTTTACCCTTTGAGTTCTGGTTTGTCAAAACAATGCACCATAAATATTGAAGGTAACTCTAATTTTTAGGCACTGTTTGATAACCATTTCGTTTCCTGTTCATGGTTTTTTTAGTTTTAAGTTTTTAGGTTTTGAAAAACGTTTTTAAAATTATCGATAAAATTAAAAAACGTACTAAGAATTGATTTATTTTCTTTTTATTTCATAGAATATATGGTTACTAAACTTGGGATAGAGAAAGATAAAGTTCCAGAGTTGAATCAGAATTTGTACAGGAATTATGGGACATCAATGGCTGGTCTTAAGGTATAATATTTTTTTTGCATATTTTACTTTAAAAAGCCAATTGGAATTTGTAAAAAGTTGCTAACTTTTCTTAATCTTGTTGTTTTTGTAGGCAATTGGTTACGACTTTGACAATGATGAATACCACAGGTATTTTCCCCACTTTTAATCGATGTGAGATTTTTGTCACATTTTAAGTTTATCATGATGCAAATTTAATCGTCTCTTGACAAAAAAATTCTGTTTTTTCGATGCAGCTTTGTTCATGGAAGATTACCTTACGAGAATCTAAAACGCGATCCAGTCCTCAGAAATCTCTTGCTTAGTTTGCCAATTCGGAAAGTTGTAAGTCTTACTATTTGATACAACTCAAGAATCTAACAAAAGAAAACTAAAACTCTAATTAATTATTCTTGTCAATAACTTTTTTTTTTTTTATTGTTTGTTTGAAATATTAGATCTTTTCGAATGCGGATGAGATTCATGTTGCAAAAGTTCTAAGTAGACTTGGATTGGAGGGTTGTTTTGAAAAGATCATATGTTTTGAGACTCTTAATTCTTCTGATTCAGACAACAATGCTTTTGATGAAGAATCTGAGTCCGAAAACGCAACAGAAACTGATATAATTTGTAGCAATGGAGAGTTTGATGCTGATTCACCTCTCCTTATTAGTCCAGTTCTTTGCAAACCTTCTAAAGGTGCTTTTGAATTTGCACTCAAGAAAGCAAAGATTAACCCTCAAAGAACAGTAAGTAATTTCTAATTTGTATGGTTTACCGTTAAATCATCAATAGATGCAAAAGCTTAAGCGGTTGTGTTAAGGCAAATTTATTCATTTAATATATCTCAAAACTCCATTTCATGTGTGGGCTCTTGAAATATTAATAAAATGAGGAGGAAATGATAATACACGAGTTTGAATTCAAGATCTTTTGCTGTAATGTCATATTAAATTTATCAATAAAGGAATCGTGATTGGTTAGTTAGAAAATTGATAAACTTTGATCAATTTTTGTATGGTTTGCAGCTTTTCTTTGAGGACAGTATTAGAAACATAAAGACCGGGAAGCAGATGGGCCTTCACACTGTGCTGGTAAGAAAGCATTTGCATCAAAAATTTCTCAATCATGGAAGGAAAATACTTGTATATTCACCTTTCGGTACAAACTCATACAAATATTTGGTTGAATAAAAATATGACACGTATGTCGTAGAGTATGAGTTCATACTCACCGGTGAGTATGCAAGTATTCTCCATCATAGAAAGAAAAATTCCACATTTTTTTGGAATCCAAACACTATTTATTTAATACAAATTAAAAAAAATGGGATTTTGCAGATTGGGTCATCTAACAGAGGAAATAGTGTGGATTATGCATTGGAAAGTATTCACAATATAAGGGAAGCATTGCCAGAGCTTTGGGAAGTGGATGAGAAAATAAAGAACAGGAGACTTTCTAAGAAGATAGCATTGGAAACATCAGTGATGGCATAAAAAAAAGCTAAAATTGTTAATTGATTAGATCAAAGAGTAAAGACATATAGGAGGATTTTAACCCACCAAATTTGTATCAGCTTAATTTATGGCAATTCTAGTTTAAAATAATCTCCATTCTTTGTTTTAATAAGATGGTATGTGTAACTTGTTTTTTGTTTGTGGTTTTATAGTAAAGTATATATAATATTTCAAAAAGTACTGTGGTAAAAGTTTCGTGAAAGCATCTACTCAATAGACTATTTCAATCAAAGTTTCGTGAAAGCGTCTACTCAATAGACTATTTCAATTAAAGTTTTGTGAAGGAAGATGATTTCAGTAAACCAGATTGACCATTTCTAAAATCTAGACGATTTCATATTCTCCTTCGGATTTTTTTTCGTTCGGCCACTAATTTTTATCTAGTGTCCGGTGAAGAAGTTTTGGCTTCATGCATAGAAGAAACATAACCAAGGAATCCAATCCTCTCCTTCCTCTATACACAGAAGAAGGGAACCACAACAGTCATAAATTAAAAAGAAGCTAGAATTTTTTTTGAAGAAAAAGTAAAATATATGTTTCTTTACTAAATCTTTAATGTAAGTCGAATAAATTGGAGTCATATGCTTCATGATGAATGCCTGTCCATTTTATTTTGGAGGTTATGGATTTATGTGGATGCCATACATTTTAAATTTTAAAATTTGTATGTTTGTAGAACTATACCCAAGAGATTATTAAATCAGCCCATTAGTACTTGAAGCAACCTAATGGGCCTGGACCCTTGATTTAGGACAATCTAATATATAGCCTGTTTTTAGATGTATCGACGAGTTTATGCCCTTCCCTCAATATATTTCACTTTATAAACTATTCATGAATCACGTTTACTTTTTCATACCATATTTGCGCTTATTTACTGCAGATTTTTTAATTTTTTTTGTAAAAATAAAATAAAATAAACAAAATTCTGATCTTAGACCGAGATTTAGGATCTCGGGCTGAGACTAGAAATCTCGATCCAAAACTCATACAAATCTCGACCGAGATTGGACTCTTGGACCGAGATTTCTAGTGTGTCGGCCCGTGATCCCAAATCTCGGTCCAAGATCGGTCTAAAATCATTTTTTTTACTCACAAAAAGACTTAAATCTATGTTGAGTTTGTTAATGAAAAAGCATTTGAAACTAAAAGAAAACTTGAATTACTTTTTTTTCTTCTAACATTCCGATTAAAAAAAAAAGAGCTTCAATCCATATGCGTGAAGATAAAAAGGAGATGAAGATGATTCGTGGTTTTAGTAGTTAAGAAAGAAGAAAATAGAGAAAGAAGAACGAAGATGAAGAAAGTGGTAGAAGATGAGGAGGAAAAAAAGAGGATATTATACACTTTTCATGGGATTATGACATCATCAAAAGGTCAATAAACTTAAAAGCAAATGAGAGGTCAATAAACCTTAATTTCTAAAAAACGGAAATTTTCCTATTATACATAATGTACACACAATATGTTATTTTACTTACCGTATATGTTATACATAAATATAAATATATGTATTAACTTTTATTACCTTAGCCTCTCCATTTTATCTTCACCTTCACTTTCACCATCTACCCATACATATGGTATATAAAGTACATAACATTACATATTACATGCATTAATTTACGTTATCTTATACTTCATTTTATCTTATCCTCCACTTTCTACCTATATATTTGTATATAAAGTCAGTGTTAAACTTATAGTACATAAAAAAAAATATATAAAATATATTATTCGCCTTACATTGGCGTCCATTCTGTCTTCTTTTTCCCTTTCTACCGTATATATGGTATATAAAGTATGTTATACTGCTTACAATATATAGTTATATTCTACATGTATTATTATTTTTTTATTTTTTATCCTTCATTGTGTATTCTTCCTCCACCTTCGACCTATACATACATAAGATAAAAAAAATAGCATATAAATGTATTTGTTATATAAAACAAATATACTCCAATTTGTTGGTACATTTTTTTATTCAAAATGATTTTATTATAATGTACAACTCATAATAATCCTTATTATTTCTTATTTTTCATCCAATTATCTTTTTTTTTTTGAAAATTTCATTGGGTAGCAGAATTTTCTACAATATTTATAAATATAACATTTTAAAAAAGTATATGTGCAAATATAACAGTTTTTAAAAACCTTCAATTCATGTGAATTAGATAAATCAGTGATAACTTATAAGATAATCAGTGATAACTAATAGATAATCAGTGATTCATGCACAAAATATCAAGATATTAATAAAATCAGTGATTACTTGTTAGAAAATCACTAATTACTCATGCAAAACTAGTGGCAATTTGTAATATTTTAGGCGCGAATTTGAGTTTTTCCTATTTTTGCAAATAAGTTTTTTTACTGCTATTTTTATAAATATTGGACCTAATTTTACTATTTTTACAAGAGCCTTTTTTTTTATTTCATAAACAACCCACCAAAAAATTATGATACACTTTTAAATAGTTTTCATATATTTATTTGATTTTGTTTATTGAATGCTTCCTTGATTTAAGTTTATTTTAATTGTATTTTCCTTTTTTTTTAATAGTTTTCATATATTTATTTGATTTTGTTTACTGAATTCTTCCTTGATTTAAGTTTATTTTATTTGTATTTTCCCTCTTTTTCCCCTCTTTCTTGTCAAAATGCTTACTTCTTTCTCAATCTTTAGAATTTTTCTTAGGGTCATAAAATTTTTTTTTCCTCAATAGGACAAAATGTTTTATTTTGGACAAATTTAGGCTAAATAGGTACTTAACCCCTTTGATTATGCAAAAAGCCCAATTAGCTCATGGTGATGAACTAATAATTTGTGTAGTACAACTACTAATACTATACTCATCTTGCAAAAGTCAAACATGTACTACACACTAAAAAATTGAAATTCGGAGATACAACCTATGCCATGTATTAATTTTTTTTATGTTTAATTATTATTCAAATCTTATCTTATAAACCAACAAAATTAAACATATATCATCCTCAGTTCTAGCTGCCATGAAAACCCTAAAGTTAACCTTTCTCTTTATATTTCTCATCCTATCTTCACTACTCACCATCTCAAAGTGCCATGGAGACGATGACGGTGGCACCGATATCGACGCCGATGACGATGTTCATTTACATGCAAAAGACCTAGTTTTGGTGAAAGTTTGGTGTCTAATAATTCTACTAATCAGCACTTTTGCAGGTGGGGTTTCTCCATATTTCTTTCGTTGGAATGAAAGCTTTCTCTTGTTGGGAACACAGTTTGCTGGTGGGGTTTTCTTAGGTACTTCTCTGATGCATTTTTTGAGTGATTCAACCGAGACTTTCGACGATTTAACGATGAAAACTTATCCGTTTTCATTCATGTTAGCGTCCGCCGGGTATCTTTTAACGATGCTTGGTGATTGTATTATACTTTATGCTACAAAAACTAAGCAAAAAGAAGATGAAATGGGAGTGGAAGAAGGGAGGGGAGTGGGGGAGTTGGCTAAAGAAATTGAAAATTCTGACCATAACAAGGTTTTCTTGAAGACTTCGTCTCTTGGAGACACGATTCTCCTCATCCTGGCTTTGTGTTTTCACTCAATATTTGAGGGTATTGCTGTTGGAATTGCAGGTGAGATTTTGAATGGTTTTTAAGATTTAAATAGCAATTTAAATATATGAATCTAAAAGTTATTAGAGTGGAAGAGAAAGTAATTAGCAGATAATTGGATTTATTTATGAAAATTGGGGGAAAATCTTTTTTTATTGTTTAGTTGTGCGTGGGTGAATATTTAACAAAAGTTTTAATTTCATACCCCATCTTTTATAAGGCTACAATTAATTATAAAACCTTCTTCAAACTAAATTATAATTTTTTGAAATACTAATATAACAATGTTTTTTAAAATGGGATGATGGTAGATTTAGTAAATTTTTATGTTATATTTATGAAAATATCATGGCTTAAAAATATTTGTGTGTTAACACTGTGGTCAACTAAAAAAAATTTCAAATTCATGAAAATTCCGAGATCCATCCAAACAAATTTCAATAAAGACGTAAAAAAAAAAATCAACCAAAAGACTTCTTCCCAGCAATATCCCCAAACTTAGCTATAAAATATGGCCGTTAATTACACCATTTATTTAAGGGTGATTTAAATATATAGTCATTAAATTGACTAATTTTCAGTTTTTAGTCAGTTTCATATTCTTTTTAGTAAATGGCCATTAGGGGAGAGAAATCTATCATAAAAATACTAAAAAGATCCTCACGTGTTAAGAAAAAAATAATACAATAAATATGAGTAAATAATGGTGATTACACTTAATAAAATACAAATACAAAAAAAATAAAAAAATCTTAATACCAAAAAAATGACAACATACTCTAAAACCTGTTCATCATGCTTTCACCATTTTTTCCGGCGAATCAACAACTAGATATTCAGAAAACCTCTCCATGGTCGTATTGTTCTGTACTACACTGTACAAAACGATTGCCAAAAATCTATTTTTCCAGTATACTTACATTTGAAACTGTACTATACAACACAACTTTTTTGTTCTCCAACCTCATCTTACAAACAAATATACTGTACTGAATCTTCAAGAAATTTGAAACTTTAAGAAATTTGATTGGTTGAATTGGGGGTTCACTGAAGAATTTGATTTTAAAACAATTATCAATCAAAAAGCAAAATTCCACCTGAATAACAAAAAGGGTTAATTAAGTAGATAGCCACATTTCACTACCCTCTATCATTAAATAGCCATATATTCTATTTTTTAAGTGTATAGCCATTTCCAGAATTCTCTTCTTTTTAAATTCCATCTCTGCCCTTTTTCCTTATTAATTACATTAGCTGTCATTTATGATTTTTTTTATCTTCCAAGATTTTGTTAATTCCAAGAGAGACTTCCCATATTCTTTCTCTTTCCATTTTTTAATTTAATTTTTCTTATTTCTATTTAAACTTCTCACATTCTTCATAATAATTATTTTTTTTTATTTAATTTAATTTTTATTTTTTCGTTTTATAAGAACACCAAACCATCACTTTCTTAACCTTTTTTAGTATATTTTTACAGTTTATATGGTACATTTTGTACATTATTTATAGTTTATCTTTGTAATATATCGAACATATTTTTTTTAGAACACCAAAATGTCATTTTTTTTCTCTATTTTTATTGCATTTTTCAATAGATACATTTGTACATTTTGTACATTTGTTTTCAACATAATATAACCGTCCTCCGTTTCATTATTGAATTTGAGAAAAAATGGTACATTATGTACATAATGTACATTAGTATAACTGCCCTTTAATTTGCATTGAAAAAAAAATTAACAAACTTTAAAATCGCATATCCCATAAAAATTGAAACATTTTTTTATAAGGTGGCTTTTTGCCTTTGCGTACATAATGTACAAAAAATACTTTATTTGAACACATCACATTACAATAAATGCCAAAAAAAAAAACCAAAAAATTTGTGGGAGTAAAAAAAACCAAGGAACTATCAAACACAAAACCGTAGAAATAAAAAAAAAACAAATTTTTAGCAAGAACTTTGAAAAAGAGATACCTTTCATAGATTTTAAGTTTTTTAATACTTCAAATCTTTAAGATTCTTGAGTTTTTGCTTTAAAAATCTTCCCAATATCATTCATGGTAGAGAGAAAATGAAGAACAATTGAGAGAGAAGATGAATCAAAGAGAGAGAGAGAGAGAGAGAGAGAGAATACTACAAAACATAAAAATTGGTGGATGGAAAAAGAAAATTATAAGAGAGAGGGAAATAAATGCATGCAATTGTAAATTGTGCCTACAATCTAGGAAATCATGCCTACTAAGGTTTTTTTTGGTAATTTTATTATATTCTCCCTCCCCAAATTTTAAAAAAGTGGCTATATACTATTATTTTTTGCTATATGGTTATCTACTCTTATTTGACCCCTTTTGATGGCTATCTTCATACATACCCCTAACAAAAAGGATGTAGAGAGAGAAAGAGAATCAAGATAGAATTATTGTACATAAGAGTGAAGACAAATAAGAGAGAGAGAAGGAAGGGAAGGGAAGAAAAGAAAAGAGAGTGCATTAAAAATGGCGGTTTTTTGGTCAGGTCACAGAGTGTGAATTAAAAAGCCAAAACCAAGTAAATTACAGTCGAATAAAAAGACAATGCCCCAATTTTCTCCCCCTTTCTCCATCTCTCTCTCTCACACTAGACGCTGTCAACTGATTTTGGGAAGAGAGAGAGAATAAAGGTTGAGTTTTTGGGTTAAATAATATTAAACACTGTTAAACTTTGAAGTCTTATTGATTCTAATGGCATATAACCCATATTTATACAAGTATCTTTAGGTTAAAAGATGATAAACATATATGCAAAAGATTAACTAGAAAAGGAAAAAGATAAAGAAGATTTTTAGAAAAATCGAACTGTGGCCGCGGCCGTGAGAAGCTGGTGGCAGCGGCCACGAGAGCGGAAAAAGTATTTTTCTGCTTTGTGAGGGCCACGGCGACAGGATCGCAGTGGTGTTGGTTAGAAGGAGGTGACAGCTGCTATGGAAAGAAGAAGAACCTTAGTTAGGGTTTATGTGAAAAAGAAAAGATATTAAAATTGAAAGTCTGATTTTTTTAGGGTCCACCCATAAACTAAATATTAAATATAAAAAATAAAATGAAATCTGAAATAAAAAAGAACAATACATAAATTAAATATTAAATATAATGAAAGGGTATAGTTGGTATATTGAAAAATAGAAAATCTTGAAGTGGCTAAAAAATGAAAGTATAGATTGAGTGGCTAAATATTAAAAGAACTCTTAAAAACCGGTTGTTTACTTAATTAATTAATTATTTAAATTATGATCCCATTTGATTAAATGAAACTTTTAATTAAAATTAACTAAGTAAAAAGGTAAATAAATTAAAAAAAAAAGTTTTTTTCCCCTAAAATGATGTTAAACATTTTGAATTCCAGCGACTAGAGCAGATGCATGGAAGAATCTATGGACCATTTCACTGCACAAAATATTTGCAGCCATAGCAATGGGCATTGCACTTCTTAAGATGCTACCCAAAAGGCCTTTCTTGATTACCACTGCTTATTCATTCGCATTCGCAATCTCAAGCCCCATCGGTGTAGGCATCGGCATCGCCATCGATGCCACGACTCAAGGTCCAGCCGCCGACTGGACATATGCCATCTCAATGGGACTTGCTTGTGGTGTATTCATCTATGTTGCAATTAACCATCTCATTGCCAAAGGCTTCAAGCCTCAAGATTTCTGCCGTTTTGATCAGCCTCATTACAAGTTTTTGGCTGTGCTCTTGGGGGTTGGTGTTATAGCAGTTGTTATGATTTGGGACACTTGAATTTTTTGTTCATGTAATTGAAAATTGTTTTTTTTTTGTTTACGAATTTGGCTTGTTATTTGATTGTGGGTTGCATTATATGGTTGGTGTTTTGTATGATCATTTTGTTCAATTTAATTCTTATTTTACCGTTTGTGTGATGTACATAAATTTCCATTTGCGTCAATTCAATTTTGTTAAGAACTAATTCATAGTTTAATTCAATTAATTAATTTTAAGAATGCCAATTAATAATATTATGTAAGAACAATTTATGTCTCACGGATCTCACTATTATAAAAGTGAATGTAATGGCAGAATGCAGTAAAACAGTATGTAAAGGTGATGTAATAGAATGTGTTATTTTAGTTCTTTTAGTCATTTAAGCCTTTACAGTTATTTCTATAAATAGGGAATGACTCATTTGTATTTGAAAACTTTGAACAACTTTGAATATTACATGAATGTTTTTTAAATTCTTAGAGATTTGTGGTTTTCACCACATCATTTGGTATAAGAGCACTTGATTCTAAAGGACAACGTGTTCCGACAATGATGTGGTTCGATTCGATATAGAGTTTAGAGCAGTGGCACTCCGACAACAATCGCGACATTTGATTTCCAAACAAATTCTTGCGGGATGTTTTCAGCCAATAGAGAATTCAATGGAAAACCTTTCTTTTGGTTATCAAAAATCTAGATATTACGCTCGAAGAACAGAATTGCCTCGGTTATGGAAGCAAGATGACGAGATTTCAAACGCAAAGAGGGCTCGATAGTGGCGAAAATTTCATTAAAAAACAGTGGCGGAAGACTCTAATGAACGATTTTGAATCTGACGAAGAAGAGATGAATGATTTTAATCTATACATAGTTTGACGACGAGATCGCTCAAAAAGAATATGGCAGAAATAATTCGTTGATCATTCTCAAGAATTGCAATACTACGCTTCAAGAACTAATTTGATGGGGAGCATGATAGGTTAATTAGTATATGTTTATTTATGAGTTATTATTAGGATATTAGTTTACTTTGATGTATTTAATTACTATAATAAATTAGTATTAGTTTCTAGTTATTTTAGTTAAATTAGAGGTTCTCTTGTAAGGCTATAAATAGCCATCTAGAGTTTTATTTGTAGAGATCTCATCTTTTATCCTATCTATCAAATTTTTTTGAGAGAGTTTTCTCCTCCTCTTTAGGGATGTTTTTCCCCTACTTCTTGGGATGGATTTCCCTTCAAGCATGGACTTGCTTGTTTGAACCTCGCGCTACATCAGTTGGTATTATTGCTCGTTCTGGGGAGGTCCGATTCATCGAGGTGGTCAGATTTGAAGGATCAGAATCGGAGGTGGATTTAACCACAATGGTTTGAAATTAGTTCATCGGTATACTAATAAGTTGCCCATTCCATTTATTCCATTCCCATCGTTTTTCTTCTCTAGCCCATATAGTTCCATTTCAGTTAAAAAAATACAGAGAAAACCCAATCAGTAAGCCTAGCTACCATTTGTTTTCAAACTAATCAAACGGAAACACCATAATTTTTCTTCTCTATTCAATTCCATTTAAAAAAAAATCAATCTGTTAACTCAACCCTTGTTTCTTCTCCATTCATAATCAAATTTCTTTCCCCTACCCTTCATCGAAAAAGCCCTATACTCATCTTCATCAGTTAAAAAAAAAAAACTGAATTCGCAATCTGTCAAAACAACCCTTTCAAATGTCATTTCCATACTTCCATCTTCATTCAAAAACCATCTCTTTGTTTCATCTCCAATCAACCAAAATTCCCTCCACTAACCCCCCTTCCTCATCTATTTAAATTAAAAAAAAGTACCAATTACTTTTTCTATCCCAATGGATAGCCATTTTCACAAGGTTAACGATCCCATCTTTCAGTGGATTTTCTGGGTTGGATAGATTTTAGGATTGGGTTGAAAGAGTGGATGAATTCTTTGAATGGTATGAGGTTGAATGGGACAAGCAAGCTATTTTAGTTGCTAGAAAGTTTAGAGGTTTTGCTAATTATTGGTGGGAGATACTTCAAAACCAAAGAGAATATCAAGGCAAGAAGAAAATTCGAGGTTGGGCAAAAATTATAATGAAAATAGAGAAAGTCTATAGAAATTAGGGTAAAATATTTGATCAACTTCTTAGCATGATGAGCGGAGGGAAAACAATATATTTATAGACTAATGATACACGTCAGCCCTAAAGTTTATAATACATGGTATTAAGGAAACGAGAGAGAATGAACAAATAAATAAGGAGGAAAATTACAATTCTATCCTCTAAAATAAACCACGTCAACACAGTGTTCTAACATCCCCCCTCAAACGTAGGGGTGACAGAGTGATCCCAAGTTTGCTGCGAAGATCAACAACACGACTAGAAGGTGGTGGCTTTGTTAGAAGATCTGCAAGTTGATCTGTGATGGAACGTAGAGAACATTAAGTTCTTTTCTAGAGATTTTGTCTCGGATGAAATGAACGTCCAATTCTATATGTTTTGTGTGGGCATGAAAAATTGGATTTTTGGCAAGAGATATGGCACCAAGGTTGTCGCACCAAACAATCGGGCTGCGGTCGAGAGGGAAATTAATTTCACACAGTAAGGAAGATATCCAAGAAATTTCAACGGTAATGTGAGCAAGAGACCGATATTCAGCTTCCATACTGGATCGAGCCACCGTTGTTTGCTTCTTGGAAGACCAAGATACAAGAGAGTTGCCAATAAAAATACAATAGGACGCAACGGAGCGTCTGTCGTCAATATTAGAAGCCCAATTAGCATCACAAAAGCCTGTAATAGATAGGGACAAACCTTGTTTGAGATGTAAACCATGGTAAATTGTGCCTTTAAGATAGCGAAAGACTCGTTTAGCGGCCTGCTAATGAAAATCAGTTGGTTTTTGAAGAAACTGACTCAACCGATTAGTAATAAAAGAGATATTTGGGTGAGCTTGAGTGATATATTGAAGAGCCTCAATAGCACTGTGATACATAGTAGGATTGTCGAGTGGTTCATCAGTATGAGTGGAGAGAGAAATACCAGAGGCTGTAGGAGAATAAGCAGACTTGATAACTTCCATGTTGAGCCTTTTTAGAACATCACATATATACTTGCATTGATTCAAATACATTCCAGAATATGATCTAGAAACCTGAATTCCCAAGAAATAATGCAGTATCCCAAGATCTTTTAAAGCAAATTGGCTGCCAAGCTCTTTAATGAAAGTATTAATATGTTGAGGGTTATTGCCTGTGACAAGAAAGTCATCCACATAAACAAGAACAAAAAGGGTACAGCCTAAATAATGGAGATAAAAAAAAGAGGTGTCAGCACTTGAATTAATACAGCCCCAATTGAGTAGAAAATGTTGTAATCGATCGAACCAAGCCCTCGGAGCTTGTTTGAGGCCATAAAAAGCTTTATGTAGCCAACACACATGAGTTGGCTTGGATGGATCAATATATCCTTCCGGTTGTTGCATATAGACGTTCTCTGCTAGAAAGCCATGTAAGAATGCATTGTTGGCGTCTAGTTGACGAACTTGCCAATTTTAAGTTACAACAATAGATAATATAATGCGAATGGTGGAAGATTTGACCACAGGACTAAAAGTTTCACCAAAATCGATCCAAGGTTGCTGATGAAATCCTTTTGCAACAAGACGAGCTTTATAATGCTGAATAGAACCATCAGAGTTGTATTTGGTTCGAAAAACCCAATGACACCCAACAACATGTAGATTGGGTGAAGGCAGAACAAGGGTCCAAGTTTTGTTTTTTGGAGAGCTGCAAGTTCTTGATCCATGGCATGTTTCCATAAGGGAAATTAGAGGGCAATAGTAGTATTTTTGGGTTCAGTTGGTATAGGATCAGAGATGGAGCAAATTTTTTGTGTAGAAATGGAATAGGTTTTGGGCTTGAAGATGCCGCTTTTGCTTCGAGTTTGCATTGGATGGGTTGGTTCTTGTGCAACTGGCAATGATGCAGGAATTGAAATATTTGGTGGGTGTGAAGTAGGAGAAGGTGGAAGAGAGATTTGTGTGATAGATGAGCTGGAAGAAGGAGAAGACATTAGAGTATGAGTGTTACCTGATGTATGATTGAATGGGCATGAACCAATGGAAGGTGTTGTGGAGCAAGAAGAGCTTGAGGAGGTCCCCGTAGCTAACTGAAGGAGACTTGAAGTTAAGGGTGGTGGGGTGGGATTGATTGAAGAGATTATTTGATGTTGTATTTGAGGGAAATGTGGTAGAAGAGACGTGTGTGGGGGACAAATGGTAGGAGGTGAAGGAACCACTGAGTGTGAAAGAAAACCATATGAGCACGGGAAATCTGTTTCATTAAACACAACATGACAAGATATATAGAGTCGTCTGTTTGAAGCAAGACACTTGTAACCTTTATGAGCATCACTATATCCAATAAAAATGCATTTGATTGAGTGATGTTGAAATTTATGTGATTGATATGGACGAAAACAAGGAAAACAAGCACAACCAAAGGTCTTGAATTTGGAATAGTCAGGTTTCAAGCTATAAGCTTTCTCCCATGGGGATTAATGTTGAAGAATCGGTGTGGGAAGGTGATAACTCTATAAAATAGAGTTATTAAGTCCTATTTTAATGCCTATGTGATAATTATTTGATTGAACTTTTGCTTATATTTTGCACACTTTGAACTCATTTTTGAATCATTCTTTAATTAAGTTTAGTTTGAGAACACTTGAGTTTTTAGCACTTTAAATAATATGTTGGAAGTGTTTTTAGACTTTCGGTATTTTAATCTTGTCATTTTGAAGGAAAGAAAGCCCTAAAAAGTTACAAATTTCATGTAGGAAGAAAGAAGAAAGTAGCAGATTTTGGCACAGTGCTGCAACACACTGCAGCAAATTTGACAGCAGCTTAGTCACGATTTTCAGCCCAAAATATCATCTTTTTGGGCCTGTATCAGCTGATTCACGTGAGGAACAAATAGCCCACTAATGAGATCTATCTTGGAGCTATTTTTTGGATGAATTGGACGAAGCCCAAGCCCGGTTAGAAGAGGAGAATTAAAAGAAAAGAGAACCCTAGTGAGACTTGGAGATGGTAGAACGTGACAAAGAGAGGCAGCAGCAAAACGCAAAGGAGATTCATTCATCTTTGGGAAATTTTGTTTGGATTTCCTCCTCTAATTGTTTATTCTTGCTTTTAATTAGATTTCTTCTTCTTTCTCCAATTTCCATTATTAGATTATGTTAGGTTTAATTTTATTTTTGTTAAACTCTTTTGTTAATTTAGGTTTTGCTATGAACTAAATTTCTTAGGTTGGAATTGAAGATGAACCTTAAGGGGGATTCACAACAAAAAAAAAAAACCAAATTGCGACCAAAAGGTTGTTTTTAAGACAAATGCGACTAGAAAAGTGACCAAACCTGGCGTGGAAAAAAAGCTGGTTGTCCAGGAATTTTGTGTGTCCAAATGGTCACCAAAATACGACCAAACGTGTTTGGTCGCAAAAAAGTTGGTCCCACAAAAAAGGTGACCACATGGTCGTTTATGTTAGTGACCAAATGGTCACCTTCTTAAGTGACCATCCAGTCGTTTAAGCATCAGACCAAGGCGACCAGATGGTCGTTTTATATTTTATAAAATGCGACCATGTAATTAAAAATCTAATTAATTAGAAATTTATTAATTGTTTAAATTAAATTATTTAATTTGTAAATATTATTTTTATTTAATTTAAATTTATTTATTTATTTATTTCAATTATTTATTTATTTATTTAATTAATTAACTATTTAATTATTTATATAAATTAAATAATAAAAAATAGAATTAAAATAAAAATATATAAAAATAAATTTCCAAAAGAATGTACTATACAAAATAAAAGAAATCTAAACTACTGTGGAGGAGCATAGGGTGGTGGAGGCGGCGCTGATGATGATGAACCGGGATCTCGGGGTCCAAAGAACGCGGCCAATGCAGCTGCGACCTACGCCTACACCTGGGCCTGCACATCCACCTGAATCGCAGCGACTCGAGCATCGAAGTTGCTACGCATATCGTCCATCTCGATGTGAAGCTGTTGAACCTCCTCTCGCAGCTACTGCTTAGTCGGAGAAGGACCATAACTCGTGCTCCCTCCACTGCGCTGAGGTCGAGACACATTGGCGTATAGTCGTCTCCCGTAAAAGCCAAGCCCAGGAACTTATCCATCAGGCCGAACCCCTCCAGCAGCCTCCAAGAACGCCTCTTTACGGTCGTCCTGGGTCGGTTGCGAGTCTGGTGTGGGCAACCACTGACTCAAAAACTCCTTGAAACGTTCCTAAATATTTAAAATTCAGAAAATAAACTATTTAATATATAAGTTAGAAAAAATTGTAAACAAAAATTAATAATTGAAAATATTATTAAATACCTAAACTTCTTTCTCCTTTTCGTCGACGATCGTCCCGTCCTTCTTCGTGTGAAGAACGAGGTACAATTCATTAATTCTGGACATAATTGTCCTATAGGGGGATTAATCTACCGTCCGTGATATCGGAATCGATTACCGGAAAGTTGGCCTGAAAAAATTCAAATAAAAAATTGTTAAAGTAATAAATTTATTTTTAAAAATTTAAAAATTAATTAATTATAAAAATAATTGATGTTATTTACCTTCCAATTGTCGTATATCCGACGTTTCTCCGTCGTCGGAATCTTCTACCAGCAAAGCTCGCTGGGTAGAGGCATGCTCTGGAGGACCTCATGAAACCGTTTTGAAACGGTTGTATGCGGTTGTACTCTACAAAAACATTAAAAATATTGTGATATTATATTATAATTAAACAAAACTATTTATTAAAAAAACAATTTTTAAAATGTTTAAAGATTTAAAAATTAATTAATTATAACAATAAACAAAATTACTTACCTATTCCCTTAAATCCGAAGGGTAGAGTCTGCGGCCCGAGGAGGCTGCGTGCCAGAAGTGGATGGTTCTGCTGGATCAGGCTGGGTGGCAGACCCTGATGCTCCCGCGGAAGTCGTGGTCTGGGAGTCCTGCGCCAAACGTGGTGTAGCAAGCTGGGACTCAGGGACTGCATCATCGGGAGTGGCAGCAACTCCAAACTCGTAAACGAAAAGAAGGCTGTCCAACTCATCTGTAGTCAAATCCTCATCAGCGGCAGTAGGCGGTTGAGGAGTCGCGTCGTCAGGCTCGTCTGATTGGGGAGGACGTCGTCTGTCCGTCATAATCCTAAAACTAAACTAATTAAATTACACTAATTGAACTAAATTAAAATAAAACAAAATTAAAGTAATGAATTAATAAATTAATAAACTAAATTACAGTAACTAAACTAAAATTAATTAAAGTAAACTAAGTAATGAATTAAACTAAATTAGATTAATTAAACTAAAATTAATAAAATTAACTAAATTAAACTAAAATTAATTAATTAACTAAATTAAACTAAACTAATTAATTAAATTAAAGTTAATTAAAATTAGATTAATTAAAGTAAACTAAAATTAGATTAATTAAACTAAAGTAAACTAAGTAATTAATTAAACTAAATTAGATTAATTAAACTAAAATTAATTAAATTAACTAAATTAAACTAAAATTAATTAATTAACTAAATTAAACTAAACTAGTTAATTAATTAAAGTAAGCTAAGTAATTAAGGAAACTAAAATTAGATTAATTAAACTAAAATTAATTAATTAATTAAAGTAAATTAAGTAATGAATTAAACTAAATTAGATTAATTAAAATAAAATTAATGAAATTAACTAAATTAACTAAATTAAACTAAAATTAATTAATTAACTAAATTAAACTAAACTAATTAAGTAAAGTAAAGTAAATTAATTAATTAAAAACTAGACTAATTAATTAACTAATGTAATCTAAACTAATTAATTAACTAAAGTAAACTAGAGTAATAAATTAACTAAACTAGACTAATTAATTAATTAAACTAAATTAAATTAACTAATTAAACTACATTAAATTAACTAATTAAACTAACTTAAAACTTAAAACTAAAACTAACTTAAAACTTAAAACTAAAACTAACTTAAAACTTAAAATCTATAAGAAAACTAACCTCGTAATAGAAACCGGGATTGGAGGTTTAGGGTTTTTAGGTTTAAAGTAGGAACGGGGAACGGGCAAAAACAACGGGAAACGGAATGGGGGAAAGAGAGAAAAGAAAAAAAAAAAAGAGGAAAAACGGAATGGGGGGGGAGGGAAACGGTTCTGAGTTTAAATCAAAATTTGCGACCAAATGGTTGCAAATATGTAATTATGACTATAAACGAAAGGTTGCGCGTGCTGGAGAAATTACGACCGCGTGGTCGCATTTTCACTCAAATTTGCGACCAACTGGTAGCATTTATTAAAAAACGACCAGATTTTGGCAAAGTTGTAATTATTAACAACAGCCATCACATCACGTGTCCCATCAAGAATTGCGACCAGTTGGTCGTAATCTTGAAATTCACCGCCAAGAATTGCGACTAGTTGGTCGTAATCTTTAAATTCACCGCCATAAATTTCATGAAAATTTTAATTTACCGCTCAAATTTGCGACCAGCTAGTCGCAATTATGAAATTCACCGCCAAATATTTCATGAAAATTTAAATTACCCGCTTAATATTGGCGACCAATTGGTTGTCATTTAACTTGTACCATTTAGAGTTTTGGAAAAATCTAAGTCTACTTTTCCAAAATTGCGACCATGTGGTCACATTTCACTTCTAAATTACTACCATGTGGTCACCTTTTGTGTTAAATTGCGACCATCTGGTCGCAAATATTAATATATATATATATTTTAATCTTCATTAAAGAAATAGTTTTAATAAAACATACACAGTGAATCATAAAGTTACAAAATGTCTCATTCATCATCCTCAGTTTTTTCGGTCGTCGCGTCTTCTTCTTCTTCTTCTCTTTCTTCATCGAATTCATCGTCTCGAATAAATTCAACATCAATGTCACGTGCGTGAGAAGTGGAAGCATTTGTATCATCATCATGCAATGTTATCGTTCCATCGTTCAAAGGACGAATAGTACTTGCATTCTGACCATCGTCGATTGCACGACATCTTATCTCATCTTCTTGAAAAGTACCAGCTTCCTCTGCATGGTCGTCTTTCTCGGACAAGTTTTCTTCTACCTGGTGTGGTTTGACTTTACAAACAACTAACCAATCTGTCAGATCTCGTCTATTAATCGGATAGTTCAGATAATAAATTTGAATTGCCTGTGAAGCCAGGACAAACCTATCAGCGGTATGCATATGCTTAGATTTGTTTACCTCAACGATTTGTAAATGATCAATCTTACGGACTCCGCCTCGTCTGGTTGTCTCGAACCAAGTGCAGTTGAATAGAACAATGCGTTTTAGCGTCAGACTTGCGTATTAAATCTCAAGAATCTGTATGTTACAAAAATAGTTAGCAAAGGTTTGAAATAGTTTGTAATTGTTCAGGCGATGAAATAATGTTAAGTTACGAACTCACTCTATGTAAGGCTCGATCTCTACGCAGTTGCATAACACGTATGTCTGCATTACGTGATACTCAGAATAGGTCAACGGCCTACGCACTGATCTTCCAACTGTCATGCCAGGTTCCATAAAAATCAGCTAGTCGTTTATGTCAACACCTTTAAGTAAATTTTCGACAATGTTTCGTTTCGCTGGTCGAAACTGCTCTGCAATGTGTTGATCAAAGTAGTATAAACAAAATGTGGGAGTCTCTTGCGTCAGGTACACACAACAGATATATATTTCTACTCTTGCTTTATTTCTGACCGTCTTTTTCAACCGACATAAGTACCTGTGGGTAGAATATGTAGAAAACATTTACATTCGATCACTGTACTGTATACGTGTACATTACAAATTAACTGTGCTTACCTTTCAAATGGGTACATCCAGCGGTAATGTACCGGACCCCCTAAGAATGGCTCGTATGGAAGATACACTGGAAGATGCTCCATGGAGTCAAAAAAGCTAGGTGGGAATATTCGCTCCAACTTACAAATAATAACAGCGATCTCTGAACTCATTGAAGCGATAGTAGCTTCAATCAGCTCTGTACATGTCAAGTCCCTGAAAAAAGCACTCAACTGTGCAAGCGGCTCCTAATGTCTTTTCTCTAGGAACGGTCTGAACGCGACAGGCATCAATCGTTGCATGAATACATGACAGTCGTGGTTTTTCATCCCGAACATGATATGTTTTTAACTGTCTATACACCGACTCAAATTTGAAACGTATCCGTCCTGGAATTTGATGGATTTGATCCACTCAAACAATGTTTTCTTTTCATCCGTCGTCAACATGTACTTTGCTTTTGCGTAATTATCATTGTTGTCAGGCTTCAACTCATGACGGTCACAAATCTCCCGTATATCATAACGTGCCTTCAGATTGTCCTTTGTTTTTCTTGGAACGTTCAAAATCGTATTGAAAATATCGTCGAAGAAATTCTTCTCGATATGCATTATATCCAGATTGTGTCTAATCAGTAAATCTTTCCAATACGGTAGATCCTAAAAAATACTCTGTTTCTTCCAACCCCTTTTTTTTCCAGTCGCATTGTTTGCACTCTCTGCATCGTCCACTATAATCTTCTGCATCCCTATAACATCTATGCTGTGAAGAATCTGCCGTCCACTATACATTGTCTAGGTATTTTTTCTTACTTGTCGACCTTCTTCCAGTCACTATCGTTTGAATGGAATGTATGATTCAACGGCAAAAACCGACGGTGACAATCAAGCCAACAAGTTTTTCGATCGTTTCTGAGATAAAATGCATCTGTGTTTAGCATGCAATGTGGACATGAGTATTTCCTTGCTGTACTCCATCCTTTAAGAGGATGATATTGAGGTTCACAATAACAAAAACTAAACATATACTCAAAAATATATATGAAAGCAATTAAATGTCAACATACCTAACAACATTGAATACACAGGGAAGTCATTGATTGTCTAGATTAACGCGGCGCCCAACAAGAAATTTTGCTTCTTCGAAATGTCGTACGTCATAATACCATCAGTCCACAACCTTTTCAACTCTGCAATAAGTGGTTGCAAATACACATCCAGTTTCTGTTTTGGACTTTTCGGTCCTGGTACGATCACTGTTAGAAACATCACCAGGTCTCGCATGCACATCGAAAGAGGCAAGTTATACGGGGTTACCATGATTGGCCAAACTGAATATTGTGCCCCGGATTCCCCAAAGGGCTTAAAGCCATCCGTGCATAAACCCAATCTGACGTTTCTCGGATCTTGTGCAAAATCAAGATGACAATTATTTAAATGCTTCAATGTCGCAACATCTGAGGGATATCTCATAACACCTTCATCTTGTGAATGCTCGTGATGCCATCTCATGTGCAAAGCTGTCACATCCGATGCATACAACCGTTGCAAACGTGGGGTCAGCGGTAAATAGAACATGCGGGCATACGGAATCAAGCTGCGTTTCCCTTGTTTATATCTTGGAAGAAAACAGAATTTGCAGTGATGCAGGTCCTCATCCACATCCCAGTAAATCATGCATTTGTTTCGACACGAATCTATTTTCTCCATGGTTAATCCAAGTCCCTCCACTAGCTTTTTCATGTCGTACAAACTATGGGGCATAATATTTTCTTCTGGCGAGCATTGACGAAACCACGATGCAATCGAATCAAATCATCTACCAGATATGTTGTACTGCGCCTTTATATTTAAAAGTTCTATAGCAGCAGCAAGTTGACTTACCTCACACCCATCGTACAATGGTCGGCTGGCTGTCTTTAGCATCTCGTGCATCTTACATGCTTTCGGATTCATTTCCTCTTCAAGAACCCGTTCATCTTCGTCTACGATTAAACTTTCACGAGAATTTTCATTGACCCCATACCCCGCAAAATGTGACCACCTGGTAGCTTATTTCCCTCCAAATTTTTAATCTACCATTGGTCACTAAAGGTCACCAAAATTGTGACCATATAGTCACTTTTAATTGTGACCACTTGGTAGCCTTTCTCTCGCCAAATTTACGGGCCTTTTTTTTTGCTACTAAATGATAATTCATGTCACAAAATTACGACCACATGGTCATCATTTTGTAGTGACCATATGGTCACTTGCTTCGCACCAAAAATTCGCGCCATTTTTTATGACTAATTCTTTACTTGGTCGCCATTTGGTCGCAAAAAGGTGACCATATGGTCGTTTTAAGTCAAACTTCATATTTACTACCAGACTAGTAACCAAAAAAACTACCCAAAAACTTTGGCCGCAAATATCTCGTCGCAATTTAACATTTTTTTTTGTAGTGATTAGTTTTCATGGCTTTAATAAATCCAGTTTTTATGCTCAATCAATAGTTCTATATTTTTATCTCTTTGCTTATGCTTGATCAACCTAAGTGAATTGTTTAGTTTAGTTTTAATTCTAAAAAGGTTAAAATTGAATGGAAAAATATTGATTGATAGGGGTAACGATTCTTGAAATTATTTTTAGTAATGCATAGACATATGTGCTTACACCCTAAAGCCTAAACCGGAACACTAGAAACATAATTTCTTAATCTAATTTTACCTAGACATAGGATTTAAATAAGATTATAAATCAGAATCATGCTAGGCTTGACGAAGTCACATGAACAATTGGGTTAACTTGCATAAAAAGTGTATTTGTTATTGCAGACTGCTGCAACATTGTGAATTCTAAGGCTTTTTAGGGGGATTCTTGATTTTCCAACCGCTTGTCACTACATAGTTTAATTACTTTAATATTCTTGCATATTTTAGGATTATTTTCAGCAACACTAGACCATCGTACTTATTTTCTGTAATTAATTTAGAATTTAGTTATTTAGTTTTGCATAATTTCACAATTTTATTTATTTAGCTTCATAAACCATATCACCCCAAATTTATCATTGTTTTTATTTTCTTTAAATTATTTGTTAAACACCTACATTAAATCACTAATCCTCATGGGAACGATATCTTACTTATCACTTTATTACTTGTTAGACTGCGTGCATTTGTGTATCACGATTTCATACAACAGAAGGCGATATATGATGTAAACAGAAGTGGTAAAGGCGTTCCACCAATATTTGAGAGGCAAAGAAGATTGAGCGAGTAAGGTGAGCCCCATGTCAACGATATGACGGTGTTTTCTTTCGACTCTTCCATTTTGAGCTCTTGTATGTTAGGACAAGGATGCTGAAAGTGAATGTCTGAATCTTTAAGAAATGGAACAAAAGATCTTAATTCCCCTCCCCAGTCGGATTAAAAGCATTTAATTTTGGTGTTAAATTTATTTTCCATGAGCTTTTTATATTGAATGAAATATGTAAGGGCTTCATTTTTGTGTCTTAGAGGATAAATACATGAGAGTCGAGTGTGATTGTTAAGAAAACAAATATAATATCTGTAACCTTCAACAGATGGTACAGAGACCGGGCCCCATAGATTGGAATTGTAAAGACCCGAATTCAAATGTATGATTTAAAACAGAGTAAAATAGTGGAAGCATATTTTTCGAAAAAAATTGGTATGGTGTCGTTCGTATTTAGGACTAGCCAAAACCTGTTTACAGAGTTCGCAACAGAGAAAGCAGTAAAAAGAAGGAGATGCGCATTTCCTAAAGTATTTCAAGCCCCGAAACGGGTTAAATACAAAACAATTCAAAATGCTCTCATGAGCTCAGAAGGGAAGTTCAAAACATATAAACCAAGTTCTAGTCAAATATGAAATCATGCATTCTCTAGAATGCTAAAAAAAAAGGGAAGTCCAAGTTCGTCAAGCCATCGTCTAGTACCTGAAAAGTTATAAAGTAACAACATTAGCATAAAAATACTAGTGAGGGTAGAATTGAAGCATGTAGTCCTATGAACAAACTCCAACTCGGGAGTTGTGTCCAAGCCTAACACATTCATTTCCTCTCAACTTAACTCCCAATCAACAATTCATACAAATTCTCTCAAGTTTCTAGATAAACATGATAATATAGCCTGTCAAGTATAGCAGCACGATAAAATAGCTCATACACATAAGGAAGATAATGTCTCATTCACTATACCAACAACTAAATCGAAAGTAAACAAGTCACATGCCCAATTATTCAGAAACATCACAACTCGATATATTAACAACCCGGCCTGTTTCATCCAAGGTCCCCAATGTTTCACATTTCACATAGTATATCGACAACCCGACCTGTTTCATCCTAGGTCCCCGATATTTCCATTTTCCACATCGTATATTGACAACCCGGCCTGTTTCATCCTACGTCCCCAATATACTTTCAAGAACACTTGGCATATCGACAACCCATCCCGTTTCATCTTAGGTCCCCCGATATACCCATCACCTCATGTTTCAAACTTTCCTTACCACCATTCAGTCATATGCATTATTATATATATAGCGTTTCCGTTCACAACACGACTCAAGCACTCACAATCCGCTCTTTCCTCATAACTAGGTTTTCAATCATATCCAAACTATTCCCTGACCCATCACCCCAAGTAACTCGAAGCAATGTTCTAACGAAAGAATCACTCAAATATCTCTAGGTATAGTAAAAAGGGCTCTTCAACTCCCGTTTACCAACTCACTTCCCAACTCCTCTTTACTTCAAGGTTCTCAAGTACAAGCTCTTTCTCTCTTCCAATCAACCCCGTGTACTTCCAAAACATCTTTGGTCTCACCACAAAATACTCAATCTTATGTCCCCAATCGTGGACTCTAAACCAACTCCAATCATGAAACGCACAAGTCAATCGTTCTCACTTCCAAGGCCCAAATAAACAACTAAAACTCATTTTGGGCTCCCCCTCTCACAATTCCCTGTTAAACTCAACCAAACAACCCTGTCAATGGAAAATGGTCATAGGACCACATACAACTACTCTAAACTCACCTTGGTCATAGAGTTGAAATTCAAACACCGGTTGGTTGTTTTCTCAAACATAGATAGAACCTACAAGTGAAAATGCACCTAAAATATATTAAAATCATGTAACGAACAAGGATCGACACAAACTAAATAAACGGAACAAAAAAAGCCCGGGTTTGAGCATATAGGGCCCATGGCCAAGAAAGGAATTGAAGGGAAGAGGGATTTTTCGGATTTTCGGCATTCTAAGAGCAATCCAGGTTTGTTTTAAACGCTTTTTAGGTGGTTTCAAGCAATGGGTAAACTTAAAGTGAGGTTTAGGGCTAAAATTATCCACGCGATTTAAAGGGATCACAAAAATAAAGCATTTCTATATATCCTCAAAACAGCCCAAGCAAATGGTGAACCAATGGCGTCGGATTTTGTTCGTGTTTGGTTTTTGGGTTAAGGGAAGTCAAGGAATAGTTACCCAATAATTTTTCCATCAACATTCAACAACAAAATTGGAAGGGGATGAGGATTTTGGCCAAGAACTAAAAAGCTTGAATCAATTTCCATAGAAAGAATATGAAAATTCGAAGTCTAGGGCTTACCTTAGAGAGGTGGAAATGTTCCAAGAGTTGAATGGATAGAAAGGTCTCGGCGAGAGCTTTCCAACGCATCAAAAATCACGTAAAACAACCGAGAAACGAAGTCGGGGCGACACTTTCTTTCTCTTCTCTTCTTGCTCAGGTTTGGGGGTGAAATTGGGGATTTTCCTTCAACTTTTGTCTTTTTGTGATTTAAGAAGAAGATGAATAGTGAGTGGGATATTTATAGGTGTTTCTCAATCTAAAAGGCCCTCCCTTAAGTTTACTCCTTATCGACCCCGTCTTTGACTCATAATTAATTCTAGTTAACTATTATGGACTTAAACTAACTGAAGGTGATTAATGATTATTAATTCGCTCGTTAATAATCATTAATGACCCGAACCTCTAAATATAATAAACAGAATTAAATTCTAAATTAAATTAATTACTTGAACCAAATAAACTAAACTAAAATATGTAAAATAAAACTAAAGTAAACTGAAATAATAAATAAATGAAATAAATAAATAATAAAATTTAAAAAAAAATTCACCACAAAATAACGAGACGTTACAGGAATAAACAAGTTCCAAAGGCTTTGATGCATGAGATTATGATGCGGGGAAGGGGAGAGCATGAGATTTACCTAATTGACAAGCATCACAAAAAGATAAAGGTTTATTGAAATGGAAGCTTTTATTTTATGAACGTAAAATTTGACTTAAGATACGACTAGACGGATGACCGAGGCGATTATGCCATATGGCCGAAGACAAAACAGAAACATAACAATTTTGTTTAAAAAACCAAGACTCAGACGAGCTTTCATTAGCCAGGATAGAGGTGGGTGATTGTAGACAATTTGGAGTTTCACCAACAGAGAGATTGAGCCTGTAGAGCCCATCATCAAGCTTCCCTTCCAGCAGCACCTTCTTGTTGTCTTTGTTCTTCACAAAACATTTGTCAGAGTAAAACTCAACAAAAACAGGATTATCACAAGTTAATTTAGAGACACTGAGAATATTTTTTTGTTATTCTGGAACATGTAAAATTTGTTTCAGATGAAGAGTAGATAGAGAAGAGGATGTAGAGACAATAGAATTTCCAACATGTGCAATGTTTAGATGAGAACCATCTCCAATAGTTAAAGCGATGTGTTACCTTCATATTCAGTTCGCTGATTCAAATTTGCAGCATCAAGGGTGCCATGATTCGTGGCTCCAGTATCAACAAACCAAGCAGGATCTACAAAAGGATCCGAAGTGTTAACATATGCTGCAGGTTGGTTGGAGTTGTTTGGAGTGTTTGGAGACGAGCCCATGTATTCTTCATTAAATCGATTGTAACAATAAGCTCTAGAATGTCCAACTTTTCCACAAACTTGACAAGTTAGCCTGGGCTGATTCCTGTTGCGCCCGCCTCTTCCATGAGCATGACCACCTCTATTTTGATAGTGACTCTCATGACCACCTCTATTATGAAACTGATTTCTCCCTAAGTTGGAGTTTCTTCCACGTCCGTGCATATGGGAATTTTGTCCTCTTGCAGCAAAGTTGACAGACGGTTGAGAGATGTCAGTTGTCCTTGGAACGATGTTCAAACGCCCCAAGGTACTTTCGAAAGACAACATGGTAGCATGGTATTCCTGCCATGTCCAGTTAGTTCTTGTATTAACTTGACAGATAACAGGCAGATATCCAGCATCTAAACCTACAGAAATATTAGAGATGAGTTGCTTGAGAGTTAATTGTTCTTCGACAAGGGCCATGTTACTCCCGACTTGTTTCATCAGGTCTTGATACTCTTGCATCCTCATTGTCCTTTTTCGTGTGTTTTGCATTTGGATCCGCAATTGTTTAACTTTCGATGTGTTGACATTTCCAAAGAGACCACGAGATGATGTTGCTTTGAGGAGGTCACTTCCAATGGTAAGTTGCATCGAGTCAAACATCCAACCAAGAAAGGACTGATCTGTTGCTTCCCATATTTCATAGGCTGGGTTTTTTTTTTACCAATTTCGTTGGTTCTTCGTCAGATTGGATAAAATCACTAGGTACAGGTCTTGCTCCTAAGAGAAAACCATCAAGTCTCTATCCCCGTAAGAGAGCAAAAACCATGGAGCGCCACAACATGAAGTTTTCTTCATCAAGCTTGAGGCTGAGGGCTGAGTTCAGAACATTGTTAAAGTTTGGCCTTTTTGTAGTTTGTATGGCCATTCCTGCAACTTGATTGGTGGATTGGAGAGCAGTACTTGATTCTCCAAGTTATCAATAATAGTCTTTCCAGTTTTGGGGGTTTCATCAGCCATGGTTAGAGGTAAAAAAAAGAGAGGAAATGAGCAGCGTATGCCTTTTGCCTACTCTGATACCAAGAGAAAGTCTATGGCAATTAGGGTAAAATATTTGGTCAACTTCTCAACATGATGAGTTGAGGGAAAACAATATATTTATAGACTAATGATACACGTCAGCCCTAAAGTTTATAATACATGGTATTAGGGAAACGAGAGAGAATGAACAAAGAAATAAGGAATATATAGGAAAATTACAATTCTATCCCCTAAAATAAACCACGTCAACACAGTGTTCTAACAAAAATGATTGAAAGATTCTGCCAAATTGATGAAAAAGAAGATGAAAATGTCCAAGGTGAAATACAATCAGGTGAAACATTTGACTTGCGAAATAAGATCGAAACTGTTAGACATGTTGAACCTGTCCAAGGTCTTGGCAATCTTCAAGTGGTAGTAGCAGACGGAAATACTAAAGAAAAAGATACAAACGACATTTTCCTCCAATCCGTATCACAGCAGCACAAGATGTTTACAATAAAGAGAGGGAAGTTGAATTCGTAGCTGGTGGGATTGAACAATCATCATACCAAATCCCAGAGGGCCAAGCTCTCAATTATGATTTTATTAAATTCAAGCCTATTCCTACTTCATCGTTGCCTTTAAAAATATTGGACCAATCTGATCATCTTTCACTTTATTTCCCAATAAGGCTTTCAAATTCAATTTTTAATGGGCTGCACATTTTTTAATTAAAGCCCACTCCATATACAATACTATACTTTAGCCCCACTAATTCCAATTCCTCCAAAGCCTAATTTGTCATTTATTCTTGTAGACTAATTTCTTATTGACCCACCTAAGCATAAACCCATTATTTTCAATTTTATTTTTCTTCCATTAGGTGGAGCCCATTGACTGCAAATTTAATTTCACAAAGCGGGCTCGTCGGAATCAAAATTCCTAGAGGGTTTTCTATTGGCGTCTTCTTTTCTTCACCGGGATTGAACTCGAGGATGAGTTCATTTTTTTTATTATGGGTGAATGATGGGGAGCATGATAGGTTAATTAGTATAGGTTTATTTATGAGTTATTATTATGATATTAGTTTACTCCGATGTATTTAATTAGTATTAGTTTCTAGTTATTTTAGTTAAATTATGGGGTTCTCTTTTAAGGTTATAAATAGCCATCTAGTTCATTTGTAGAGATCTCATCTTTTATCCTATCTTATCTATCAAATATTCTTGAGAGAGTTTCTCCTCCTCTTTTAGGGATACTTTTCACCTAGTTCTTGGGATGAATTTCTCTTCAAGCATGGATTTGCTTGGTTGAGGTCGTGGATTCGATCTCACGCTACATTATAATTGTCACAATCCCAATCAGAGGGATTATGAGATGGAAGGGGTGAATGATTGAACGAAGATCAAGAATTCAAGAAAATTCACCTTCAAATCCATAAATGGAACTCAACCAACTCTGTTTTTCCATATCCTAATTATGAATAATCTTAGGAGACATGAAATGAATTTTACTACCAAGAAGTTGTCAATTGATCTTTCAGCTATGACGAAAATAATGTTATCCTCCCAGTTAGCCAAATCCAATTATGATATAATGTCAGGATCTAGTTTTATAAAAAGAAATCAAAAGTTTTTTTTTTACTTATACCCACTTTTATATATAGTATAGATTATCTTTAAATTTATAATTGAAAAGTGTTATTTTTTAAGATACCCCCTAATTATTAGAAATAATTACACCAATAACCTATTTAATTTTCATCTAATTTCAATAATGTTGGTTGTTATAATCTTTTATCACTTTTACCCATAAAACACCATTGATGGTGGCACATTAGGTGGCGTCAGGTTTATTGTTTATTGTTTACCTTATTACCCTTGTCCATTTTATTTCCTTTTTCTGTTATGTTTTCTTTCATTTTCTCGTGCGTGATTTATGGGATCTGCATTTTTTTTTATATTCTTGCTTCAAAAATCATTTCTTTTCTAAATGACCATTTTTCATCATATTATACATACCTCCGTTTCTTCATTATCTTCTTCTTCATGTTCTTTTTGTTGCTTTTTCCCTTTATTATTTTTTCCTACGAATGATTTGTTCATGTATTCATATTTTCAACAGAAATGAATGTTTACTTTAGTTAAATGGTTTATTCACCCATTATGCATTCACATGTATCAGTTTATATTTAATATATATTTACTAAAAGTAAACATTTTTTTGTACATTGTACTTTTCAGAAATAATGATATTTTTTCATACATACTTCAACATCCTCGTTCTCCTCCGTCCTCCTCCTCTTCATCAACCCTTTCACCGTTTTTCTTTTTGGAAGACCACTAGACCTCGCCATCTCTAGTATTATTCTATTCTACGTTTTTCAGTTCTCCCTCTTTCTTGTTATCATCATTCGTTTTCAGATTAGGGTTTTCCACTACAAAAAAAAAAAGTCAATTTGCGACCAAAAATTCGTTTCTATAGTAAAATGCGACCATAAAAGCGACCAACGTGGTGGTGGCAAAAAAGCTGGCCGTTCCGGAATTTTGTGCGACCGAATAGTCACAAAAATACTACCAAGCATGGTTGGTCGCAAAAAAGTCAACATTTTGAAAAAACGACCATCTGGGCACTTAAAAAGTGACCATCTGGTCGTAATTTAAGTTGAAGATAAGTGACCAGTTGGTCACATGCAACAGTGACAACGTGGTCGTTTTTATAAGCGACCAAATGGTCACTTTTTTACTAAGACAAAATACGACCAGATGGTCATTTTGTTTAGGGATAAAATACGACCATCTGGTCGTTTATCTTCTAGGGTAAATGCGACCATCTGGTCGTATTTAATAAATTATTTATTTAGATTACAATAATTAATTAATTAACTATTATTTATTTATTTAATTAATATTAAAATTTAATAATAAAAAATTGGAATTAAAATAAAATATATATAAATCAATTATTAAAAAAATGTTCTATACAAAAGAAATCATCCTAGAACTACTGCGGAGGGGGGAGGGGTGGCGGAGGCGGCTCGATGATGAATGGCCGCCGTCTCGGGATCTGAAGAACGTGGCCAAAGCTATTGCGACCTGGGCCTTGACCCGTGCCTGCATATCCTCCTCAATCGCAGCGACTCAAGAAACAAAGTCGTTGCGCATATCGTCCATGTCGGTGTGAAGCTGTTGAACCTCCTCGCGCAGTTGCTGCTTAACTGGAGAAAAGCCAGAGCTAGTGCTCGTTTTGTTCCGTTGAGGCTGAGGCACATCCGCGTAAAGGCGTCTCCCTTACGAGCCGAGCCCAGCAACGAATCCATCTGGACGAACGCCTCCAGCAGCCTCCAAGAACGCTTGTCGATGGTCTTCCTGAGTCGGGTGTGGGCGACCTCTGACTCAAAGACTCCTTGAAACGGTCCTAAATATTTAAAATTCAGAAAATATGTAAAAGTTAGAAAATGATGAACAAATTCTAATTAATAATTGAAAAAACATATTAAATACCTTAGTTTGTTGCGCATTTTCATCGACGATTGTCCCGTCCTTCTTCGTGTGAAGGACCAGGTGCAGCTCAATAGGCGGAATAGGACGACCACACTTTTCATCCTAAACATATTATAAAAAGTGACAGAAATTAAATTAATAAATAATTGGAAAAAAAAACAAAATAATGATGTGAAAGAAAAAGGACAATTACTTACCAATATACGATGGTGCTCGTTGTGAGGCTTCGGGCCACCGGTGTGTTTCTTCGGGTTCTTGGCCCGGTTGGCCTTATTCTTCATCGACACTTTTTTGCTCTCCTGAGATTGCAAGCTCGCGAGGAGCCGGTCATGCTCCTCCTCGCTCATCCACACAAGACGGTTTTCAGTTTGCTTTTGTCGCACCCGGTACATGAGGTCCTTGAATCGATCTTGCACATGCCTGTCCCATAAGGGGAACATCCGACCGTCCGTGACATCGGGATCGATCATAGGAAACTTTCCCTGAAAAAATTTGAAATAAGAAAACGTTAAAGTAATAAATTTATTGTTAAAAATTTATAAATTAATTAATTATAAAAATAAGTGAAGTTATTTACCTTCCAATTGTCGTACATCCGACGCTTCTCCGTCGTCGGAATCTTCGTCCAGCGAAGCTCGCTGGGTAGAGGCATGCTCTGGAGAACCTAGTGAAACCGCTTTGAAGCGGTTTGATGCGGCTGTAATCTGCAAAAAAAAAAAATTAAAAAAATTAGTGATATTAGGTTATAAATAACATGAATATTTAATTAAAAAAAATACTTATCTATTTACGTATCCCCTTCTATCCGAAGGGTCGGGTTGACGAGGGCTCGAGGATGCCCGGTACCAGAAGTGGATGCTCCCGCTACAGTCGTGGCTGGAGCCGGTGAGTCCTCCCCCAAACGCAGTGTCACAATCTGCGGCTAGGTACTGCGGAGGGATATGCAGGGTCGGGATTTTCGTCCAACCGTAAGATCTTGTCTAAGTCAGCATGTGTCTAGTCCTCCGAAGAACTGTGCAACTCCGGTGTGTCATCCTCTGGCGGCGGATCAGTGCGGTCCTGTGCATCATCGCTGGACATCGGAGAACGATGTTGGCGTGTCATTTTCCTAATCAAACTAATTAAATTTAATTAATTAATAACTTATTATTTAATGTAAATTTATTGATTAAGTATATTAAACTAAATTAAATTAAAATAATTAATTAATTAAACTAAACTATACTAAACTAAACTAAATTAAATTAATTAATTAATTAAAGTAAGTAAACTACACCTATTATTTAACTAAATTAATTAATTAAATTAAATAAAAATAGTTAAGTAAGTAATTAAAGTAATCTAATCTATTTAATTTACTAAATTAAACTAAATTAAATTAATTAATTAATGAAACTAAAGTAAATTAAATTAATTAAAGTAAATAAACTACACTAATTATTTAACTAAATTAATTAATTAAATTAAAGAAAAATAGTTAAGTAAGTAATTAAAGTAATCTAATCTATTTAATTTACTAAATTAAACTAAACTAAATTAATTAATTAATGAAACTAAAGTAAATTAAATTAATTAAAGTAAGTAAACTACACTAATTAATCAAACTAATTAAATTAAATTAATTAAAAAAAGTAAACTAAACTAATAATGTGACTAAATTAAATTAATAATTTATTAAACTAAATTTAATTAAGTAATTAAACTAAAATTAATTTAACTAAATTAAATTAATTAACTAATTACTTAACTAAATTAAACTAATTAAATAAAAGTAAACAAATTAAAGTAACTAACTAAACATAATTAATTAAGTAATTAATTACACTAATTTAAACCTAAACTAAATTATTCAATTAAATTTAACTAAATTTAACGAAACTAAAACAATTTATAATAACTTAATTAAAACGCTTGTCGACGGGTTTTGGAGGTTTTCTAAACGGGAATGGATGAAAGAACGGGGAACGGGAAAGGTAAGAACGAACGGGGGACGGGAATAGGCAAAAAGCAACGAAGGAACGGGAACGGGGGGAAAGAGAGAAAAGAATTCGGTGGGGGGGGAAGAATAGGCCGGGGCGTTTAAATAAAAAATTGCGACCATGTGGTCGCAATTTCGTAATTATGACGAAAAACGAAGAGTCGCTCGATTACGACCAGAATGGTCGCATTTTGCTTCATAAATACAACCAGATGGTCGTATTTTCATAAAAATGAGACCAATTGGTCGTAAGTGTATCATTATGACCAATAGCTGTCACATTACACTTCCCATCAAAAAATATGACTAAATGGTAGCAATTTTCAAATTCACCGCCATCAATTGCGACCAAATGGTCGTAATTATCAAATTCACAGCCAAAATTTTTATGAAAATTTAAATTTACCGCTGAATAAAGCGATCAGATAGTCACAAAATTACGACCAAATGGTCGTAAATTAATACAATTTTTTAAAAAACTTAAGTCTATATTTTCAAAGTTACGACCATATAGTCTCATTTTAGTTCAATTTGCGACCATATGGTCGTAAATATATATATATATATATATATGGAGATTAAAAAAGATTTATATATATTGTTTAATGAAACACAACAATGACGATATTATAAAACATACAGTGAATCATATAAATTTACAAATTGTATTATTCTTCATCCTCAGCTTCTTCAGTCATTGTTTCTTTTTCTTTTTCTTTTTCTTCTTCTTCATCATCTCGAATAAATTCAGGATCAATGTCACGTTCGCGAGAAGTGGAAGCATTTGTATCGTCATCACGCAATGTTATCGTTCCATCGTTCAAAGGACGTGTGGTACTGCGATTCTGCCATCGTCGTCATTGCACGACATATTATCTGATCTTCTTGAAAAGCACTGGCTTCGTCTGCATTGTCGTCTTTCTCGGACAGGTTTTCTTCTACCTGGCGTGGTTTAACTTTACAAACAACTAACCAATCTGTCAGATCTCATCTATTACTCGGATAGTTCAGGTAATAAACTTAAATCGCTTGTGAAGCCAGGACAAACCTATCAGCGGTGCGCATATGCTTGTACTTGTTTACCTAAACGATTTGTAAATGATTAATCTTACAGACTCCGCCTCGTCTGGTTGTCTCGAACCAAGTGCAGTTGAACAGAACAATACGTTTTAGCGTCAGACTTACGTATTGAATCTCAAAAATCTCATCGATTACTCCAAAGTAATCGTCTTCGGTGCCGAACACTTGACCTTTTATGCAAACACCACTGTTGTTTGTTGCCCTGTTAACAGAATGCGCATTCGTTTGAAATCTGAATCCGTTACAGACGTATCCAATATATGACCTTGCAATCCATGCAGGTCTCTTTGCCAAAGAAATAATGCGAAGATCATCTACCGGTAACGTAGGGGAGTCCACCTGTCATTCAGCACACATAGAGTATAATTAGAAGGATATAGTATTTTTCTACAAATAACTTGACATGATATTTTTGACAATTTCAAATAACTCACGTATACACTGAACCAGGAACGAAACTCCTTCTCGATTATTGACCCATCCTCAGCTGCTGTAAGACTGACTCGTGTCATTCGCATGTATACGTTCAGAAATAGTCTGTATGTTACGAAAATAGTAAGAAAATATTTTAAACAGTTGTGATTGTTAAGTCAAATGAATAATGTAACGTTACGAGAACTCACTCAATGTAAGTGACGTAAGTACCTGTGGGTACAAACAATTAAGTAAACCTCTGATAAGTTTAACATTAAAAAATTGAACTATATACAAAGTAAGTTTGCTAACCATTCAAATGGGTACATCCAGCGATAATGGATCGGACCCCCTAAGAATGCCTCGTATGGAAGATACACTACAAGATGCTCCATTGAGTCAAAAAAGCCAGGTGGGAACATTCGCTCCAACTTACAGATAATAACAGCGATCTCTGAACTCATTAAAGCGACAGTAGCTTCAGTCAGCTCTGTACAAGTCAAGTCCCTGAAAAAAACACTCAACTGGGCAAGCGGCTCCCAATGTATGTTCTCTAGAAACGGTCTGAACGCGACGGGCATCAATCGTTGCATGAATACATGACAGTCGTGGCTTTTCATCCCGAACATGACATGTTTTTGACTGTCTATACACCGACTCAGATTTGAAACGTATCCGTCAGGGAATTTGATGGATTTGATCCACTAAAATAGTGTTTTCTTTTCATCCGTCATCAACATGTACTTTGCTTTTGCGTAATTATCATTGTCGTCAGGCTCTAACTCAAGACGATTACATATCTCCCGTATATCGTAACGTGCCTTCAGATTGTCCTTTGTTTTGCCAGGAACGTTCAAAACTATATTGAAAATATTGTCGAAGAAGTTCTTCTCGATATGCATTACATCCAGGTTGTGTCTGACAAGTAGATCTTCCCAATACGGTAGATCCAAAAAATACTCTGTTTCTTCCAACCCGTGTTTTTTCCAGCCGCATTGTTTGCAAGCTCTGCACCTTCCATTGTACATTATCGGGGGGTTTCCTTTCTTACTCGCCGACCCTTCTTCCAGTCAGTACCGTTTGAACGGAACGCGTGATTCAACGGCAGAAATCAAAGGTGGCAATCAAACCAAAAGGTCTTTCGACCGTTTCTGAGGTAAAACGCATCTGTGTCTAGCATACAATGTGGACATGCGTATTTACCGGCCGTACTCCATCCTTTAATAGAGGATGAGGATCGACATTTACAATTATTAACTAATGAACTAAGCAAAACAATAACAAAACTCATACTCAAGAAATAATGAACGTGAACGCAACATACCTGACAACATTGAATACGCAGGGAAGTCACTGATCGTCCAGATTAACGCTGCGCGCAACAAGAAATTTTGTTTCTTCGAGATGTCGTACGTCGTGACACCATTTGTCCACAACCTCTTCAACTTTGCGATAAGTGGTTGCAAATACACATCCAGTTTCTGTTTTGGACTTTTCGGGCCAGGTATGATCACTGTGAGAAAAATCACCGGGTCTATCATACACATCGAAGGTGGCAAGTTATACAGGGTTACCATCACCGGCCAAAATGAATATTGCGCCCCGGATGCCCCGAACAAGTTAAAGCCATTTGTGCATAAGCTCAATCTCACGTTTCTCGGATCTTGTGCAAAATCAGGATGACAATTATTTAAAAGCGTCTGAGGGATGTCGCATAACACCTTCATCCTGTGAATGCTCGTGATGCCATCTCATGTGGGAAGCTGTGACATCCGATGCATACAACCGTTGCAGACGTGGGGTCAGCGGTAAATAGAACATGCGGGCGTATGGAATCATCCCACGTTTTTCCTTTTTATATCTTCGAAGGAAACAGAATTTGCAGTGATGCAGATCCGCATCCACATCCCAGTAGATCATGCATCCATTTCGACATGAATCTATCTTTTCTATGAGTAACCCGAGTCCCTCCACTAGCTTTTTCGTATCGTACAAACTGTGCGACATCAGGTTTTCTTGTGGAGCACATCAACGAAACCACGATGCAACCGAATCAAATCCTCTAGCAGGTAAGTTATACTGCGCTTTTATATTTAAAAGTTATGTAGCAGCAGCAAGTTGACTAACCTGACAACCTTCATACAACGGTCGGCTCGCTGTCTTTAGCAGATCGTGCATCTTACGTGCTTTCGGATTCATTTCTTCTTCAACAACCTCTTCTCTTTTGTCGTCTACGTTCAAACTTTCGTGATAACTTTCATTTCCGCCCCCATATCCCACACCATCAAGTATCATTTGCTGCATCTGACTATACTATTGTATTTCATTGGGTTCTTCGATGACAACATCCGCATTCGAGCTGCTACCCTCGTACTGTCTCGCTTCCTGTATTGCAGCGTCGAACATTTCCCTCGTCTCCCCATGATACACCCACTGATAATAATTCTCTACAAATCCTCGACTATAAAGATGAACCTTCAAATCTGGAACCGGTATGATTCTCCTATTGTCGCATTTTCTTCACATACATCGTAGCTTTTCACCATAATTCGCGTAATAGACAGTTGTCTTGCAAAACGCAACAAACTATTCAACCCCGGCCACGAACTCATCGTTCAAATACCCATCTATCAAACGAATATACATCTACTCTCTCATTTTTCCTTTTTCTTATCTTTACAAACAATGGGAGGAGGAGATTTTATAATGCATTCCTCTGCTTAATTGCGGCCTTATGGTCGCAAAATTACTACCATCTGGTCGTATTTCTCTCGCCAAAATTTCCCGCCTTTTTTTACTACCAAGTGGTCACTTCTAGTCACAAATTGGTGACCACATAGTAGCAAAAATACTACCATTTGGTCGTATTGTTCTAGACATTTTTTGCTACCAGTGGTCACTTGGAGTCACAAATTGGCGACCACATGGTAGCATTCTTCCCGCCAAAATTACGCGCCTCTTTTATCTACCAGTGGTCACCTTTGGTCATAATAAATGCGACCAGATGGTTACTTCCAAAGGCGACTACTTGGTAGCTTGCTTCCCGCCAAAATTACGCACCTTTTTTTGCTACCAAAGTATATTTTTAGTCACAAAAATGCGACCACTTGGTCTTTTTTTAGGTGACCAAATGGTCGCTTATTTCGCGCCATAATTTCGCGCCATTTTTTGCTTCCAAGTCATATTTTTAGTCACAAAAATGTGACCACTTGGTCGCTTCTTTCGCGCCATTTTTTATGACTACTTCTAATGTTGGTCGTAATCTGGTCGCAAAAAAAGTGACCAGATGGTCACTTCGAGTCAACCTTCAAAAAAAAGTGACCAAATGGTCACCAAAAAACTACCACTTTTTCTTGGTCGCATTTTGACCTTTTTTTTTGTAGTGTTCATTCTTTTTTTTTTTCCTTTTTCTTTTGGTAAATTATCCTAATTATAATTTAAATCTCACATTTCACGCCTATTAATTACACATTCTGACGGATTTTCTCTATCATCATTATATTTATTATTTAAGGAACTAACAACTTTTTTACATGCATGTGTACATCACATCTTTTCATAGTCAGTTTGGAGGCGCGTGGTATTCAACTGGGCATTTCTGAAATTTATTTCATTCCAACAGTTTATTTGAAATATCCTTTTTTTTTCTGGCTACTAATGAAATTAACACTTATTATAATACTCTTGAGGAGAGGTAGAAATAAAGTGTCGATCTTTTCCAAAATAACCAAAAAAACCAGTATCATAAGGTAGAAATAAGTGTCGAGTTTTTCCGAAATAACCAAAAAAATCAGTATCATAATGTTAGAAAATGATTTCTTCAATTAATGATAGATTCATATCAGTAAGATATGCTCTCCTACAGAGAAGAATTTTCCTTATCCTTTGGATAATTAGGACCTTTACTTTAAGTAATTTATTTATTTATTTACTTAATTTAAGGCTTCCCCTGATAATTAGGGGTGTTCATTTTCCCCGCGGGGAGGGGCCCCGTGGGGACCCGCCCCGATAGTGACGGGGAATCCCCGTTCCTAACGGGGATGGGGACAAAAAATTCCCCGTTCTAGTTTTGGGGACGGGGACGGGGAATGCGGTCCCCGACCCCGATCCCTGATAAAATCCCCGAAAATAAATAAATATATAATTTATTTTAAAATATTTTTATATAAGCTCAATCTACTATTTTTATTTTTACATGTTTTTGAAAAAAGTGTTTTTATTTTTAAAACTGTTTTATTAAACATTTTTTATTAAAAAAATTTTGAAACTTTTTTACTAAACATTTTTCAAAACTATTTTTATTAAACATTTTTCAAAATTGTTTTAAAACAAAACTGTTTTATAAAAAAGTTTTTATTAAAACAGTTTTCAATATTTTTTTAAAATTTGTTTTGACTTTTTGTTTTGTTTTTTTTCTATTGTAATTTGTTGTACTTTTATTTGTTTTAGGTGAAAACTAGAAAATGTCGATTGTATCAGAATTTTATCAATTGAATAGGTATTTCATTAAAAATTTAAACGGGGAAAATTCCCTGCTAAAATCCTCGTTCCCCGTGATTTCTCCGCGGGGAATCCCCATCCCCGACCTCTTTGAACCGGTAATTTATCGGGGACGGGGAATGGGGGAGCGGGGACGGGGAATGCATTCCCCGTCCCCGCCCCGCCTCGTGAACACTCCTACTGATAATGAATAATTATTGGGTTAATTTCATATTAGACCATAATAAATAGGTATAATAGCATTAATACTTATATGTTTTATAAATTAGCAAACTTACCCACTTTAACTCCACGCGCCGTTTAAGGGAACAATGAAAAGACGTTTTCTGCCCTCTATTTATTATGGTATACAACATTTAAGGAAAGGGCGTGATGGTAATTGTTCAAAACGGAAAACATGGGATCACCGCCATTTATGGTGTTTTTTGGGCAAAATTGATATTAAAAAAACACAACCGGTATTAGTGAATAAATGTGAATTAATGTGGATATTCTTGATAATATTTCATAATTATTTTGTTTTAAAAATTAATTTTGTTTTATTAATAATTTCTTTATTATAATTTTTATTTAAAAAATTGTAACTAAATTTAAAAAATACGAAGCACATATTTTAAAAACAATTTTTTATTTAATTTAAAAATTTTAGTTAAGATTCCAAAAACTTTTATAAAAAACTTAGATAACAAAATAGAGAAATGGTCAATAAAACACACTTAAAAAAACTTATCAAAATCGTCATAAAAAAGGCAATTGTAGTTTTAGCTTCGCTAATGAGATAATGTAGTTTACTATTTAGCTATTGTTAGAGATTAGAGAGAAAGGGATGCTTGTGCATGGATAGATGGAACTAGACAAGGAAGATGACATACAACCATTAAGAAGAAGATGGCCAATATACTAAAAGACAGACTGAAGTAAGAACGCAAACCCCAGAATCAAGAAAGTATAGGTGGAGGAAAGCTAAAAAAAGAGAATGAGTGCATGAATGTAACGTCATACTCCTTATTAAAGTTTGTATGGTTGACGGGTTGTATTCTTGCACCTTCTTCCCTATTCTTCTTCTTATTTTATTATCTCTAAAATTATAAAGATATCCCGATACTTAAAAGTCTTACAACCTAATGAAATCTTAGGGATTAAAATGATATTTTACCCTAAAATTTTCATTTCAATTTTCATACTTTGCCACTAATAATCCATTTTGATTGATATGTGCTAATTTAGCTAAACCTTAGAATAGTCCATGTCCTCATCAATAAATAGTATCAAGAGAAATTTAAAACAGCTCTCATTATATTTATTTGGATGTTTTAATTTTAAAATATCTCATGTAATTGTTTTTTATATATCTTACTCAAATGTTTCAAATTAAAATTCAGTTCTTTATTAAGTTTTCTTAGTTTTAACAGTTTTGATAATCATAATTTTAGAAAAGGATTCCTTAAATTAATGACAGATCAAATGATTATAAGTAAGAGAGATATATTGTTGTGGTCACATTGAATAATTTTTCCAAGAGAAAAAGGAATTTTCCTTATCCTAGATAATTAGGACCTTTACTTTAAGTATTTTTTTTTTAATTAAGGCTTTAACCTGATAATGAATAATGAATTTTAGTTTTTATTTTTAAAATTTTAAAGAAATTTCAAAAATACAAAGCATATTTTAAACACCGTTGTTATAATTTTAAAATTTTAGCTAAATTCCATTAATTTTTATAAAGTTTAGATTATAAAAATAAGGAAAAATGCAAATGAGACCATTTGGTTTTTGTCAAATGCATAAACACCATATGTGGTTTGAAAATGGAATATCATGCCTCTATAGTTCCAAATTATTTCAATAAGACTCATCCCTCCAACGTCATTAATTTTTTTTAGTCATAACTTTTTCGTTTGAATTCTTATTTGGAAGATTCAAGATGTTTTAAAATTCTCATTTCGAGCTTTACGTTATGGTCACTTTAAAAATTCTCAACCATTAGTAACCAAAAGCGTTACTAGTGTCAATCATACCTAATATTTTGATTATTAAATAAACTCTTTTATTTATTAACTTTTTTAAAATTTTGAAGTGGTCATAACGTAGAGCTCGAAATAAGGATTCCAAATAATCTAAATGGAGTTCAAACGAAGAAATTATGGTTAAAAGAAAATTAATGGCGTTAGATAGGAGGGGTCTAATTGGAATAATTTGAAACTACAGAGATGTGATTTTCATTTTCAAACCACATGGGGTGCTCATGTATTTGGCAACAAATGGGTCTCATTTGTATTTTACCCTAAAAATAGCAAAAACTTCTGGCTTCAAGAGTTTCAAGTATATATGTTGGTGTCAAATAAATTTAACAAATTTAAGAAACTATTTAAATGAAGCGTATGTTAAAGGTAAATAAAAGTCTTGTGGTTTTGGTAAAATGCATGAAATACCTTTTATATTTGAAAATAGATAAATTATACTAACGTAGTTTCAAATTATGTCGATGAAATCCTTCCCCTCCAACGTCGTTAATTTTTTTAGCCATAACTTTTTTGTTTGAACTCTGATTTAGATGATTCAAGATATTTTGGAATCCTCAATTTGAGTTCTATTAAATCGTCACTTCAAAATCATCAATAATAAAAGGTTAATCATCACAAAAAACTAGGAATGATTGAAGTTATATACAATTATATATATTGACTATTTTGAAGTTTAGAAGTGACCATAAAGTATAATTCAAAATGAGAATTCCAAAACATCTTGAATCATCTAAATAGAAATTCAAACAAAAAAGCTATGGCTAAAGAAAATAACAGCGTTGGAGGGAGGAGTCTCATTGACATAATTTGGAAATACATGGGTATAATTCATCATTTTTTAATGATCATTCATGCATTTGATCAAAATCAAAGGGGTCTTATTTGCAGTTTATCTTTAAAAACTGGAGTGAGCAAATCCTAACCAAACCAACTGTCTAAATGGAACCAGACCAAACTAACTACAAAAATCTGTTAAACCGAACTAAACCGTTATTAGATGGTTTAGACAGATTTATAAATATGAACCAAACCGGTTTGGTTCATATTTATAAATCTGTCTAAACCAATTAATAACGGTTTAGTTCGGTTTAACAGATTTTTGTAGTTATCCAATCCAACTAATGTATAACAAATAATATTTTTAAATTTTTAAAATTATTTAAAACCAATTAATAATGGTTTGGCCGGTACCTATCTTTTAGAGAATAAAATCCATTAGTTTTTAAAATTTATTAAAAATCCATTACAAACCAATCCATTATTCACCTCTACTTAGGGTGTGTTTGGGAGTGCTTTTGGCCAGGCCAAAAGTGCTTTTAAATGAGCAAAAGTACTTCCTAGATACAATTTGTATGTTTGGCAACATTTTAGAAGTACTTTTTGTAGACGTCGAAAGCACTTTAAAGTGCTTTTTGAAGAAGTAGGTAATATGTGATTTTTGAAGTGTTTTTTACTTTCTAAACCTTGTATTTCTAATTTTTTTTCTACACATTTTATCTCTCAAATTTCTCTCTAGACATTTTCTCTCTCTAAGCTCTCTCTACACATTTTCTCTCTCTAAGCTCTCTCTACACAATTTCTCTCTCTAAAATCTCTCCACACACTTTCTCTCTCTAACTCCTCCCCAACACATTTTCTCTATCTAACTTCTCCCTACACATTTTCTCTATCTAACTTCTCCCTACACATTTTCTCTCTCTAACTTCTCCTTATACAATTTCTTTCTCTAATTTATTTTTACAATTTTTTTTTCTACACATATTTTCTCTGACAAGAACTCTAAATAAGATTAAAAGCATTTTTTAAATATTATATCCAAACAATAAAATAATATACCACTAAAAATTGTTTAAAAGCACTAATTTTGTAAACACTCCCAAACAAGCCCTTAAAAGAATTGTTTGATACTTGAGATTAGAATTTGATGGCGTAGAATCACAAAGCTATTTAGTATTGATATCCAAACTATAAATAATTAACATAAAAACTATATATTTTATTTTATTTTTTATTATAATTATAAATAATTCATTTTAAATATATAAGGATATAAGTTTTCAAATAAAATATTATTGATAAAATAATTTTATTTAATATTAGTATGTTAAATTTTAAATATATAATGTTTTTGATATAAAAGACAGTATGATTAAAAATTTCATTCGAATCATACGTAGCTAACATAAATTATATTCATAGACTCTAGACCAAACAAATCATTCAAACCAAACTAAACCTCTAAGTATGTACCAAGACAAACCAATTGGCAATTATTAACAGTTTGGTTGATTCAATAGATTTACGTTTATCGATCGAAACTAATATATAATATATTTGAATTTTTAAAAATTATTTAAACTTAATAAAATGAAAAAAAAATCTACATCCCTATATTTAATTATGTTTGTATAATTATAACAAGACTTTAATAACTTTATTATGTTTATATTAGGTAATTTGTGTTTTATTTATTATATTAGATTTTTAATTTAATTGAAATTAATCCTACCTTTTAATTTTTGAACAAGTAAAGTAAATAAGAAATTAATCCTACCTTTTTAAGTTTTTATTGATCAAGTATAATGTAAATTAAGTAGGGGCCTTAGTTATAAACGTTGTTAAGCCCTCATTAAAGGTGGGATCCTTAACTCCTTTCCCACCATTTGGGTTTGATATTTTGGACCGAATTTATTTGAATGAAAAAAAAAATTGGGGTCTTTAAAACCAATTGGAATGAGAGAAGGGGCTTAGAGTTTATAAACGTTGTTAGGTCCCTCCGGGGGGGGGGCCCTAAAAGGACCCCTTTTTTCCAATTAAATCGGGGGGGGGGGGGGGGTTAATATTTTAAATTATGAAAAAATGAAAAAAATATATAAAAATCAAATCAAACCAAATCAAATTATTTAGTTCCGTTTAACGTAGTTCTATTTTCTTCCATTGATTTGATTTAATTGTTGTTTAAATATTAAAATTAAAATTAATAAAAATTAAACAAAAAAAATTCACTATTCACTAGACATCCACATTCTCATTGAAAATTAAAACACATCCTAACCTGCAAATCCCGGTAATTGAACCCAGCAAAACTTCCCAATTATAGAGAATTGAACCCTCATCATAAAAAGGAAAGACAACTCAATGTCTCTTACGTTTTTTTTTCCCTTTGGATATTCTCTAAAATATTAAGACATGTTCCGTTCAATTAATCTACCTTAGAGTTATTACCTCAAATTAAGGAGAAAAACCCTTCTCCCCTAATCACTATGGTTCGAAATTTTAACAAAATTTCATTTTCAAAACATTTCAAATATCTTCATATATTCTTTATAAATAAGTCACACCTGAATGCATTATTTACGTCTTATATAAATATTGAGATACATGATTAAATTTATCTTTTTAAATCTATTGGTATATCAAAACCGTTAACATAGTATAGCAAACTTGAGTATAGCTCAAGTATTTAGGCATCTGCTTCGTTTCTATAAGGTTAAATGTTCAAGTCTCATTTTCTCTAATTTGATGTAATATTATTTAAAAAAAAAAAAACTTAACATGGTATCAAAACATGTGATGACGTTTCCTCTCCCATTTATTGATATTTGATTTACGACTATATGATGATTTAATAATAAATATAAAATTGAAAAAAAAAATATTCATTCTTATCCAGAAAAGGAAAGGAAATAACGCATTTGGGGAAGTGTTTTGGACGTATTATATAATATAGAGAAATAAGTGATATTCTTCCAATTGAAGAAAGGGATCAATTCAAAATTATCAAAGGAAATTATGGGTGGTGATGTAATTTCTTCAATTTTTGTTATAGCCTTTCTCTTTGTTATTTTCTCTCTTCTTCAATTTTCTGAGTTAACTTCTCCAACTTCAAGTGAAGGTTCTAGTGTTACAAGGCATTACCACTTTGATGTAAGTGAAAAGTTTTTTGGCTTATTTCAATGGTTTTTAAAAGATAATCAATCTCTTTCTTATCATTTCAAGAGATATATAATTAAACCTTTCAAATTTCTTTTAGTAGCTTCTTTTTTTCAATTTAATGATATATATATTAGTTTACCAATTCTATATTATTATTTGCTAGATAAAAATGAAGAAGGTGACTCGATTGTGCCACACCAAGAAAATAGTAACAGTAAATGGGAAGTTCCCTGGGCCAAAAATTGTCATTAGAGAAGGTGACAGACTGGTGGTTAAGGTGGTCAACCATGTCTCCAAAAACATCACAATCCATTGGTATATAAAAAAAAATTACACTGTAATTTGATGGAATTTTAGCCCGTTTAATAACCATTTCATAACTTTCTTTTTTTTCTTTTAATGATTATTTGACAACTATTTGTATTTTTTTTTATTTTAAATTGTTTATAAAAATGTTAATTTTACGTTTTTGGTTTTTCTAAAATCTAAATTAAAAAATAAAAAAAATGAAATGATTATCAAACAGATTAAAATTATATTTATTCTTTTAATAAAAAGTTAGAACTTATAATAATATTGATTATTTTTTTCTTTTTTTTTTTTAATTCAGGCATGGAGTGAGACAATTAAGAAGTGGGTGGTCAGATGGGGCAGCATATGTGACACAATGCCCAATTCAGAGAGGGCAAAGCTACATTTATAATTTCACCATTGTTGGGCAAAGAGGAACTCTATTTTGGCATGCTCATTTCTCTTGGTTAAGAGCCACTGTCTATGGACCCCTTATCATCCTCCCTAACCTCAATCATCCCTACCCTTTTCCCAAACCCTTCAAACAAGTCCCCATTTTATTTGGTAAATTTTTTTAATTAATTATTTTATCTCCATATATAAGTCTAGATTATTTACCATGAATTAATTAATTGTTACTTTTAATTTATTTATTTTTACTCCTACCTTAAAATTATTATAGCATATGTTGATTCAAATCCTTCTTTTTCGCTTGTCAGATAATTATATTTTTATTTTAACACTAATTAGATTAAATTGAATACTTTTCAAACAATAATTAAGTGAAATTTATACGCTTTGCAAATGATTTTTGAAATCTAGAAATCAAACTAATTAAGTTGATAAATTTATCGTTGTTTTGCGTAACTTTACTAACCACACAGGTATTTAAATTAATTTAAAATATAGGAAGAAAATTTGAAAAACGTATAAATTAGAAAGATGAGATTTATAATTTATTCTTAAAATTAATGGAGGATTCACATTTGAAAATCATATATATATATATATATATATATATATATATATATATATCATTACAAATTTGTTTAGATGTCTAAGTAGATATATGATTATTTTCCTTGAAATTTGAATTTGAAATATAACTGTAGAATTTAATCACACTTTACACATTTGTTTAGATGTCTATATGATTATTTTTCTTGAAATTTGAATTTGAAATATTGTCTAGGTATTAGTAAAGAAGATAAGAAAAAGGGATACCAAATAATTATTTCCTTTATTTGTTATTAATAATTAAATACAATTAGAATCAACAATTTGTGAATTACAGGAGAATGGTGGAAGAGTGATCCAGAGGCAGTCATAAAGGAAGCTCTGGAGACAGGAAATGGCCCTAATGTCTCTGATGCCTTCACCATCAATGGACTTCCTGGCCCATTTTATAGTTGCTCTACCAAAGGTCATTTCTCAAATCCAATATTCCAAATTCAATTTCTTTTAATTATTACATTATATAAAAGAAATAGACACTCGAAACTATTTTTATCTTATGAGAAAGAGAACATTAAAGCCTAAACATTTAAACTACGTTCAGATTGGCCAATATTATAATTTTAATTGATAACGTACTTATAAAAAAAAAATTTAGACAGCAAAAAAAGCTTAGCCTTGATTAATTATTAAGACCCAATTTTATTTTTATATTTATAGATTTAGTATTTTCAAGAGTTTTTTCTCAAAAAAAAAAAAAAAATCCTAAGAAATGATATTAATAATCATCAATAATGATAAGTTATTATTTTTTTTTTCAAATCTGTTATGAATGGACCAAACTAAACTTAAATGATATGTTTTATATGTTTTTACAGACACTTTCAAGCTCAAAGTGAAGGCAGGGAAGACCTATCTTCTACGTCTAATCAACGCGGCCATTAACGAAGAGCTCTTCTTCAGCATAGCGAACCATTCCCTCGAAGTCGTTGAAGCCGATGCCATTTATATCAAACCGTTCTTCACCGACGTATTAGTCCTCTCCCCCGGCCAAACCTTCAACGTTCTATTAAAAACCAAACCCCATTTTCCCCATGCTTCCTTCCTCATGCTTTCCACACCCTATTTCACGGGCTCCGGCACCTTCGACAACTCCACCGTCGCCGCAATCCTCGAATACGATTCCTCCCCAGATCCCAAACTAGAAAGCCCCATCTTTCTCAAACCAACTCTCCCCCCAATCACCTCCACTTCTTTCGCAACAAAATTCAGTAAGAAATTCAGAAGTTTAGGCAGTAAAGAATTCCCCGTTAAAGTCCCGAAAATAATCGACCGACGATTCTTCTTCACCGCAAGCCTCGGAACCCTCCCTTGTCCTGAAAACAAAACATGTCAAGGTCCAAACGGAGCAAAATTCGCTGCTTCAATAAACAACATATCATTTTTATTTCCAAAAACAGCTCTTCTTGAAGCATACTATTATAAGAAATCAAATGGAGTTTTCACAATGGATTTTCCACCATTTCCAATTCAGCCTTTCAACTACACAGGAAAAGTGTCGAAAAACACGGTATCGGACGTCGGAACGAAGGCGATGAAGCTGTCGTATAATGAAAGAGTGGAGATTGTGTTGCAAGGAACGTGTAGTATGGGAGCTGAAAGCCATCCGATTCATTTTCATGGGTATAATGTATTTGTTGTGGGACAAGGATTTGGGAATTTTGATGAAAATAAAGATTTCGACAAGTTTAATGTTGTTGATCCGATTGAGAGGAATACTGTCGATGTTCCGCCAGATGGTTGGGTGGCTGTTCGTTTTGTTGCTGATAACCCAGGTGAGTTTAATTTTAAGTTTTAAGTTTTGGAAAAAAAAAGTTGTATTTTTTTTTTATCGATTTAATTAGATAAAATCTATTTTTTTTAAGTTGAGAGCTTTTAAAAATTATCTCAAATGGCACTAAAATATAATTTTGGTTTTTTGAACTTTTACTCATTTGTCTATTTAGAAATTTATATTTATCATGATTTTATTTTAATTTTTAACTTTATTTTTACTTTATTTGGGAACGGGTTTTCATAAACTGATTTTTGTTATTAATATTTAATAAGAGTTTTTTATTAAAAAAAATAAAGAAAGAAAGAAACTTATTTGATAAGATTAAAAGAGAAATCATAATGTTTACACTTTTTATCTTTATCTTATTTATAACAAAAGTTTGATTTATTATAAAAAAAAATTCTCTTTAATTAAATTAATTAATTTGTTTTTATTTCAACTAATGATATTGTTTTCATTAAAAAAAAATCTTAGAATGGTTAGTCTTGTTTTTAGGAGGGTTAATGATTGTTTTGAATAATAAATAAGTAATTAATTTGATTAATTTATACTATTTTAATGATTTCACTAATTTAATGTTTGCTTTAAAATAGTGAAGATTGAATATTTTTTTAAAGAGAACATAGCAGAAAATGAAAACAATATATACTTTATTTTAAAAAAATTTGTATAATATTTGATTATTCAATTAAAAAAAACAATAATTAGATGATTCTTAAACCTCAGTTCAAAAAAATAATAATAATTGATTCTTAAAAATATTAATGTATGTTTTCACAATTGATTCGTAAACCTCAATTAAAAAAAATATTCAATAAAATGCTCCTAAATTGCCAAAAAAAAAAATGGAGTCAAATTGACTTTGGATATGGACAGGTGTATGGCTGATGCATTGCCACTTCGACATCCACATGAGCTGGGGTCTCATTATGGCTTGGATTGTTCAAGATGGGATATTACCCAATCAGAAGCTGCCACCTCCTCCATCTGATCTTCCACTTTGTTGACCTTTCAAGTTTGACCCCTCCTCTCTCTCTCTTGTATTTGGAGGATGTTTTTTCTTTTTGTTAACAAAGAGAGACTAGAAATTAAAGGGGAAGTCATTAAGGCTAGAGAGAAAGAGTAAATAAATGGAAAAGTGTTATTAATGAATGGGAGGATATATATTTATATAAATTAAGAATGGCTTTTATGTAGAAATGAATAGTAATTACTTTCAACTAACTAACAACTATTCTAATACTCCAACTCAAGATGGATTGAAATTTCTTCAATACCCATTCGAACAAGCAATGGAAAAAGGGAAGTATGAGCTAAAGCCTTTGTGACAAGATCAGCTAGTTGAAGTATACTTCAAATAGAAAAAAAAAAAAGGAAGAACTTTGATTAAGCCATCTTGAATCTTTTCTCGAACGAAATAACAGTCTATTTTAATGTGTCTTGTTCTTTCATGAAAAGCAGGACTAGTTGCAATATAAATTGTACCTTGATTGTCACAAAAAATAGCAGCTAGCCTTTGAAAAGAAATATGCAAATTTTTCAATAAGTGGGACAACCAAACAAGCTCACTAGTAACAAGAGCTAAAGCTCTATATTCAGCCTTTGTCGAAGAATGGGAAACAATCATATGCTTCTTAGCTTTCCATGAAATGAGTGATTCCCCAATAAAAATGCAAAAGCAAGTTACAGAATCTTCTAGTATCAGGGCATGAACCCCAATCAGCATTAACAAATGCTCTCAACTGAATTGGAGAAGAAGAAGAAGAGATAGGAAATTTGATACCCTTGCTTGGTCCTCTCTTGAGATAGCGTAATAAATGATGTACAACAGCAAGATGTGTAGATGATGGAGCTGAGATGTACTAGCTGAGCTTGTGAACACTGAAGGTAATATCATGACGAGAAATTGTTAGATACAAAAGTCTGCAAATGAGTCTTCTATAAGAACTGGACTCATCAGCTATCAAAGGAATGCCATCATTGGATGATAATCTCAGTTTTGAATCCATTGTAGAACTAGATGGTTTACATGCCAAAAAGCCAGAGTCCGCTAATAGTTGTAAACAATACTTTCTTTGAGAAAGAAATATGCCAGTTGATGATCTTGATATTTCTAAGCCCAAAAAATAATTAAGATCACTTAAATCCTTCAACAAAAAATGAGTATGAAGATAGGACTTTGTTTTGTTAATAAAAATAGGAGAAGGCCCAGTGATCAATATGTCATCTACATAAACGAGGAGAGCAATGAAGGATGATCCAGATTCTTTTGTCAACAAAGAACTATCTGACTTCGATTGGTGAAAACCAAAAGCATGTAAGGAATGTGAAAATTTTTCAAACCACTATCGTGAAGGCTATTTGAGGCCATATGTGACTTGTGCAGTTTACAAGCACGTTGCTCCCTGTTTTGGTATACAATTTGAAGGTTTATATCCCAAAGGAAGTTTCATATAGACCTCCTAAAAAAATCACCATTAAGGAATGCATTATTCCCATCCATTTGAGCAATGGTCCAAGAGAATTAAGCTGCCAAGGACAAGAGGAGTTTCACAGTTACAATTTTTGCAACAGGTGAGAATGTTTCAATATAGTCTAAGTCAGCTTGCTGATTATAACCCTTGGCTACAAGATGAGCCTTGTATTTTTCAATACATCCATTCTATCTACATTTGATGCGAAAAATCCATTTGCACCCAATAACATGGTGCTTTTCAAAAAGAGGGACTATTGTCCATGCATTATTTCTTTCCAATGCTGCTAATTCATCAGACATGCCATTTCTCTAGTGAGCAAAAAGGAAAAGCCTAATGATAAAATTGTGGCTCATAATCAAGAGACACATTGAGAATGAAAGCTTTATGAGAGTCAGAAAGCTTAGAATAAGAGAGAACAGAATCAAGTGGATATTTTGATGAAAAATTGGTAGAGGGAGAATGATTTGTTAAAAGGTTACAATGAAAATTAGAGAGATAGGTAGGTGGTTTGGTATGTCTGGTTGATTTTCTTATCATAGGTAATGAAAGCTGAAGTGCCATAGGAAGAGAATTTGTAGGAATTTCAGAGATTGAAGATGGTGATAAAGTGGATGACATTTGATCAGGAACATCCACTGAATAATCTGAGGTTAGATGTTATGGTAATACTATGTCATCAAAGAGATTAATAGAATCAGGATGGTGATGAAGTTGCTTAAAAGAAAAAATTTCCTCATGAAATATATAATATCTCTTGAAAGAAAGATTGCTTTGTGATAAGATCATAAACCTTGTAGCGTTTGATGCTTGGTTGATACCCCAAAAAGACACACTTCTTTGCTCTAGGATCAAATTTCTTTCTATGACCAGAGAGAGTAGATACAAAATAGAGACATCCAAAAACTTTAAGAAAATAATAATTTGTTGTAGTAGAGAAAAAAAGGTCATAAGGAGAAAGTTTGTTCAACAAAGGGGTAGAGGTCCTGTTTATGAGATAAGTTGATGTTAAGATGCAATCTTCTGAAAAACGTATTGGAACACCAGATTGGAAATAAAGTGCTCTGGCCACATTGAGTAAGTGTCGATGTTTCCTTTCCACAACTGAGTTTTGTTGTGGTGTTTCCACACAAGAGAATTGATGGAGAACGCCAAGATCAGAATTTTTTTTTGGCTAAACTGTAACTCAGGTGCATTATTAGACCCGAAGCATTTTATTGTCTTTCCAAATTGTGTCTGAATTTTAAAAAATCTAGGAACAACAACCAATGCATCATATTTATGCCTCATTAAGAAAGTTCAGGTAAATCTGGTACAATCATCAACTAATGTCAAGAAGTATAGAAAACCGTTGGAGTATGATAAGAACCCCAAGTGTCACAATGTATCAAATCAAACGGGTTTTCAGACATATTATTCTTAGCAGAAAAAGAAAGTTTCCTTTGCTTTTCCAAAGGACAAATACAGCAGGGATCATGAACAGATTGCTACGAACTAAAATCAATGTTCAATTTATTCTGTAATATTGCTAAATTCTTAAAAGAAAGATGACTTAATCTAGCATGCCATATGTGAATAGATGGACGCTTTATTATTGTAGCAACAAAAGGATGAGCATGTATGTCAAAAGTAGCCCTGTAGATGTATAATCCTTGATGGAGATCAACCCTGCCAATCATCTTCAAACTGGACATATCCTGGATTGCACAAAGATTGGCAGTAAAATGTAGACCAAAAAGAAAATCCCTTGTCAAAACACTTACAGAAATAAGGTTGTATGTAATGTCAGGAATATAAAAATACTTCAGTCATAGGAATGACATTGTTAAGAATAATAGAACCAATGGAAGATACATAAAACCTTTGATTGTTTGGCAAAGCAACATAAGTATTTTGTACCTCAGGTATATTTCTAAAAAGGTGATCTTTAGAATTAAATATGGTGAGTTGCACTAGAATCCATAATCCACATGTTTACAATAGAATTGTTTAAATCATGGATAAAGAGGTACATACCTACAACATTGACAGTAGGTGTAATTGTTGATGTAGAAGGTATGCATTCTTGCTGGAAGATGATGTTGTAGTATTTGTTGACAGCAAAGACAGTAATTGGTGAACTTGATTAGGACTTAGAGTGGTGTTGCAAATGTTGGATGAAGAATATGAAGTAGTAGTTAAATTGACAGTTCCCTGTGGTGAAGTAGTATAAGATCCAGAAGCAGCATTTTTAATTCTAAATTTGAAACCTGGGAGAAAACCATGTAATCTGTAGCATTTGTCTATGGTGTGGCCAGAAATCCCACAATTAGCACAAATAGGTCTCTCTTTCTTGTGATGGGAATTGAAGTTTGGTTCTTTTTGAACAGCAAAAACAAGAGATTCATAATGAGAACTAGAATCAATGTTCTTAATGCTTCTCTTTCGTTCCTCTTGACTAATTAAGGCAAAAACCTTATTAATTGAAGGAAGTTGATCCATTAGAAGTACTTGAGATATAATTTGGGTATGAGAATCATTTAATCACATTAAAAAACTGAGAATGTAATCCGTTTGAAAGTAATCATTCAGTTCTTTAATTCCTCAACAGGTACATGAAATTTTTGGACAATATTCCAACATTTCTTGCCAATTTGTCTTAAGACGAGTAAAATAACTTGTAACGTCCCGTTATTTTGAGGTGAATTTTTTTTTTATTTTATTTATTGCATTAAAGTGTTAAAGATAATTTTAGAATTTGTTATTTAGAAGTAAATAGTTAATTTTCGTTCGGAAACCTTTTTAATTGTTTAATTAGCTTAAATTAGTTTCGATGGTATTAATAATTATTAATAGGCCAATTAATAATTATTAATCACCTTTGAGCTAGTTTAAGTGGTTCGGGTTTCATTTTAAAAGCTTAAGGCAAGAAAAGGACGTAGGCGTCATTTCCGGAATTCTTAATATCCTAACACTATTCACTATCTTCTTTATTAAGCCAATTTTAGACAAAAATCATATTTTCTTCTCATTTTCTTTCCCAAACCCGTAGCTTTGAGAGAAAAAAAGATGAGAGAAAGAAATGGTCGCCCCGGCTTCGTTTCTCGACCGTTTTGCGCGATTTCGGATGCGTTGGAAAGCTCTCGTCGAGACCTTTCTACCCATTCCACTCTTGGGACGATTCCACCTCTATAAGGTAAGCCCTAGATTTCGAATCTCAACACTTTTCTTCATGGAAATTGAGCCAACTTGTGATTTCTTTAACAAAGCTCCACTTTCTTCTCAAATTTGTTACTAATTGATGTGGGGAAACCTTTGGGAACCGTTTTTCTCAACTTTCCCTAAACCTTAGAATCGGGTTTGAGCCAAAAGCCATTTCTTTTAGTTTTTCTCTTATTTGTTGATACTTAGGATTATTCAAATGATATGTTTTTATGTTTTTCATAATTGTTCGGGATTGAAGTTTTGACCTAAACCCTAAATCACGTTTACCCATTGATATTACCAACCTCCAAAGTACCCGAAACCAAACCGAAATGCTTGTAAAGTGCTTGAAAATCCGGAAAACCAACTTCCCCTATTACTTTCCTTGGGCTGTGGGCTTCATGGATGAGTTCCCGGGCTGTTTTATCCTTTATTTTATTGACGTGACGATCGTTGTTCAATTCGGTTAATTAATTTACTTTAGGTGTATTTTAATTATAGGTTTTGTGCATCGTTCGTGATTTTGGTCAACCAGGCATTTAGAAGTTGACTTCTTTTAATAAGGTGAGTTTAAAATGGTTGCAATTACTTTTATGTTTTCGAATTGCTTGACGATTATGTTCGATTGAGGTTAAGAGGGTTAATAGACTTTAGAAATTTCTAAGAATGTATATTATTTGGGAGTTAAGGAAAGTGCATAAGGAAAATTAGTTAAGTTTGGTTGTTGTTCAAAGTGAGATGTTATTGGTGGATTAAGTTATATTCTCGAGGAGAATTAGATTCCGGAAATTGGAGAAGAGTATTAGATACTCCGTTTATTTTGAGTGGTTATAAGATAGTTAAAAGAAACTTTGGAGAGATTCTTGTGTAGAATCGAGTTAGTACGATATTATTTGTGATGGGATTCACTATTTAGTGCTACTCAAGGGAGTAGTACGTATGGCGTTATGATACGCATGGTTTGTGTTTGGTGACAATGTGGTCACGGTGGCAATGAGGTCACGGTACGTTTGTGATTGGTGACAATGTGGTCACGGTGACAATGAGGTCACGGTACGTTTGTGATTGGTGACAATGTGGTCACGGTGACAATGAGGTCATGGTACGTTTGTGATTGGTGACAATGTGGTCACGGTGAAAATGAGGTCACGGTATGTTTGTGAATGGTGACAATGTGGTCACGGTGATAGTGAGGTCACGATATAGTTGTGATTGGTGATAAGTGGTCACGGATGAATTGTGAAATGTGACAATGTGGTCACAATGTGAAATAACGTGTGGAATGACGTAAATGATAGAAATTTACTTTGTTATTTACTTTGCTATTTACTTTGCTATTTACTTTGTTATGCCTTAGTACTATTTCCTTGTTTTAGTACTTTATTTACGAGTTTGAATGTTTACTTTTCGAAATTACAATATAGTTGAATGGGTTTGATTTTCGTATGTAATGTACTTGGGAATATGGAATGGGTAGTAAGAGCACATTAGGATTTTTGGACACATTTTCCGATATGGGATTCGGTCCATAGAAGTGCTTGCATCCATCTTATTCTCACTAGCATTTTTATGCTAATGTTGCTACACTTAAACTTTTTCAGGTATTACTCTTAGTAGGGTACGAGGTGGAGGAGATGGTGTTGCTTGATCACGAGTGGATGGCTTTCGGGACATGGACTTTATATGTACATTTTGGGAGCATTCTACGAATGCTTGATAAAAATCATATGTCATTACTTTTAAACTTGTATTTATGGCTCATGAGAATTTAATAACTGTTGTAGATTATTTTGTATTATTTTCTCCGATTTTGGGTATAAAATGGAGTGAAATGTCGTTTGTTTTAAATTCTCTGGATTGAGCCCATGTAAACAGGTTTAGGGAGTTCGTATTTTAAACGGATCCACGCCAAATTTTTGTAAAAATAAGTCTTCCGCTGTTTTACTCATGATTTAAAGATTTGAGAAAATTCGAGTCTTTACATAACTACTGACAGAGAGATCACTTTGAGTAATATTCATTAGATCCCAACAAATTTGAAAAATTATAGGGCCATTGTCCTGTTGAAAACGATCTTTAAGATCTTTCCAAATCTCATTAGCAGAGTCAGTATCGAGTAGACTCGTGGAAATTTCTTTTGATGTTGAATTCAGAATCCAGGAAACGACTACACCATTGATTTTGAGCCAGATTTAGACGGTAGAACCTTGAGATGGATAAGATAAGGAGCCATCAATGAATCCAAGCTTATTTTTACATAATTCCAGACGCATTGATTTACTCCATGAGTGATAAATATTACCGTTCAAGAGATGGGTGACTAAAACAGTGGATGAACTATCGGAGTGATGTAAGAAGTAAGGATTATTTTGAGGAAAATCATCAGTAGCAGTCATTGTAAAAGGTGTTGTAGAAGCTTCAGCAGTACCCATTAATGGCGAAAAAATAGAAATTCACAAGAAAAAAAAAAGAACAAATTGTAAATGAAAATCTCAGATTGAAGAAGCTAGAAGAAGAAATTCGTAGATGAAAACACTGAATTCCAGACAAAATAAACCAAAAGGCATAGAAACATGCAAATTTTGGCGGTGAAATCAATGTGAGATTGACAGTGAAGCTAGGGCATTGACACGTGAAGAGAGATTGAGGGAAACATATAAAGCTAGGAGAAAATCTTCTGATACCATATTAAAGTTAGAGAGAGAAGAGTAAATAAATGGTAAAGTGTTAGTAATGAATGGGAGGATGAATATTTATACAAGCTAAGAATGATATTTATGTAAAAATGAATAGTAACTACTTTTAACTAACTAACAACTAATCTAATAGAAGTTTTACCTAATTTGATCACTTCTACATTGCTTAAGCTACCCCTATTTATATTTAATTTATGTGTTTTTCATCATTATCATTTTATTCAAATTCTTTTAATTTTTAATTTATATATATTTTATTGAGATTTTTATAGATACTAGTTTTTACCACGTCCGATGCACGTGTATATTTTTCTATTCACTTTAATTTTATAAAACAATATATTTTAAAATTAATATTATTATTTTAAACTTCAAATGCATACAAACATTTCATTATTAGGGATCAAAACTCTAAGATCATTGTCATTCAAGTTATTGGGTAATTTAAATTATTATTAGCTTTGAATTTTTTAAACACACGCATATATATAATTAAGAAATAATAATTATAAAAGAATATCTAAATTTCATAACTATAAAAAACAACTCATTATAATTGTATTAAAAAAACATTTTGTCAACCCTCATTGATTTTTAAATTTAAAACTTAATAATATTAAAAAGAAAAAAAAAACATCTTAAAAGAAACTATTTAATAATCTTGAATTTTACCTTTGAATTGCATGTTAGTATTTAGAAAGAAATAATTTGTGAATCCAAAAATGAAATATAAATTATTTGGAAAAAAAAACTTACTTGGTTGGATCTACAAATCTATAAATCAATATGATAATTATTAAAATCAAGATATTAGTTTAGAAAAATATAACTTAAATAGAAATAAAAATACATAATAATTGAATTATAAGAAGAAAAACTATAAATCTACCTTTTAATGACATTGAAGGGGAGGGGTCTGATTGAAAAAATTTGGAACGTGTGATTTGTCATTTTCAAACCATTCATTTGAATAAAACCATATGGGTCTTATTTAAATTTTACCCTTAAAAAATTAAAAATATTGGAAATTTGGGTAAAATGACCTCCAAAATCCACCATTAATGTTTTTTTGACCTCAATTCTCATATTAAACCCTTTTTGACCATATGATGATGTCATATTGGTGTGAAAATTCTAATTTACCCTTAAACTCATCTCCTCTCTCTTTCCAAAAAGAAGAAGAAAATCTCCCTCTCAACTTTTCCAAACAAAGCTCTCAACTTCCATTGATTCTTCATTTTATTTCTCATCATTCAATCTCTAAGAACGGAAAGAAAACTACACGGTGAGGTACACAACTTCGAATTCGAAAATCCCAAAACTCGGATCTACGGATTTCCATGGATTTCTAAGGAAATCCATGGAAATCGGGATTTCCTCCGGTTTTCTTCTTCGAAATCCGGAGGAGAGGAGGTCCGGATCTCCTTCTTTGGAGATCCAGATCTCCGGATTTCGTTCCTTCAAAATCCAGAGTTCACCCCGGATTCCGCTCAGGAATCTAGAGGAGAGGTAATTAATTTTTTTTTTTTTTATCATTCCGCGGCCGCTCTGCAAAAAAATTTCCGGTCCTCCGAAATTTTGGGCAGCAAGCCCAAATAATTTTTTTAAATTATTTAATTTAGTTTATATGTGGTTTTAATTTTAATTAATTATGTAATTTAGTTTATATGTCATTTTGTTTTAAAATTAGTTATTTAATTTAGTTTGTATGTGGTTTTTTTGTTAATTAGTTCTCTAATTTAGTTTATATGTGGTTTTTTTTTTAAATTAGTTCTTTAATTTAGTTTATATGTGTTTTTTCAGTTCAAAATGTCTATGAGCAACGATGATGTGGTGTTGATAATTTCGTCGGATCAACATTTTCATTCCACCCTTAGTAACTTATCACACTTATCGAGAACTGTTAGTTTGATTACTAATGTTCTCACTCCTCATCAATTAGAGTTGTTTAAAAACTCAAGCATTGGTAGGTTGATTGATACAGAGTTGGTCTTTTGTGGTCCACTTATACATCAAGTTTTGTTGAGAGAGATTGATCAACCAGATAAAACAATTATGCAATTTTTATTGGAGGGGAGGTGATTACCTTTTCATTGAGATCGTTTGAGGAAATTCTCGGGTTAAAGTCTACGAGGAATTACACAAGACATGAGTTCAATCCTAGACTTAGAAGATTATTGTTTAATGATAGCGTTCAGGTAACATCAAATGAGTTAGAAACGAAGTTGAAAAATCATGGATTAAGTGATGATGGAGATGTGATGAAATTGGCCATGTTGTGTTTTATTGAGTTGGTGTTATTGGGGAATAAGAGATCGACACTTATTGATACATCATTGTTATCTATTTTGGATGACAATGAGAGTTTTAAAAATTTTGATTGGGCACAATTATCCTTTGATAGGACACTTTTGTGGGTTGCGCAATGCACTTAAGAAACGTAAGTCTAAACCTGGTGAAGTTTCGTGGAAGCAAACCAAATCGTATAGTCTTTATGGGTTTCTGTTTGCTTTTTAGGTATTTTTTTTATACTTATTTATTTATTGCTAATTTTTGTTTTATATTTTATTATATGTATTGTAATTTTTTATAGGTATGGATTTATGAAACAATCCCGTTGATTGCGAAGATATGTGCACACAAAATCAATGACCGATCGATGCCACAGATAGCCCGTTGGAATTGTAACAAATTGGTTAAAATGGAAAGGCTTGAACGAGAAATTTTTTCGAAGGATAAGGTTTGAGATATTTTAGCGTGATTTAAATAGCATCTCATCATGTTTCGAACTTTTTATCATTGATTATTTTTCTTTTTTCTTTATTCAGATAATTGTGAATGACGACATTGATTTTCACATTAACGAAGTATCCAATGAAAAAATTGACCAATCAGATAAAAACGTCACAAGCGAGAAGGTTGATAAAACAAGAAAAATTGAACCACCTGTGAAGAATGTGGAGGAAGAGAAAAAACAGAAAGGGGGGGGTGAGAGCTGAGACAACAAAATGAAAGGGAAAAGAGCAAAAAATTTAGAGTATTGTCCTCCTCCTATAAAAAGTGTATCAAGCGCACCGATGCTCGAGTTGAACAATTAGAAGCAGAGGTGCGAGAGTTGAGAGCAAATATGCAGGTAGTTTTGACTACTCTAAAAAACATGGAGAAATATTTCTGTAAGATATTTAAACGTTCTTTGTATTTTTGCTTTGATAATGTCATTAATTTTCTATACGTGCTTTTTTCATATATATGTCATAATGTAGGGTATAAATGAAACGTTCTATTTTTCATATATATGTCATAATGTAGGGTGATGCATCGAAAGTTGAATTAGGGGAGGATGCATTAGACATTAATGAGAAATCGGAGGAACTTGTGGAAGAAATCAGGGATGAAATTGGTGAGGAAAATTGTGATGATCAAGTTGGGGAAGAAGTTGGGGAGGAAGTTAATGATGTTTCCAATAAGATTATCATGATTGAATCTCAAGAGGAAAGAAATGCGGATAATGCTATTCAATCTGAAGAGAAAACTAATGCAGAAGATATTATGCAAATAGATAGGCCTTTAGATTTTCCGATACCATCGTCACGAGTGGCTAGGCATATAAATCCTTCTCCAAAAATACGATCTCCATTTGTGGTTCCCAAAAAGACCGTGAAATCAGCAAAATTGCGTCTATATAATCCCCCACACAAAATATCGAAACAACTGACGTCGCAATTCAAAAGTTGGTTAGTTAAGGCGTTAGTAGATAGTAGACGTGAAACTTGCTATGGGTCACCAAATAAGAAGTTTTTTGAAGATTTGGTAAATTTCGAAAAATTGGATGGTGAGGTATGATAAATATGTTTTTTTCTTAAGCATTCACCTTGTTCAATTACTCTATTGTAAATTCGCTACAATATAGGTTTTATAATGTTTGGTGGTTTTTTAATAGCACATGGATACAATATTCATGTTCATTCGCTTGAAGGTTCGAAAAAAGCCCGAGTGCATGCTGTTAGGAATGGTGTCCTAGAACTTGTAATTATTTAATAATAATAATTTATTAAGAATAAATTAAATAAATAAACATAAGTTCTTTATATTATCTAGATTGATTAAATTAATGATATTAGAAATATATGGAAATATATAAATATCAAACATTCAAATAGTAAACCCTAAGTTACTCTTATGAAATCACGACTTAGTATGTGAGTCATACGAGAGGATTAAAGTCGAGATGAGTAACTTAAAAGTGTCTACAGTAACTGATTATGTGTTAATCACTTAATTGACTAATTATTAAGCCCATGATCTATAGGTCCATCGGGTCCCTATGCTAGCCCAAATATCGTAGTCACGAAATCAAGTAGAAGAAATGGAAATTTTTAAGTAAAGTGAATTACTTAAAATAGGCAATATTAATTGTTTAAATATTGAGTATATTTAAACGGTAATTAATATGAACATTATTAATTGTTTAAATAATGAGTTTATTTAAACATGAAATTAATAATGAAATATTATTAATTATTTAAATATTGAGTATATTTAAATGGTAATTAATAATTTGAAATTAATTAACAATTATTAATTGTTTAAATAATAAATTTTATTTGAACGGAATTAATAATTAATAATTAATTAATTAATAATAAAATGTTATCAATAAAATTATTAATTAAATAATGAGTTTATTTAATGGAAATTAATAACTAAAATATTTATTATTAATTATTTAAATAATGAAAATTATTTAAATGGAAATTAATAATTAAATATAATTTGATAATATTTAGTCGGGAGAAAATATTAATATTATTAATTTTTTAAATAAAATATTTTATTTAAATAGTAATTAATAAATAAATTAATTAAGTTGGACTTATTAATTTAAGAGAGAGTTTCAAGCCCAATTGGATTAATGAACCCAATTGAAATTGGCCCAAAATAATTAATTTGATTTATTAATTATTTATTATTAATTTTGGCCTTCATAGATAATTTGTAGGAGATAATTATTTGAATTATATCCTATAATAATTATATAGATTTATTTACCCAAGATAAATAAAATAAAGAAAAGAAAATAATCTCCTATTTATCTATGGCATTTTCGAAATTGCAAGATAAAGGAAAGAGATAATCTTTTTTCTTTTGTATTTATCTCTATAGATTAATCCTAATGTGATAAGGATTCCTATTTTCTTATAAATAGGAGGCTTGGGTCATTCATAAATCACACAATTAAATTCCTTAGAAATTCGGAATTCTCTCTTCCTCCTCTCCCCCCTTGAGTGCCGATTTTCCCTATTCAAAATTGGGAAGAAAATATTTTTCTTCTTCCCAATTTCTTCTAAAGTTCGATCCCACAATCGGGTTTCATTTGATCGATCGGGATATAGCGTAGAAGATCCGGTGTTGCTGAGGATTTGATGCTGTAAAGAAACCTCCAACCGATTCTCCATTTTTTACTCAATGTAAGTTTTGATTTTAATTTTCGAAATTTAAAGCATGAATCTACATGTTTTTCCACAAATTGCATGATATTAATAGATCTATAATTAAATGTTAATTAGTTTACTAAATCAAATTCCGCTAGTTTAGTAAATCATCCCTTCACATGCGTCATCAATTTGCAACAGTTGATGCCTTTTTTATGCTTAGTATTGACGAGTAAATTTCTGCATTTGTTTGTTTGAATTTAATTTAATACTTATTGGCAATACAATTGTAGAGTGAATGCAATAAAATAATGATAGAGCAAGAAAATGCGCAGAAAAATGGTACGTTGTGGGTACCCAAAGCACATTTTGGTGAAAAATGTATTGGTGACTACATTTTAGGCGATAATCGAGACTACAGTGACCCTTGGTCTTTGGTGGATTATGTAAGAAGCAACATTATTATAAGCATTTATGAGTTTTGACTAATATTATAACCATTTATTTAATTAACCTTAATTTTTCAGGTATACGCAACATTTAACGTGCTAGGAGGTCATTGGGTTTTACTTCAGGCTGATATAAAATGGAATTCTCTTCCAACATATGTCAATGTAGCTACATTGACAGATTTGTTGCAACCTTTTTGTACGATCGTGCCACTTCTTTTGGAATCAGTTGATTTAATCAATTCCACTGATCCTTGGCCAGTTGTACACATGGACAATGTGCCAAAACAAACAGGTGGTGTTGACTGTGGGGTGTTTTGTTGTAAATTTTTTGAATATCTTGTAACCGGGTCCGATTTTGCTTCCTTAAAACAACTTTTAGGTTACAATTGGCGATCGAATTGTGGTCGAACCGTTCTATTTATACATAAGAATTTTGTAAATAAAAATATTTTTTTTGAATATTGAAATGTCCTTTCTTTTCGTTCAATTAACTATAATATTAATTTTAATTGATTAAATAAATTTACTTTTAATTGATTGTAATAGCATCCATCTTGAATTCAACATAATTTTCATTTTTATCCCAACTGCCATGGTGATAAACAACAATAGCACAATGAACCATGCTTCACTGAAAAAATAAAAAATAATTCACTAACGTAGTAAATAGTAGGGTATAACATATATATTACTAAAATAGAAACTAAAATAATTCAACAACAGCACAATAAAGACAGACTTGAAATAAACAGGGAAAAACACAGAATAACAAATAAAAATGTTAAAAAAACAAGAAGAAAAGAAGAAAACCTTCAAATAAAATGGGAATGATGCACGAAAAAGATGATAAATCAAAGAACGAAAACAATGAAGAAACTAGAATGAGAAAAATACATGAAAAACACAAAGATCCTCTCTCAAATGTCATTCTCGGGAAAACGAAAAACAGAAATCCCATAAAAACATTCCAGAAATCGAATGAAAAACTTATTGCATAAAGAAATTGGATCAGAGAAATGTAAAACGAGAATGAAATTAGGGAAAATAGGCAGAGAAGTTTGAAATCAGAATCAATATCGAATGAAACGAGAATGAAACTAAATAGAAACGAGAATGAAACTAGAATCGTTGATGAAGAGAGGAACAAAACTTGCTGTCGAGGAAGCGAGGAAAAATCGTGTCGTCGAGCAAGAGATGAAAAATGGAGAGAATGAAGTTTTATAAAAAAAAAAATATCATTTTAAGAATTTTAAAAAAGTTAAGCTATAAAAGTTCAATTGCCCTAAATAATATGTCGTTCGAGGCCAATTCTCTAGATTATATTAGAATAATAGAAACAAAATTTATCGCTTATATTAATATTATTTTATTAATACTTCAATTCACTTATATTAATTTATTTTAAAAATCATTATCTATATTAAATTTAACATATGTTTTAGAGGTTTTTGTAAATATATATATATATATATATATATATATATATATATATATATATATATATATATATATATATATATATATATATATATATATATATATATATATATATAAATATAGTACTTTTAGAAGTATTTACAAATGAAACAAAAAATTTAACCTATCAATTAAGAATTACTATGAATTATAATGACGTATAGTATTCATCAGTTGTTGATTATTGTTAATTACGTATATAGTTATAAATATTTTTTTTTTTAAAAATTACCTCCAAAGACTTGGGAAATTTGGGTCAATTGACCTCCAAAATCTTAAATTAATGTTTTTTGACCTCCATTTTCATATTAACCTTTTTTGACCCTTTGATGATGTCACTTTGGGGTGAAATGTCAAAAATACCCTTGTCTTCTCCAACACTCCCTCAACTTTCCAACTTAATCTTCTCCAACCCTTTCTCCATGGCATTGATCTTCATCTCCATTGATCTTTAATAACCATTGATTCTTCTTCATCTTACAACTTCAACTTCCATTAATTCTTCATCTCTAACAACGAAAAGGTACTGACGATTCGAAATCTTAAAAATCCAGGGAAATATAGGTTGGGTTTCGTTCATCATCTTCAACAAACCCACCAACATTCTTAAAGCTTCATTTTAAGGGGTTTTTTTTTTTAATTTTTAAAAAAAAAAGGGGGGAACTCGGGAATCCAGGAAAAAAAAAAAAATTCTTGAATGGGAGATCTCCTCAGGAATCAGGAGGTAGACCCCAGGACCAGGAGGTACATCTAACCGAGGTGTCCTCCAGGAGAGAGATAGACCTCTTGAAAAAAAAATTCAAAATTATTATAAGAATTATAGTTATTGTGATTTAATTGAAATTAGAAAGAAAAAAATAAAAAATAAAATAAAATAATGTGGCTACCTAAAATAAATAAAAAAAAAAATATAAAAATGGGAGAAAAAAGAAAAGGGGGGGGGGGGATTTGGGCAGCAGAAGGTTGGGGGGCTGGCCCCCATTTTTTTTTTTTTTCTCTCTCTCTAATTCCTTGAGGTAGCCCCCAAATTAATTTTTTTATTGATATATAGCAAATTAATTTTTTTTATTGAATCTTAGGTACAAAATTTTTTATTTTATTTTTATTTTTTCTTTCTAATTTCGAATTAAATCACAATAACTATAATTCTTATAATAATTTTGAATTTTTTTTTTTATTCGGAGGTCAACTCGGGATTCCTGAGTTCAAATTCCTGAGGAGATCTCCTAATTCAAGAGGGTCTATCTCCTGGGATTCGGGAGGAACTACCTCCCGGATCCAGGAGAACTCGAAGAATGGAATTAAAAAAAAAAAAAAAAAAAAAAAAATAAAATTTTTTTTTTTTTTCATTTGTTTTAGTTCCCCCACTTTTTTATTCAAGGATTAAGCAAACCCATTTAAGAATGAAGCTTCAAGGTTAGTAATGGTGGTGGGTGTGTTGAAGATGAACGAAACCCATAGTATTCATCAGTTGTTAGATTCAATTGTTAATTACGTATATAGTTATAAATATTTTTTTTTTTTTAAATTACCTCCAAAGACTTGCCCATATTTTTAGTTAAAGTTTATAAATAAACCATATCATTATTAAATTGTATTACTTTGGAGAGAAAATACTCTTTTTGATACCTACCAAAAGAATTAGTCTCAATAACTCCTTTTTCAAAATCCTTAATTTAACTTATTAATATTAACATAGCAAAATTATGAACAAAAATTAACTAAATTACAAAAAACTAATATCAAACTTTCAAAAGATTACTAAAAATTGACACTAAATTAAAAAAGAATATATATCTACAAAAGAAGAAGAAGAAGAAGAAAGACAAAATTGAAACTCCATAACAGTCAAGAATGGAGAGGGTAGAATGCGATCTGTTCTTAAATCTTATCAATGTCAATATGAATCTCATTCAATTGAACAAAGCCCTAAAATTGGAATCTACCCACCTTCTTCTTCTTCTTCTTCTTCTTCTTCTTCTTCTTCGAAAGGTCTAAAAATGGCGGATCTTTCAAATTTCTACGAATCGCCATGTTTATGCCAGCAAACAAGCATCGCAACGCAGCGTCTCATGATATAGAATCTCGCTTTCTGCTCCTTCGCCAAGCTGCTATACTTTCGTCCAATTGAAGAAGAAGAAGAGTTTTTCTGTGAATAACTTCGTGGAAGATCATTTGGAATCTTCGAATTCGAATTCGAAGAAGGAAAGGTTTTCTGTGATGAACATCTGAGTAATGGAGATTTAGAAGTAGACCCACTTCTCGTAAACAAAGACGGCTTGGAATTAGAATGGTAATTTCCTGAACTTTCCTTCTTTGAAAGCTTCCATTTTTCATCCATGAAGGCAAGGTGTTTGTGAAAATGTCTGTGAGAGAGTGGGGTATTGTATTGTGATATATACTTACAGAAAAGATCCTATGATTGAAGAGAATGGAAAGGGAGTGGAAGTGGGAGTGGGAGTGATGTTTTTATGGGTGGCAGAGATTAATCACTGAATGACTTTTTTTTTATTGAACTGAAATGTGGTGGGTTATTGTTTTTATATGTGGGTGTTGGATTGGAGGCAGAGTTTTTTTTGTCTATTTTGGGTGTGTAAAAATATTTGATTTTGTAGTGTAGACATGGGGCATGTGTAAAAATTGATGCTGGCTGTGAATATCTATCTCTGTAAATTTTGCTTTATTTTAAACCTATTTAACTTTTGTTGTAGATCTATTGTTTTCTTTTTCTTTTTCTTTTTCTTTTTCATTGGAGTCCCTTTACATGTACTGTGTTGAATGTTATTCTATAACAGGAATAGTTACAAATCAAACTTTTGTGGTTTGTCCTTTATGGTTTAAAAACGATTTTAATCATCTTTATAGTTTGTAAAATTTCGAATCACATCACTCTACCACTACCGGTTAGTTTTAAGTAACGAATCTGAGATATGTGTTTATTCTACGTTGGTCACCTTGATAGATTTTACACCTTATTAACAATAACTTATTCTACATATTGCACTCATTTGTTAAAAAAAAATCAGTTATTTTTAATAGAATTAGAACACGTGATCACGATAGAATTAGCACATGAACTATATTAGTTAAAACTAACTGGTAGAGATGTGTGAATTGTAATTAATCCCTTTTATTTAGTGTTTACGGGTTTGACAAGTTTGAAGTTATGTAGTTCTCTAATCATATTTGGGTTCGAACATGATACGATAGAATGTAAAAACCTACTAAGAGATTTAAAACAGCAAAACAAGAGACAAACAGAAACAGGCACATCCACTTAAGTATGAGGTAGGAGAAGGAAATGGAAATGTGAGCAGTGGGAAAAGAGACAGTTAGCTAGCTTAGCTGTTTCTGACGTGGAAATGTTGTGCCTAAAATTCTCCATATGGATCGACTGCTTTCAAACACATTCTTTCCCTTCTAATGGTGATAATTTGAAGAATAGCCTTTGTCTTTTTCCTTTTATCTCCTTTTCAAAGAAGAAACATGCAATTATTTTCCCATTTTTTGTTCTTATTAGGGATCTATGACTGAATGAATGGAACCTTTTCTTTTCCTCTGTCCTTTAAAACTACTTTCCCTTCTCTTTAAGACTTTAACGACCGTATACCCCTAAAAAACAACAACAAATTAATCAAAATCCACTTTGTTAATTTCTCTTAAAGATGTAGCTCTCATTGCACTTTTAAATCTTCCCACTTCTTTCTTTGACTAAACTTTTTTCTTAGAAAGAGAGAATTCGTTTATCCATTATGAATAATAATGTTTTTATGAATGCATTGAAGGTGAAAGTTGTGGTTGAAAACTAAAGAAATTAGATTGTTTTTTTACATCCCTAATTAGTGAAAAATAAGTTAAAGCATACACTTTGTTCCACTCTTATCATGTTTTGATCCATGTTTTTATTTGAAATAATTTAGTCCCTATACTTTTAAACATGACCAACCTAACTATGAAATCAAAGCAGATGAATGAAAGAGGTGTATCTCCAATAAGTTAAATCAAGACCAATACAATATTATTTTCATTTTTATGGCTTGATTGTATATTAAATTTATTAAAGTACGAGAACTATTAAGAGTTACAAAAGGTTAGAGTATAAAACTAAATATATATTTTAAATGAAAAGATTAGAGTACTATCTATACATCGAATCTTGATTCATAATTTGGTTTAGATTAAAGTGAAGTAGTTCATTGATATAAGGGAAGAATTTAAGGAAGTTGCATATCCCAAAAAAGGCAAGCAAATTAACAAGGACTAGTAGTAGTGTTAAAGAAAGAAAAACACCCATTTTTTTTCCAAGAAAATAGATAAACAAGGTCTTGATCATGCTTGAGTGGATTTCAAGAATAAGAGTATTTTAATTAAGAGGCATAACTAGAGTTGATTGAATGGTCAAACAAAAGTAGTTGATGGGTCAAAATAATGATCACATGGCATGTTGTGGTTATATTATATAGTTTAAAAAAAACCATTTACACCTCTTTCTTTCCCTCTCTTGATTTTTTTTATTTTTATTTCATTAATCATGTGGGATTGAGAATATGGGCATTTGGGTGTCCCACATGCAATCATGTGAGGTGAATATTTTCCAGGATAGAAAATGAAGGGTTGGGATTTTCCATGCTGGTTTTTGTACCGTCATTAATTTATATATTTATATATTTTGTTTATGCTTGTAATTGTAATTGTGATTGTGATTATGATTATGATTATGATTATGATTATGATTATGATTTAAGTGTTACTTTTCAAAATTCTTTAGAATTTTCTTTGAAGTAAACAAGATTGCGAGAGTAAAACTAGTGTAATTTATGAGATGCATTGCTAATAGAAATGAAAAATATTAACTCAATCAAAATTGTGTTATTAACTGAATATAAAATTTGAATAAAAATATAATAAATATTGAAGTTTCTTTATTTTAAAAATAAATTATACATAATATGAGATTCCAAGACTTCAAATAAACTTTAATATTAAAATTATTACCTCATTTATAAGGGGTCTATGTGGGTTGGGTTGGTTCAGGTTGAGGTACTTTTTGAACCCAATCCATTTATTTGGGTTGTATTTTAGTACAACTCAAATGATCTTTGTCAAGAAGTAAACCCAACCCAACACAATCCTATAAAATTTAGGTTGGGTTGGTTCGGGTTATTCGGTTTGTTTATTTTAAAATTTTGTATATTAAAACGTGAAATAAAAGTAATTTTAGGATCAAGTTAGTTGCTTATATGCATTAATGTAAAATAGTAGTTAAACATTACAACTTATTCAATGAAAAATGATACAAAAATTTCTTGAATTAATTATTTGATAGAAAATATTATAAAGAATACAAAATTGTCAAAGGCTCATATTACACACATATTGTATTTATTAAAGTAGTTAATATCTAGTTAGTTAGATATTTGTTATTACATTTGTGTATAAATACTAGGGGTGAAACCGGTTCAGTTCAGTTTTTAACCGAATTGCTAGAACCGGACCGGTTCAGTTTAGATGAAATAGAAATTGAATCGAATCGGTAATATAGGCTAATCGGTTCGGTTCGATCTGGTTAAGACCGATTTGGTTCCACCAGTTTCCGGTTTTTTATATGAATATGGGTAAGAAGGGGTTTATGTGCTGGGTTAGACTGAAATGGGCTCAGCCCAAGTTTCTGAGCTACTTCAAGGTTGGGTTTGACTAAATCCCATTTCATAATTAATTAATTGCTCACAAAAATGACCAACCTGGGATTCGAACCTAGGACGCCAATGAGGATGAGCAGTGGGTTGTTATTGTGAATTCGATTAACACACAGAAAAATATAAAATCTTCAACAATTAATTTGGATGGTGATTTTGATAAATCTGATATTTCTCCTCAATGGATTGTCGATTTAAGATGTTCAAATCACATGACTGGTAACGCTAAGTTAATTTAGCAATTTAATTGATATAGGTCCTTAGTGTTTTTTAGGGTTTAGGGCTTAGTTTTTTTCTTTTTTTTTAATAAATTGCCATTTATCCTAAAAGTGAAGCATCTAGCCACATGGGGAGGGAAGAAAATTACCATAGAAAAATTTCATTCGCGTCACATCACCCAATCAAATAACCTCTTCTCTTTCACGTGCAATCTTTCCTCCCCTTTTTTTCTTCTGATTCCCATTCTCTCTCATCTCTTTTTAATTTTCTCTCACTTCTTTTCACCATTTTCATCCCTTTGTCTCCCTCTTTTTTTTTTTTTTACAAAACCCACCATTTTCATCTCACACAAACTCACCCTCACCATTTTTTAGATTTTGTGAGTCTACTCCCTCTCTTTTTCTTTATCTATTTTCTATCTACATATTTCATAAACCATTTTCACTTTTATTTTCACCATTTTTTAGTTTTCTATATAAAGAAAATCGAACCTGTTTTTTCATTTTCCCTCCATTTTTGTCTTCATATATCTTAGATTTATGCTTTTCTTGAAGTTCTAAAGTAAGAAAAGCATAGATCTGGAAAACAAAATTGCCTTTTCTTTTTACTCCCTTTATTTTTTCATAAACCCTTAGATTCGGCACGAATCTTAAAGATCTAAAGCCTAAATAGCATGAAACTAATGAAAGATTTCTAATTATGTGTATTGTATCCTTCATTTTTCTGGAGTTTTTCTGATTTTTTTTCTCATATTCTCATAATTTTTTGGATTTTTTTCGTTGTTTGATGAATATACGTAAATTTGCTAAAAGTTTATGTTGTAATATATGCAATATACATAATCTTTGTTTTTCTATAAATAAATTATGTAGTACACGTAATATACATAACTGACGAAAGGGTCAACAAACATCCCTCTTCCTTGTGTCTTTTTGTACATTCTGTTTTTTTTTTCTTTATAGTATGTAACATTCGTAATATACAGAATATTTTGTAAAGACCCGACTCCATTAAAATCCTTTAAATTAAAAGACATAGTGGAAGACTGAATTTTTAAAGAAAAATCGGCATGATGTCGTTTAAAACAGGGACTATGCCAAAACCTGTTTACAATTTTCCCAACAGATAAAACGATAAAAACATGGAAATGCGCATTTCGTTTGATAATTTAAATCCCAAAATAACATAAATTCATAAAAAAAAGATGTTCAAATGCTCTCAAGAACCCAGAAACAACATCTCCAAAAATAAAGAAACCAAAGTAGAGAAAAAGAGAAAATATTTAGTTCCACGCATTCCTAGATGCCAAAAAGACTAAAACTAAGTCCATCATCAATCGCTCGTCAGTCAAGCGACACCAGCTCCCCTACCACGTCCTCTACCACGTGGAGTACCTGAAAAATAAAAGTGTAGCAACATTAGCATAAAAATGCTAGTGAGAATAAAATGAAGGCAAGTAGTCCTATGGATCAAATTCCATATCGGGAGTTGTGTCCAAAGTCCTAACTTACAATTTACTCACCATTTTATACTTCCGAAACAACTTAGCATATCACCAAGTATAAACCAAAATCCAAGCACGTGGAACCACATTTTGTATCCATTTACAACATTACGTATAAGAACTAAAAAATAAGAATAACTTTTCCATTTCTATAACGAACATTACAAAACAAAGGTTTCTCAATCAAGAACTCGAAATATCCACCGATCTCCTCATATAATAACACCCATAGCATGTTTCATCTATGAATCCATTATATACCAAGATCACATCACATAAATCCCGATATCCTCATATAATAACACTCATAGCCTGTTTCATCTATGAATTTATTAGGGAAAAAGACACTTTTGGTCCCTAAGTTTTGAGTTTGTTTACTATTTGGTCCTTGAGTTTTTAAAACTGACATTTTTACCCCCGAGTTTTCGTTTTGTTTACCATTTGGTCCCTGCTGTCAAACTTCAATCTAAATTTTAACAGAATTATAACGTGGCATTTAGTAATTAATTTTACATATATTATATCGGTTTATATGGCATTTTTTAAATGATGTGGCATACTAATTAGTTTTACATTAATAATTATAAATTTATGTATTTTTAATTAATTCTTTGTCTTCTCCTCACACTCTCTCTTCATCCATATTCATCTTCTTCGTATCTCTCTTCCTCCATGTTCGTCTTCTTCATAAAAAATTAAGATACCATTTAGAGGCAAAACCTCGCCCAGAATCCCATCCAACATCTTTCTTTTGATCTCTACCTTCCTTAAATACCCTTTAAATCTATACATAACCACACGAAACGTGAGATCCACCTTTAACAAAGCTGGGAGAAAAATCTAAGTCATTAACAGATCTGGGTTAAAAAATATATAGGTTAAAAAAATCAGTTACATTGTTTACAACATAAATCAAAGGCGCAAGACAATTCCATCAGGATATGGGTTCGAGATTTATAGATCTGGGTTAAAAAAGTATATGGATTTTTGTTCTTCTTGATTTTCAGATCTAAAATGACGAACCCGGTTTAAGGAGAATAAGAGAGATTTTTGTTCTTCTTGATTTTCAGATACAAAGGTATATGGATTTTTTTCTTCTTGATTTTGGTTCTTCGCCATTGTTCGAGGAGAAGAAGAGATAAGAGAAGGAAGAGTTATGATTCACGGTGACTGGGCTGACGAGCAACGTGATTAGTCTATGAGCTTCCGATGAAATACTAATAAATAAACGTTTTTGAATCAAACAAAAAAAGCATCTTCCATTTTTGGCTAGAAAAGAACCCAGTTTTATCTAAAGCTTGATTGTGTGCCAACTCATTTCACCCAATCAAAATAGAAGTATATATAGATGATTTTAACAATAAGTTATTACTGTATATATATGTTGTTTGGAGTGATTTTCTATGGTGAAAAAAATGTGGAAATGTCTTAGGTCTGTGGTTTATCTCTAGCTTTCCAGAAATTAAAATATTGAAGTTTCTTTGAGAAATTTGCAGACCCCATAAAAAAATTATTTGTTTTGTTGTATTCGATCTGAGGGCATTTGGCTATTAACGGTGGATTTTGAGTGTATTTTGAGTCTTTGACTCAAATATCGAACAATTTTTTTTTAGACTTTAAAATCGCCTCTGTAAATTTTTCAAGATGAGTCCGAAATCAGCAACCTTGAGATTTTCGTCTTCATCGAGGAGGAGATTCTCCGGTTTCAGGTCATAGTGGAAAACGCCGCAACTATGGTAGAAATCGATCACGGAAATCAATTGCTGAAAGTAAACCCTCACAATATCCTCTCTCAACCGACCTTTCATGATCTTCAAGAAAAGCATACCCCCTTTAACGAGTTCCATGGCGAAGGGTGGAAAAGATGAAGGAGAGAGTAATGAGAGAGAGATATATATATAAATAAATTAAATATTAATATTAAAATAAATAAATAAATATGCCACATCATTAAAATTTACCACATAAATCAATATAATATATATAAAATTAATAACTAAATACCACGTCATCATTCTATTAAAATTTAGACTGAGGTTTGATGGCAGAGACCAAATGGTAAACAAAACGAAAACTCACGGGTAAAAGTATCGGTTTTGAAAACTCATGGACCAAATGGTAAACAAACTCAAAACTCAGGGACTAAAAGTGTCTTTTTCCTAATCTATTATATCCCAAGTTTGCATCACACAAATCCAGATCTTCTCATATAATAACACTCATAGTCTGTTTCATCTATGAATCCATTATATCTCAGGATCGCATCACACAAATCATGATCTCCTCATATAATAACACTCATAGCCTGTTTCATCTATGAAATCAATTATATCCCAAAATCGCATTACACAAATCCCGATCTCCTCATATAATAACACGCATAGCCTGTTTCATCTATAAATCCATAATATCCCAAGATCGTATCACATATCGTCACAACTTCTTTCCCAATAACCAAAGTGTCACTGTTACCAACCATAATCCACCATCGTACATAAGTAACAAGTTCGATAAAAGGAAACTAGTTCACTACCATTACCAAACTAACGAAGATCACACCAAACCAAATAAGCAAAGTAGCGGGACTAAACACTACGAGCATTCTAAAAGGCAAAAGAACACCTTGAATTACTTCAATCTCCCAAGAATAAAACCTTTAGGTTACCTTGAAACAAACAACCTCAATATTTTCCATTCCAATATTCTTCCAAAATTAGCACAACTTTCCAAGACTTCCAACTAAAACTCACTAAAATACTCACAACCAAGAACTAAAACTTCAAAACATAAAAAGTTCAAATCTCAGTTCCAAAGTTCAAGTCACCATCCAAACAATTATTAATTCAATAACAAGGGAAAATTCTCTTAAACTCGATCAAATAAGATCGCCATGCAACCCGAAACATAAAACTACGGACCAACACTTTAAACTCACCTTGGCAAAGTAGACAAAGTTCTAAGCGCCGGAAGATCAATCAAGCGAAACGGTTACCAACACTTACAAATAATATATCTAAAATGCATTAATTTAACCAAACGAGCAAACAACCGACACATACACAAAATAAAATACAAAACAGGCCGGGAAAAGCCCAATATAGGCTCATGGCCCTGAGGCAGTTTTGGAAAAGAGTGAATTTTCGGCTTTTGGGCAAATTAGAAGCATTCCGGACTCGTTATAGGTACTTTTTAGGTGGTATTTATTAATGGGTAAATTTATTTAGAACTTTGTAACACGATTTCTCCCCTCAAACTCAAATTAAACACGAAACAAGCATGGTCAAACTCCCCAATAGCAGCCCATAGTTTTTGGAAGGAAAAAAGTGATGGTTTGGCTTTATTTTTGGTCTATGGTTTGAGGAGAAACAACAAGAAACTTCTAAATGAAATTAAAACCACAAAATCTTCAAGTTTCATGAAATAAATTGAAGATTTTGTCTTAAAAATCCATTTAGAATAAAAAAAACTATGTAAAAAACTTAAAAACTTACTTTCTAGGGTTGTTCCACATCTCCAGAGTAGGATGAAAAGAATCTCCAAGACGAGAGCTTTCCAACGCACTAAGAATCGATGAAACCCGCCGAGGGACGAAGAAAACCCGGGAGTTAGAATCTTCAAGGGGGCATCGGCCGCTTTTTTTGGGAGAGAAGAAATTGTAGCTTTTCTAATTTTTGGTTAAATGAAGGAGATGAAGTATGGTCAACTTTGAAGAGAAGGTATTTTCTTGTAAAAAGGTCCCTCCTTTATTTTCTAGCTTTTAAAAAGTACCCCACACAAAAGAAACACTATTTACTTCTACAAATAACTAAAAGTAATTAATCTAGCTAAATAGGTGATTAATTATTATTAACTGATCCGTTAATAATCATTAATACGCCTAGTTCTAAAGTAAACTTCTAACGGAAATAAAAGGTTACTAAAGAAATAAACTTCTAAATTTCTAATTAATAACTTAAAATTAAATCTAAATACTTTGATTAAAAAAATTACCTTGAATAAAATAACGAGACATTACATATTCTGTTTCAATTTCGCTGTTAATTGATAAATGTATATTATGTATATGAGGCCTAATAGCCATCTTTGTCTGTTTTTACTCTATTGTTATGTGTTCATATCAAGTATCTTTTGTATTGTACTGTTATGTGTTCATATTAAATACATTTCGTATATAAAGTATTGTGTAAATTATATATTGATTTTAAAGTTTGTTACTTTTTTGTTTTCTATTGCAGATAAAATGACATGTATATTACACATATCTTCTCTTTCTCTCAAATTCCATTGCAAAGTGGAGGACGATATACCAAATATACAAAAAAATTATATAGAAATTGAAGAGAATGCACAAAATTGAATTAAAATCAAAACATAAAAAATGAAAATATACGGAATATACCAACAAAACTAGAAAATATAATACTAAAACATAGTAATAAAACAAAGAGGGAGAGAAATGAAAATGAAGGAGAGAGAAAATGAATATTGGAAAGAAAAAAGAAAAAGAAATGAAAGAGAGATAGTAAATGAGAGGGAAAATGAATTTCAAATTTTATAGAGTAAAAGGAAAGAGAAAATAATATAAATGAATTTTTTTTGACATTGGGAATCAGAAATATCATAAACATATACAATATACGGATAGGGCAAAATGGGAATGAACAGTAAAAAAGTGGTTGTGGTTACTTTTTGCAAAGATGGTCATTTATTTAAAAACTCACCCCCAATTGACTATTATAATTTTCCACCCTAAAAACTATCTATATGCCTAAGTATTTTTAATAACTATTAGAATTTTTAAAAGATCGGGTCTTAAAAAGGTTAAATATTGATTTGTCTATGACAAACTATTAACCTTGTACTTAGTATCCGTTTGCAGTAATTTTCAAAAGTATTTTGATAACCAATAAAAAAATATTTCCAAAAATTATTCCAATTGCTAAGGTGGAAAATAGAAAAGTTTTTTCGACTGGTTTACTCAAAGATATGTAGACACCGATTTTCGTCCTATATTATTTAAAATCAACAAGTTTTGAATATTTTAAAATAAATTAAAAAAAGAAAAATTGTTTTGTTTAAATTTTGGTGTTTTATCCTATAAATTAGTTTTTAGAACAAATTTAGTTTGATTGCAATTTTAGTTTATTTTATTTGCAATTTAATTATTTAATCTTCTTTTTGTATTTTTTAAAAAAATAATGAAATAGGAGTATTAACATTAAAAATAACAAGATGTGATCTTTATTAAAAAAAGATTATTAAAAAAAAAAAAGACAAACCAACAAATCGTCAGAAGATCTTCTTCCCATATCCATGGTCATTTCTTCTTCTTCCCATGCCCTCATTTTCAGCTCTCTAAGTTTGAAAAACACAACTTATCCTCTCTCAAACTCAGCTGCTTCATTGGACTTTCAAAAACTCTCTCATACTTCCATGTTTGTTTTTTTCATCTATAAATATGCTTGTTTTTGTTCTTCAAGAAAATAAGAGGAGAAGGTGAAGAAAAAGAGATAATTCAGGAATAGGATTATCAATGGCAAGAAAAATATCATAAACCATTTTCCCTCTCATGTTTTTCCAAGCAACATCTCCCTAAAAAGGTCATCCTCTGTTTTTTTTTCCTTATCATCTTCACAATAAAAAAGACCATTCTTTCCTCATCAAGATCGGCAAAATACGATGCTAAACTGTCGAAAATTTACCCACTTTGGTTGTTCTATTTGGGTTTGGGTTTAAGTTGTAGAAATATCACAAAATGTAAAAGATCTTATATGTCCAATCTGTAGTTTAATGGAATTGGACGGAATAAGCATACCCTGTGTCCCGGGTTCCATTCCAGTAGGCTGCGTTTCATAATTTTTTAGATTTAACACCAACTATGAGTTTTATAATAAATTTGTCTATTAATAAGCATTTTGATTTGTTGGCCCAATGGTTTTGTGCTTCCCTCTCCCTACCTTGGTCCTGGTTCAATCCCTGGATAGGATGTTTTTTTTTATTATTTTAATTGTTTTTGTTTAACAAAAGTCTTACACATCAACAATATTTTAATGATATGATATCTATTACTATTAGTATGCCATTATTTTTTATATATCACATTTCCTCTTTTTATTTTTACATTTTTTTATGATAGGATATATTATTTTATTTTAATTAGTTTAGGTCTAAATTTAACTAATTTGCTTAGTTTGATTTTTCTTATGTTCAATTTTATTTAATTATTATGTCACATATATGTTTTTTTTAGGTTTCTCACACTTGCCAACACCATAATTTAAGTCCTATAAAAAGAAAAAGAAAAAACACCATTATTTAAGTCAACCCTCTAAAATATTATACTAAAATTTTGTTTAAAACTTTAAAAAATAAATTAGGTAGGGAAATTTTAGGATGCTAATTTTCCCATAAAAATATTTAATTAAAGTGGAATCAAAAGGAGATTGAAAATTTTAGGATGCTAATTTTTCAATCTGAAAAAAATTCAAAATAAATATTCCTATCTTAAAACAATATATATATCCTTATTTTAAACCAATAAAATTTAAAAATATCAATAAACCTTACATTTAACTAGATAACATTTCCTTAAATAATAAAAATTAAATTTTAAGAAAACATCTAGCCTTTGTAAGAATTCCATTCCAATTTTGATAAAAAATTTTTTTGCTAAAGACATATTAGTAACATTCTCCATAAAACACAAAACATTTCTCAAATTTAAAATGTTCTAAAGATGATTTTTAAAAATATCAACGATGGAATTTTAGGAGTCTTCAGGATGCTGATCTCCTATTATTTCTTGAGAAATAAGAGTTTAATTAAGGGATGCCGAAATTGAACTCAAATAAAAGATTTTTTAATGGCTTTATATGCCACTCATACTAATTTGATTAAGCCTTCTAACGTTTAAGATATTAATCAATAAATAATGAGCCATTTAAAAATAGAATTTAAAAACATATTGTGTGTTCAAAACCAAAGGTTTTAACATAAAACATTAACAATAAATAACAGTAATCGTTTTCAAAACGAACATAATAGAGTGCTAGTACCTTCCCTATGTGTGAATAAACTTCCGGACCCATTTCAAAAATTGGTAGACTATCCTTAATAAAATTCCTAGGTGACTAATCACACCTATCCTTAAAAAACCAATGATTAGTGGCGGCTCTTTTACTTCTCCGTGTCGTGGGTACGTAGCGACAAGATATATATTAATACAATGAAGATCAATAGTTAAATAATGCATTTTGAAAAAATTTAAAATTAAAATATTTTAATAATCATAGGATAAAATAGAAATAGAAAGTTCTTCCACTCTTGTCACTAGTTAAAGAATGCAATTTGACAAAGGTAAAATTGAAATATTTTACAAACATAGGGTAGAATAGAAAAAGAAATTCCATCCACGCTTCTATCCATTTAAAGGTACTAAGATAAAATAAGGCCTCGTTTACCTACAAGGAATCAAAAAGGTAAGGAACTAAAATGAAAATCAATCAAAATGAAATCACTTGGAATCGGAAACACATTCCTTTCATATTGGGTTTTTTTTTTTTTTTTGGAATCGGAATCGGATTTCTTTCTTACTTGTTTACTTGGATTAAGAATAAGAATCAGACAGATTATAATTACTAGATTACCTATTTCATTTATAAATGCATTAACTAAAAAATATATTAGTATCAAAATTTAATTTAATTTATTTTATTATATTTTATTTTATAAAAATGATTTTTATTTTAATAATTTATTTAAAAATAAGAAATTAAAATAATTAAAATTAAATAATTGAACAAAAAACTAATTACTAATAAAATAAAAAATAATTATTATTAAATAAATGGTTATTACTAATTATAAAAAAATTATGGATTAATTACATGGTAAACAAAACCAAAGTATGTAATTAGGCAAATAATGGTATGTAGTTGTACAGATAAATTATAAAACTATTTATTTAATGCAGCACACGGTGAAGATTCTTTTATTTTTGGGTAAAGTACCCTTTTGGTCCCTGAGTTTTCGGGGTCGTGTCTATTTGGTCCATGAGTTTCCATTTTGTGTTTACTTGGTCCCCGAGTTATTGAAAATAAGTCTATTTGGTCCCTGCCGTTAGTTTTCCATCCATAATAGTAACGGAAAGCTGACTGTGTAATTTTTATATTATTTTATCAAATAATTAATGCTTATGTGGAAAATAATAATAATATATAATTATACTTGAATAATGACAAGGAAATTTTTTTTAATTAATTTATTATCTTAAACAAAAAACTAAAAACACTAAATCTAAATTAAATTAAACAAAACCCTTTAAATGAAATTTTAATTTTTTAAAATCCAAATTTAATCAACAAAAATCCAATCTTCAATCTTCTCTTTTCCAGATTTTCACATGGCTTCTTCTTCCTCTATTCATCTAACAAAACCACCCAAACGAAATCACCATAGAAATTCGAAATCGAAAGGCAAACTGAAGTAATATCGCCCCACACACTGCCTTCAAGATCTTATAAGTGACTCTCAACATTCTAGATCTAAAAAGTTTCAAATCTGAAAGAGAAAGAATGAGGAGAGAACTCGAGGGGTTCGATACCAAGAGAGAACTTCAAGTGCGTGTTCTTTCATGAATCCAGATTTCTTACAACTAGTTTCGTCGACAATGAACCCAGATACGAAGGGGGAAGAAGATCAAGACTTCTCTGTCTCAAAACCTTACTCGCTTCAATCACTTGGCACAAATCGTGTTTGAGACATTTTATAATTATTGCAAGGATGTGTGAATCGAGTTTTTTTTTTAAGCTAAAGTAGATTGTTTCAGTACTGTTAGAAAACCCAAAACTTTTTCATAAGAAGAAGGGAAAATAAGATAAAGATATGGAAGCATAAGAGAAAGTGAAGAAGGAGACGAATGGGGATGAAGGCAAGGTGAAACTCTGGGTTTTTTTTTTTTTAAGATTGTGTTTTCATTTAATTTTAATTTTAAAAAGTAATGGGCTTTGCTTAATTTTATTTAGGTTATATGTTTAAGATAATAAATTAACAAAAAAAATGCTTTGTCATCATTAAGTATAATTATATATTATTATTATTTTCCACATAAGCATTAATTATTTGATAAAATAATATAAAAATTACACAATCAGCTTTTCGTTACTATAACGGATGGAAAACTAACGGCAGGGACCAAATAGACTTATTTTCAATAACTCGGGGACCAAGTAGACACAAAATAGAAACTCAGGGACCAAATAGACACGACCCCGAAAACTCAGGGACCAAAAGGGTACTTTACCCTTTATTTTTAGACATTTTTGTTCTTATATTAATGTGACAACGTTTCTCTTTGTTAAGTCGTATCTCGCTTGATTTTTTTTTCTTCTATTCTTTCATTTTTTTTAAACGTTTTCCTAAGATTAGGTCTGATTTAATTTTTTTGTTCATTTTTTTATTTCTTTTTTAAGTTGATTTCCTTGTAATATGTTTATTTTTTCAATCACCTAGTAATTAGGATGGATTCTTAGTTGGAATCATTAAATCTATATTTCATTTTTCATTACATTCCCATATCAGATTAACCATTTTCATACCTCATTTTTCATTTGTTCTCTTTTACCTGCGATTTTCAGGTTTTTACATGTCATGATTTTCAGGTTATTGGGTTAATTAGTAAAAGCATCTGAAAATTAAAAAAATTTGACAAAAACATCTACCCTAGAAAGTATTTAGTAAGAACATCCTGTTTTGACTGGTCAGAGTTCAAATATGTAGTCAAAGACTACGTATTCGACGTGGCATGCTAACTGGCGCTTGGCTGGCACAGATTGGCTAAAGGCGGGGCGACACGTAAGCTGCGTAGTCCTTGACTGCGTATCCATTACATGGAATGCGTAGTCAAGGACTACGCATTCTTAAAAAAAAAAAAAAAAAAAAAGACTGCTCGTGGGCAGACATGCAGGCGTGCAGACTGGCAAAGCATAATGGGTTGTTTGACAGATTGAGAAAAAAATAATAATAATAATATTAAAATTTTGAAATTGCAGTGACGAAGCTTCTTTTTTTTCTTACATTAGTGAAATTAAAATAAAAAAAATAATGAGAATAGATTTGAGGACCACCGAACCAAATAATTTTGACTTAAATTTGAATTCCACAAATACCAGTTGTCTATTTCACATTTTAAACCCATGCTCTCGTCTTAGTCCCTCCAAATATTTTATTCTTTTCATTAATTTAATGCAAATTATATTTTCTCTTAAGGAAAAAATAAATAAAAGAGGGAAAAGAATTTGATTTTATAGATGACTTCATTATACAAATAAAATTAACATTAATCTCCTTGATTAATTAGGATTTATATTTATTGTTGCGAGTTGAGTAATTAATGGAAATCAATGAGTAATTAAGGTCCTATTTGTTCTTAGTTCCCTATTTTTAAACACATTTTTAAATTTTTTGACCAATCAGAGAAATTGTTTTTGCTGTAATTAATTTAAAATAATAATAATAATTTATCAGAACAATAATAAACTTCATCCAATATTAAACATCTAATTTCGTTTTTAAAAAATAATTTATTTTATAATATAATCTATAATTGCATTTTTAACTAATTTTCAAATATTACAAAATTAGATTTCAAAACATGTTTTTTTTTTAAATCAACATAGATTTCAAGAGTATTTTTGAAATAAGTGAAAATCAAATTTTTTTTTTTTTTTAAACTGTTGAAGATGATTAAAAAAACAAGTTTACTAATTTTAAATAGAAAAGAAAAAATAGAATCTCTATCAACTAGTTGAAGTCCCAGGTTATCAATTTTAATTTAATATATATAAGAAGTCCCAGGTTTAACCTTTTTATTAACAAGTTTATGATTAGTTCACCAAATTTTAATTAGTTTTATAATTTTTAAGTCATAAAACCATATGGAGTATCCTAGTTGAGCAAGTGCTTGATTTCAGTGACTCTCATTATTTAAAAAATCCAGAAGCTTTAAACTATTTGAAAACAGATAAATAATTTAAGAAAAAAATAATTCATTAGATCTGAAATATCACAAAATCATAAAGTCACATAAGTTAACTAGGTAGAATAAAAATAAGAAAGACTAATGATGACCACCAGTTCCACAACGGGGGGACGCCGCATTACAAGGAGGTTGCTCTCGCCGCACGATTTGTCCACGATTACCACGACCTCTTACACTAGCAGAAGGTTCCCCAATATCCGGTATGAACATCATCGGACTCATGCGAAAGAGGTTCAAAATGAACCTGGGATGATGATTCTCCCAGAAAAAAGGTTCAAAATGAACTTGAGACGATGATTCCCCAGGCATAAAGATGTTCAAAATGAACCTGAGATGATGATTCTCCAGGCATAAGGTGTAGAAGAACTAGGATGGGACCGACTAGACGACCCAGGAGTGGGGAGCGTATACATCATCGGCGTATAGGGTGTATCCGAAGGAGGGGGAGAATCATGTCCGCCATTATAAGGATCCTCATGAATAGGAGAACCTGGTTGTGCGGGTGTCGGTCGGCCTCGGTTATATGTCCGAGTGGGAACTTGTCCATGTTCATGTCGAACACGATACATACCGCCTATAGTATCCATACAGGCAAGTGAAGTGTCACATATAACTCTTCTTTGTTTCAATATCATCCTCTATAACTAGACGAGGATATGAGTTGGCCTGAAAAAAGAAATTAGGATTAAACATTTTAATTAATTAAAATTATGAATAAAACTATAATAGTACCTACCACGTAGTCAAATGATGCTCCGACTTGAGTGATGAACCGTCGTGTGATGTGGTTGTACCAAGTAATGTAATGATCATCAACATCACAACCATCACCTATGAACTCGCCTTGTATGAGATAATTCATACGAGTTGCCCACAATGCAAGTTCTAGTTGTAGTGTTAGAAGCCAATGTTCTTCTTGTCGTCCACGAATCAATAACACTATGTCGCAAATGCCATAAAAACCCTCCCTATCAGTAACACTATGTCGCAAATGCCATAAAAACCAACCCCATGAATCAGCACTCTCCTCCTCAACAATTGCAAAAGCGAGTGGAAAGATGTGTCCATTCGAATCAATAGCTGTAGCAACCAACAATTTCCCCTTATATTTTCCTGTTAAAAATGTTCCATCAATTTGTATAATCGGTCTACAATGTTTGAAACCTTCTATCACTGCACCAAATGACCAGAATATCATTTCAAACATCCTATCTCCTCTTTCTTCCATTCTTCCAAGCCTCCACTTAACCACGGTACCAGAGTTTGTCATTTTCAGAATATTCATCCACTTTGGTAACAATCTATAAGAATCCTCGAAATTCCCATACAACATTTCTTCTGCCTTTCTCTTCCCATCCCACACCTTCCAATAATTCACATTATACTCGAAAATTTTGTTCAAAATGTCTTGTAAAGAAACTATTTTAATACTTGGGTCGTTCTTGACAAGTTGTTTCACTTCATTGGCAATGAATTTCGAATCAATTTGCTCATGATCTTGTGAATAACTCTGATAAATACAAGTATGGACACCATAATATTGTGTTATTTCCCACTTTCCATGAGATTTTCGAGGTAATGCACGAAGCCTCCATTCACACCCATCTCCATATTTCTTACATTGAACGACCCATAGCTTTTTGTTTGATTGCACTACATCAAAATGATGATGCCCAAGTATAGCATGCCTCTTTACAACATTTTTAACATCTTGTTTCGAGACAAAAGTCTTTCCTTTTTTCAACTCGTCAGACATTCCTCCTTATACATTTTGAAGACCCATGGCAGTCATTGAATTTATGTAATCCATATCTAGTTCAGACATGGAAGTTGAAGGAACCTCATGTAAACGTCCATCGCCCTCATCAATTTCTTCTTCATCAGTAAACATGTCTATTTCAACATTTTCATCATTTGATGCTGGTATTGAACGAAAACGTCCAAATGGTTCACATACCCCCGTTACACTATTATCTATATCTTCTCTTCCAACATCATCATCATCATCATTATCTTCTACCTCTTCACTCTCACTCACTACATTTCTAGAACTACCTGACATTTGACTCCCAACACTTGCTTTTGTAATGAACAATTCTATTAGGTGTTGTGGAGAAGGTGAGCAGTTCATCATAAAAGTGAGATCATTTTCACTACGAATAAATAGAGGCATAAACCATACATTACCCGAAGGTGTTCTTGACCCATATCTATAAACAAATTCCAACCCAGGTAAACTTCTATCTAAGTCAAGATTTTGGCATACATACTCAATGAATAAATCAAACCCAATCTTCGCTACGAACATTCAACACTCGACTTGCTTGGTTTATCATATTCAATCTCATTATTTCCTTCAATTATACTTCCATTCATATAACACAATAATGACACCAATCTATCATCCATTAAATCAATCCAAAACCTAAACACACAATAATAAATAAATTCAATAAACATACAAATTTACTAAATCACATTTTATATCACTCTTCTATCAAAAATTTCAAATTCCTAAATGACAATTTCTATCAAAAAATTGACAAAAATTCTAATATATTAATCTAAATAATATTTGAAAATCACACTTTTCTATCAAAAATTTTAATTTCCTAAAAAACATTTTCTATCAAAATCATGCTAAAAATTATAATATATTAATTCTAAATAACATTTTCTATCATAATTTTCAAATCCCTAAATAACATTTTCTATCAAAATCATAGTAAAAATTAAAATATATTACACAAAACTTACCAATATTCTTGAAATTGATTGAGATTGAAGAATAGTGCTTAGAAATAAGATGAATCTCCGCCGGAAATGAACAAAATTGACCTACAAATTGTATATCAAAATATCTCAAAATCTCAACTAAATTCAAGTTTGAGAGAAATAAATACAAAATAACTACCTACATTGTCAAAATACATGAAAAACTTACCTTTATCACTTGAAATCTGTCCAGATCTGAAGGAGAAAATTCTGATTTCAGAGAAAAACGTTGAGAGAAAAATCGCACAGCTCTTTTTTTTTCTTTTCCAGCCGAATGAACGCCTCTGGAAAGAGGTGTTCTCTTTGTTTAAGTGGATGCGTAGTCAAAGACTACGCATTCACTATAGATGCGTAGTCAACGACTACGCATCTGGCAGACTGGCGCGCTTTGCCACGTCAGCATGCCACGTCGGATACGTAGTCTTTGACTACGTATTTGAACTCTGACCAGTCAAAACAGGATGTTTTTACTAAATACTTTCTAGGGTAGATGTTTTTGCCAAATTTTTTTAATTTTCAGATACTTTTACTAATTAACCCCAGGTTATCACATGTCACAATTTTCTTTTACTTCTTCTCTTTCAGAGATCACAATATCACTTTCAAACCCTAATTTTCTTTTCTTCTTACTGTAGCACAAGAACAGCCATTTCCTTCTCATTTTTCTCTTCTTTTTCTGCCTCCCACAACCACTGTAAGTCGCGCCATTCATTATGTTTCATCGCTGAATAAACCTTTTATTAAATCTTCGGAGCTTTGGTTTATTTCTACGCTTTTTTTTGGAGATTTGGAAGATTTGATCGAGAGATTGAGATTATTGTTTTCATTTCTGTCAATATTATCACATCTCTAATTTGGGGCGTCTTAGATAGACAGGTTCTTTGTATTTTGTTACGGTACAATTTTATGTGTCTTCCACAGCTTAGATCCTGTATTAATGGAGGATTTTTCGAAGCTTTTGATTCTGATTTTTGTGAGTTCTACCATTAATTTTTTTAGGGTTCTCTATTCTTTTTTTATATAATAAACTATATATTTGATTGGTTTTTAACAAATATAAACATTTTAAAATAACCGACTTTTTTTTGTTCATTTTCTAGATTTATAGGTTTTACAAATATAAACCTATTAAACTAACTATAATCTTTGTTTAATAATACTAAACTAGAGATTTTATTGGTTTTCAATAAATATAAACATTCATTTTCTGGATTTTATTGGTTTAACATCAATGACCAATTTGTTAATCTTACCATGTTTTTGTTTATAAATGTTCATTTATGGATGTTTGGTTATTATTTTGGAAATTTTTGAACATGTTATGGGTTTAACAAATATAACCCAATTATATTAACCATTTTATTTTTTTATTTTTTAAATTTGTAGCTTGAAGAAGTATCAATGGCGGTTTTCTGGCATTTGGAGAAGAATGAGGTTCATATGAAGACTTTTTTTTTGGTTGGAAAGAGAGTATTTAGTAAGATAGATTTAGATTTCACTTTTTATTATTTTAGTTTTTAATTATTCTTAAATTATGCACAATTTAAGAGATTTAATAAATTTCTTAAATATTGCATGATTTTAAAAAAAATAAATCAAGGGTATTTTTTATCTTTTCACTTTTTATGGTGGTAGTATTTGGTCATATTCGTAATAAAAGTGGTGCCACCAAATTTTTTGTAATTAGTCTACTTCTTTTGATTATTATTTAAAATAGCCCAAAATTTATAAATGATAAATGATAAATTATTAAAATATATTAATTAAATAGTAAATAAAATTAACATTTATTACTATTAAATAAATATAAAGTAGAAGAGAGATTAGTTATAGGGGTAAAGAAAAAATGAGGGTGAAAATGTAAAGTCAGATACAAATAATGTGAAAATAATTAATAAATCCATGTGAGTCTGTAGAAATAAGGAAAGAGAATATATATTGATTACTGTTTCATTAGATGATAAACAACATCAAATTTAAACATGTATATCTAGGGGTGTATGTCGAACCGAAAAACCAAATCGGATCGTTTATCGAACCTAAACCATTAAAAACTGAATCGAAACTAATCGTTTTAGTTTCTATTTCTGAATGAAAATCAATAATCCTATCGGTACTCTAGAAAACTAAGTGAAAACCAAACCGATAAGCTTTTAACATTCACACACACAAAACCCTAACTTAGAGGTGTTAGCGGGGCGGGGACGGGGTAGCCAGTTCCCATCCCAAATATCATTCCTCATCCCCATGAAATTCCCCATTTGAAAAGGGCGGGGCAATGGCAGGGGATGGGGACATCACGAGGATTTTTTCATCATTTACACATCCTAAATTTTAATGGAGATTTCTCATTGCGGTAAATTCCCCAAGAAAATCTCCAATAAAAATATAATTTTTGTTTTAAAAAAAAAAAAAAAAACTTGATAGTACAACACAATAAGATAAATAGAAAATTCAAATACAAGCATTAGAGTAACAGAAAATTTGAAATAGGAAATCCAAATCCAACACAACTACACAATTATAAATTTAAAAAAAAAATCAAAACTAATATAATTTGTCAAAGTCCAAAAAACATAACTTAAGATAACCAAAAGAACCAAACCATTCAAATCCACTACATCATCCAAAAATAATATAATATAAAAATGTTATATATGGTATTTATATATATATAATTAATATACTGGGGGTCGAGGTCAAGGACGGGGCGGGGATAACACATTCCTCGTCCTCATTGGGGAATTCCCCTTCTCCCCCCTCCCATGTAAATCTGTGATTCCCCACCCCAGTCGGGGCAGGTCACTGCGGGGAAAAGTAACACCTCTACCCTAATTAGACAAACAAAAGCTCACAATTTTCATATCCCTTCTCCTCATTTCTCAAGTAAGTAGCCCAATATCTCTCAAGTCTCGAGAGAAAACGCCCATCATTGTTGTAGTGCTTCGCTGCCGTTGTGCTCCACCGCAGTTGCATGCTATTTCTTTCCATCTCTCTTCGTCACTCTTTTTTTCCCCTCCTCTCAATCCCTTTCCCTCTCTCTTTCGTTCCATTTGTTTGAAAAAAATCAAAAGATCAAGCTCGAAACTAGACTCTCTCTCAATCTCAGGTTTTTATTTTTTAATATGAATTAGGGTTTTTTTTAGGTTTTGATTTTCAAAAAAATTGATTAAGTAAGCCTTTCACTTATGGATATTTCCTCAAAATTTTCGAAATTTACTTCACCCGACCCGAACATGCCCGAAACTGATTGTCTATCGGTTCAATCTCCATTGATTTGTGCTAATGTCGGTTCTAGTCTCGGTTTCTCATATTTCTTCACTTGTTGTCGATTCGGTTTTAGGTTTAGCCCAAAACCGACAGAAACCCGACACGACGTCACCCCTATTCCTATCCCAATTGATAAACTGGATCTAAAATACTAAAATTCGTACATATGTTTATCAAATCTCAACACGTATTCTTTTTATTCGTTCAAATCCTCACTCATATATATATATAACAAAATAGGAAAATGTTCAATTTCAGAGCGTCTATGATTATAAACCCTTAACTTTTAATTTCAACCCAACTTTCATAGCTAATTTTTATACTCTCATTGAAATAAAACAAGAAAATTTTATAAAAATCGGAGTAAACATCGAAAATTCAAGTTAACAAAAAATCTAACATAATCATAAAAACACACATTCTCAACCACAACAATATTCAATCAAGATCATGATTCATGAAGTTATAATAGTAAAAAGAATTTCAAACCCTTACCTTTTTTTTTTCTCGAAGTTTCTGACTCCATAGAAAAAGTAGGTGTCTAACCACTTGAATCGTCCTACACTAAACATTGTATAATCTAACCATGTAAGAAAATACTCGACACAAACATAACATCCATCAAAATGACTCCATCGCGCTAATTTATGGATGGATAATATTAAAAGTGCAACGTTTAATTTAGCACATCTTTACCCCAAAAAAAAAGTATTATATACTAAACAAAACCTAATAATATTTGAAAAATATATTAGGCACTGCTTCATTCCTTTGAGGTCAAAGATTCGAATCCCCTTCTCTTAATTTGATGAAGTGTCTCGAAAAAAAAAATTACACAATTCTAGAGAGCGATATTGAATGAAATGAAACATAAAACCCTCCATATACGGCGATTTTCTTCTTCAACCACCCCAATAACTAATCAACCATTTTCCGTTCGCCGACCGCTAAGCCAAAACCTGCCGGCTCGGAACCGTGGAAAAGAATTGCTCAAGATCATCAGGTAATTCAAAATATCCATTCTTAGGAATTTCCCGTTTCATTACCACAACCGCCTTCTTCTTCGGTGGCGGTGGCGGCACCGTTGCCGACGGGATCTGAAACTCCCGCCGCTCCGGCGTACGGAATCCGTCGCCATCCTTATCAGTGACTGTAATCACCATTGAAATTCAGTCTTTTAAGAATCTGAAAATTAAATTTAAAAATTAAAAATATTTCTTCAAAGAAATTTTGAAACCCTTTGTTTTGTGATTTAAGAGGAGCTAAAATAACAGAGCTGTGAGAAAAACTGGCATACGTGGCGTGATATGGTGAAGCGGTGATCTACGTGGTTAGTACGTGGTGCATTCTCGTGATCCCAGCTGGATATATGCTCTGTATCTGTTTCAGAAATTACGTTTTTTTTTTTTAATATATATTTTTAAATTAAGTTATAAAAATCCCTAATTCGAGATTTAAAACTAATAAAACTAACAACAGAAATTTAAATAACTCACTAATTTTTTTTTTTTTTTGAAAACCACCCTTAAATAAAGGGCATTTATGATAAAATTTCAAATTTATAACTCAGTAATTTCGGAAAAAAAATATATTAAATCTTATCTTACTGGACTTGGGCTTTTTTTTTAAACTTTTCTTATCCATTGTCAGGCCCAATTGTATGAAGGGCCCATTAGATAAGTTGTCCAAAATTAAATCGGTTGGTTTTCAAGGTATTGTAATAAGCAACCTTTCATGGATTGTGTATTCAAGTAAATATTAATTATATGGAAAAGAAAATTTATCATAAAGACCCCAAAATTAAGTATGGTTCTTAAAACTATCCGGATCAAAAAAATTAATTGACGATTTTCACTTGTAGTTGCACCAATTAATCAATAGTCAATTACCAATTTTAAGGTAGTTTTGAAACTTCTAATAATATGAGGATATTTTTAATATCTTTAATTGTTTGAGGAGTAGTTATAAAAATTACTCTAGGGAAAATGGTATAAAACACATTTGAACTGTAGGGGTAATAATTACACCTTCGAAATTTCAATTTGACTAATTGGCTCCTTGACTTTTTAAAATGTTAAGATTAGACCCACAAAATTTTAACTATCCTAAATTATCCCTTTCAAATTATTAATTTACTAATAATTATTATAAAATCTATATGGAATGGTGTTCCCAAGGCCCCCATCACTCTCTAACTCTGTTCTTGACTCCGACTCAAAAACCCTCACAAGAGTTAGAGCTAGGAGTTCTTCTCTGATCTCGCTTTTTTTTCGTCCCGTTAATATTAAGGATGTACTCCTCATTTTAAAATATGAACTAATTTGTTAAATTAAAATTTTATGGATCTAATTTTAATACTTTACAAAGTTTACGGGCCAATCACTAACAGTTATTTTTTTAAATTAAAAAAAAAAAAGTTAAGGGCATAATTGAAATTTTAAAAAAATTAAAGATAAAATTAAAACCAACATTATAGATTAGGTCCCTTTTATATAATTTAACTAAACGTGTAAGATGGAACATATAATTAAATCTCTTTGAAACTAATGCAACAATCATGAATGTCTCAAAACTTCCAAAAAAAACAAAAAAAAAATCACGAATGACTCAACGTGTCTAAAGCAAATTCCCCAATAATTTCTATATTAAGCAAAATAATTATAAGTCTTCCATTTCCCAAGACATTGACAAAGACTTCCAAATTTAGTTGCCTCCACTTTTGCCTATATTTTACTTTACACTTGTCCTTCTCTCTTCATATATTTATATATAGTATATATTATGAACTCAAAAGTGAAGCCATGAAGACATTCATCGTATCATTTCCAGCCAATTATGCAAAGGAGGATGGAAGTGTTTTACAAAAGTTCTTCAAAAGAATTTTTGTTTTTTTTTTTTTTTTCATATTTTATTTCTCTTTTTAACTTGTAAAAGGAGTTGGACACTTCTTCAAGTAAGCTGAAAAAGAAAAAAAAGATAAAGAGAATCGTAGAACCCCAGATCGAAAATATCTTGGTTTTGAATATCATTAAAAAAAAAAGACATATTTAAGAGAAGAATTGGTATTATTATTGCAATAGTAAATGCATTTACGTAATCTTTATTGAAAGTGAAAAAGTTTGGGATATGTGTCAACAGATCATGTAACTAAGACCCTTTTTTTTAATGGAAAAAACTAATTATATTTATTCCCTCTTCCTCGTATCAAAATCCAAAATGACAATGTGTTTTTGTTTTTTCCTTTTCTTTACGGTTATAGAATCAATTTAACACAACTAAAGATCAACACATTGATGTAGTGACTTAATAAGATTTACAAGTGTACGGGTAAATCTTCTCACTATTAATGGGTTTTGTGATAAAAATTGGTCGTGATTATATCTATGATGGTATTATATTTCATAATCAAACTAGCTCAAATGAACATCCAGTCTAAAAATAAGATTTGGTCTAATAATTGTGAGCTAAATGAACCATCATCATAAGAGATATGTTAATTAACTCACATTGAAAAAGATGAAAGAATATTAATAAAGCTTATTAATCTACACGTAATTTCTATCTTAACTAATTGATTTTGAGATAGAGTCATAAATCATAATGGTTTTTTTTTCTATCTCTAAATAAAATTGTATAGACATGGGCAAAATAGAATTCAACAAAATATAATATGGTGAATTAAATATGAATTTTATACATAATTGGAGAATGTTACCATTTTTAGAAAGAACCATTGAAATCTTATACTTACATATTAAGTATAAGTCGAAAGTTCATTCATTGTATTTCTCATATCAAAGTATTGAATTAAAAAAAAATTATGCTTGTGAATAAATCAATGAATAGTAAAACCTTAGACACATCGAGTCTTTAAATTCCCTTTAAAAAATCTTTGAGTTATATATATTAAAAAACATGCGTTTTTATTTTAAAACCAATTAATAATGAGATGAGCGATTCTTAAATTTTATAAATATTATAAGGTTATTTTATGTTTCTGATGTAGGATATTAACAAAATATATAATATATTTCGTTATTAGTTTATCAAATTGATTTTGATAGCAAATGGTTATTTCATAGACTTCAAAGTTATTATATCATATGACCCTTCGAAATCAATAAAATTAAAAGGGTTATAAATTTTATTATTGGGGGGGGGGGGGGGTTTTGGATGTTGTAGTTTCTATTTGGATGGTTTTAAATTTGTGTATTAATTTTTTTTTTTTTTTTTTTTTTTTAAGATATATTAAAATAAGTTTAATTGGTATTTAATTTAACGTTTTAATTGTAATCTACAAGATTATTGGGGGGGGGGGGGGGGGGGAGTTTAGGTCAAATTAAGATGATATGATTAAATCTTTCAGCAAGATGGGGTTATTTTATCTTTTGACATTAAACATTTTGGTCAGGTTAAGTCGATATTATGTTATGAGTTAACAAATTAAAGGAAGAATTAAACTTGTTTCAAATCCAGGGACCATCTAGACAAAACTTGGGGGGGGAAAAGCGACCAAATCCTATTTAAAACGACACTTAAATTATTCTTATAACTAAAATCATAAAATTAGAAGAAAGAAAAAGATGGGTTTTACATTAAAAATCCTTTTATCGACACTTAAATTATTCTTATAACTAAAATCATAAAATTAGAAGAAAGAAAAAGATGGGTTTTACGTCTTTTATATTTTTTGATTCATAAATGTAACAAAAATATATTAATTATTGTGATTTAAATATCTTAATGATGATCATGGACACGTCTTCAACTTCCCAAATTAAAAACGAAACGTGGGAGAATCACTGCCGTCCGCGTGTCCATAAAGCAGAGTAAAAGTCGGATTACGTGCAGAGATTTTCCTGTGGTCGGCCACATTGAATTCCACCCATCTTTAGGTAGCGAAAAACTGGGAGAGAGAGAGAGAGAGAGAGAGAGAGACATTAGGAACACGTGCGCACGTGTGATGTACAAGGGTATGGTACGGATACCGCCTAATGCCAGCTGTAACATCTTTATCATCTCTTCATCTCCTTCTCCTTAAAACTAAAATATTTTATTAATTTCCAAAAAAATAAAATTTCTAAATAATAAGAATTTTTCCATGTGTCAACCTAAATATATTTGAAGTAATTAGATATCTGTTTCATTTTACACAGAGATATTTTTGGGTTAGGTCGGATTAGGGTACTTTTAAACCAAACCTAATTATTCAGGTTATAAATTAGTACAACTCAAACGATTCTTATCAAATATTGACCTCAAATCCCTACTCAACCCTATAAATTTGAGTTAGGTTGATTCATGTTATTCAAGTTGTTTACTTTAAAAATTTATAAAATAAAAAGTGAAATAATAATAATTTTTAGATATAATTACCTACTTTTATAAATTAAATTATAAATAATAGCTCAATATTATATTTTATTGAATGAAAAATGATACTTCAATTAATTATTTATTGGGTAAAAAGAATATTAGCTAAAAAGTATAAGAAATAATAATAACATGTATTATGGAATTAAAATAAAGCTTATAAGAATTCAGATTATAAATGAATGAGTATTTTTTTTTAATTTATAAATTCGGGTTGGATCGATTCATTATACATTAATTTTAAAAGAACCGTTGAACTAATCTAACCCATATAATTTCTAATTATTTAAATTCAACCTAACCTAAACTATAGGGGTAAGATTGATTGGATTTTTTCGATCATTGGGTTTTTTAGATATCTCTAATTTTTGATGAGGTCAAAGGTTTGAATTACCTCGGGATGAAATATTAAAAATAATAATAATAATAATAATAATAATAATAATAATGCTTCCCACGTGAAGTACGTGACCGCATTTCCCCTCCACTATTTCTGATATTTTGAAATCGACCAGACACTTTCCTTCCGCACGCCGCCGTTTTGTTTTCATCTGTAATTAATACTAATTAATTATATTCCAATTTCAAATAATTTAAAATTTTGTTATTCACATATTTAGGGTTTGTAAATATATATACTTTTTTAGCCCACATACTTTTATTTTGATCATTACATTATCAAAAGTTCCTTCTAATTTCTCAAATTTTATATAACAAAAAATTTTATGTGATATTTTTTTAAATGGTAAAATATAAATAACAATTATGCGGTTTTTTCCAAATGCACGGACACTTTTTATGGTTTGAAAATGAAAAATCACACCTGTGGTTCCAAATAATTTCAAAGAGACCCTCCCTCTAACATTATTAAATTTATTTTGGTCATAACTTCTTTGTTTGAAATATTATTTGGATTATTCAAGATGTTTTAAAATTCTCATTTTGAGCTCATTTGTTATGGTCACTTCAAAACTTCTAAATCACCAGTAATCAAAAGGTTAATGGCTTCAATCATACCTAATATTTTGATGATAATAAACTCTTTTGTTTATTGACGATTTCGAAGTTTCGAAATGATAATAACACAAAGCTCGAAATGAGGATTCCAAAACATCTTGAATCATCCAAATTGAAGTTCAAACAAAGAAGTTATGGCTAAAAATAAAGTAAGCCTCATCACATGGATAAAGCCCGTGGGCCAGCCCAAGCCCGGCCCTGCCCTGCCAGTAAGTCAACGGTGGAGCCCGGCCCGACCAATAAATCTTTGGGCTGGATATGAATCATGTATTTGAGCCCACAAGCCCGACCCACGAGTTTTATCCACAGGGCCCCCATCAGGCCCTGCTCGAAGCTCGGTTCAAAGCCCGTTAAAAATTTATTTTAAAAAAAAAAAAAAATATATATATATATATATATATTTAATATCTATAATTATAAAATATAATATATTATATTTTAAAAAAGAATCTTATATATAATTATAAAATATAATGCATATAAGTAGGTGTCAACCTAGTTGTGTGATGATATTGCAATGATGTAAATTATTTCTCAAAAAAATAATTATGTAAATTTTATTTTTTTGATGAAATCATTACTTTACTCTATTATTATTTTTTTTATCAATTTTAGTTTGTATCTTTTTAATTTTAATTTAAAAAAAAATAATATAATCAAACTAAATTAAAAAAATGATAAATAAAGTTAATTTAAAAGTTCAATAAGCAATATATAAAAACAAACTATAAATAAAAAATATATAGGATAGCAAAATATTAATAAACTAACTTTAATCTTCATCAATTTAGAGTTAAGTTTAAATTTAATAAGCATATAGGAACAAAGTATAAATAAAAAAATTAATAGGATAGTAAAAAAATTAAATTAACTTTTTTTTCACCACTTTAAAGTTAAATTTAAGTTTAAAAGGTTAAAAATAGTTTTTAAAAAATGTAATTAAAAGTTTAATGGAAAATTTAATTAAATAAATAAAAGTTTGAACGGGTTGAGCCGAGCCCCAAAAAAGGGTCAAGCCCGGTCCTGGTCCGGCCCACATTTTATCTCATGGGTCCAAGTCCGTGGACTGAGCTTGAGTTTACCATTTTAAGTCAGGCCCCGGTTACTAATTCCTCATTATTTTTCATTATTACTTTGTTTATCTCATTCTAATAATATTATCTTCATCTATTTAATTTGAGCTCTTACGTTCTCCACAAAATTTTTAAGTCATTTAAAAAAAGAATGAATAATCAAAGTGATATAGTACTTTAAAGAGGAATTAGTACCCTGTAAACACATACTAATCTTCAATCAATATAAAATTACACATTAAAAAAATTATATTAATAAATTAAAGAAAGTTTAAAAGATATATAATAATTAAGGGGTGATTTATAATTCAAGTGAAAATGTTTAATAATGTCTGTAAAAGTTGTATTTAAAAAAAAAATCTAAAAAAATATATTGGTAAATAATATAGCAAATTTTGAATGTGTCAATAAATATTATAAATATCACTAAAAAATGAAAATCAATGGTTATAATATGAAGAAATTATCATTTATCACAATCAATTAATGATTAATTTGTTTTTTTTAAATACTATTTTTGTAAAATAATATTCAAGAAAAATACTATTATGGCAAATAATTTTTAAATTTATAAATGCACAAAAGAGAAATTCTACCCACTAAAATTTCCCTAAATAACAATTAGGGTCATAGTGAGGAATTCATTTATTATTTCTCTCTAATTTTGTACATAAATCTACTAGATGGTATCTTTTGAAATAGCTATTTTTCACAAAATCGCAAATGTTTATAAAAATTTTAAAAATAACATTTTCTTATGGCATGTATGATGGGTAGATTCCACATTTAACTTTGGGCCAAGGAAAAAATGCTGTTTTATTTTTATTTTATTTTTTTAAAGTTTTATTTTTGTTAATATATTGATTCTAAAGTACTATTTTTGAAAAACTCAAAAAAAAAAAAAAAAAACTAACGAAAATTTTGTTTTCCCTTATCAAATTATTTAGGGTGGTTTCTCAACATTAGACTTTGAATTCTATATAAATTAGGGCAAAATGCAAAACACACCTTTATGGTTTAAAAATGAATATTTATACCCTTGTATTTTCAAAACTGTGCAAATTGACCCCTTCCCGTTACATTTTTTATTTTCTTTTAGCAATAACTTTTTCGTTTGAACTCCGATTTAAATGATTCAAGATATTTTAGAATCATTGTTTCGAGCTCTACATTATAGTCACTTAAAAACTTAGAAATTATTAGTATATAAAAAGAGTTATCATCATCAATATATTAGATCAGGTTGAAGACATAAACAATTTTATATACTGATAATTTATATTTTTTGTGACTACAACGTACAGATCGAAACGAGGATTTTAAAACATCTGGAATCATTCAAATCGGAGTTCAAACAAAAAAGTTATGACTAAAATAAAATCAAATGTGTAACGGAAAGGGGTCAATAATTTGCATAGTTTTGAAAGTACAGGATATAAATATTCATTTTCAAACCACAATGGGTGTTTTGCATTTGATCAAAATCACAAAGGTGTGTTTTACATTTTGCCCCATAAATTATAGAAGCAAGTAAGGTAATTAAATATAACGAGAGTTGTTGTGTTGTAAATTCTCTCTTTATATGAGTTATTAGTTTTCAAATATCAAAAGAAGAAAAAAAATAACAGACTTAATGACGTTAATGGTAGAGGTGACATTACAATAATTCTAAAAGTTTAAAAGTATATTAGATGAAATTAAAAATTCAAAGGTTAAATTGTAAATATCTCAAAATTCGGGAGAGAAATTTGCAGTTTATTATTACCAGAAAAATAAAAAAAATCTAAAAATAAACAAGTCTGAATAATACTAAAAGATAATAATTTTTAATTATCATCTAATAGAAATATCTCTATCTCTAATATATAAAAGTGAGATGTTTTAGAAACATTTTAGAACCATTATACCCCTTTTTAATTATGAATTTTACAAAAATATGTCACACAATAATTAATTACCACTAACAATTAATTATTATATTCTTATATTACATTCTCTTATTCTGAAAATCTTATCTCAGTTCGTTTTCAACACACTAAGCGTGCATGTAACGGTCTTACTCATCATCTCGCGAAAAAAGCTGCAAATGAAAGAGTCACTTCTTCTTAGGAGAACTCCGTACCTCTGGGCATGGACAATCTCCTCGATTTTTAGTGTTTGTTGCTGAGTTTTTGCTTTTTGCCTGTTCCTGTTTGTTTTCGTGTAGTCCTGATAAAAAAAATAATAATAATTTACTGTTTCTATCGAAGTTTGACTATTATTTTGAACTATACCTTCAAAACTATATACTAAATATTAATTTAAAAATAATGAAATGAAAATTATTTTGAAAATATATTTAGTATGTTAAATATCATCTTCACTTTTTTATCAACGAATATTATTATTTAAGTTATTACCGTTTACAAATGTTTATATACTTTCCCACTTTAATTTAGCTGTTTTAATTATTAATTCCATATTATGATGTTTCTTTCTAAAATGTAATTTATAGCATATTATTTCATTATTCTTAAGGTATGTTTTGGGAATTCAAGAGGTTTGTTTGTAATTAGAATTTAATGTATGAGCATTTATTTAAAAAAAAATTATAATATAATCAAACATCTATTTTTACTTTTAAAAATAATGTATCAATATCTATTTGAGTTCATACAAAACTTTACTTTGTAGAATTTTTTTTAAAATATTTTATTTTTTTTATCTAATTTGATTTTAAAAATATCATTTCTTTTTTTAAAATTAGCGTGTTCAAATTATCGAATTTCATATCATATTTATAACTAATATAATCAAACATCTATTTTTACTATTAAAAATAATATATCAATATCTATTTGAGTTCATACAAAACTTTAGTTTGTAAAAAGTTTTTTAAAATATTTTTTTATCTAATTTGATTCTAAAAATATTATTTCTTTATAAAATAAGCGTGCTCAAATTATTAAATTTCATATCATATTTATAACTTTTCATAAGTAAAATATGTAACATATATATTAAAAAAATTAAAAGATTATTTTAATATAAAATAAGATACTATGAAAACATATCACATCTTAATATACTATAAATAGAAAATGGCTTTCAAAAACAACATTTTAATAGTCCCTAAATTCAAGAACATGGCTATAGATGATGACACGTAGCCTTTAAAAAGTCACATGTCGGCTTAACTAGAGGATTTTTATTTTTCATTTATATTTAAAGTTTTTTTTTTCGTAATAAAAATAAATGGAGAAAAATTAATTGATGGACATGGACCTCCCTTGAGTAGTGACTAGTGAGGGGATTCAAATGTCAAGGTCCCCTTTATCTGGGACAGCATTCATTCCCTACAATATTTTCAATTATTTTATTTATTTCTTTTTTTAATGTATGGAGATAATTCATTCTAAAAAAACTAATATGGAAAATACAGGATCCTTAAAAAATACAAAAAATTACATTTTTTTTATAACTTGGTCTCGAATTGTCAAACTTTACTAAAATTGTGATTATCTAAAATTTTGGAAGCTAAATGAAACTCAAAGTTTAGATTTTCTAAGAAACTTTGTGAAACTTAACTTAAACTTTAGAGATTAATTTTTCTTTTTTCCGTTTTTTAAAATCATCAAGCAAAAATATAATTTCACTATTGATTTTTACGGGAAAAAATATAAAAAATAAATTGTCTTACCAAACGGATCTACTCATTCACATTTTCATTTTTTAGATTTTTTTTTTTTTTTTGAAAAAAAGGGATACCTCAATATTTATAATTTTATGAGATACACTAAATTCTTTTCAACCAATTATTTGGATTGAAAAGTTCGAAAGTTAAACAAGGAATTTTGTTGCCTTACAAATCACTCACTCACTACCTTATCTCTTTCACATCATTGTGATTCTATTGCATCTCTTTTGCAAGGGAAAAAAAAAGTCACAATTGGATGCAAAAGATATCTAGATTCTTTCCCTACCATTATTCATAATTATTAAAATAAATATTATACATAGTAAAATGTAATAAGTACTCATCTTACCAATAACAATAGTAATTAAAGTAAAGGGATATTTTTCTTTAAAAATAAGTAAAGGGATTTTTTTTAAAAAAAAAATAGTATTTTATGAATTTATATTATAAAAATAATAAATTCTTTTAAAAATTTTAAGAACGATGTTTTTTTCCTTCATGACCCAAAGCAAGCTTGAAACCAAACCATACAAATCTTTAAAATTTTGATATTTTTGAAAATAATTTAAAAGTGTCAATTACTGAAATAACATATTTTGTATACTAATTACTTAAATGTTAGACGTTTTAAAAATTACCCAAATAACAATTCTATAATTTTTAAATTAAAAAGGGACAAAAATTATTGAACTGCTATTTAGTAATTTTTATAATGTTTTGATATTTCAGTAATTATTATTCAAGAATATGCTATTGAGACAAAATCTAATTTTAAAACACATTACTATTTTAAAATAAAAATCTAGTAAAAAAGTATTATCAAGTGTAATTTCTCTAAAATAAATATAATTTCTATTATATTATTTAAATTAAAAAGAATCTAACTACTCACTAGTTGATGAGCTCTTTATTTATATGTTGCATTAAATTAAATTTAGGGTAAAATACCATTTTAATCCCTGAACTTTCACTCGAGTTTCATTTTCGTCCTTGAACTTTCAAAATTGATCATTTTCGTCCCTGAACTTTTCAAATCGTTTCGTTTTCGTCCTTCCGTCCATTTTTCTGTTAGGTGACCGCCAGTGAATGATGACATGACAATTTTAATGATGTGGCTTGCTGACGTGACTTCTTTTAATATTATTTTAATTTATCCTTTTTTTAATAAGTTTTTAATCTCTCTCCTCTCCCCATTTTTCTCTCTCATCCATTAATTCCTTCTCCTCCTCTATTTTCTTTATTTCTCTCTCTTCCCCTCTACCTTCTTCTCCGATGAACCCTCCTCCATCAAGGTAATTTGAAATTTCACTCACCCACCCACTCTTCAAAAAATGGCCTTTCCAATTCTGATTTCGATCTCCCTGAAATTCCTGTTGTCGCCATCTACGAACGAAACACCTCATTATTTGTTACAAGATGAAACGGTGGGCCGCCATAATCGTCGGGGGAAATTCCGGTAGACATTTTTCAGGCTTTTTGTTTGGCAAAATGATCTTGGTTTGTCTTGGCGGTGGTGTAGTTGAAGAATCTGGAGAAATGGGTGTGGAAGTTGCTGATATATAATTTAACACACTTATTTGGAAATGGGGGTTTATGGAAAGGATGATGAAGAAAATGGAGCTTCAAATCCTTGTTTCTATGGTTTTTGCTTCAGTTTATCTGAAAATTTGTAAGAATGAAAGCATAAAAATAGGGAAATAATATCTTAGCCAAGCTTTGTGATTTTGGTTTTGCTCCAGCATCTACTATGGATATTTTTCGTTTTGCTCCACAATCTGGGATGGAAATTTGATTTTGTTTCTATTTTCTTTCTCTATTTCATATCTTTCCCTATTTAAATTAGAAATTTGATTTTTCCGAAAAAGAAAGAATTGGTTTTTGGGTCTTCGAAAAAGTTGCTTGTTTTGCAAATTAAAAAAAAAATCATGAACGGCGAACTCCACCTTCTTCACGGTGTGACGGTGAAGTTGTGGCTATGGCGATTGTTATTTAATTTTTCGTTTTCTTGGTCGTTGGAAGACTATAGAAGAGAAGGTTGAATTCTTGAACTGAAGGAATTATAAGTTGAGTTTGATGAAAGTTGTTGTAGAGAGAAAAATGGGGATAGAGAGAGAAATAATGGAAGAGAGAGAGATGAAGAGGATAGGGAAAGAATTAATGGAGGAGAGAGAAAAATGGGGAGAGGAGAGAGATTAAAAAATTATTAAAATAATAAAATTATTAAAATAATATTAAAAGAAGCCACGTCAGCAAGCCACATCATTAAAATTGCCATGTCATCATTCACTTGTTAGGAATGGTGTCCTAGAACTTGTAATTATTTAATAATAATAATTTATTAAGAATAAATTAAATAAATAAACATAAGTTCTTTATATTATCTAGATTGATTCAATTAATGATATTAGGAATATATGGAAATATATAAATATCAAAAATTCAAATAGTAAAACCTAAGTTACTCTTATGAAATCACGACTTAGTATAAGAGTCATACAAGAGGATTAAAGTCGAGATGAGTAACTTAAACGTGTCTACAGTAAACGGATAACGTTTGGAAACCTTATCTTGGTAACACTGTTGATAGCTTCGCATTTTTGTTTATAGACAAATGATCGAATCCTGATCATTCATGTGGGAGACATGAAATGGAAGTATCATATGCAATGTTGATTGTATAAGACAGGACCACGATGTTCGATCAAATTTCTCATTAGTACCATTTACGAGAAATAATCGAATATCAAACTAAGTTTATCAACCAGGTGATAGATCTCAATCCTGAGTGAAATGCGGACTCATTTGTGGAGTTATGTTCTTTTATTCACATAGTTGAGAGCGATCTGTAAGAACGCTCAATACACTCCTATTTTGTGGAACATGACTAGATAAGTAGCTGGGAACTCATTTTCACGAGATGGAATTCATAACTTTCCTATAAATTAACGGTATCGGTCGATACCTAAACATTTTAGGAACTTTAGAAAACTCCTTGATGTCCTGATTCGAGACATGAACAAGTGACGTCACGACTTCTATTGATCACAGAAGTATATCTTATCTCTAGTTCGACTAAAGATAAAGTTCATTGGAGAATCAGTGGGAACACAAGGATAAAGCGGTAATTATAGGGGCAAAACGGTAAATTTATCCGCCTGTAATTATGAGGGTTCCACGTGAAGGATAATATCACAGATATAAATAATGATAAACTAAATGGACAATAACTCATCTATAGTGAGGGGAGTCCATCTATAGTGGAATTATTCATAGTTAGATAATAAGTAATTAACTGATTATGTGTTAATCACTTAATTGACTAATTATTAAGCCCATGATCTATAGGTCCATCGGGTCCCTATGCTAGCCCAAATATCGTAGTCGCGAAATCAAGTAGAAGAAATGAAAATTTTAAGTAAAGTGAATTACTTAAAATAGGCAATATTAATTGTTTAAATATTGAGTATATTTAAACGGTAATTAATATAAATATTATTAATTGTTTAAATAATGAGTTTATTTAAACAGGAAATTAATAATGAAATATTATTAATTAGACATTATTAATTATTTAAATATTAAGTATATTTAAATGGTAATTAATAATTTGAAATTAATTAACAATTATTAATTGTTTAAATAATTAATTTTATTTAAAAGGAAATTAATAATTAAAATTAATTAATTAATTAATTAATTAATTAATTAATTAATTAATAATAAAATGTTATCAATAAAATTATTAATTAAATAATGAGTTTATTTAATAGAAATTAATAATTAAAATATTTATTATTAATTATTTAAATAATGAAAATTATTTAAATGGAAATTAATAATTAAATATAATTTGATAATATTTAGTCGGGAAAAAATATTAATATTATTAATTATTTAAATAAAATATTTATTTAAATGGTAATTAATAAATTAATTAATTAAGTCGGACTTATTAATTTAAGAGAGAATTTCAAGCCCAATTGGATTAATGAACCCAATTGTTTAAATAGAATATTATTAATTTTAAGCCATTTTGCGACAGTATTTTGGAAGAGATAATTATTTGAATTATTCCTAAAAAATTACATAGATTTTTTACCCAAGATAAAAAAAAAAAGAAAATAAAAAATCTCCTTTTCATGGCATTTTAAATTGCAAGATAAAGGAAAGAGATATCTTTTCTTTTGTATTTATCTATATGATACCTAATGGGTTGGATTCCTTTTTCTTATAAATAGGAGGGTGGGTCATTCATAAATCACACAATCAATTCCTTTAATCTCTCTCTTCCTCCCTTCTCCCTCTTTGGCCGATTCTCCCTTGGTATTATTGGGAAGAAAATATTTTTCTTCTTCCCAATTTCTTCTTAAGTTCGATCCCACAATCGGATTTCGTTTGATCGATCGGGATATAGGGTAGAAGATCCAGTGTTGCTGAGGATTTGATGCTGTAAAGAAACCTCCAACCGATTCTCCATTAATCAGTCAATGTAAGTTCTGGTTTTAATTTTCGAAAATAAAGCATGAATCTACATATTCTTCGTGTTTTTATCACAAATTGCATGATATTAATAGATCCTAAATTAAGTGTTAATTCGTGTTACTAAATAAATTCCGCTAATTTAGTAAATCATCCTTTCATCACTAACGGTCAACTAACAGAAAAATGGACGGAAGGACGAAAACGAAACGATTTGGAAAGTTCAGGGACGAAAATGATCAATTTTGAAAGTTCAAGGATGAAAATGAAACTCGAGTAAAAGTTCAAGGACTAAAATGGTATTTTACCCTTAAATTTAATAAATACATTTATCCCACTTGAATTTTATATATATTTACTTGATCATGGCCATTAAAATAGAGATATTTCATCATATGACACTTTTTGAATTAATGTTTATAAAATAACAGAAAATTTTCAAAAATCATGTATTATTGAATCATCAATATTATTACTATATTTTATATTTCCAATTGAGATGTTTTCAATTAAAACTCAATGATTTTTCAAATTTGATTAGTTTTTATGATTTTGAATTTTTTATTAGAAAATAAAAGTTTTCATTATTTAATGAAAGTGTTATTTCTGAAATTTATGAAAACTTTTTCTATTTTTGAAATTTACAATTCAAAAAATGTCATTTTTTAAAATATCTGATATATATATATATATATATATGTGAGGAACTAGAAGTTAATTTAAATTCAAAAAATGTAAAAAGTCACCAAAATCATAAATTTAATGTCATAAATAAGGGTTAAATGTTAATTTTTTTTAAAGATATTACATTAAATAGGGGAGAGAGGACCCGAACCTTCAATTTCAAAAGAAATGAGTAAATGTCTAATAACCTGAGCTCTGTTCGGATTGACGAGTTTTAAGGATCCCACATCGTAAAGATAAAATGGATCTAACATAAAGTCTAAGGGTAAACTGGGAAAACTGACCTCCAAAAATCCATCCTAGGGTTTGTTGACCCTCCCCTCACCTATTAAACTTTATTGACCTTATGATATGATGTCATTACCCTATGAAATTCTAAAAATATTCTCTTTTTTTTTTTTTTATCTTCCCTCATTCATTTTCCCCTCTTTCCATTATTCTTATATATGGCCTTTTGTTTAATATTGTTTTTAAGATCTTGGATAAAAATTTCAATCTCTAAGCATAAATGGGGAATCCTCGAAACCAAAATTCCAATCTCAAAGTAAAAAAAGGCAATCTCAAACAAAGATCATGAACCAAAATTCCAATCTCGAATAAAAAATGCATAATCTCATATTCGAGATTGGTATAAAATTCTCAACTCGAACAAAAAATCCAATCTCCAATAAAAAATAGGCGAGCTCGAACTGAGATCTCGGACAAAAATTCAAATATCAAATAAAAAATGCATCATCTCTCGGATTTGAGATTGGTAAAAAATTCTCATCTCGTACCCAAATTCCACTCTTGAATTGAAAATAGGCGATCTCAAACCAAGATCTCAGAACAAAATTCCAATCTTGAATAAAAAATACATAATCCTATATTCGAGAGTGGTAAAAAATTATCATCTCAAACCAAAATTCCAAACTCGAATAAAAAATGCATAATCTCGGATTTGTGATTTGTAAAAAATTCTCATCTCAAGCAAATATTTCAATCTTAGTCCAAAAACCTAGAAGAATTTGTACATGCTACAACGTTAAAATATCGTATATTTATTTGTAAAAGTTATGTAAGAGAAAACTTGAGAGAAAATGTTGAGGATTACTACAAAAAACTGCATCATTCCCGACGAAATAAATCGTGGGTAATGTCTCAAAATTCGTTGGCAATAGGTATTGCCAACGAGTTCTTAGTGTCGGCAACTTTCGTTGGCAATTCCTCGTTGGCATTACCTTTGCCGACGAATCACTTTTTTCATTGGCATTGGTAAAGACCTTTGCCAACGAATGGTCTTCATGGGCAATGGTTAAAACCATTGCCATCAAACATAATTTGTGGGCAATAGCCACTAATGCCGACGACAATCATGATTAGATTTTGCATGATCATTCAACCATACCCCTTCATTGTTTGAATACACTGCTTGGAAAAGATCGACCTCGTGAAAAGCCGGATTCACCTCTCTCTGGAAATAAAAATATCATATATGTATACTTTTTTGGTGCATTGTATGATACAAATGAAAAATCAGAAAAGATTTAATGTAATGTTTACCATTTCTTGAAATTTCATTGTAAACGGTTTTGATCTAGATTTGTGGATGTATGATATCTTGCTTCGATTCTCGGAGTTTTTGGTAGATATACTTTGTACAAATTTCAATATATTAATGTTTGTTGGAATAAAATGTATATAAATGGAAAAACTTGGCCAAAGTTTCCCACCGAGCACATAACATTTGCCAATCATTCATGCTCTCAACACTATCATGTTTGTTAGCACGAGCTTCAACAACAGAGGATTGTTCTTTTTTTTCCTTTATCATACATATGGAGCTCACTACGATAACCCTTGTACCGCTCATTCCTTAAGTCATTGACACAACGTCTAATTTTTGGATTCGTGAGATCGAGTGTTTATTCTTCCTACAAAAGTTATTGTCTTAAAACAATAAAAGTTCATAAACGACATTATAATACATAAGTAAAATAAAATGAAATATACTAATGAGAATTCGAAGGTCAATCCCTTCTCTCATAGCCGGTGTGATACCAATATATGTCTCGACACTGAGCAGTATTCAATGCCTAACTAACACCCATACTTGCCAATGAGTTTGTTAAGTTCATCTAAAAACTAGACAAGTACCTTAATACCATTTTCTGACATATATTTCTGCGAATTGGTAGCTTTTGCACGACTCCGACATCTCGGTTGTTTAGAATCTAAAACAAAGGTGAACATATTAGAAATATGATATTGAATACAAAATGAACGTGTGTGTCTAAAATCGTATATATATGGATTTAGACATTACCTAACATAGATGAGACGCCTGAATGGTCATCTAACTCCTCAGAATAATCAACCTGACAACCTATCACATTACCTTGCCTATAGATAAAAAAAACAATGTTAATTTATTGAGATAATATAATAGACTTAGAACACAACATTCAAACATTACCCTTTAATAATTTAATCGATGTCATCGTTATTGTCATCAGAATATAATATCTCATTTGAATCTTCATTTTCATCATTTTGTAACTCATTCTCTTCATCATATTCACATTCTTCCATCTCGTTGTCATTGCCTAACATATCATCAATATCAACTACTTCCAACTCATGAGATTGACTCGATTCATTTTCTATGATATTCCCGTCAATCACATCATGTGCGATATCAGCTCTTTCAAAAGCGTGACATCCATATCATTAACCACATTCATATGAAGTGGGGATACATGAATAAGTGCATTTATAACACCGACACTCTCAATCTCTGAGATATTCCACACATTTTTTTGTTCCAAAAGTTGTACAACTATCCACTTTTTCCCACACTTGGGATCTTCAAAGTACAAAACTTGTTACGCTTGTCTTGTATGGATGAATGGCTCATCCTTGTACCATATGTGAGAAATATTTATGTACATGTAACCAAAGTCATCATGTACTCTACTCTGACTAGTGTCAATCCAATCACATCTAAATATTACCGCTCAATAACCATTGATAAAGCTGCACTCAAGTACCTCATTTAGCAAGCCATAGTAAGTGATTGTACGTGATTCCTGGTCTCCAGGAACTGATATCCCACTACTATGCGTAGTTCGACTATTCGATCGTTCCAATGTGTGAAATCGCATCCCATTTACACAACATGCATTATACGATCGTGCCCTTAGATCTGGATTAAATGCAAGTGCATACAAATCTTCACTTATCTGACCTTTACTACGTAATTCATGGGCCTACCATTTCAATCAAATAAAACTGTTAGATATGTTTACAAGTGCGTACAAACCTCACTTATCTTACAATTAGGTAATGCATAAAGCTTACATGTAATCTAAACCATTTTGGAAATTGGTTTCATTGCCCTGTGTATATGTTTATCGTCGATGGTTCCGTGCGTAGTTTTCACATGTGTTGCCTAAATGTGACCATGTACCACATTAATGTGTTTTACTCCAAAGTTATTTAATGTAAAATGAGAAATAAAAAATAAAATTACCTTAGAAATGGTTCCACTTCATCACAATTATTTAGGATGTACCAATGCGCTTTTTCCATCTCTATGTGTGTCAATTCTCGAACCACAACTTTTCCAAATGGTCGAGCATTTGGTTGGAAAATCGATAAAACACTATTTGAATGACTTACTCCAATTGCATCTTCATTGCGCTCATTACGGTTATGTCTAGTTTCAATCCAGTGAAAGTACATTGAACAAAAGTTTAAGGACTCGTTAACAATATATGCCTCAACGATAGACCATTCTGGTCGTGCCTTGTTTCTCAAATAATGCTTCAAGGTCTTAAGACTTCTTTCTATCGGATTCATCTAACTATATGATACAGGCCCGACAATTTTTACTTCATAGGGTAAATGTATCGCAAGATGGATCATGACGTCAAAAAACGCCGGTGGAAATATACGTTCTAACTTACAAAGAATGAAACTTATATCACTCTCCAACTTTTCCAAATCATCCAAGCGCACTATTTTTGCAAAGTGAACGAAAAAAATTACTAAATTCACATATTACCCTACTTAGATCTTTGTCCACATAACTGGGAATTGCTATAGGGAGAAGGCGCTGAAAAAATACATGACAAACATGACTCTTCATACCTAACAATTTACCCGAGTTGACATTTATGCATCTAGATATGTTTGAAGCAAAACCATCGGGAAATTTCACATCCTTAAGAAAGTTACATATCTCAATACGCTCATTTGGTGTCAATGTGTAACGTGCTTGAGGTTTGCTATATTTATCCCCAATTTTTTTTAACTGCAACTCACTTCGTATATTCAAGTCCTTCAAATCCAACCGTGCCTTAATTGTGTCTTTATTCTTTCCTTCTATCGAGAACAATGTACCAACCAAGTTATCACATATGTTCTTCTCAATATGCATGACATCTAACTTGTGGCGCAACAATAAATGAGACTAATATGGTAGTTGAAAGAAAATACTTTTTTTTGTTCAATTATGATTTGCTAAAGGTCATTTATGCTTTTTATCTTGCGTTAGAAGGATTCTTACTGAATCTTGGAAATTGCAATCGATTTAAATAATCCAAAATCTCATTCCTTTATTTAATTTTAGGTGCTTCTCTATATTCATGTTCTCCTTCATGGAACGTGCAGCTCTTACGCCATCTATGATCCATTAGTAGATACCTACGATGACCCATGTAACAAATCTTACTTCGTAATCCTAAAGAAGAAGTATCCTCTAAACATACAGGATATGCTTTATACCCTTTTGTACTCCAACCCGACAAATCACCATAGGCTGGGAAGTCATTTATAGTCCACAATAACGCAACATGAAGTTGAAAGTACTCAGACTTCGAAATATCAAATGTTTTAATGCCCATACTCCATACTCCATAAATCATTCAACTCTTCAATTAATGGTTGTAGGAATACATCTATATCTTTTCCAGGAGATCTAAGACCGAGAATAAGTAAAGACATGAAGAAATTTGACTCTTTCATGCACTTCCAAGGAGGTAAGTTGTAAGGGATCAAAATTACCGGCTACATGCTATAATTTGTGCTCATATTATCAAAAGAGTTAAAGCCGTCAGAGGCTAGAGCAAATCACACATTTCGAGGCTCAGATGTAAAAATAAGGAACTTTTTATCAAAATATTTCCATCCTAAAGCATCAGACGAGTGCCGTAAAACATCTTCAGTGTCTACTCGTGTTAGGAATGGTGTCCTAGAACTTGTAATTATTTAATAATAATAATTTATTTTGAATAAATTAAATAAATAAACATAAGTTCTTTATATTATCTAGATTGATTCAATTGACGATATTAGGAATATATGGAAATATATTAATATCAAACATTCAAATAGTAAACCCTAAGTTACTCTTATGAAATCACGACTTAGTATGTGAGTCATACGAGAGGATTTAAAGTCGAGATAAGTAACTTAAAAGTGTCTACAAAAAATGGATAACGTTGGGAACCTTATCCTGGTAACCGTGATAGCTCACATTTTGTTTATAGACAAATGATCTAATCCCGATCATTCATGTGGGAGACATGAAATGGAAGATCATATGCAAGTTGATTGTATAAGGCGGGACCACGATGTTCGATCAAATTTCTCATTAGACCGTTTAGAGAAAGATCGAATATCAAACTAAGTTTATCAACCGTGATGATCTCGATCCTGAGTGAAATGCGGACTTATTTATGGAGTTATGTTTTTTGATTCACATGGTTGAGAGCGTCTGTAAGACGCTCAATACACTCTTTGGGAACATGATTAGATAAGTAGGGGAACTCATTTTCACGAGATGGAATTCATAACTTTCCTATAAATTAACGGTATCGAGTGTGATACCTAAATATTTTAGGAACTTTAGGAAACTCCTTGATGTCGATTCGAGACATGAACAAGTGGCGCCACGACTTATTGATCACGAGTATATTATCTCTAGTTCGACTAAAGATAATGTTCATTGGAGAATCGGGGGGAACACAAGGATAAAGCGGAATTATAGGGGCAAAACGGTAAATTTATCCGCTGTAATTATGAGGGTTCCACGTGAAGGATTATATCACGAATATAAATAATGATAAACTAAATGGACAATAACTCATCTATAGTGAGGGGAGTTCAATATTTGAATCTATAGTGGAATTATTCATAGTTAGATAATAAGTAATTAACGGGATTATGTGTTAATCACTTAATTGACTAATTATCAAGACCATGATCTATAGGTCCATCGGGTCCCTATGCTAGCCCAAATATCGTAGTCGCGAAATCAAGTAGAAGAAATGGAAATTTTAAGTAAAGTGAATTACTTAAAATAGGCAATATTAATTGTTTAAATATTGAGTATATTTAAGCGGTAATTAATATAAACATTATTAATTGTTTAAATAATGAGTTTATTTAAACAGGAAATTAATAAGAAATATTATTAATTAGATATTATTAATTATTTAAATATTGAGTATATTTAAATGGTAATTAATAATTTGAAATTAATTGACAATTATTAATTGTTTAAATAATTAATTTTATTTGAACGGAAATTAATAATTAAAATTAATTAATTAATAATAAAATCTCGTCAATAAAATTATTAATTAAATAAGAGTTTATTTAATGGAAATTAATAATTAAAATATTTATTATTAATTATTTAAATAATGAAAATTATTTAAATGGAAATTAATAATTAAATATAATTTGATAATATTTAGTCGGGAGAAAATATTAATATTATTAATTGTTTAAATAAAATATTTTATTTAAATGGTAATTAATAAATAAATTAATTAAGTTGGACTTATTAATTTAAGAGAGAGTTTCAAGCCCAATTGGATTAATGAACTCAATTGAAATTGGCCCAAAATAATTAATTAAATAAATTTGATTTATTAATTATTTATTATTAATTTTGGCCTTCATAGATAATTTGTAGGAGATAATTATTTGAATTATATCCTATAATAATTATATAGATTTATTTACCCAAGATAAATAAAATAAAAGAAAAAGAAAATAATCTCCTATTTATCTATGGCATTTTCGAAATTGCAAGATAAAAGGAAAGAGATAATCTTTATTCTTTTGTATTTATCTCTATAGATTAATCCTAATGTGATTAGGATTCCTATTTTCCTATAAATAGGAGGGTTGGGTCATTCATAAATCACACAATTAAATTCCTTAGAAATTGAATTCTCTTTTCTTCCTCTCTCCCTTGAGGCCGATTTTCCCTATTCAAAATTGGGAAGAAAATATTTTTCTTCTTCCCAATTTCTTCTAAAGTTCGATCCCACAATCGGGTTTCGTTTAATCGATCGGGATATAGCGTAGAAGATCCGGGTGTTCTTTGAGGATTTGATCTTTGTAAAGAAACCTCCAACGATTCTCCATTTATTACTCAATGTAAGTTTTGATTTTAATTTTCGAAATTTAAAGCATGAATCTACATGTTTTTTCACAAATTGCATGATATTAATAGATCCATAATTAAATGTTAATTAGTTTACTAAATCAAATTCCGCTAGTTTAGTAAATCATCCCTTCAACTCGTGCTTCTTTCTGCCACCTCATATCAGAAGCAGTGTGTTTGGATATGAAAATCGTTGTAATCTCGGCTTTAGAGGAAAATGTTGTAGAACCTTTTGAGGTATCTTTTTCCTTTTACTGGCATTTTCCTTATAACGTGGTTCCGCACACACCGGGCATATCTCACACTCTGCATACTCTTTTCTAAACAATATACAGTCGTACTTGCAAGCATGGATCAATTCATATCCTAAACCTAACCCACATAACTTCTTCTTACTCTCATAATAGGAATTGGGCAGAACTGAATCCATAGGTAAAGCATCCTTTAACAATTGAAGTAGCATGTCAAAAGATTTATTACTCCACTTATTTAACACCTTAATGTGAATTAATTTCACAAGAAAATTTAGAGATGAGAATCGAGTGCAACCCGGATATAACGCTTTCTCAGCTTCATCCATTAAGTTTGTGAAATTTTCTTCTGAAATACCTTTATTCACACCGTGATGACTATTATCATCATCATCATCTAATTGACCACCTTGCAACTCATGTAATAAATCAAACATCTCATCTTCTAGACCCTGACCCCCTGAACTTGAACCAACATTAATCTCTTCAGCATACAAATTAGATCCTCCCATTAATAGAGTTCGATCTACCTCATCTCCATGAAATATCCAACGAGTGTAAGTCGTCGACATACCATAACTGTGTAGAAATGTATGAATACAAGGTTTGAGAGAGTGGATGGTATAGAGAGACATCTACACATTTCAAACCCTAATATACTCCCATAATATACTCCGAACAAAACCTATCTCAACATTTTATCCAGTCTCTACCCATTTCGATCCTGAACACAAAATTCAAAGTAACACTATATGATCAATAACTTATACATCCTATGCGTAATTGGATCTTTTATTATTTTTATGTTGTTGTGTTGTGTTGTGTTTAAAACAACATAACCCTCACACTGCCACTTCTTGCAAATTATTATGACTACCATAACCGCAGGATAGTCATAATTCACCAATACACAAATGTTATAAATTATAAATATAAAATTACTATGACTACCATAACTGCAGGATAGTCATAATACACAACACAAATGTTCTAAATTAATATGGCTAACTTTGCTGCAGGATAGTCATATTCCACAAAAATAGAAACACAATAAACAAATATAATATAAACATACTAGATTCATTGAGTTTAAAAAGTAAATGAACATTACCTTTTGGAGTCCGCGTCCGCCATATGTGTTTACTTTGGGCAGATTCCACGCAATTTAACACCAAAAAAATTACCTACCAAGCCATCATACATAAATTAGTTCTAATAATAATCTATTTAAAGGACAAAAACAATTCCAATTTCATCAAGTGTCGCTAAAAAAATATAGTCTCTAAAAGGACCAAACTAATGAATTTATTGAAAATAGCTTTGTCATGTTAATGTATTTTATATACTTGTAATATGTTTTTTTTTAAAATTAGTAATATGTTTTTTTATAGACTTGAATTACTAAGAATTGCTTACAAAAAAGAAGTTACCCATTGATTTTGTTTTAGAATTTAAAAGTTATTTGAGGTGTTTTCTCAGATTATTCTTTAAAATTTTCATAAAATGTGTTCTATTATTCAAGATAGTCATAAAAAATATATGTTAAAAAAAACACTTCTAATTTCAAAAACTTCCAAAAACTTTTGTTATATTTTCTTAAAATTAGTTCATAAATTGTTGAAAAAAACTCATAAGATAAAAAAACTTAGCAATAACAATCTATTTCATGCACATAAACACTTTCAATTTCAAAAATCCCCAATATTTGTATAAACCCTAACTATGAAAAACCTAAGAAATATGAGTTAATTTGAAAAAATCTTCCATAAAACATTTCTAAAACATAAAAATTAGCAAAATATTAGAGAAAAACGAAAAAAACTCACCGGATTTGCGAGTATGGCCGGCGGAAGGGCGACTGGCCGAGAGAGAAAAGAGAGAAAGAAGAAGAGAGAAGAGAAAAAGAAAGATGGGAGAAGGAAGAAGAGGAAGGGTTCAGATTTTTTGCCGACGAACGCGTGGCATTCGTGGGCATTAGTGGTTTTTGCCGACAGTTTACTTAAACCATTGGCATTGCTTCTATTTTTATTTTTTTAGTTTAATGCCGAAGATTCATTTAAACCGTTGGCAATGTGTATTTTTAAATTAAAAAAAAATTACGTAAATTATCAATGCCAACGATATGTTTCAAAACGTTGGCAATGGTTCACCAATATCGACGAATAAGGCAACATTCTGGGCAATACTAAGTCCCAATGCCCACGATTTCTAAATTGTGGGGAATATACATTATTGCCCACGATTTAGAAATCGTGGGCAATAGTTTCGTCGGGAAAAAGAATTTTTTTGTAGTGGATAAAGAAAAAAATAAGATAACAATGAAATAATACAAGTTGTTTAGAAGTATAATACAAGTTGCTTAGAGGTATAAAGAGTTCAAAGTTCAAGGGTAAATATGTAGTTTTAGTTTTTAAAAAAATCCATAAACTAAAATATGTGAGGGGAGGGTCAACAAACCTTAGATTAAATTTTTGGAGGTCAATTTTCCCAATTTCTAAAGTTTAAGGGTCACTCCTCTATTTTTCAATCAGTTTTGATATAGAATTCGATGATTATTAAGACGATATCAGAGCTCAACAAACTTCCAACAAGTATCCGATATAAAAATGGGATTTGGCTCAAGAATAGTGAGGTCAATAGAGCCACCATCTTGAGAGAGCATGTAAAGACCTCATGTCAAAAAGATGAAAGGACTTAATATTATTTATAAAATTTAAGAGTCACTTCTTTCAGTTTCAGTTGCTTTTGAAATGGAATTCATGATTATTAATAACTTGGATTAAATGTTAAGTTAATGACTAAGGGATTTCTCTATATATTTGGGATTCGCATCCTATTTTTATTTCAGTCATTGTTAAAGCAAGGATAATGATTTGTGTGTTGCCTTAATGATTTTCATCAATAAAGTTTGTTTCTAAAATAAAAAAACTAAGCCTGAGGCTGTGGCAAGTGTGTAATATTCTTGAATATGTTTTTTGCATTTAAATCCTTTCAGGGCAATCAAAATTTATATATTTGAGATTAAATTTAAAATACAACTAATTTAAATTATAAAATTGTAGAGAAATAGTTTTTTTTTTTTTGGCATCTTTATTAGAACACCAAATTGTGTCCACAAGTCAAATTTCAATTGGTTAAATTTGATTGGCTGAAAGTTCCTATCAAATGTCTAAATCCTTCTCCCCATTTTTTGAAAAAAATTATCAGTGATAAAATTGTATCATTCTCATTGAATTTCATAACACTAATAAAAGAATATATACACAAGAGAGAGCTATTAACTAACCACCTTAATCAATAACTAATTAAATCTAATAAATTTGTTACTTATGACAATTACATTAATACCACTCTAATATCTCTAATAATGGATGATAGAAAATCTGTAGGGTATATATCAAATCATCCTTAATAAAAATGAAATAATCTTAACATCCACAACACTTACCCATTATATTTATATCAAAACAATTTAAAAAATAAATCTTCAACAAAATAACAAAAGTAAATTTATCGAGGGGTATAAGAGTAAAAAACCCCATAAAAATTGGGATCATACTACTATATATTTTAATACATTAAATAGATATAAAAGAAATATTTTTCTATTTTGTTTTCTTTTTTTATTAAAAAGGGAAAAAGGTGGGGGCAAAAAGGCCATGCAGTGGGGGGAGAGAGAGGAGAGGACCTCACCATTCAATGTCTTCTTTTCCCCCAACTCTATAAAACCAGCCCCATATTTCCCTCTCTTTTCCACACACACACACCATTTCTCTCTTTCTTTCTTCTTAAATATGTTTCTTGTTTTGTTTTTCTCTTCTCTTTTACTTCTTCTCCTTCTCCTTCAATGGCTTCACCCAAAACACAATCTCCTCCCACCTGGTTCAATGGGTTGGCCTTACATAGGAGAAACCTTTAAACTTTATACTCAAAACCCCAATTCCTTCTTCTCTATCAGGCAAAAAAGGTATAATCTTTCAGCTCAGATGCTCATTTGAGTTTGTTGACCTCTAGAACAATCTCGGGCTTCCATCTCAAAACTAATTATTGACACTGAGAGAGAAGTAACCCCAGATTTTTATAAACATTGTTAGGTCCCTTCATTTTTTCGATGTGGGATGTGTTTTTTCTACTTGAAATGAAAAAGTGATTTTTTTTTTTTTTTTTTTTTGATGATTAGATATGGAGATATATTTAAGACACATATATTGGGATGTCCATGTGTGATGATTTCAAGTCCAGAAGCAGCAAAAGTTGTTCTTGTTACAAAAGCTCATTTGTTCAAACCAACATATCCACCAAGCAAAGAGAAAATGATTGGTCCTGAAGCTTTATTCTTTCATCAAGGACCTTACCATTCCATGCTTAAAAAGCTTGTTCAAGCTTCTTTTTTGCCTTCTTCTATCAAATCTTCTGTTTCTGATATTGAGCAAATTGTTCTCAAACTTCTCCCTTCTTGGAATAATACTCCCAATTCAATCAACACTTTGCAAGAAATGAAAAAGGTATTTATATAATATAAAATGTTTTTTTTATTATTATTATAAAGTTTTGCATGACATATATATTGCCACATGTTATATAGTTTTATAAACATGAATCTTAAGTTGTTTTTTTTTTTTGGTCTGTTTTTTGGTTTGGAATGTTACAGTTTGCTTTTGATGTGGCTGTGATATCTGCTTTTGGAGACCAGAAAGACTTGGAAATAGAGAGAATCAAACATCTGTACCAATGCTTGGAGAAAGGCTACAATTCAATGCCTTTAGATCTTCCTGGAACCCCTTTTCACAAAGCAATGAAGGTAAATCATTTGATCTCGGTTTGTAGGTTTGAGAAGCCTAAATTTATGTCGAGTCGAGATATGTTGAGCTTGAGTTTGTATAGTAGCCAATTTCGAGATATAGACTGGTGCTATGAAATTTGAATTTATATAGTTCTATTTGAGTATATTGTGAATGTATGTGATGTACTATAGAAACTCATAAATCAAACCCGTTAAATAACTAATTGACGGATTTTGTTGTTGGTTAAAATGGCAGGCAAGGAAATTGTTGAGTGAGACATTGAGGAGATTGATAGAGAAGAGAAGGGAAAGGAAAGGACATGGAGGTGGTTTATTGGGGGTGTTATTGGGTGGTGGAGAAGGCAAAAACAGTAAGATGAAGAATCAATTATTAAGTGATTCCCAAATTGCTGATAATATAATTGGAGTTATCTTTGCTGCTCAAGACACAACTGCCAGTGTCTTGACTTGGATTCTCAAGTACTTGCATGACAATCATGACCTTCTTGAAGCTGTTAAGGTATATAAATGTCGAATAATTACCCGTTACGCTTAACATAAATTTAATCTTTTCAATAATCTTCAACACGTTTGTTTTTTCATTATAAATAAAAAACGAGTCGAATGTTATATGAAATTTAGAGGAAATAATACCCTCCTTCCTTGATATCATGTTAAATGCGTTGTTGGGTTGAAATTTTGAAAATTTCTCAAACTTTTTTTCCCCCTTACCCAATCAATGGGTACTATTGAAAAAATAGGTTGGAAAGGGTAAAAGAACATTTTTTTTTAAAATATATTACATCAAAAATAAGATGGAAGACTCAAATTTTTCAACTCATAAGAATTACTTATTAGCTATGTTGGTAAAAAACGAAAAAAAAAAAAAAAAAAAAATTTTGAGAGAGAGAACAAAACACAATATTATAAAAGATTGTTTTTTGGGTTTGAAATATGAGACATATTTTGTAATAAATATTTTTTATAGAATGATAATTTTTTTTTATGTAAATGTGTAATAGAAAGAACAGGAGGCAATCTTTGAAGAAAAACGGTTGGAAGGGAATCGTAGTCTTACATGGGATGACACCAGGCGCATGCGGTTGACCAGCCGGGTAAAATTAGATAAAACATTTCTCCTTAATTAGAAGAGTTCCTCCTAACTTACTTACGTGCGATATTTTTATTGGATCATATTCATTATATTCAATAAATAAGTGTCTATTTAATAATGATTTTTTGTTTTTGTTTTTTTGCTATTTTTTTCAAAATTTGAGTTTGTTCGGTTGACTTTTTAAAACGCTTTTTAAACTCTAATAAAATAAATAAATTTAAATTATAAAATGATTGGTAAATAAAAATAAATTTAGAAAAGCAGAAAACTGAAAACAAAAAACGTGTATTAATGCAGGTAATTCAGGAAACCCTAAGGACAGCAAGTGTACTATCATTCACATTCAGGGAAGCAGTAGAAGATGTAGAATTTGAAGGTTATTTAATCCCAAGAGGATGGAAAGTTCTTCCATTATTCAGAAGCATTCATCACTCTCCTGATTTCTTCCCACAACCCCACAAATTTGACCCTTCAAGATTCGAGGTGCATTTACCTCCCTTATCTATTATTATAAAATATACATCGACTAATTAATTTGTATATTTAAGAGAATAAAAATTTTTAATTTTGACGTGTAGTATCAAACGACTTTCATACTATTAAAAATACAGTCATTTGTAAATCTAGTAATTTTTTAAGTAATATTTGTAAAAATATCAGCTCTAAAAAATATTTGTGAATATAGTAAAGTTTGATCTGATAAATATTGAATTACATATTTTTATATTAAGTTTATCAATAATATACATATTAATCACTGATTAAAATAGTAAAAATTGCTATATTTATAAATATTTTTTAAGGTTGATATTTTTATAAATATTGCATCAACCCAATAAAATTCTCCTTAAAGATAATTACTCTAAGTTTGTATAGCATGTGGTTGTGAAGTCGGGTTTGGATGTATTAAGAGTATTAAATTTAAAAAACCTGAGTTTCTAAAATCGGTATTTGTTTTTGGTGTATGAGTTTCAGATTATATTTTGTATTATTTAATGGTCTTAAAAAAATTAAATCCGAAATATAAAATCGACTCCAACCGACACCACTCTTAATGTATTTGGTTACCAATTATCTCTATAGATAGTAGAACTGTATTTTAAAACATTAACAATAGTAATACAAGATATTTTTTTTTTCTAATTTTGTAAAATAAGAAAGTTCATAGATATCTAAATATATATGAATAATGAATTAAAAATAATATAAGGTTCTGAATGGGTGTGTTATCTTGGGAGTGTGATGTCGTTTTTCAATGTGAGTAAATATATGATGATAAAGATAAAATGCAATATTTGGTTTTGGCTTTGATGGATGACCCTATCAAAAGAATATGATCTCAATTAAAATAAAAATAATAATTTTATTATTTTTAAGTGTCAGATCACGTGACCTGTTTTGTTTTTGTTTGTTTATTGAAATATTGGATTAATGAGAATAATGTGTTAATTAAGAAAAATGGGAAGGTAAGGATAAGGTTAAGGGTGTGTTTGGGTGAGAAGGTTTTAATGAGTTTTTGTGATGGTAAAGGTGCCACCGAGACCAAACACGTTCTTGCCGTTTGGAAATGGAGTGCACTCGTGTCCAGGCAATGAGCTGGCTAAGCTTGAAATGCTCGTCCTTCTTCACCACCTTACCACCACTTACAGGTCTCTCTCTCTCTCTTTCTATATATATATATATATATTTATTGTTTTATGGCGGTAAAGAAAAGAAAAACCACAAAATTCAACGGATTTGAGTAACATAAGTCTAAACTATGTTTGTCTATCGATTTTATATTTTTTAACATATATTTCTATAAGGGAAAAACGGCCATTCACAAACTCTATATTGGTATGATATTATATATTTTGGCTACTCAATCGTACCAATGAAGATGAGCTCTTTCATTTAGACAATCGTAATTATCTTCTTTCCTATCTGATGTGAGATTATATTCGCATCCAACAATTTCATATTAGTTAAGACAATAATTCAAAGATAAAATTATAAACACCCTAATTATCAAATAAATCTAGACTCAACAAACTCATCAAAGTTTGATTTGTTGAGTCTAATATTCCTTTAATATTTTTAATGAGATTGGTCTTTTAACTATCTCTCAACCCCTAGTTTTGAGTGTTTAAATAGGGTATATTCTTTTAAAATTTTATATTAAATTAGAGGAAGGAAAAGATTTGAACTTTCCAAAAAAAAATTTATAATTAATTTTAATATTTTTAAAATTTTCTAACAATTTGATTATGTATTTAAAATTATTTTTAAATTTTTAAAAACACACTAAAACTAATAAATTTGTGGTCTCTCTATTGAGACTTCCCTTTGCTCACACAAGCATGAAGAGAAAAAAAAAACAATAAATTTTGTGGGTTTTTATCTTTCAATCCCTAAAAAAATCCTTAATTTTGTCTGTTTAATTAAGCCTTAATTTCACTCTCTACAAGTCCTAAAATTTAAGGTATATAGTTTATATGAAGGGTAGGGTAATAAGCATTCATGAGTGAAAACGCAATAATAAAATGGTCATGGAAGTAAATGCTAAAAAAAAAGTAGTTTGTTTTAAGGACTTTTGGATATCTTTTAAAGGGGAAGAGAAAGGATTCTTCAATCTTCATTGGGTGGTCCGCTTCTTAGTGTTCCTTAGGCTATGGAAGTGTGGTCCTCTAATTCTAATCCTCCCATCTTAGTTACCCTCAGTCCGCAAAGGGTAGGGTACCCTTACCCTTCAAATTAAGGTCCCCCCTATCCATTTCTAATCACATCATTAGGGTTTTCTTTTTCCACTCCTTTTTAAAGAAAATATAGCTCTTAGTTTTTTCTTTTGTTAGTTTATTCATTTATTTTAATGTAAATCTGAGTATAATTTAATTGATAAGATATAAATACTCTATAAGGTTATAGATTCGACTTTCGATTCGATTCTATCAACTTGATTTAAAGAAAAGGAAAAAAAATCATATAATATGTTTTTTCACTAGTAATTAACTAAGGAAAGGGTGAAACTATCTTTGGAAAGGACAAGGTTAGAAGTTGTTTTTGCTGCATGAACTAGTACACGTGGCATGCATGCATCAAATCCTAGTCAGACAGCATTTCATATTATGTATTTGTGGGTTTGCTACATGTCAACCACTTTGCTTTCCATTCCCACATTTTGCATTTTGATCCCTCTTAATTTCTCACTTTATTTTTTTCCCCACTTCCTCTAATTTTGCTAAGCAATCTCACCCTTTTGATTTGTTGAATTTTCCTTCTCTGATCCTTTTTTTATATATTATTTTAAATTTTAAACATTAAAAAATTCATCTACATTTTGTCCACAAGAAAATGGGAGATGATAAGATTTTGTCTCTCATTGTGTAGTTGACCTTCTTACCCCCTTAGGTTTAGAGGAGTGAAAATAGGTTTAGATATTATTTTTAGTAAAAGTGATTGTTTGAGTCAACATATGTACATCTTTTAGAACAACTATGATCTTATAATATTTGCCATCTAAAAATTCATAAAATCTTAGATAAGAGGCATTTATAAATCTAGTAAGTTTTTTTAGTAATATTTATAAAATTTAACAGATCTAAAAAATATTTGTAAATATAGCAAATTTTGAAAAGTGTCAATCAGTGATAAACATTGAATTATATATTTTTACACTATGTTTATCATTGATACACACTTTTTTTTTATTGTTAATCACTGATTAACATAACAAAAATTATTATATTTACAAATACTTTTTAAAATTGATCTTTTTATAAATTTTGCATCAAAATCTACTACCCAATAAAATTTCTCTTATTATATAATTTGAACTTTCAATTAGAGTTTACCTCTTCACAACTATTAATTCTAAGGGAGTATAAGAGGAGGGGTAGGGTGGGCTTCATTAGTGAAACTTATATTTGTAGGTAGGTATAATTACTACGGATTTGACTTTCTTAAGTATTGAGGGTTTGTTAAACCTCTAAAAAAATTATACAACATAAAACTTAGGTTAAAACTCATCTACCAATTACACGTTATATAAATTCAAGTTTCTTAAACTCATATCTCAACACATCTAAAACACATATTATACAAACCTGAATTTCACAAATCGAGACTATATAAACTCCGGTATAACAATTACTCCTACCAAAACAACCCCTAAGGGGAGATTATGAGAATTCTTTTTGGCCTTTTGGTTTAACAAAGCCGAGATTTGTAGCCAAAATTAGCCATATGGATATAGTCCCCAAAAATTCCATTACCCATTTCCCAATCATTTTGATCCCAAAATATCCCAAATCCATTCTTCATCTCTCTAAAATGAATGGCAGAGATTGAGTTTGACCAGCTGTACTGAAGTCATGATCAATGGCTAGAAAACAAGTATTAGCCAGCTGTATGAACAATGATTATCTGTCAGATGAATCATTCAACGGACAGATTGGGTAACGCCTGCAAACTGTTTGTGAAAATGTCTGCGAATTGTTTGCCTAATCTTAGTTTTGCATTTTGTTTGTTTTGGTTGGGTTCTATTAATAAGTAAAAAGAAAATAACAACACATAAATTTGGAACCCCATATGTTTGGTAGAATGAATTGTTAAACCCGAGTTTATGTAGTATATATTTGTTGATCCCGAATTTATATAGTTTATGTTTAGATGTATTGAGTCACGATTTTAAATCATATGTATTTATATAACCTAGATTTGATAGAGGAGTTTCAACATTAGTTTTGTTTAATTTTTTTAAAGGGCTAATAGACCTTCACATTTTATTGTTTAAAACCCATAGTTCAAGAAAGTCAAACCCCGAATAATTAACTCTACCCCTTCTATCAAACACCCTATTGAATCTAAAAACTTAAAACGGTTATGTTAGAGTAAATTTAATCTCTTAATATATTTTCTAACGAGTTTTTATTTTGCGGAAATTAGATGGCAAGTGGTGGGAGAGGAAGCTGGGATACAATATGGTCCATTTCCAGTGCCCAAAGGAGGATTACCAATAAAAGTAATCCCAATGAAGAAGAAGAACATTGCTTAAAAAATTCATGGAATTCTTGGAGCTGAAAGCAACTTCCTTGAAGCTAGCCCTTTCTTTTAACCATTTCTAATTGCATTTGAGAATCCTTTGTATTACTTTTTTTGTAAAGTAACTCAAATGATTTATTTTTTTTTGTCTGGTTTGTCATTATTGTCAAAGCAGCCCCAAAGTTCAATTTGTTCATATTCAATTCTAATTGAATATGTGAATGTGAAGGAAAATTTTGAGGATGAAATGTGATTGGTGTAGATGAAGAATGAGGTTGCTTTCGTTTTGCTTAGAGATTCTTGAGCTCTACCTCCTTGGTGGACTTAGCTTAGCTGTACTAAGCAATAATAACTCGAAAAACGGTGTCCTTGTTTGAGACATATAACATCAATGTACGGTGTGTACCCTAGAATTCCACGTTCAGCTATGTCTGAGCGCCAAAATCATAAGCCTTTGTAAATTATCAACAATGACCAATTCAATTGAGTTCTGAAAATGAGTGTGAGATTTTGTAGTTTTTGGAAGAATATTTTTCTTTTCACACACATAAAAAACAACATATATGTCATTATTTCAAAGATTAGTAACCCCACCAAAACTTATTAGTTAAAAAATTGATGTATTTCATAAATATCTTTACCGTGAAATTACAATTTTGGTTATTTTCAAAATTATATCTATTTGATCCCATGTTTACAAAACTGATATTTTAACCTTTGATTTTTTCTTGAACAATAGAAAATAATTTATACCAAGCTATTGGGCTACTGTAAATTTAATACATGGAACATTATTATTTGAGGAGGAAATATTACACGAGTTTGGATTCATGATCTCCTACTTTAATACCGTGTCAAATAATTGGGTTATATCGATATATAGCACATAAATAACAAAAATAGATAACAACATATCTAGACTATTTATAATAAATAATTCCTTAAATGTTAAGAATCTAAAATATTTACAATCATAGACCATTTTTGTTATAAGTCAACATTTAATAAAGACATAATAATTTTTAAAAAAATTAAACATGGAAAGACATAAATTATACTTATATATGGAACATGTATTTATAATAATATTTTATATCTTCATCTAATTATTATTTTTTTTTGAAATTTTTTCCACTATTCTATTACAAAAAATAGAACTGATAAGTAAGCACCCAAAAAAAAAAATAGAAATGATAAGTAGCATCTTTCATTATAATATTTATAAATAACATACAATATGTAGAACAAATAAAAATACAATAAACAATATAGTGGGATTATATACAATACAATAGAAATATATATGATGAGTATAAAAACAAAAGAACTTAATTACACTTGTAAAAGAAAAAAATATATATAATATTTTATATACAAGAAATTTGATTATCCAAAATATATTTTAAAGACTTATTATTTTCATATGGATAGAAATATGTAAATAAATAATGTAGGATGAAAAAATTGATATTAAATTAATAATATCTCATATAACTAAAAAATATAATATGGATTATTAATATACAAAGTATACATGAATTATTTGTTTTATTCTATATATAATTATTAATATACAAGGTATATCTGTACAATATTCAACACATGAAAAATATTAGTTTCTTTTGAAATCTCATAATAAAATAAAGGGTAAAATGTAAATAAGCACTGTAGTTTTTGCCAAATGCATGAACACCCCTTTTGATTTGAAATGGCAAATCATACCCTTGTGGTTCTAAATTATCTTAATGAGACCCTTCCCCTTCAACGCCATTAATTTTCTTTTAGCCATAACTTCTTCGTTTGAACTCTGATTTGGATGATTCAAGATGTTTTGGAATTTTCATTTCGGGCTGTAAGTTATGCTCAATTCAAAACTTCTAAATTATTAGTAACAAAAACGTTAATGGTGTAAATCATACGTAGTATTTTGATGATAATAAACTATTTTATTTATTTACAATTTTGAAGTTTTGAATCCACCATAAATTAGAGCATGGAATGAAAATTCCAAAACATCTTGAATCATACAAATCAGAGTTTAAACGAAGAAGTTATGGCTACAAGAAAATCGATGCCGTTGAAGGGGAGGATTCTCATTGGAATAATTTGGAACCACATGGGTCTGATTTTCCATTTTCAAACCACAAGGGGTGTTCATGGATTTGGAAAAAACTATAGGGGGCTTATTTGCATTTTAAAACTAAAATAAAATATAAAATTATCAGTGTATATTAAAAATCACACTAAGAGAATAAAAAAAATATATTATGTTGTGGGTGTGAAATTACATCAGTACACATGGATTTTCTTAACTTGATTAAGGAATACACAACCAACATGTCTATGTCACATGGAAAGATAAAGCTACGTCACCTGGGAGGCTACGTCTACGTCATCCTGGGAAGGTACGTCTACATCATCAAATAAGGCAACATATCTAAAAGCAAGAAACTACATTATACGAGTATCCAACTGAAAGACGACATGTGGCATAACCAACACGCGATATGTCATTCGAAAGCAACATATGACCCAATCCCGACGCGACACGTGGCACGATGATGTCATCAACCTCTTCTTCTATAAATAGGAGAAGAAATCATTAGGTAACTAATTTCTACTACAATATTATCTGGCACACTAGCTCTGCTGCTCTGACTTTAGCAACGAAGAATGTTAGGCCAGCACCACCAGTGTCGGCTTCGTTTCCTGTGCAGGTACATACATTGCTCATCATCTACTCAATGCACCCCGCCTATGCAGCACTTCCAGTGCAGCGCGTTACCTCCGACTCGTCTCATATTCTAAATTTGTTGCATATGTGGAACCTCTCCATTTTTACGCAACAATATACTACATTAATATGTAAGAATAATATCAATGTGTAGAAATATACAACGTAAGTTAAAAAAAAAATTATTCTAGTAAAAAATAAAATTGACAAAATATATAAAAAATTACTTGCGTAAAAAAATATTAAAAGTTGGGATTGTTTATAAATATAAATTACTTAAGAATATATATCAAACAGTAAAATATAATGTGATAAAAGTATACATTATAAATTTAAAAAATAAATAGGAAGTAAAATATAAAATTTACTCAAGAAAAAGTAAAATATAATTTGACTATAAAATTTGGAAAATAAAGTGGCGTAGTGTTGATTTAGTTTTTTTTTAATAAATATTATGAAAATATATTAAGAAACCATTTCTGAAATTTTTAAATGATACATTAAATACAAGATAAAACATAAAACCAAAATAAAAATAAAAATATAAAAGAAACAATTATTAATGAGCTCTGTTGTGGGTGAAATTATATCAGTACATGTGGAATTTCTAAAAGAATGCACAATCGACATGTCTACGTCACCTGGACAGAAAAAACTACGTCACCTATGAGGCTACGTCTATGTCGTCTGGGAGGCTACGTCTACGTCGCCTAGGAAGGTACGTCTACATAGTCCCGAGAGTCTACGTCTACGTCATCTAATAAGACTACGTATCAAAGTCCAAGAAACTACATTATATTGATATCCAATCAAACGATGACACGTGGCATGACCAACAAGTGACACGTCGTCAGGAAGCAACACGTGGCCCAATCCAAACGCGACACGTGGCACGATGATGTCATCAAACTCCTCTCATATAAATAGGAGAAGAAATTCATTCATTAGGTAACTAATTTCTACTACAATTCTCTCCTGGCACACTAGCTCGCTTGCACCGACTTAAGCATCGGAGGGTGTTAGGCCGGCACCACACCTGGTGCTCTCTTTATTTCCTGTGCGGTACATGCAGGCTCATCAACTACTTAGCATATCACCTACGCAGCACCTCTAGCGCAGCGTACTACATCTGACTCGTCCCATACTATTAGTTCGTTGCTTACGTGGAAGCTATCCATTTTCTAGCAACAACATTTGGCGCCGTCTGTGGGGAAAGAGTATATAACTAAGTGCTCTACCATTGAAGATGAGTCGAAGAAGTCAACACGGTGATGATTTGGATGACGATGAGAACCGTAATCCTCGTAATACGAGATATCAAACTCGTAGCAATAGAGAACGACAACAACAAGCTGACGAAAATCGAGAAGTGGTAAGGGTTGCGCCTGTGCCAGACAGAAGGGTAGAGGCCTTGGAAGAGCAAGTTCGGGGTGTGAATCGAGATCTTGCAAAAGTGCTAGAGATACTCACTCAAAGGTCGGATCACCAAGCTCCCGCTGACAACCAAGATTTACGATCGAAGAAAACAAAAGAAAAAGAACCTATAGAAGGGGTTGCAGAGTCGCGAAATCACGAGAAGGGTGGTTCGAAGGGGAAGTCGAGGCTACATACTCGGGACACTTCTCCTTCTTCCAATAAGTCTTCTCCCAAGAGGCATCCTAGCATGAAAGGAAGGTCTGACCTTAGAGAAGTGCTCAACGAAAAAAGAAAAGCACAAACTAGTATAGCAAGGTCTACTGCTGAAAGTTCACAACCTTGGGCACCGGAGTTAAAGAAGCTCCAAGATGAGCTTGGTCATATGAAGAAAGAGTACCGTGGAAAAGCTCCTCTTGTGTTAGAAGATCTCCTTGAGCAAACCGAACCACCATTCACAGATGACATCATGGAGGTAGAGCTTCCTACTAAGTTCAAAATGCCAACAATGGCAACTTATGATGGTTCAAAAGACCCGGTTGAGCATGTTGATACATTTCGGACCTGGATGGAGCTCCAGGGAGTCCAAGATGCTATCAAATGCAGGGCATTTCCTCTTACACTAGGGGTCCGCCTGGCGTGGTATAGGCAGCTCAAGCCAAGATCTATCTCTTCATTTAAAGACCTTACTCGGTTTTTTGTAACTCAATTCCTCGGTGGAAGAGATCATAAAAAACCAGCCACACACCTTTTGACCGTGCGTCAGAAATCGGGGGAAAGTCTTCGAGATTATGTTGTGAGATTCAACAGTGGAAGCATTGAAAGTTGAAGGTTACGCGATGACATAGCTCTAACCGCAATGATGGCTGGATTGAAAGACGAAAAGTTTTTATGGTCCCTAGGCAAAAAGACTCCTGCTACTTATACAGAGCTCATCTCAAGAGCACAGAAATATATGAGTGCGGGAGAATTACTTAGTGCAAGAAAAGCTCCTGGATGAAGGGGGGAAGTAGTAAACATCTTGAGCACAAAAGAAAAGATCGAAAGAGAAAAACACAACTCGAAAGGATGGCCCAGTGCAGGGGACGAGAAAAGAAGCAGGACGAACAACGAATCGTGGAGCGGGGTAATCCTGTGACCAAGTTCAAGAAGTACACCCCTACTACTATCCCAGTTAACAACTACTAATGGAGATTCAAGACAAAAATTTGGTTAGGTGGCCACCAAGGATGAAGGCAGGGTCGAATAAGAGGAATAAAGATAAATATTGCCTCTTCCATAAGGACCACCAGGACATACCACCTCCGACTGTTTTGACCTCAAAGAGGAAATTGAAGCTTTAATTCAAAGGGGGTACCTAAAGGAGTTCGTGATGAGAAGGGAAGAAGGACAACGCGAAGCTCGATCTGAACGAAAAGACCAAGACAGAGGTGGTCAAAAATCTTTGGGTGGTGACATAAGAACTATTTTTGGTGGACCAGCTGGTGGAGAGTCAAGTAGAAAAAGAAAGGCGAGCGCTCGAGAAGCGAGTCACGCCCCACCCAGATTCGAGGTTTTTTCTACTTCTACAATGTCTGGTCGAAAGGCAAAGATAAATTTCGATGAAGAAGAAGTGGTTGATATCCATCAGCCTCATAATGATGCCCTTGTGGTGATAATTATTGTGGCAAACTTAAGAGTACATCGGGTCCTGGTGGATGGAGGTAGCTCGGTAGATGTACTTTCTCTCAGCGCTTTTGAGAAGTTGGGAATTGGGAGAGAGAAATTGAAAAGGAGTTCAGCACCCTTGGTGGGATTCGGAGGAGAGCAGGTCATCCCTGAAGGGAGTATTGAATTGCCAGCCACTTTCGGAGAAGAGCCCAACACCGTTACTAAAATGGTGGAATTCGTAGTGGTCGATCGCCCATCAGCATACAATATCATATTGGGGAGACCTACCATCCATGCTCTTAGGGCCGTACCTTCGACTTACCATCAAATGATGAAATTCCCTACTTCATGCGGGGTAGGAGTAATAAAAGGGGAGCAAAAGGTCTCCCGAGAGTGTTATTACACAGCCATGAGGGGTGCTACGCCAGTAAACATGATCACAGTTGAACAAACCGAAGAAGAGATGCAGTCCACCACAGCTCACTTAGTTGAGGAAGCAAAGCAACCACACTTGGCAACTATGCCAAAAGAACTGCAACAAAGAGCGACACCCATTGAAGACCTGGAATCTGTCCCACTTTTAGACGAAGAAAAATGTGTTAAAATCGGGACAAGACTGGGGGAAGAACAGAGAGAGAAACTTATCAATTTCTTGAAAGAAAACATCGATGTTTTCGCCTGGAGCCATGACGATATGCCTGGCATTGACCCAAAAATCATGGTTCATCGACTGAATGTAGATCACACTTATCGACTGTTAGACAAAACGTAGAGTTTTCGACCAGGTCGAACGATGTTATAGCCAAGAGGTAGGAAAACTTTTAAAAGTGGATTTTGTCTGATGAAGTGCACTATCCAGATTGGCTCTCTAATGTCGTGTTAGTCAAAAAAGCGAACGGAAAATGGCGGGTATGCATAGATTTTACCGACCTCAACAAAGCATGCCCAAAGGATAGTTTTCCTCTACCTCGAATTGATCAGCTGGTAGATGCAACAGCAGGACATGAGATGATGACTTTCATGGATGCATACTCAGGCTATAATCAGATCAAAATGTACGAACCTGACCGGGAGAAAACGTCGTTTGTGACAAGTCAGGGGCTTTTTTGCTACAAGGTTATGCCGGTTTGGGCTAAAGAATGCGGTGCAACCTACCAACGAATGGTGAATAAAATGTTCACAAGGCGATTGGTAGGAACATGGAAGTCTATGTAGATGACATGTTGGTCAAGAGCCTGAACGCACCAACATACCTTGGACTTAAAAGAGGCATTTGATGTGCTAAGAAGGTACCAGATGAAACTTAACCCGGACAAATGCGCATTTGGAGTAACTTCAGGAAAATTTCTTGGGTTCATGGTCCACCAAAGAGGGATTGAGGCGAATCCCGACAAGTTGAAAGCTGTTCTGGACATGGAGTCCCCAAAGAACCTTAAGCAGCTACAAAGTCTTAATGGCAAAATAGCTGCACTGAACAGATTTGTATCCAGGGCAACTGATAAATGTTTACCTTTCTTCAAGATTCTTCGGAAGGGATGCAAGTTTGAATGGACGGAGGAGTGTGAACGTGCCTTCCAAGAGCTGAAACAATATATGAGCTCCGCACCTTTACTCTCCAAGCCCGTCATAGGTGAAGAATTATTGCTATACTTAGCAGTGTCCGAGACAGCAGTAAGTTCAGCCTTAGTAAGAGAAGAAGGTGGAGTCCAACTACCTATCTACTACACCAGCAAAGCTATGCTGGATGCTGAGACTCGGTACCCTCGAATGGAAAAATTGGCACTGGCCTTAATAACTTCAGCTCGAAGGTTGAGGCCATACTTTCAAGCACATGAGATAGTAGTTCTGACAAATCACCCACTAAGACAAGTTTTGCAGAAGCCAGAGACGTCAGGTCGTTTGATGAAGTGGGCAATTGAACTTAGTGAGTACGACATTCAGTACAAGCCCAGAACTGCAGTTAAAGGACAAGTTGTAGCTGATTTCATAGCAGAGCTCACACCAGAAAAGGAAGAGTTACTTCCTACTCAGATAGAAGTACTTGGTCCAGATAAAGAACTTATCATTCCACAAAGAGAAGAGTCCATTTGGACACTCTATGTGGATGGGTCTTCCAACATGAAAGGTTGCGGAGCTGGCCTTATCTTAGTCTCACCGGACCGAGTCCACATTGAGTATGCTTTGAGGTTTGGTTTTAAAGCTTCCAACAATGAGGCTGAGTATGAAGCCCTTCTAGCCGGATTGCGCTTGGCAAGAAAAGTAGGGGTGACTCGTATCAAAGTGTTTAGCGACTCCCAATTGGTTATCAATCAGATAACAACAGAATATCAGACCAAAGGAGAAAGAATGGCTGCCTATCTAGCCAAGGTAAAAAATCTTCTTTGCACTTTTGAGTGGTGGGAGGTAAATCAAATACCACGTTCACAAAACTCTAACGCCGATTCGTTAGCACGTTTGGCATCCGCTTTATGAGACTGAGTTAAGTCGTACAGTACCAGTAGAGTTTCTACCCAGCTCAAGCATAGATGATTTAGAAGTTATGGATATTGAACAGACATTGCAGTCGACCACCCCTTCCTGGATGAATCCTATCATAAAATTCTTAAAAGATGGGGAGCTACCTCTCGACAAAGCTGAAGCACGAAAACTCCAACGCCGAGCAACCCACTTTATCCTAGAGGGAGAGGTGCTATATAAGAGGGGGTTTTCTCTTCCACTACTTAGATGTCTTCTACCAGAAGAGGCAGACTATGTTATGAAAGAGATTCATGAGGGAGTCTGTGGCAACCATTCAGGAGGAAGGTCGTTAGCTCATAAAATTGTAAGGCGGGGTATTCCTTGGCCCACCTTGAACAAGGATGCCAACTCGTTCGTAAAAAATGTGACCAATGTCAACGTTTTCTTTGTGATCCCAAGACAACCACCTGAATACTTAACAAATGTCACAAGTCCTTGGCCATTTGCTCGGTGGGGGTTGACTTGATAGGACCACTTCCACAAGGAAAAGGTCAAACTAAATTTGCAATTGTAGCGAGTGGATTATTTTACTAAGTGGGGTCAAGTCAAGCCTTAGCTACAATCACCGAACGCAAAACTACCGACTTTATGTGGAGGAGCATAGTTTGCCGGTTTGGTATTCCTTATGCCATTGTCTCTGACAATGGGAAACAATTTGACAACGAGAAGTTCAAGTCTTGGTGCTCGAGCTCGTATTAAGCATTTCAAGTCCTCTCCTGCACACCCCTCAAGCTAATGGTCAAGTGGAGGTCATGGGAATAAAATTATCAAAAAGAACTTGAAGGCCAAACTAGAAGGGTTAAAAGGGCTTTGGGCAGAAGAGCTACCCAATGTGTTATGGGCATACAGAACAACAGCTAGAACCTCTACAGGTGAAACTCCTTTCTCATTAGCATTTGGAGCTGAAGCAGTTGTGCCGGTTGAGATAGGTCTCACTTCCCCAAGAGTGCAACATTTCAATCCAGAGACAAATGAAGAATGTCTAAGGTTAAGCCTTGATCTCCTTGAAGAGCATAGGGAGACTTCCCGTCTCCGTGTTGCTGAGTATAAAAATCGGGTGGCCCGATACTACAACTCCGAGTCAAACCACGCAATTTCAAAGTGGGTGACCTCGTTCTCAGAAAAGTGTTGCCAAATACAAAGGACCCAAATAGCGGGGTCTTAGGACCAACTTGGGAAGGACCATACAAGGTCACTGAGATTGTGAGACCAGGTACTTACAGACTGAAAGACCTCAACGACAAGGCATTACACCATCCATGGAATGCAGAGCACCTCAAGACCTTCTATCAATGATTTCTTTACAATTTCATTTTCGTTCAAGTTATTTCTATAACAATTTCAATTCATTGTAATTTCATTCCAATAAATGAAATAAGAACGTACATTTTCAACTTCATAAATTTATTTGTGATGAGAAGAATCAATGAGGCATAAGCGGAGGCTACCACCAAGTATGGATTTAAGTCTGCGCATAGAACAAGCTACTTCAATAACTAGCAAACTCAAGTAACACTTTAAGTTATAAAGTGACACTTGAGTGGGGGCCTACTACTACTACTTTACTTACTACATGCACTACCACTACGCTTGCTACAACAACAAGAATGAGCGACGAACACAATAAAACTTAAGTTCATTCAAAATTCTAAGTTAATTTTAGGTGCGGGGCTTTGTAGCCACACTTAATTGATAAAACTTAGAAAGAACAAAAACTTAAGTTTATTAAAAATTCTAAGTTCATTTTAGGTGCAGGGCTTTGTAGCCACACTTAATTGATAAAACTTAGAAATAACAAAAACTTAAGTTTATTAAAAATTCTAAGTTCATTTTAGGTGCAGGGCTTTGTAGCCACACTTAATTGATAACACTTAGAAAGAACAAAAACTTAACTAAAAATTCTAAGTTCATTCATAATGCAAGGTTACATAGCCATGTATGATTGACGAGACTTAGAAAATAAATGAAACTGAGAAATGAAAGCAACATGAGATGAATTATTATTTCAGGGTAATAAATAAGAAGATGTGAAGCAACATAAGTTCCAGGAGATATCCTAAACGAAAAGGGAAAGCATGTTAAAAGCAAATAATCCTACCTATATGGAACTAAAAAGGAACACAAATAAAAGCTAAACGAGTTCATCGGTGGACATGCCCCACGAAACACGATAAAACTAAATCGAAAAAAGGCATCATGCAGTCACCCAAAATTTCAATGTCGACATCATCACCGGGCGCATGGCGTGAGAAGGAGGGGGAAGGTTCAAACGCTCCCTAACAAAATTAAGGTTTAAATCTGGAAATCTCTCAAGAACTTCATCAAGCGTTGCATCAACGCCAAGGCTAAAAAGGTAAACCTCCTGGTCTACACCCGATTAACGACTTTAAACATGGTCATCAACTCTTTTTTATCCTCGGTCTTAGCTTTGAGTTGGCTAAAATTGAGCAAGGTGCTTTTGTGCCTGGTTGAAATTTGATCCGAGATTCTCTTCGCTTCGGCTAGTTCAGTCTTCAGCTTCTCATTTTCAACACGCTCTACTTCTAGCAATCGAGCATTCTCAGATGAATTTTCTTCGTGAAGTTTCACCGCTTCTTGAAGACGGGCAATCTCTCTCCCTTGTTGGACACATATCATGTTCATCCTAGCTCCAGCCTAACGAAGACAAAGTATGTTTTTTAGTCACCTGGAGTAAAAAAATGATAAAATAAAAGAGAGCATACCATTAAGTAATCCTCAATGACCAATTCACTAATTCCTGAGTGGGCTTGGAACGTGCACAATCTCGATCAAGCAACAAAACAGTTTGAAACTTTGAGCCGATCGGTCCGACATCTTTCTCGAAAGACTCGTCATTCTCACCATAGTAAATGCGATCGGGGTTGGTAAAAAGGTGTCGAACTTCATGGTGAGAAGAAGGACCCGCACCCAAGCTCGGACTCGTAGTAGTGCAAGATTGCTTGCCAACATCTGACTCACGACGACGCTTTTCAACTGAAGTTTCAAGAAGGCCAGATTGTTTTTTAGTCACTTTCTTTGGAGCCCGACTAGAGTCATCTACGCATTTCTGACGTTTTCTATCGTCAATGTACTTACGAGCTGCCTCACCCGTCATATCTGAAGCAACAACAAGGTGTTAGACTTATGATATGTTATGATGCAATGTAAAAAAAAATATGTGTATACATATAGCAAAGACTCACTGATTTCCTCAACGATAGGTCGAGCGAGGCCTGAAGCGACGAGTGATTGATCTGAAAGAAGGATGGAAGGTTCACGTTGATCAATTGGAACACTTAAGATCCGATTAATTATTTCCTTAGTTGAGTCCCTTAGCGGTGCAATCTCCCAATCTCTCGCTGCAACACAATGGAGAAATAATAAAAATCAAAAGGTAGGAAAAAGCAGTTCGATGAGAAAAGTCCTATCGAAAACCTACCAGAAAAATCGAATGACTTTGGCACACGGTGAGTCCGACTATTTTTAGGAGTTTCGCCAACCAGTCACCACCAACAAAGAACCATTTACTTTTCCAATTTCTTGAAATTGAAGGTTTCCCTACTACTCGATGTTTTCGAAAGTTTAAGTAGTAGATAAACTTATCGTTAGGAAGATTCTTCAATCGATAAAGAGCATACACAGTCTTATAAGTTAATCTTTCTCCACCGCCATAAAGATGCCAAAGAACCCAGAATCCAAGTACAACAATCCATCCGTTTGGCCCAAGTTGAGCAGGTGCTAGCCCAGCCAAAGATAAAACTCTCTGAGGGAAATGATGGAGAGGAAGTCTGACCCCACAATCGAACATTTTCAAATAAAAACCTACTTCTCCGTTAGGAGGGCGATGGATCGCTTCTCCCTCACCAGGGCATCTAAGACTAACAGATAAGGGAATGTCGTAAATCGCTCTAATGCGTTCTAAGTGCCCTACAGTAATGGTAGAAGGATAAGAATCCATCTCAATATCTTGAGAAAAAGAAGAATCATCATCACTAGCACTTTGGTTGGAAACATCATAGGTACTTGAATCAGTCTCTGAACTTGACCCCCCAGAATCCTCCTCGCTCACCGACTGATAACTAGACTCTTCGCTCGACATCCTAAAAGGAAAATGATTCTACTTAGCTACTGTTGAAACAACTACCTAGCTACAATACTTGAGTATACATAAAAAAGGTATGCTAAGAAGAAGATCGTGACGTACCTGAAAAGAGAGGTGGTCTATAACCCTTTAATGAAGCTACACAATATGCAATCCCTCAAGTACACCTACAAAAGAGCATGGAAAATGTATGTAAAAGCGACAGAGAGATGTTCAAAAAAAAAAAAAAAAAAAAAGTCAAAGTCAAAGTCAACGGGTCAAAAGTCAACGGTCGACGGGTCACAGGTCAACTGGTCAAAAGACGGGGTCATGCAATTTTTTACAAGTCTAAGACAAATTATAAATGATAAGGCGTTGATGACAAAACCCTATTGACATAACCCTGATGACAACGCCCTATTGACAAAGCCCCGATGACAACGCCCTATTGACAAAGCCCCGATGACAACGCCCTATTGACAAAGCCCCGATGACAACGCCCTATTGACAAAGCCCCGATGACAACGCCCTATTGACAAAGCCCCGATGACAACGCCCAAAATGACAACACCCGACACAACAAAGGAAGACCACGTTCGCGTCAAAGATTCAAAAAAAAAAAAAAAAAAAAAAAAAAAAAAGTCAACTGGTCAACGTTGACCAGTTGACCAGCGGGTTTGCATTTAACCCGCGGATCGATCCGCGGGTTTGCATTTAACCCGCGGATTGATCCGCGGGTTTGCACTTGGCCCGCGGATCGATCCGCGGGTCTGTAGTTAAAAAAAAAAAAATTTCAAAAGCGTTAAACGCTTTTGACAGCCAAAGCGAAAAAAAAAAAAAAAAAAAAAAAAAAATCAAATTCAAAAAGCTGCTACTGCGTCAGCGTCATGCAAAGTAAAGGTTTTTTTTTTTTTTTAATATTTATTTATTTATTTTTCTTTTATTTATTTAACTTTTTCAATTCTTAATCATTCTCACAATTTTCTTTTCTCTTACCAATTCATCAAACTAATATATAACACTCTAATTCAATTTGATTTTAAGAAATTTCTATTCTTAAATTCAAAGGGGGAATATGTACCTGATGATTGATTCGACGTTTAATCACGGTGTTCTACCACTTTGAGCCTGTGAGATCGCGAATTTGTGAGAAGGAAAAAAGAAGAAGATTTTAAAACTCACCAAGTCTCCAAGTTGTGAGTTATGGGAAATACTGAAGTCTCTTATTAATAGAGATTTAAGGTAATATCTCTAAGATTTGATAATATCTCTAAGATTTGATATTATCTTTAAGAGTTATTATATCTTAACCATTGGATCAAAGCGACGGCTGAGATTACGTCACATATGAAACTTTCAAATCATAGCCCAGCCAAGATAAACAACCCAAGAAAAGATCAATCATGATGATGGTTTTACAAAAAATTATTATTTTTTGCGAGACAGAAAATTTCAAGCTACCAAGCCCCGACACTTGTAAAATTTTCAGAAACTGATAGAAGAATAAATTCCACCCTGAATTAATACTCCCAAGCAATAGTGAACTCACGTCTCAACTCAGCTCGGGAGTAGGGGGCCACTGTTGTGGGTGAAATTATATCAGTACATGTGGAATTTCTAAAAGAATGCACAATCGACATGTCTACGTCACCTGGACAGAAAAAACTACGTCACCTGTGAGGCTACGCCTATGTCGTGCCTGGGGAGGCTACGTCTCACGTCGCCTAGGAAGGTACGTCTACATAGTCCCGAGAGTCTACGCTCACGCCATCTAATAAGACTACGTATCAAAGTCCAAGAAACTACATTATATTGATATCCAATCAAACGATGACACGTGGCATGACCAACAAGTGACACGTCGTCGGAAGCAACACGTGGCCCAATCCAAACGCGACACGTGGCACGATGATGTCATCAAACTCCTCTCATATAAATAGGAGAAGAAATTCATTCATTAGGTAACTAATTTCTACTACAATTCTCTCTGGCACACTAGCTCGCTTGCACCGACTTAAGCATCGGAGGGTGTTAGCCTAGCACCACACCTGCTCTCTTTATTTCCTGTGCGGTACATGCAAGTGCTCATCAACTACTTAGCATATCACCTACGCAGCACCTCTAGCGCAGCGTACTACATCTGACTCGTCCCATACTATTAGTTCGTTGCTTACGTGGAAGCTATCCATTTTCTAGCAACAACAAGCTCTACCCCATTTTCTATAAACTAATCTCTGCAAAAGAGAGGGAGAAGCTTATTATTTATTAATAAAAAGACTAAATCTGTAAATATTTACAAGACTTGATATATTTAAGAAACTATTTCTTACCGAGAGTCTATTCTTGACAATTTTCGTAAAAACAATGAAGCCTTTTAACCCATCAAATAAAAATAAGATTTAATAGCCTTTTCGAATCCCAATAATTCGTAAAAAATCAAAATGTAACGACTCATTGTCAAATAAGACGATAAAAGAAATTTTAGAAAGTAATATTATTTTCAAATAATATTAATGAAGATGGATTCATAAATTGGATAATAAATAAATTCTATTACATGTGTTAATGTATTAATCCTATCAATTGTAATTAGTTGAGAGTTAGTTAGAAGGTTGTTAGTTGGTTAGTCTTTTATTCTTTGTATAAATACATTATTGAGAAATTAATAAAGATATCTCTTCCATTATTACAATTTCATGATAAAATGGTATCAAAGCAAATAATGGAATTTTGAGTCATTTTTTTCCCTTTTAGGCGTTGAAGTTTGAGCTTTACACTAAATTCCTTCTCTTTTCCTCTATCTGATCAAAATGTCTTCCTTCTTCTCTTCGATGAAATCATCCCTCTCTTTCAAATTTCTTCATCCAAATTCTTCTGATTATTGAAAGAATTCTTGAAAATTTCTATCTCTTCTCTTCAGAAGATTGATCTTCGTTATCTTGTTGTTTTGGATTTCTGAATTTCTTGTTCTTAATTGATTAAAATGGCTTCTGGTTCTTCTGATGTTCATGCTCCTCCATCGGTTGTTGCTGCTCAAAAGGAAATGGAGAATTCCTCAAATCCATATCATCTTCATCATGTTGAATCCACTTCTGCTATAATTGTTACTCAGGTACTTAATGGAGATAATTATGCCTTGTGGAGTAGATCTATGTTGAAGGCTCTCTTGGTGAAGAATAAATTAGGTTTTATAAATAGATCAATTCTTCGTCCCGCTTCCTCTGATCCAATGTTTGAGCCTTGGATTCGTAACAACGATATTGTCTTTTCTTGGATAGCTAATTCTTGCATCAAAGAGATTTCAGGAAGTGTGATTTATTCTCAATCTGCCAGAGCTATTTGGCTTGATTTGAAAGAATGATACTCACAGCAAAACGCTCCTCGAATTTTTCAGTTGCGATGAGATTTGGTGAGTTTATCTCAAGGACAGCTCTCAATTAGTGCTTATTTTACAAAAATGAAGACAATTTGGGAGGAATTAGTAGATTTTTGCCCTGGTTGTAGTTGTGGTAACTGTGCTTGTGTAGGTATTAAAGCCTTAACAGATTATTATCAGTTGGAGTATATAATGGCTTTCTTAATGGGACTCAATGATTCTTTTGCCCAAATCAGAGCCCAAATACTTCTTACTGATCCTCTTCTGTCTATCAACAAGGTATTTTCTCTTATTCTTCAAGAAGAAAAACAACGAACAATTACTCAAGCTCTTGCATATTCTGTTCCTGGAACCGAATCTATGGCTTTCGCTACTCAATCTCTTGGCCGTTATCCCTCAAGACAGAGGCGTGACAAACCAATTTGTACTCATTGTAATTACACTAGACATACCATTCAGAGATGCTACAAGCTTCATGGTTATCCACCGGGTTATAAACCAAAGCAACACAATTTTCAGAATTCAGTGCAAAAATTTGATAGTCCTGGTCTACTTCCTACTCCACCAAATGTGAAACCCATTGAGGCTTTTAGAAACACAATTTGGAAAACCCATTAAGGCTTTTAGGTAAGACAATGCTCCTGAGCTCCTTTTTCATGATTTCTTTGGAAGAAAAGGTGTTGTACATCAATTTTCATGTGTTGAATGTCCTCAATAGAATTCAATGGTTGAAAGAAAACACCAACACCTTCTTAATGTAGCCCGAGCATTGTTTTTCCAATCTAAAGTTCCAATAGCTTTTTGGGGAGATTGTGTGCTCACTGCCACCTTCATTATAAATTGTATTCCTTCAAAACTTCTAAAAGGTTTAACTCCTTATTCTCTTTTATATAATACAGAGGTTGACTATTCCTTTTTTAAAGTTTTTGGAAGTCTTTGTTTTGCCTCCACTTTATCATCTCACAGAACTAAGCTTCAACTTAGAGCCATAACTTGTATTTTTATAGGATATCCTCCAAATTTTAAAGGATATCGTCTTTATGACATTGTGTCTAAAAGTTTCTTCATGTCTAGGGATGTAGTTTTTTATGAAACTATTTTTCCATTTCATTCTATTCCTCATATCAATGATTCTATTGACCCTTTTCCTGATTTGGTCCTTCCACATTCTTTTGATCCCATTATTCAACCATTTTCTAATCCAACTTTACCATCAGATTCAATTTCTTCTTCTCATTCCTCTCACCCTTCTCAATCAGTCTTGGTTCCTCATACAGAATCCATTTCTTCTCCAGATTCTGTTTCACCAATTCCCCACATTTCTGATTGTTAGGCTTGAGTGGAGCCAAATCAACTAATTAATATCAAGCCCATATTGATGTTCAATTGGAAGCCCATATTAAGTGGTTTTGACCCAAATCTAAGTCAAAGGTCCATTACTCTACTAATTATTCTTTAACGTTTATTTTTTGTGCTGGTGTATGGTCCTTAAATTTGGAATGTGCAAATTGGCCATCTAACTTTGCAAGTATCAAAGGTTGGAGCGGTGGTTTATCATCACACGCAAGTCCAGGTAGGTTTAACTTTTATGCTTATAAATAGAATGGCCAATTGTGGTTTTATTCTTGACGAGAGTTCAAAACGTCCTAGTGACAGAGTGATGGCTTCACTGCCTCTCACCATGAGAGGCAATTAAGGTTTATTTAGGGTTTGTTCATATTGAGAGAAAATAGAGAGGGGGCAACCGTTTGGATAGATTCTCAAAGGTTATGTATAATTGTGAGCAATTATACGCTCTTTATCTTTCGCCTCATTGATGTAATCTTCAACTTTATAGTGGAACTTGCAGAGTCACCAGAAGACAGGACGTACCAATTGGGAACCTGTATAAAATCTCTGGTGTCGTGTTATTTCTCTACTTTATTATTTATTCTTGTGTTGCTATCTATCGTTCTTCGATTAGGGAGTTTAAGGTTTGACAAACCCTTCAAATTTCCAAAAATTGGTATAAGAGCTTCAGGTTTCGGGGACTTGTGTTAGAGATCGATGGTTAGCAAAAAGAATATTGGGATTGAAAAATTTGACCGTTCATATTTTTCATTCCGGATGATGCAGATTGAGGATTACTTTTGTAAGAAATTGCATCTTCTGTCGTTGGGAGAGAAGCCAAAGGACATGAAGCATGAAGATTGGAAAAAATCGGTGAGGTCGTTGACCTTGTTAATTATTGTTGTCAATTATATGAGTTCTACAAAAAGTGAAAAATCGGAGAGTTTTTTATGTTCCCTCGAATCGGAGGGGTGAGCCAACAACGCAGGAAAAGACAGTTAGCTCCTAATCCATCAGTTCATGGGGATGAAACAGTTGGGAGAATCTGGAAGCGCTCAGAAAGTAGCCTCAACTGACAGACAAGATAGCGAACTGGTGAAGTTGTTCGAGGGAAATAATGCACTTTTGACTGGGTTTAGAGTCAATGTGGGTGTAGACGTTGGAGATGAAATCTCCGTTTTGACAACCGGTTTGAATGCACACATGTCAAGCCATTGGTTGAATTTGTTTTTGGGAATTTGAGGGGTTTTGCAAACCCTAAACTCCCATTAACACAAGAACGATGAATATTATTGCAACAAAGAATATAAATAAAAGCAAGAGAGAAAACGAAACCAGAGATTTTATACAGGTTCCCAATTGGTACGTCATGTCTTCTGCAAACTCTGCAAGTTTCACTATAAAGTTGAAGATTACAACAATGAGATGAAAAATAAAGAGCGTATAATTGCTCACAATTATACATAACCTTTGAGAATCTATCCAAACGGTTGCCCCCTCTATATTTTCTCTCAATATGAACAAACCCTAAATAAACCTTAATTGCCTCTCATGGTGAGAGGCAGTGAAGCCATCACTCTGTCACTAGGACGTTTTGAACTCTCGTCAAGAATAAAACCACAATTGGCCATTCTATTTATAAGCATAAAAGTTAAACCTACCTCGACTTGCGAGTGATGATGAACCACCGCCTCCAACCTTTAATACTTGCAAAGTTAGATGGCCAATTTGCACATTCCAAATTTAAGGACCATACACCAGCACACAAATTAAACCTCAAAGAATAATTAGTAGAGTAATGGACCTTTGACTTAGATTTGGGTCAAAACCAATTAATATGGTTAGTATCTATTTGGGATTCCAATTGAACATCAATATGGGCTTGATATTAATTAGTTGATTTGGCTCCACTCAAACCTAACAATCTCCCACTTGGAGACAAATCAAGCATCTTCAACTCCCACTGCATCAACAGTTCATCAATTGCTTGGAACGTCAAGGCTTCAACCTGCAAAACCCCTCAAATTCCCAACAACAAGTGGTATCAGAGCCATACCCCGACCCTAATGATGTGGGTGGAATCCTCAGGTGTCGAACAAAGTGAGTTGCCTTGAAGACCCGATCCGTGGTGGGCTCTATCAGACAGGTGATATACTTCGAAAAAAGGAGGTTGGCCTGGATAGATTGGACGGATGTGTAGGACCGAATGGCAACACTAGAGGGAGGGTGAATAGGGTTGCTTTAAAAAATTTATGAATTTATAAATCGAATTTTGAAACAATAAAGTTTTTCGAATCGATTAAATAAATTACCAATTAACGAGCTCAAGTTACAAACTTATGAATTAATTGAACAAATAATATTTCTAATCAAGATTGATGCAAGCAATTTATTAGCATGAGCAAAGAATTGCAAAACAATAAAACAAAACAAGCGAAAAATAAAAGTTTAGGGAAAGAAGACACCGAAGATTTTTATAGTGGTTCGGCAAGCCTACGTCCACTCCCCAAGGCTCCTCCTTGAGATTTTCACTATCACCAATTCTCTTGCGGGTGAGAATCAAACCGGTACAATCTCCCTCTTTAATTTCACAGGAAAAAGAGAAAACCCCGATCCTTTTCACTGGTTCAGGATCTAACCAATTTCTTTTTCACACCCCAAGGTGTTCCCACACCTTAATACAAATCCCAATGAATTTGAATTAAAAAGAAACCTCACAAATCCTCTCAAATAGAAGATAAACAAATTTTGTACCGTTTGAAAAATTACAAATTCCTCACACAATTAAATCACTCACAAAAGTAACAAGCAAATTAAGGTTGAATGAGAGATTTGAATGATGGAGCACTTGGGAATTATTTGGCAGCAAGATGGAGCAGATTTGAGAGTATTGGTTGCTGTTTAGATCTGAAAAAAAAGGTTAAAGAATAGCCAAAATTGTGTTTTAGCTCCAGGACAGATCTGCACCGTTGATGGGCTTTATTTTATCCAAGGGCTGAAAAAATAGGATGAAAAAATGGGATAAAAAATGACCAAAAACAGAAAAGGAGCTTCAGCTGCGTCAGCCTTCGTCAAGCCCAGTCGCGCGGCTGCGAGTGTCACGCACGCGCGCGTTTAAACCAATCCAGAGCCGTCCTTGCAGGCGCGTGTAGCTCACGCAATTGTCTGGCGCGTAGACCGCTTCCCAGCAGCAGCTTTATCTCTATTTTTTTTTTAAATTTTAAATCTTCCGCCACGTGTCGCCTCCCTGTTCGTTTGGGTTATATATTTCAAAATTCAAATGGAATCCACATGTTGCCTTCTGATTCGTCCATTTGCGTGCGTCAGCGTCAACCTCCTTTGTCTGTCAACGCCCCGTCATCTCTCTTGTCCACGTGTCATCATGTGATTCGTTCTCCATTGCCACGTCATCGTCCACGTGTACTACCACGTCATCCAAAATGTGACCGTTTGAAGTGCCACGTCATCAATATTTGACCGTTTGACTTTGCCACATCATCCATTTTGCCACGTGTCAAATTCTTATTCGTTCTTTTTGTCCACGTCACTTGATGATGTCATCCGAGATGTGTATTTGATTCCAAACTTCTTTTGTTCATAACTTCTTCGTTTGGACTCCGATTTAGCCGATTCAAAATGCGTTGGAATCCTTGTTTCGAGCTCTACAACATAGACACTTAAAAGCTTCGAAACCATCAGTATAAATTTGGTTTGTTATCATCAAAACATTAGGTATGATTGAAGCCCAAAAAGCTAACAAGATGGAGGGGAGGCTTGGTGGATATTTGTTCGAGGAGAGGATTGTTGAGGGCGAACAAAATCCCACATCGGTTAGAGAAGGGGATGATCATAGGAATATAAGGGGAAGGGCACATCTCTATTGGTATGAGGCCTTTTAGGTGAAACCAAAAAGAAAGCCATGCGGGCCTAGGCCCAAAGTGGACAATATCATATCAATGTGGAGGTGTGGAGGCCCGATGTCCCCTTACACTGATTATCCTATTCAGGAAGCTGCTGCTATTATACCACATAACTCTCTTATTCGAAGAAGTTCTAGGTCCATTCATCTTCCTTCCTACCTTCAAGATTACCATTGTAATCTTCTTCAAAATAATCCTATCAATTGCACTACACTATATCCTCTTACAGATTCACTTTCTTATACACAACTCTCTCCTTCTCATGCTTCTTTTCTTATGAATGTGTCTTCTCACATTGAGCCACAATTTTACCATCAAGCTATTAAATTTGACCATTGGAAAAAGGCAATGAAGGTTGAGCTTGATGCCGTGGAGGATACTAAAACTTGGTCCATTGTGTCTCTTCCAAAAGATAAACATTCCATTGGTTTTAAATGGGTGTATAAGATAAAATTTCTTGTTGATGGGAGTATTGAAAGATATAAGGCACGTTTAGTGGCTAAGGGGTATACACAACAAGAAGGATTAGACTTCTTTGATACTTTTTCTCCGGTTGTAAAACTAGTTACAGTGAAAACTTTATTGACTCTTGCAGCCATTAAACAATGGTCATTAGTTCCATTGGATGTGAACAATGCTTTTTTAAATGGAGATATTTTTAAAAAAGTGTATATGGATTTGCCACAGGGATATTTACATTCTGTTTTACCGAATCAAGGAGAGAAACTTGTTTGCAAGTTACATAAATCTATATATGGTCTCAAACAAGCTTCACGTCAATGGTTTTCTAAGTTTACAAAAGTTCTTCTTTTACATGGATTTGTTCAATCAAGATCTGATTATTCCTTATTCACTAAAGGAAAGGATCATGACTTTATTGCACTTTTGGTATATGTTGATGATATCATCATAGCAAGTTCTAATGTGGCTGTTGTCAATGATCTTAAACTGTTTCTTAATACTCATTTTAAGCTCAAAGATCTCGGTCAATTGAAGTATTTCTTAGGCCTTGAGGTAGCCCGTTCTTCTTTGGGTATTTCTATTTCACAACGACATTATACTTTGCAATTTCTAGAGGATTTAGGTTTTTTGGCTTCCAAACCATATTCTATTCCTATGGATCCGACTATTAAGCTATCCAAAGATAATGGTGTTTTATTGACAAATGCTTCCTTATATAGACGATTTGTTGGCCGGTTATTATACTTGACAGTAACTAGGCCTAATATTACATTTGCGGTTCATCAACTTAGCCAATTTGTTACTCAGCCACGCCAACCACATTTAGATGTTGTTCATCTATTACTTCATTATTTGAAAAGCACCCCCAGACAGAGTTTATTCTTTTCTGCCACATCTTTTTTGCAAATTCGTGGTTTTACGGATGCTGATTGGGGGACATGTATTGACACATGAAGGTCTATTACTGGATTTTGTGTTTTTATAGGGGATTCTTTAGTTTCATGGAAGTCCAAGAAGCAACAAACGGTTTCTCGTTCATCAGTCGAAGCGGAATATCAGGCCTTGGCTGTTACAGTGGGTGAAGTTTTATGGCTTATGCAATTGCTCAATGATTTTCATATTTCTTCTTCTACTGTTGTTTTATTTTGTGATAACCAAGCAATTATTCACATTGCTTCTAATCCCTCTTTTCATGAGAGGACAAAGCATGTAAAAATAGATTGTCACTTTGTTCGGGATCGTATTACGGACTCCACTGTATGTTTATTGCCTATCCGGACTACAAACCAACTAGCAGATGCTTTCAGAAAGTCATTACCTGCTACTAAACTCAAGCTTTTGTTATCCAAGATGGGTTTTTTAAATTTACATAGTCCATCTTGAGGGGGTGTATTACATGTATTAATGTATTAATCATATCAATTGTAATTAGTTGAGAGTTAGTTAGAAAGTTGTTAGTTGGTTAGTCTTTTAGTCTTTGTATAAATACATTATTGAGAAATTAATAAAGATATCTCTTCCATTATTACAATTTCATGATAAAAAATTCCCTCTCTTTATAAGAGTATTTGATAACTTCTCAAACCTTAAAATTAAAACTACAATTTTAATTTGATATTTTTGGATGATGTTCATCGTCTCGTTCTTACGATTCCAATGCAACTAACGGCTCATCATTCTGAGTTCTGGTGAATGAGTTATGACCATTTTAGTTTAGTGGCATTTTTCGTAATTAATGGAACTCGGGATGCAACCCTAAAATCATCTCCTCCCTTCTTCATTTTTCCGAAAATCAGCCCCCATTTATCATATTTTCTCCAATTTCCTCCCAAATGAAATTCCCAAGAGTATTTTTGGCATAGCTCCCTCATCCGAACTCCCATTTGCACAAGTAAGCTATCTATTTTTATCATTTTTTTTGTTATCTTTCCATTTAGAATAATTTTGTAGTAACACAACTTCAGTAGAAAAAGTTATGAGCCAAAAACACTTTGAACCTATTATGTTTTTCTTCAATACTTGATCGATTTACTTCGTATATTTTTTGTATAGCTGTAGAACGGCTCTTCCTTGCATTGGGTAATTGTTTGATGAAGTTTGAGAAACGTTTCTTCAAATTTCAAGAAGGGTTGTGGTTGTGAAAGGAATAATTTGAGAAATTTTTACAAATTCTTCAAGGTGAGTAAATGAATAAATTGGTTTATTGTGTTTTGGGGAAACCCGACTTATTAACTATTGATTGGATATAAGAAACATGTATTTTTGGATGTTTAGATTGATGTTCTAATGATATTTTAGATGTTTTTGGTTGTTGATTTTTCCGTAAAAAATTGTGCGAAAAGTATGAATTTGATGTGGTAATTGGTGGCAGATTTTGGTGATCTTTTGGATAATGTTTTTGGTGATTTAGTGGCTGTTTTTAGGATGTTTATGTGTTAATTAGTTGCTGGATTTTCTAGAAAATGACGTAAAAAAATGTAGTTACGAAGTGGGTTAAGGCTAGTTATGAACGAGATTGATTGGGTGTTGGATTTAAATGATTTGTTATGTTTTTGGGAGATTATGATGAGTTTTTGGATTGAGTTAAGAGCTTATGGTTTTGATTTTGGTTAATAATAATTATTTTACGAGCTTTTATGAGAATTTTAGTTGTGTTGTCGGTTTGAAAGATTAACTAATTTGTTATGCTTATTTTATTTTGTATTAAAATTGCATGTGTATGACTGTGTGGGAGGTTCATATTGATTAATGCGTAAATCAATATTGAATACAATGTAGGTTCACATCAAGTAGGGTCATGCTTAATGAAGAATATGTCATAAATATTATTTTTGTAATGCATTGCTTAAATAATCTTTTTACAAGGCAGGTTCATTTTATGTACTAGCTATATATAAAAGAGAATATGCACAAAAGTTTAAATTGTGAAAAATTGTGTTTAAACTATTACGAGTAGGTTCGCTCAATACTTGGGGGTATTGAGAAGAATGCCAAGTGTTTGTGATTAAGAATTATTGAGATGTAACTTGTGAGTTATATGTGAGATTTTTAGTTGGAAGTTGTTGAGAATATAGTTTGGAGTTCAGGTACTAAGAAGAATACCAAGTGTTTGATGAATATGGAAAATTTATAGCAATTGTAACTTGAGGGTTATGAATTGTTTGATTTGTAACTTGAGGGTTATGAATTATTTTATATAGAACTTGTGAGTTGTTGAGGTGGATGACTATTTGAGAATAACATGTGATTTAGATATAACTTGTTAGTTATATGTTAGTTGTTGGGGTGGATGACTGTTTGATAATAGTTTGTGATTTATAGTATACTTGTGAGCAATATTGAGATGTTGAGATATTAAATTTGAGGTGTTGAAATTGTTTGGAAGTTGTGAGATTGGATGAGTTGAAATTGGACTTAATAAATTCAAGCGTATTCAAAGCATAGTTTTCTATTCTATTTATTTACACATTGGGTGTAGCCTCATGATGCTACATTATTATTTTTTTCAGGTAATAAGCGAAAAAAGCTGGCAAATGATGAGGAATAGAAGAAGATATGGTTTAGATTGTGAAAGTTGGCGTCGTTATTCTTCTTTCATTTTATTTTTTATTGTGGGTTTAGAGAACATTTTTACTACGTCAAGTTGTTGGGTATTTTATTTATGAGTTTGAGAGAAGGTTATATATTATTGATTTTTCATTGACAATTGTTTTGTTTTAAATAAATTGTTCGCGAACAAAATTTATTTGAATTTGATTTAAATTGAATAAATATGTTATTTTCTTCATTGAGGTTTCCGTTATTGTCGTTTTATGAAAAGTCGGCATGTTACAGTTTGTATCAGATTTATGGGGTGTGTGATTATTATTTTTTCTTTAAAAAAACTAAATTGGTGCGAATCAAGGAACGTAATTATTTGGGATTTTTTGAAACCCTAAAAGAAGCTTCCATTATAAGATTTGTCAGAAAAAAAACGCAGCAGAAAAAACAAAAAGAAGAAAAACCATTAGAGTCCTTTAAAGAAGCTTTCAACAAAAAGAAAAGAGTATCTAAAGATGAAGGTAAGAATTCTTGAAAAAAATCATTATAATATCGTTAAAAAGGGTGTGATTAAGAGAAAAAAATTAATTAATTAATTAATTAATGTTCTCTTTGAATTTTTCAGGAAGGTGAAAACATGCAAAAAATAAATCAGAGGAATTTTGTTGAAGAAAATAGTGTTGGAGTGCGAACAAAATCCCACATCGGTTAGGGAAGGGGATGATCATGGGTGTATAAGGGAATGACACATCTCCATTTATATGAGCCTTTTTGGGTGAAAACGAAAGCAAATTCATGTAGGTTTTGGGTCAAAGTGGAGAATATCATACCAATATGGAGTTTTGGTGGCTCATTGTCTCTTAATAAATGGTATCAAGGCAAATCTAAAAGGAGTTAACTATGTGAAAATTTGTTACAATCACACAAAAATCCTCTCCCCGAACCCAATATAAATACACTCTTAGTATTTTTGAGATACATTTGCCAACAAAGGCTTGCTTCTATTTATAATGCAAAATAGCCTTGGTCACCAAGTAAAATCTAGTGGTCATAATTCATCTTTGCCCATCAAGCAAATCTAATGGCCACAATTAAGACTTGGTCACCAAACAAACTTGTTGAGCAAGTTTAGGACTTTAACAATTCTTTCATATACTTGTCAAATCCCAACAAATTCCACCTTGGTAAGATAGATAAAGAATACATTGCTTCTGCTACAATAATTGTTTTCATCGACAACCATAGTTCTCACACTAGAAAGTTATCCTACTCCAACGTATAAGTAAACCACTTAAAATATTACCTTTCAAGATTTTTCCTTTTTCAACACATGTCGATAAACCTTGCTGAAATTATGGTGCAACTTCCACCTACTTGGCTTCCCCGGAAGTTCTTCAGCCATCGACATAACTTCCACCACACGCCTTGCATAACTGCCAAGTCAATGCTCATGTGCATCTTCTAACAACACATCCTCTATCATGATAAACCGGTCAAACCATAAGGATGTATTTCTTCTCTCTTCAAAAAAGTCATTGTCTCCCATGACATGAGAGATAATATTAGCTTCTGACCTAGAGCCCTTTGTTGAACCTGCTCTGTTTGGACAATCTCTTTTGAGGTAACCTCCACCGGAGCCAATTTCATCTAATTTTGTTGATTCACCATCACCGCGTGACTGATTGGAAGCACCACCGCTCGGTCTTCCTTTCAATGTCTTGTGTAACCCCGATTATATAATTACATCCTTGACTTGCACTTACCACAAGCCAAAGTTGACCCTTTCATCAAATTTCTCCACATCAAACTCCACTGGACTCATAAAGTTTGACATCGTTATTCCTCACTCCTAACTTGAATCAGCAAACCGTTATAACTCGTTCCAAGAAATCTTTTTATGATGTGGAAGATTAGTTAAAGCTGCAACCATAGAGCTATGACCATTGGATTTTATTTGGTGACCAATGTTATTTTGTATTATAAATAGAGGCAAGCTTTTGTTGACAAATGTATCCCAAAATACTAAGGTGTATTTGTATTGGGTTCGGGGGAGAGAATTTTCGTAAAGACAAGACTCATAAATAACCTTTATTGGAAATTGTAGCAAATCCCATTAGTTTCAATAATCTATTTTAAATAAAAACAACAACTCCGGAGTTGAAAACTTTAAACAAAATCAAATTGAACTAAAACATTGTCCTTAAACCATTTAAAACAAATAAGAATAATATTCTCAAACTCAAATAGTTCAATTAAAAATCTCAACACTTTATTCATAAATAAAATGAATAATAAATAGGCAATAGGTGGCCACCACGATATGAACCCCTCATCTTCTTCAATTCATCAACCGCCACCTCTCGGACCCTTGTTACCTGAAAAAAAATTATAGCACTGTGAGGCTAAAGCCAGTGAGAAAACGACTTAATCAAAGGTAAAGTTTTAAATAGTCTCTAACAACTTATACCGAGTCCCAAGTACTGGTCACTCTCCAAAAACTCTTACGCTCAAAACGTCACTTAAACTCAATCTCAATCCAATACATGAATAGACAATTATGTCAAATTCCGTATTCAAGGTTTCTCAATAAAACTCACTTTACATGGATAGACAACTCTTACTAGTTTCATACCCAAGGCTTTCATTCACAAACTCCCATCATCGATACTAAACATTCCGGATAACTAAAATCATTCTAAATTCACAAAGCAAATAATTTAACAAGCAACACTAAGAAGGCGGTCCTTCGGGACTACTAACATTTCCTAGTACCTGGTTATAGCCGCAACTATAACTAAATCCCCTAATGATTCATTCGTATGAGCAATTATCATTAGTACTCGGTTATATACTCTCCCATAACTAAATTGAACTAAGTGTTGAGCTCGTAGCCTAAACACTAGTTAACATATCCCGATAGGCCATCAATCTCATCATTCTCAAAATTATACACATGATAATGCTCATAAAAATTCAATAATAAACTTTAAATTACAGCAGCCCAATCAGATTACATTCAAATCACATAATTGTCGAAAACTGTCGAAATACCGAAAAATCAACTTTAACACTTCTTAAACCAAAAAATCATGGAAAATGATCATATATAACTCCCAAAAATTCCACATTTGAATTCAGACATATTCAGAAATATTTTGAATAGAAAAACACCATCCGATGAAAAACGCCCAAACTAGTTCTAACCAAAAATAATTTCTCCTAAGCAATTTTCGGATGTTCCCATTATTGAATCTCTTCCTAAATATCCAGAATATTATATTTAAATATATAAAATCATACAAGCTACGGTATGAGCTTTAGATTTCTTTAAAAATCTACCACTGATCAAACCGTTAACTCACCTTGAATTTCGCTAATTCTAATTTTTCACGCTACTTTCATCTATGAATCAAATCTGAAACGAAGGTCCTAAATCATTAAAAATGCATGATAAAACAGACCCAAAAGTTGTAAGAAAGTTTGGGGTTCAACGGCTCGAAGAACGGGGAAAAACAAACGACAAATGGCTCGTCGTTGGGAAGGGGACAGTCACGGCGCTGCTGTCCCCTTGTCATGGCTGAACCGTGGCCTTCGGGTCATGGTTTGGTCACGGTTTCATGTTTCAAGAGATCGGTTTTGATGGTTTTTGGTTTTAGGCAAGGTAGATAAAAATCGATTAGGATTTAAGCTACGGTTTGGGAAATTGAAAGCAATGGGGTTGGGTTTCAAGAATGGGTTCTTGAAGTTCATAAATTTAAACTTTAAGTCAAAAATCTAGAATTTTAAAAGACTAAAATTTGATCCAAAACACTTACCCAAGGTTAGGAGTTCACGGGAAAAGCCTTTAATCTTCCTCCAACGATCACCCATGTTCCAATCAATCACCTATTAATTGAAAAATTGACGAAAAAATCAACTTAAAACCCTAAGGAGGGGAGGCGGCATTAGGGGAAAACCGAAGGAAGAAAAAGGTTACCTCTTTGGTTTATTGAAGGTTCTCCCACACTTCTAAATTTGAAACCACACCTTGAATCGCCACCCAATTGACAACGAAACGAACGAAACTCCGGAATTCTCCAATGGGGGGGGGGGCGTGAGAGAGAGGAGAAGAGAGGTTTTCCTTTTTTTTTTCTACTTTTCTTCTTTTTTGATAAGTGAGTCCAACCCTAGCCACCGCACTTGGACTTTCCCTTATTTTCTTATTCATCCTTTTATCCAAACAAATTGCTAAAGAAACCTTCCCTCACAATTTGTCATCCAACAAGCCTATGGATGCAATTAAGAAATTTTTAAATCCATAATTCAAAACTCGGTATTCTTAAATTAAAAATAAAATTTTTACCTTGTAACGGGGCGTTATAATTTCTGTGTGATAGGTAACAATTTTCACAAAGTAAACTTCCTTTGGTGTGGGCCGTGTTTTTCTTCAATTTTGGTGTTTTCACGTTAAATTTTTTTGTTGTATGATTGTGTTTATTTCTTTATTTTTCTCAATTATTTCTCTTAATTCCTAGGGGTGAATGTTGGAAGGTTTTTTTTCCCAACAAGTGGTATTATAGCCATGCCCTGATCCTAACCATGTGGGTGGAATCCTCAGGTGCTGAACAAAGTGAGGAGCCTTAGAGACCCAATCTATGAAGGGCTCTATCAAACAGGCGATGTGCTATGGAGAAAAAGAGTTGTCCTGGATAAAGTGGATGAATTGAGGGGAGGCTCAGTGGATATTTGTTCGAGGGGAGGATTGTTGGAGTGCGAACAAAATCTCACATCGATTAGGGAAGAGGATGATCATTGGTGTATAAGGAGAATGACACATCTCCATTGGTATGAGGCCTTTTGGATGAAACCAAAAGCAAAGCCATGCGGGTCTTGACCCAAAGTGGACAATATCATACCAATGTAGAGTTTTGGTGGCCCATTGTCTCTTAACAAATAAATGGTGAAGAAAGAAAGAGCAAACAAATCTAAAGCAAAGATCAAAGAGTGAAACGAAGATGAAACAAATCAAAACGAGGTAAAAAAATTGACAAAATTTTGGTTTTTATACCAAAAGACTTTTTTTTAATTGATAGACACCAGGTGATGTAAAAAAATTGGAAAAAGGGGGAAAATCGAGGAAGAAAGAGAACAATATGGACAAATATAGAAGGTATTTTTTAATATGCTTTCTTATTTTGAACATGTGAAGACAGTACCCTAAATAAAGATATACCCAATAACATTATTTTTTATTCTTTTTTTCATTGATTTTCATGGATAGAAAACCGATGATGGAAAAAAAAAAAAAAGGAAAACTAGAAGAAGAAAAATGAGGAAGAAGGGAAACAAGCTGAAGAACCATGGAAGGTATTTTTTCACCCGTCTGATTCCACTATGTAATGTCCTTTCTTATTCTGAACATGTGAAGACTATACACTAAATCAATTTTATAAATTAGGTACATTATAGCTTTAAATATTGTTATGAAAATATGTATATAAAATGGTTTTGATATATTTAGAACAGAGTAGAGTATGCTATTTACATTTATGTATTTCATCACTAAAATACTTGATTTGACAAAAGAAGCAATAATGATTTTGTGTATAATATAAAAAAAAAATTAATATTGTTTTACATCTGAATATAATTATATAAATAATTTTGTAGTAACATAATAGAGTATATATTCATGTCTACGATATTCGCTATGTACATTATAAAAAATGTTAATATATTATTATGCTTTATAGGGTCCAGCTTTATTGAACCCAAAGGATAGTTGGTTAGACAGACAACGTGAACGTATATAATTGAGTGACATATAGGTTAAGATGTTGAAGAGCTCCTTCATTTGACACTACACATTCGTACCAAATAGAAACTTCTCATCACAAATATTGCTTTCCTTATTGAAGAGAATGGTGGAATCTGAAAATCCATTAATCCTAAGGTTCAATCTAGAAGAGTATGTCGTAGAATTCGGACTTAGAAAAAGAAGATGCAAAAAAAGGACCAATACATGCAAAGAGAAAAAAAAACAACAAAAAAAGATAAAATACATGCAATGGAGAAAAAAGCAAGCAAACGTTAAGGATAAAGAACCAATGGAGAAAAAGAGCAAGTCATCAACGTCAAGGGCTGAGGCAATTCTGAATGAGGATTGGAGTTATATTTTATTAATGTTTCTGGAAATAGTATGGTTTGATTTTGACCATGCTGGATATAACTTTTCATTTTATTTATTTTTAAATGCTTTGGTTTGATTTTGAACATGCAGGATATAAAGTTTTAAGTTTTTTTTTTTTATCTCAAAAAGGAATTGTAGAACTACTGTTCTTTATTAAATTAGTTATTTCTTTATTTTTAATTTTTGCAATATGATATTTAAAAAAAAAATGTACATGATAAAAAGAACATCTTAATTTTTATTTACGCACTATATTGTATTGCAATAACCAATTGGCACGATTATTATGATGTAAAATACTGACGGTTTGATATACAAATTGTGTAGCTGTTAAAAAAATTATAATTAAGCTTTTTAAAAAGTATTGTTTTATAAAGTATAGTAATAGAGACAAAAAATTGTAATGTACAAAATAAAATAAAATAAAATTAGTCAAAACGGTAGGAAAAAAAAAGCAAAAAATGATATAATATACTTAACATATGTTATTTTAAAACATCTTGTTTTATAATGTACAACAATTTGAAAAACAAAACGATGAGATTGAGAAAAAAAAAATAACAATAAAAGATGTTAATATATTGTACTTAAAAGCTTAATTAAAAAAAAAATCTAAAGAACTTGAATTGTGAAGTATAGAATTAAAGTTGATTTTTTATTAAGTATAGTAATATATAAATATATTGATATGTACGAAAACAAACAAACAATATAACAAAACGATATAATGTACTTGAGCTTGTGTTCTGTACATTAATATATAAAAATAATAAACGGTAAGAAAATAAGCAATAAAAAGAAAAAAATAAGGGCAAAGAAAAGGAAAAAATAGCAATACAATTACAAACGAGAAGACGAAATCAAAAAAAAAAAAAAACAACAACAAAATGGTAACCAAAAAGAATAAGAAAATCGTACAAACAAAATTGGGGGAATTGAAAATCAAATCAAAATAAAGAATCACATGAAATTAAGAAATTAAAAAAATAAACAATCAACATTAAATACGGATAAGAAAAACAAATAAATAAATAAATAAAACAATAACTACGGGAATAGAAAAAAGGAAATAAAAAAGGTAAATCAGTCATAATCCAAAAATTGATCCAAAAATGGGCCAAAAAGTCTTAAATAGAGAGGAGGGGTTAAAAAAATGTAGAATATATCCAGAATGAGCTATATATACTCGACTATCCCTAAATAATTATTGAAAATATAGTACAAGAGTTTGGATTGAGAATCTCCTACTTTTTTTATGAATGTTATATGTTTTACAATTATTTTGAATTTAAAGTGGTCAATAAACTTACTCTAAATTTATGGTTAGCTTCACTCTCATGATTGAAAATATTTTTTCAAAAGATGTTTTCATTAATCTTCTTCATAAATAATCTTTTGAAAATACATTTTTAGAAACAAGAATATATGATCTAACAAGAGTTCCACCAATCTTAGACCAAGATTGGTCTAATCTGAGACTAAGAAGTCTCAGGGTTTAGGGGAAATTACTCATAAAAAATTATCATTTATTGCAATTTCCCTTAATGAAATCTATCTTCCTAAAAGACAATTTTATTTATAATTTGACCTAACTTTTAAATATATAAAATAAATAAAAATAAAATTGTTTTAATGAAAAGAATATATGATCTATTGTAAGAACATGAGATTTTATGATTAAATAATTTTTTATTTTGTTAAATTCTAAATTAAGTTTTTATCATGAGGGCCATATTTATAAGAAAAATTTCAACGGATGACACTCTTTATGAGTAATTTAAAAATAAAAAAAATAAAAAAACAAAAGTTTTGAAATATTTCAATAATGACATTTTTCACGTTGAAATTTCACCAATCTCATTATGCTATTAGACCAATCTCAGCGTGAGATTGGTGGATCTATGAAAAATGTCATATTTACACATTTTCAAAACTTTTACTATTCTTGAAAATATCAATTCTTAAAATGTTATTTTTTTAAAAAAATAAAATAATAATAAAAAAATAAAAAAATAACCCAACTTATAGTTTGTCCAAATATGGTTGACCAGAATAGAACTTTAAAGGTCACAGACCCGAAATAGAAGTAAAGTACATTTCAAGGACTAAAATTATACCAGTAATTTTTTCATAATTTTTCTTATTTCTTATAAATTATTGATAAAAAGAAATCAATAGGTGCTTTGGCCATGTCAATAAGATTAACATAATCTTAACCATAAAAACACAACAAAAAATGTTATAAAGTTGAGGGATCTGAATTAAATATTTTCATTGGTTTGAACTCCCCATTGGTTTGAACTTCCCAACAGGGTGTTTAAAACTTTGTCTGAACAAGATCAATATCATGGGACATGTAATCTTCTCAAATTGGAGACAATAGTACAATAATTTTAAGGAGTGGCCAAAGAATGAAGCCATTATTGAAATGGCCCCCCCTACCATGATTATAACCTAAAGGAAAATTGAAAATTCCATGTGCCTGCCTTATGCATCATTCATTCATAGAAAGCTAGCAGTGGCAGTGGCTGAAGCAACAAACTTTTGTTTTTACCATAGCCATTGCCTCAGCCACAGCCACAGCTATCCCGAAATGATTGAACATCTGATCCATATCATGTCACAGTAAATCTAGCAGCACACAATTTTGCAGATTATAAGTCTCCATTCTAAAAGTTTAGCATTGAAAAATGAGCAGGAAAAAATTAAACCTTTTGGAGGTGTTTGGTTCGTGGATTTGGACAAAGGGTTTGAGATACATTAGTCTTACCAGCGTTCATCTCATGATTTTGCACCTGGATGGTAGGTTATCTAAACTCATTCATTATCACAATTACTAACACATTTTATACCAACGCGGACATAAGAAACGCATTGTTCTTCACAATCTAAACACAGACTTAACAACTCTAGACTTAATGTCCAAATGTGGTGATTCAACCCCTGATAGAAGAATCATTTCAATTTCCCTAAACATGCAGAACCCAACTTAATGAAAAGCATCTTGAGACATTTCATAAAATAATTAGAAAATGACACTGAAAGGGAAAAATAAATAAGTCAGACACAGACTCTTTGATTCATTGCATGAAACAAAAGCCAGACTGTAGAACTTTAGAAAGAGAATGGGAATATCACCTGACAATGAACACTAGCCAGAAAACATGAAATAAGAAGATAACCAATAATCAATTTCTATAAGCTATGAATTTGAGAAAATATAAACAAAAAGGACAACATGATGGTGATTTTACACGCTTGCTACTGAAACACCAACCCTGGATACTGAGAACTGCTCACAATGACCTGCACATAGCAAATATGTGGAGCAAATCGAAGATAGACCGATATTTTTTTTCACTCCAAGAATCGGCATTACAAAATTCAAAAGTGGCTTCATCTATCCCTCTTTTCTTTATCATTGTGGTGTTGAGTCATGATAAATTATCATGAGACCCAAAGGCTAAAGCTGCTAGGCCAAGGAAAATTTAACATCTTAAAGATATTTACAACATATGGACTTGTAAATTATTTATACGAAAGTAGAGAAAATAATATAACAAGAGTTTGAACTCATGATCTCCTATTCTAATATCATGTTTTTTTTCCAAACCCAAAAGATTAAGTTGTTGAGTTCAGCAAATTTAACCTCTTCAAGATATCAGTGCATGAGTGTGCACCAAGCCATTCTCTAATGCTTGAATAAGCAACAGAAATGAGGCCTTTTTGCAATGAATCAGCTGGGTTAACTCAAGATTATAGGTGCACTTAAGCAGTGATATTCTCTATGGCAATTACTAAAATGGTAGGTAAATGTCAGATGGGAAAGAGTTAAAGCTTATTCAAGGGCTGCCCAAGGCATTATTAAATCACAGAATTTCGGTGTGACTTTGTCACAAGGGTTGGTTGCAAGCATCCTTCTCTGATCTTTGTCAGCACAAACAGCTTGAGCTAAGGATTGAACAACGAATCAGAAAAATAGATTTGATTTAGAATTCCTGATGGATCTTCTGACACCTTATGATGAAACACAAGACGAAAAGACATACCGTTTGGACAAGATTTAAGGCTGGAGAATCTTTAAACTTCCAAAGTAAGATACACATGATAAAATAAAGTAAAGAGAGAACAACCTTTAGGACAGGCTTGTTTTCAAATTTTCAATAATTTTTATCATCTTTTGGCTCTCATGGATTACGAAAACCTTTCATGAGAAAAAATAATTAGTGAATCCTCGTAAGTAAAGGTTAGTCAATTTCTATCAGTTTGCAATCTGTCAGAATCACTGATTTCTGAAAACTACACTGCCTAAAGAAACAATGCCGCAGAGGCGTGAACAATTCTTGATAAAATTCAAACATACACGTGCGTCCATCTGAGCATGAAAACATATAGGATACAATCATGAACAATATTCTATGCACATAATATATTGATGTCGAATCGAACAATATACCACAAATAGAATGCCTTGGCAGAAGTGGTGGTAGCTATAAGGAAAGCAAATATATGAGTAATGATTACAAACAATAATGAATAAACCAATGCTTTTTCAATGGTCAATCCGAGATTCCTCAGCCCCCCTTGGCATGAAAATTCTTGCAAAAGCTTAATGATGCACGTGCATGTGTCTGTGTCTGTGTCTGTGCAGGTAATCATACAGCATCCAACCATGAATGAAGGATTCAAAATTCAACATAATGATTCAAAATCTAACATGAACACTATACAATTGATTTCTATGGAGAAAAACAATAATAACAGGCAATAAAGAGTATGACAAACCTAAAATGTTTCCAAATAACAGAAAGTTGGAAAACTTCAAAAATTTCTTACTTACTGTTAAGAAATATAATTAGGGTTTGTTATATTGTATAGTTTGTAGATAGAGGCCCAAGGCCCATTACTTCTAAGTCTATTAGGTTAGACTCTAATGTGTATATATATGTGTATGTGCGTAGTAAATCAATATGAATTCAATTCTCCTCAACTCTTTAGTTTACATGGTATCAGAGTCTACTAAACGTTCCGATATTTGTTTGAGTTGGTAGAGTGAATTCTTGTCGAGGGATTAAAGGTTCGAGTTTGGGTCTCAATCAAAAGTGACCGTTTGTCGACACCACCCCCGTAGAAAGAACCACCGCACGCCGGAGAGTCAAATCGCAACCACCGTCCGCCGGTAAAGACAGCGCGTGAGGCCCATGCGCCGCCCCTGCAGTCCACCACTCCCTCACGCGCCGGCGCGTGAGCCACTGTAAGCCGCCGCCGTTCGTTGGGTTTTGGTCGGAATCTTATCTCCGGCAGTTCTGAGGTGGTTTTGGGTTCAACTCGTGTCTGGTTGTGAAGAAAACGAGAGTTTTTGTGGCTGTCCAGATCTGTTTTTTACTCTAATTTGGGTTCAATTCTGTTTCATTAGGGTTTTCTGCTTGCTGTCTGCTTTGGGTGTTTGATATCTATTTATTATACGTTTTGATGGCTGACAAACTCGATCTTGTGGAGATGAAACCCGCCGTTACGACTAATGTGATTCACTCAATGTCTCGAATCACAGACTATAAGTTGGATAGAACCAACTATTTGGATTGGTCTAAGACCATTCGTTTATATCTTTTGAATATTGGTCTGGACGATCATTTGACGGATGCGCCACCAACTGATGCAACTCGAGTTAAATGGGTTAGAGAAGACGCTCGTTTGTTTTTTCAGATCCGTAACTCTATTGATAGTAGTATGATTAGGATGGTCAGTCATTGTGATTCTGTGAAGTCTATAATGGACTACTTGGAGTTTGTGTATTCGGGGAAAGGGAATATTAAGCGTATTTATGAAACTTCCCAATTGGTTTATCGTGCAAAGAAGGGAGAGAGATTTGTCACCGATTACTTCATGGATATTAAGAAAACCCATGAAGAGCTAAATTTGTTGCTTCCATTTAGTACTGATGTAATGGTCCAACAGAGGCAACGGGAAAAGTTGACAGCCATGTGTTTTCTAGCATGACTTCCATCTGAATTTGAAGCTGCAAAATCCCAAATCTTATCTAGCTCAGAGTTTCCCTCTCTTGAGGAGGCTTTTAGTAGAATTCTTCGTACTAAGAATACCACAGTGGTGCCTCCTAGTGCTCTTGTAAGTCACACGTCTGAACCATGGAGACAACAACAATACCGAGGTAATGGTCGTGGGCGTGGATCTAGTGACAAGGGATATGATTTGAAGAACGTAGATTGTCATTATTGTCATACACCTAGTCATATGAAAAACGAGTGTCGAAAGTTGAGGAATAAAGAGAAGCAGTTTGCCAATGTTGCATCCACCAATGAGGCTATTGATCAATACCAAGAACCTGTGAATCATCAACCCGCCCCCAGTACTTCTCTTGCTCAGTCAGGTAAATCGGCATCATGTCTTGTTTCTTCTTCCTCCAAATGGGTCATAGATTCTGGTGCAACCGACCATATGACAGGTAATCCTAAATTACTTTCTACATTCGAACCACAATTCTTCATCTCATGTTACTTTAGCAGATGGATCTACTTCCAGTGTCATTGGATCCGACCAAGCTAACCTGTTCCTTCATTACCTTTGTCTTATGTTCTTACCCTCCCTCAATTGTCTTTCAATTTGATATCTGTCAGTCAAGTTACTCGCTCGTTAAATTGTTTTGTCTCATTCTTTCCCACTCATTGTTTGTTTCAAGATCTTACGACGAAGAAGATTATTGGTAAAGAACATGAATCTGGTGGCCTCTACATTCTTAATTCTCAGTTTTCCATTGCCTGTTCTGGAGTATCATCGTCAGCTTTTGATACTCATTATCAATTAGGCCTTCCTTCTTTTTCAGTTTTTAAGAAATTATGTCCTCAGTTTCAGCATTTGTCGCCTTTAGATTGTGAGTCGTGTCAGTTTGCTAAACACCGTCTTAGCTATGGTCCTAGAGTCAATAAACGAGCAAGTGCTCCCTTTGAGTTAGTTTATTCTGATGTTTGGGGTCCCTGTCCTATTGCGTCTATAATTGGATTTTGGTATTTTGTTACTTTTGTTGATTTTTTTTTTTGAATAAGAAACATTTCATTGATGAATGAAAAAGTTACAAAAGCACCCTTGGATTACAAAAAATTCCTCCAATTAAGGGCAATCAACAAAGGACTATAGCTACAAAAAGTTTTGGAGTTAGCCGACCATAAAGAAGCATAACTTAAGATTAAATCCCACAAACACTAGTACTCCACAGTTTCCCCATTAAAAATCCTATTGTTCCTCTCCCTCCAAACCAACCAAAGGATAGCCCGGATCGCATTACGCCACAGGAGGAGAGCTTTATCATTGAAAGTTGTGCCACACAAAAAGCCATGAAGCAGGGGTTGGAGATGGCAGGGAAACGGACCTTGAAGTTTGAAGATGTCCAGTAACTTCCTCCAAAGCTTTTTCACATAAGGGCAATCCCACATAACATGAGTGATATCCTCGGAGTTGGCATAACAAAGGACGCATCGATTAGGATTTAAAGCCATACTAGGATATCTCCTTTGGATTTTGTCAATCGTGTTAAGCCCTCCATGGAAGATCATCCATAAGTGGATTTTAACTTTCTTTGGGTAATTATCCCTCCAAATCACTTTGATGACATCTTCCGAAAGATAAGGATTTTTCCTGACCATGGAGTTAAAGGCCTTTTTGCAAGAGAAGTTGTCTGCCCCCCCCCCCAAGTCCAAATTCTACAATCAGGAGCAATCCCTGGTTTGACGCCGTTGAGCTCTATCATGAGGGAATTGAATTCCTCAAATTCTCCATCCTTTAGGTTTCTTCTAAGAGAGAATCCCAATTCTCCATCCTTTATGTTGATGATTATTCTCGAATGACATGACTATATTTAATGAAAAATCGTTCCGAGTTATTTTCTCATTTTTCTGCTTTTTGTTCCGAAATTCGAACACAGTTTAATATTTCTATCAAAATTCTTCGAAGTGATAATGCAAAAGAATATTTGTCATCCACTTTTCAAAATTTTATGACCATAGAGGGCATTCTCCATCAAACATCTTGTGTCGATACTCCGTCTCATAACGGGGTTGCAAAACGTAAAAATAGACATTTGCTGGAAACAGCACGAGCTCTTCTCTTCCAAATGCAGGTTCCTAAGCACTTTTGGGCAGATGCTGTTTCTACTGCTTGTTTTCTCATTAATCGCATGACTTCCTCAGTTCTTAATGGTCAGATTCCTTATCACTCTTTGTTCCCCAATAAACCTCTCTTTCCTATAGAACCTAGGATATTTGGTTGCACTTGTTTTGTTCGAGATGTTCGCCCTCAACTTTCTAAACTTGATCCCAAGGCTCTAAAATGTATTTTCCTTGGCTATTCTCGGGTTCAAAAGGGATATCGATGTTTCTCTACACTTCTTAACAGATATTTGGTCTCTTCCGATGTTACTTTTCTAAAAAATACACCGTTCTCTCCTTTCGTCTCATGCATTTGTCCAAAGGAGGATGATAACTTGTTAATTTACACTACTACGACTGTTGTTCCACCTCAGTCACACCTATTGTTTCTCCTCCTCTCCCATCCTCTCTGTCCATGTCTCCATTTCCTCAAGTGTTTACGCGTCGTACTCGTACTGTACCAGATTCATGTCCGGATGCCATTGTTCAAGAAGCTTCGTCGTCAGATCCAGTCACAACAGCTGATCTCCCTATTGCCCTCCGTAAGGGGAAACGAGCTTGTACGTATCTTGTTGCTTCTTTTGTGTCTTATAATAATTTGTCTCCTTCTTTGTGTTCTTTTATTGCATCTCTTGATTCAGCGTCTTTACCTAAGACTATTCATGATGCTCTCTCATATTCTGGATGGCGTAATGCCATGCTCGAGGAAATGCGGGCCTTGGAGGAAAATGGAACATAGACTTTGGTTGATTTACCCACAGGTAAGAAAGTTATTGGTTGTAAGTGGGTTTTTGCTATCAAGGTTAACCCTGATGGGTCTATTGCTCGTTTGAAAGCTCGTCTAGTGGCTAAAGGGTATGCTCAGGTTTATGGAATTGATTACTCTGATACTTTTTCTCCTGTTGCCAAACTCACATCGGTGAGATTGTTTATTTTTTTGGCTGCTACGTACGGTTGGCTTTTACACCAGTTAGATATCAAGAATGCTTTTCTTCATGGGGATCTTCAGGAAGAGGTATATATGGAGCAACGACCTGGTTTTGTTGCTCAGGGGGAGAATGGGAAGGTTTGTTATCTGAGAAAATCGTTGTATGGCTTGAAACAGAGCCCCCGAGCATGGTTTGGCAAATTTAGCTTGGCAGTTGAAAAATTTGGCATGAGGAAAAGTACATCAGATCACTCTGTTTTTCATCGACAGTCTGCAACAGGGATCATTATGTTGGTTGTGTACGTAGATGACATTGTCATCACAGGAAGTGATAGTGCATGTATCTTATCCCTCAAAACTTTCCTCCATAGTCAATTCCATACAAAGGACTTAGGGGCGTTAAAATATTTTCTAGGTGTGGAAGTGACGAGAAGCGATAAAGGGATTTTCCTTTCTCAAAGGAAATACGTGCTGGATTTACTATCAGAAACTGGTAAATTGGGGGCAAAACCATGTAGCACCCCAATGAATCCAAGTTTGCAACTCACAAGAGATGGTGACTTATTTGAAGAACCTGAGAGATACCGGAGGCTGGTTGGAAAACTTAATTACCTTACTGTAACTCGTCCATACATTGCAAATTCAGTTAGTATAGTGAGTCAGTATTTGTCCTCACCTACTATTGAACATTGGAAGGTTGTTGAGCAGATTTTGTGTTATTTAAAAGGTGCCCCAAGACGAGGGATTTTATATAGTAATCATGGACACGGTAAGATTGAATGCTTCTCAGATGCTAATTGGGCTGGGTCTAAGGAAGATCAGAGATCTACTTCTAGTTATTGTGTTTTTGTTGGTGGTAACTTAATCTCATGGAAGAGTAAGAAGCAACATGTTGTATCACGATCTACTGCTGAATCAGAATATAGAGCTATGGCACAATCAGTTTGTGAAGTGACGTGGATTCGTCAACTTCTTATCGAGTTGGGCTTCTCTGTCGTATGTCCAATGAAACTATGGTGTGACAATCAAGCTGCTCTCCATATTGCTTCAAACCCTGTTTTTCACGAGCATACTAAACACATTGAGGTTGATTGTCATTTTGTTCGAAAGAAGATATAATTGGGGCTGATCTACTGGATATGTGAAGACTGGAGAACAATTAGGCGACATCTTCACAAAAGCTTTGAATGGACCATGTATTGACTATCTTTGTAACAAGCTAGGCATGATTAACATATACGCTCCATCTTGAGGGGAGTGTTAAGAAATATAATCAGGGTTTGTTATATTGTATAGTTTGTAGATAGAGGCCCAAGGCCCATTACTTCTAAGTCTGTTAGGTTAGACTCTAATGTGTATATATATGTGTATGTGCGTAGTAAATCAATATGAATTCAATTCTCCTCAACTCTTTAGTTCACTTACAAATGCAATTGTTAGTTCAACTGAAAAAAAAAAAAAGAGGGAAAATATTTCATATGCATCTATTGAGAAATTATAAAAGATTAAATTCGTCTTGGCCCAATAGCCTAAGCTATTTGGTCTATTGGTAAATTTACATGGTATTAGAGTAGAAGGTCCAAACTTCAAACCCCCAAATTGTCATTTCCTCCACATTTATTAATGTTTCACAAGATTGGGCCTCGTTCAAATATATGAGCCCAAACGTGAGAAGGAAGTTAAGAATTTACATAAGATTAAATTTGTCTTAGCCAAAAGCTTAAGCTTTTGGGTCTATTGGTGATTCAACAACATCCTTAAAAGACCAATAATTTCTTTTCTCAACTCTTAACAATTTCTAATACATACGACTCCAAGGATAGGGCATTGTGATTGAGGCTCTGGATTCAAACAAGTGGTAATGGGTTCAAAGTTCAAACCACTTTGGAGGCACATGTCAAAATCCATGGTCACTTTGAAGCCTGAACCCACATCAATCTGCTAAAGCAAAAAAGAACTAAGAATCAAATGAACACTAATGAAGTACTGGCCAAACAAGATTTGATGCCAATTAGAAGGAAACTGATTCAACAACCATTTACCTGGCGATGAAATCCTTCTTATAGATTGAGATAGCAGGATTTTTGGAGGCTCATCCTGGTAACGTTTTACATTATTCAACATTCTATCACGTTCTCAACCTCAATAACGATGTTACCATCTTTGCAAATTACATTTTCAAGCGGGTAAGTGTACATAATTTCAGGTGATAATAAATGGAGGCTAGCTTGGTAATTGTTTGAGTGCACTTGGAGTCTTAAACACACAAAACAGAACAGCTTCATTCAATAGTTGAATGCGATCTTGCCAGAGAATTCTAATTATCCAGGGAGGATAAATATTCTATTCATTTATGGATTTACAGAGACTTATATTATTAAAATAAGTCTAAGGTCGCATGAGCATTTTCTATTATGAGGTGTCCACATATTGACCAAGTTCCCATCCCATGACCATAGAGAGCTATAGAACTCCTATTTAAAAATAAAAATAAAACTCCTATTTTAATTGTGCAGCCATTGTCTACAACCTTCATTAAGGTCTTGAGAGTATAATCATTCCAGTCAACCATAGGTCTTGAATGTTGAGAGATTCTTAAGACTGCACCCGTAACTTTATTGGAGTGTACATTTGGTTACGTACAGGAGGTGTTGTATTCGAGCATGGCTAAATGAAAGAGAGATAAGTAATGTATTCATCCATACCAATCTAGAATCTTGGAGCATCTTGTATGCCTCAAACCATGAAAAGGCCTTGTTCAAGGCCACGGAGATCTCTCCATAGTAACATTAGTCCTGTAGAGGTGCTACATACAGAAATGGAAGAATTTGTCTGCGTATAATTCTATCGTTAGTGTGAATACTTGTTGCAAATCAAAAGAAAGCCAAAAGCTGGAACTTATTACTATACTACAATGCTAAACACATCATTAAACCGAAGCCTTGCCTTTAAATATGATTTATGAATAACCGAAAAAGCCAATAAAATAGGAATCACTAGACAACTTTTGAAAGTAACTCTTAATCATTAGCGAGTAAAAAGTATAATAGAGAGATTCCCACCACAAGACTTCAGCCAATTTCCCTGGACCCATTAAACCCTATTTAACTGAGTGATCAACAATTCCCAAGAAATATTTCTAACCATCGCTCTCTTAAACAAATGTTGTGACACTCTTCAAGTAGATGCTTCGTTGCATCCCGCCAGTTCAAATCGTGAAAACTTTTTAACTATGAGATGTGCGTCCTTCTGCCAAGGAAGTTCTCTAACTCCCAATGGTTGGAAATGTTTTCTTAAGAAATTTATTGTTGTTGTTGATTTAGTCAAATAGAGAGTGTCAATTGACGTCTTGTAGAAACCTCTACGTTATGCTTTACACATAGCTAGTAATAGTATTAGGGGTTAGTTTTTTTTTTTCTCTTGAACAGGTATTATTAGGAGTTAGTTTTAGTAATGGTCTATTGGTTCCTATTTTATAAGGTTCCATTTTTTTTTTTACCAAAAAATGAATATCGTCACTGCCGAAAACATGCAATTAGTAGGATTTGAAACATGACATCAAGGAAGAGGAGTTAGGTTCCATTATTCAAATTGCCTATTTGAAGACTTCAATGTATTTCATAATTATGCCCCCCGGCACCAGTGGTCATTGAGATATTTGGGAGAAATCTTTTAAGCTATTCCCAACACTCCCCCTTACAAGCCGGCTTGATTCTTAATAAAGACTCAAAATGTGAATAAATAAAACGAAATGGGCGCAAATGAAAATCCTTGATATCTCCTGAAGCTTCAATGTAATGTTGTATTTAGTATAGTAGGTAGCTATAGATGGTAATAAATTATGATCCATGATCGCCATTGTAGTTTCTTTCCTTTTTTTTTTTTTTTTTTGCAACAGTGGTACTAGACTAGAGCCAAAATAACTGCAATGTCTTAATCTTCAGAAGTGCATGAGTGGATGAAAGAATCCCACAAGGAGAGCCCAAAGGGCGCTACAATAAAAAACCATAGCAATCCAAGTGAGGCGTCAAGAGCAAGTTTTAAGCACACCTCTTTTGTGCCTTTGGGTAATTTGAGGACAATCTGAATGATGAGGTGGAGACCTTATCAAAGGACATGAAGACTGTTGTTAGATTCAATGAGGGCGATTCTGGAGGCAATAACAAGCAAATTTGTTTTCTGGGGAAAAAATATTGGTAGAGTAGAGAACATTCACTTTCTATTTGAGAAGAAAAAATTCACATAAACTGGGAGAATTTCAAGAGTCTCTGCCTTCTCTAAGTCCCAAAACAAGACTACTAATATCCAGATTTCCTGCCTCGAAACTATACCCCATGTTGGTAATACCTTAAAAGATGAATTTCATCTTAATCTAAAACATAAACTTTTGGGTGTGGTGATTTCACATGGTAACAAAACAAGAGGTCCTAGGTTTAAACTTCAAATGTGTTATTTGCTCTTATTTCATATTATTCGGTCATTTGTTCGGCCCTTGTTAATCTCCAAGCACCCGTGTGAGGGGAATGTTGGTAATACCTTGAAAGATTAAATTTGCTTAAGCTATGGCCTAGTGGTGATTTAACACCCTCAGACTCATTCCGTCACTCTCATTACCTCATTTCCTCTTAACTAACTTTCCTTTTTTTACTATTCTATCCCTATTGAGTCCCAGCTGCTTGCCTTTCTCCTCTGCACTTCCTTCCTTTATTACCCTCCTTTTTCTTCTTCAGATATAAATGTGTAATCTTGAGTCTTTCAAATACAAACAATACAACTAGACCAGTGATGGATTTTTTTATTTTTTTTGTAATAAACGAACTCTTTAGTTGATTAGCCCGGTGATGGATATGAATATGAGAATTTCATACTGAGACGCTATTTTATAAAGTAAAGAACAAAACCTGCCATCTCATAATGCAAAACAAAACACCCAAAAGAGAGCTAACAGAGTGAAAACCTAGACTTTGTTTTGGATAGCAAGATGAAAATAAATAAGGGAATTTCCTTTGTGAAATAGAGGCAGCCCCATTTAAGATTTGGAAAGTTTCTATCGTATGAACCAAGTAGACAAGAAACATCTACTTGAGTAAGTTATGATGCAGAGTTGTGGTTTCAATCACAAAAATATGGTGAGACATGTATGGGAATGAAAAGTACTAATTAATGAGACACATTCAATGGTATTTCAGAGAACAATTTTTTCCTTGAAATTGAAGATAATTGGCTCGGAAGCATTAAGAAACTTGAGACAGTAAGTCTATGAAAGAATAAATCATAGACCACCCCTAACCCTAATGCCTAAAATTGAAATATGTCACAAACTAAACTGAAGCACCAAGATGTCAAAGATCTTAACTTGGCAATAAAACTTGCAAGAGGGTTCATAGAAACCATGCAGCAATTCTAGAAGAAAATTAGAGTCATGCAAGACTACTAGATCTTAACCATGGTGCTCAACACGACTAGATTGTTATCTTTATTGATAGTTTTCATCCTGCAAGCCAATGTCACTAAAGACATGTGCATGTTTGACTCATCTAACATGATGCCCAACTTAATTAGACTTGCAAGTCTTAAAGTCAAGTCTGAATAATAGAAACTATTTTATAGATAAGTTTGCAAGATGTGAATTTATAGGAAGGGTAATTCATTAAACTGGATGTCGTGATACAAATTCAAAAGAAAAGATTGTTGATAATGTTTTCTAATGGAAGGCTATTGTTGTTTGGGCAACAGGTTAGATAATAAGTCAAACATGCACATGTCTTTAAGAACATAATCAAATAGAGTTTAGTGGGTCAACAGCAGTTGGTTGAAGTCATGGGGGAACTTCTTCGTTAGGCTTTGTATATGGCTTGTGATTTAGGAGTTAGTTTTGGTAATCATTTGGGACCTACTTTATTGTATATTTCAATTTTTCATATTTCATATTTAAAGGCTTTGGTTTAATTACGTGTTTAGCAATGCAACCATAGTAATAAATTATTAAATTCTAGTTCTCGGTCTCTACAACATTTTCTTTGATTTTCATTTGCAACAATACCTTGTATTCAACCAAGGAAGATTTTTCTGTCATAAATAAAACTCTTAGGATTGGGAGGATCACAACTATATATGAAAAACAGATATGTATCACTCAGATACCTAATGATGCAAATAAGTCAACTTGCTAGCTTTTCAGTATCATCACTAAGTTGCCTAAAATAAATCATATTAAACTCCGCCTGAGTTGAGCACATATGAATATATAACTAGCATCTTTAATTCAAATGCAGAGCTACTATCTACTAAATTATACAAAATAATAAAGATTAAAACTGAAAAAAAAGTAACTATATCATATTTAGATGACGGTTATCGTTATACTACAGCAAGATGCTCTCAGGGGGGGCAATTTATGCACCACACATCATTCATAATTGATTCAGAACAACTATCTGATCAACTACTGTCAATAATCCAAAATTAGGTAAAAATCAAAATGAACAATAGCTGACCTTACCAAAGTTTTTCATCAAGCAAATAATTAACTATGATATGCTAAAGTTATGACTTATCAGTTATCAGCATAACTTATTTTTTGTGTGTTTGGGGCGGGGGGGTTGCTCCGTAGTTAAGAGTATTCAAATTGGTATTCCCAGCAGGGAAACAATGACGAATTTCATTCATACAGTCCAACACTTCTCAAATCTAGATCAAGCTCACCTTTCGAATTCAAAATTTGACCGCAAATACTTAAGAGCAACAAGCCTACACAAGTACCAACTAATAAACAAACGGAATAAACTTGTACCTAACTTTGTTTGCATATTCTATATATCCCTCTCCAAAAGTTTCCACCATCAAAGCCTCCTCTGCTTTTGCTTTCTGGTTATAATATAGTGAACAAACGGCCACTGTAAATAGCATGCTTATAGGCGCACGAAGGGCAATGCAGTAAGAGGCAAAAAGAAGCATTGTGGACGAATATATCGGATGCCGAACCCACCGATATGGTCCAAACTGCACAACAGCAGTAGGCACCACAATCTTCTCCGAATACTTTGCAAGATACAATGTCGAATTGTAGTGCATTAGAAGAGTTAGCACTATCAGAATCCAAACACCCACATTGCTCCAGCCGCCTGGAACACGGTGAAGTTCTGGTCCTTCAAATGCAGCAAGCCAATGTCCAAACATAACACCGACAGAAAACAGTAATCGATATAAATTCGGCATCTTCACATCCCACTTGGAATCATGAGGACGAGCATAGTAATCTCCATATAACCTTTTTCTAATACTGACATTGAAGAAAAAGAAGTAATGGTATACAAAGAAGAACACAAAAGGCCATCCTTCAAGGAATCCATTAAAATGGGCAGGTGGGACAAGGGTGAGCCAAGTGAATGAAGAAGTAACAATAGCAAGTTGTTCAAATGTATTGGCTTCACCGATAAGGTGCTTCCTCAAGCAATATAATCCATAGACAGCAAGCCCAGAAGCTACAAACCATGGCCAAAACATCCAAATCCAGCTAAAATACATCCAGAAAAAGGGGTTAAAACATAAATTCACAGTCCATTTTGCCGCTGCAATTGAAATTGATAACACTCCAGACCACTTTACAATATCAATAGGGGTTATTCGAAAAAGGGTATCTTTCAATGAGTCAAATTTGAGATTTTTCAAAGGTTTAAGTAATGGGTTATGGGATTTAGAGCTAACTGCATCAGAAGATGAACATTTGGGCAGAGAGGACAAGTGGGTTTTCGTTGTTCTGGGGAGAAATGATGAAGGAAAAGCATTAGAAGAACCACTAAGAGGATAAATCAAGGGACTAAGCCTATGATGAATGGGAAATTTGTAGTGCATCAACTGGGACTTAATCTGTTTGTCAAAATGTCTGAATGAAAGTTTGTTCTTCTCTGTAAAAGATAGAACGGGAAGGTTGGTTGGGGAGTGAAGGAAAACTGAAGAAGCTGCCATAGTTGATGAAGCAAGAAAGAAAGACAGTTTAGTCAAGGAAAATCGAACAAGATTATTGCTGCCCACATGTTAGAGCGAGGAACAAATCAGGCAACAAAGAGGAAGAGAATACCATTGTATTCTGAATGTCAAGTTTTCGCAAAATAGGTGAGATAAGATTGCTGGTCTTTTTTTTTTATTTAATTAATATTTACATAAATAAAGGACAGGCTCAATCTTCCAAAACTAACCAATTAAGTTAGGCTCGGGTTTGTAATCTAGAAAATGTGATTTAAATTTAATGTATTATAATAAATTTAAAGTTGTAGATTATAAATTTGTTTGTTTCGTATAGGTGTTGGTAACAAATCCATAATGTGTTTAGTTGGGTACATAAATATGATTGTGAATCAAAAAAAAGTGTTTGATTGAGGATCCATATCTCAAATATCTATAATCGTACTTTCCTATGTAATTTTCATATATTATACTATGAACTTAGTTATATATTTAGTGAATTTATAGTGTCAGTCAAACCTATAAAACATAGGAACTATTACTGAAATACCATATTTTTACGTGGTGAAAATTGAAGATAGCCACTCTTAACCAAATAACCACATTTTTGAAAAGTCAAGTGAGTAGCCACTTTTTCCTATTCAAATTTTAAATATACCAAATTTGCCCTTCCGTATATGGAATATAATCTGACACTGACATTCTGATAATTCCGTATATTATGTATGTCTGACACTTCTAACATTTTTTTTCTTTCCCAATGCATTTTTTTCCTTTCCTAAATGTATTTTTTATGCCCGGTTTTTAGTATATTAAGTATATTGTTCATAGTTTTTATTACATTTGGTATATTTTTAAATTTCCAATATTTTGAGAAAATGTTTTATACTACATCTTTCGATTTTAATTCAATTTTGTAAATCGTTTTTAGTATATTGGATACATTGTTCTTTGATGTAAATATTTTGTCTTCTGATATATTAAGTACATCGTCCTCGGTTTTGTAAGTGCATTTGAGAAAATAAAATGTATATGTAATATACATGTTATTTAATCCGCAAATGAAAACAAAAGAGTGTTAATACACAATACTTAATATACAAAGAGATACTTAATATGTTGTAACGACCCGACTTTTTAAAATAAAATCAAATAGATAAAGCAAGCGGAAGACTTGAGAAAATGAATAGAAATTCTGTAAATCAATAAAATATCCTTTCGTTTTCAAATGAAAACCAAGATCATTAAACAATCCAAGATGGAAAGCGCTTTCCTTTTCATAAGTTAAAATCCAAAATAAGATAAGAACATAAATCTAGAAGTCTCAACGAAAGAGACGATGAAAGTAATATTGCTCAAAAGAGCTCAACAAACCAAGTACAAATAAACAGAAAATAATAGTGTCATGACACGTGCAGTCCAACAACCCAAGTTCATCCATCACCATTTTCCAGAATCATGTCGCACCAGCTCCACGGCCACGACCGCGACCACGTCTCGTACCTGAAAGTGTAATATAATGAGCGGGAGACCCAGTGAAGATAAAATAAAAATAAAGTAACTTTAGATCCTAAATCCTATCCGGTTTTTTGTCTAACGAAACCTGCTATCTCTTGACTACCCAATCAAACTTCCAAATGCAAAATCATGCAATTCTCCCAAGAACAAAAAGCAAAGAACAAGAATAAAGAACATGCAATTCTCCCATGAACAAAGAGCAAAGAACAAGAATAAAGATCATGCAATTCTCCCAAGAAACAAGAGCAAAGAACAAGGATAAAGATCATGCACTAAAACACGTAATCATACGTTAAATCTTTCAGGAATATAACTAGAACAAGTTAAGCTCATGCAGTCTTAACAAACAATAAGAACAAGAACAGAGAACAAAGAACATAAAACAAAGATCATGTGAATAATGTCAGATGATGCAAGTTCATATAGTCTGTGCGCGATCCCATTATCTCACTCCAATATCAAGTAAAGCTCATGAAGCCTTTACTTTCTTATCAAGAACAAATTCAAGCTCACGTAGTCTTTACATTATAGAACTTGAACAAGAACCTCCCCGATGAATAATCGTCAGATGATGTAAGCACACACAGTCAATACATGATCTCATTATCTTAACAATGACATGCAAAGCTCACGTAGTCTAAGCAGTCTAGAATGTATATGTATCATAACAATTATGAATAATACCAGATAATACTAGCTCACACAACTAAATATTTTCTCATTATTTATCTCCTCCGTTCATACAACTCACGTAGTCTACGCATTCCTCATTATACATGTACCGAACCATGAATAATACCAAACAATGCAAGCACACGTAGTCTATGCATTATCTCATTATTCATCTCCATGCAACTAAGTGTGATAATTGTAGACACCATATTTTGTCCGGCCTATTTTATTTTTAAAAAATAAATTCAATGAAAAATAGAAAAAAATTGATAAAATTGATAAAAAAAAAAAAAAATATGGTTTTAATTGAAAAAAGACATAAAAATGATAAAATGAAAAAAATTGTGTTTTAAAAAAAAGTTTAATATCAGAATCTTATTTAAAATATTTATTAAATGAGGATTTAATATTAATTTGAATCTGTTATTTAATTTATTTTTTAATTAAAGAAAATGGAATGTTTTGAATTATATTTGAAGAATAAAATATTGGAGTTGAGAGAAGTCAGTACCATCTTGATTTTGGGTTTTAAAAAAATTGATTTAAAAATTAGTTAAAAAGAGATTGGATTTTAGCTTTGAATCTTTATTTAATTTATTTTTAAATTAAAGAAAAAATCAATATTTTTATTTTTTACTCTAAATTTAAATTAATTCATTTAATTTGATTAAATTAAGGTTTAATTTCAAAATCTAAATCTAAGTTTAATCATGTTAATTTAATTGATTAAAATTTAATTCCACCTCCAAATTTAAAATTAATTCTTTTAATTTAATTAAATTGAGTTAAGATTTGAATTCAAATTCTTAAATTAAATTTAGTTATATTAATTTAATTAGTAAAAATTTGGTTTCAAGTTCTAAATTTAGTTTTAATTCTTTTAAATTAAATAAATTATGATAAGAAATTAAATTTGAATTTAAATTCTAAATCTAAATTTAATTAATTTTATTTGAGATCAGAAAAATAAAACATTTGTGAATTATTTGAATTATGTGAATAATTTTAAAAGTCGGAAATATATAACTAGTGAAAATATGATATTGATTTAAAAGGACTTACCTATTTTTAATGACATAATCATAAACAATTTTTAATTTCAAAATTTTAATTTAAAAGTCGCTTTAATAAGAAAAAAAAAATTTTAAAACCCAAAAAAATCGTATATTGTAAAAGAGGTATGATTTTTTAGTATAGTTTATTAATTTGTTAAATCAACTTTAAAAATATTTAAAGTTATAAATAGTTGATATGTTATAAATTAATTTAAAAAATTTATTTAAAAATTATTTTACAATTTTCGTGATTTTTAATTTTTCAATTTATGTTTATTTTAATAAAAGTATCAAAATTTATTAATTTTAAGGCAAGTTAAATAATTTAATTTAATTATCCATAAAATATATTTTGACAAAAAATATTTTAAAAAAATCAATAAAATAAGTGAAACTAATGTTTGCAAAAAATAAAAAAATTGACATCATGCTCACCAAAATCTCACCCACTACTAATGATTTTTTTTGAAAAGCCATTCAGTCAGCCATTATTTTTTTTTTTTTTTTTATTTTTTTTTTAAAAATTGTTTTTTAATTTTTTTTTTTTTTTTATTTTTGTTTTATTGTTTTTTTTTTTTTTACCAAACAAAAAAATAGTTAGAATTCTTCAATAAGTTGATTAAAATCAACCCCAAACGGGCCCAAATTTTATTTTATTAAAATAAAGATTTAGATATGATTTTTTCAAATCAATTATGATTTCATTTTTTAACTATAAATAGTACATGATATGAAGGAAAGAAAAAAAACAAGAACCCACACTCTATCTAAAAAATCATTTTCTCTCTCCCACCTTACTTTTTTCACCTCTTTCTTTACCATTCACGTCAGCCACCAAAAAGAAAAAACATGAAAAAATTTCATTTTGTATTTTAGTTTCTTTCTCACTCATCACATTAACCTACATTTATCTTCTTCATTCTCACCAAATTAAGTCATTTATCATCATCACCTACTCCAAATTAAGTTTTCTTGAAGGTTCATGATTTGATATGGTTTGGTTTGTTTGAAGAATAATATCAGGTTAGATTTCACAACTTCAAAATTTGAATAAATTTCTTAATGTTTCCTCTAAATTAGATCATTCATTAAATTGTCATGATCAAGTTTTTGACATAATATTATTGTGTGGTAAAAAAATGTCATCTCATTGATTCTAATTTAATATTATCATGTTCATCTTAAAATTTGATTATTCATTGTCTATGCATCTTAAAAAATAATCCATTCATTTTTTTTTATAATTTTAAAAATGTAGTTTCATTCATTTTAAAGTTAATGTTATCAAGCATTTTTTCCCCTTTCTCAATACCTCATTCTGTTTAAAAAAATAAATAAATTGGAAGGTTGTTTTAAAATAATTCATTTGAAATAAAATAGTTTATTGAACAAACAGTTTTTAAAAAATATTTTGTGAAGCTATTATTTATTTATTTTTTAAAGGAAAATGTGAAAAAGAAAATAAAAATAATAATTTAAAATAAAGTTTCCAAAGTAAATGATTCCAAGATTAAAAAATAGAAAATAAAAAAAAAGAAATGGTTTTTAAAAGAGGAGTGTTTTCAAAGTTTAAATTTTCATTGAACTATTTTTTTTAGGATTAATTTTAAAATTATTAGAAAAATTCAAAATAAATGATTTCAGAAACCAAAAAAATAAAAGTAATCTTTTTTCAAAATTAAAGTAAAAATGTTTTTTAAAGCATAAATACAATCCTATGTTGGATTTTGAGTAGGGATGGCAACGAGGCGGCGCGGGTCGGGGATGTCATTCTCATCCCGTAACCCACGGGGATTTTAAATCCCCATACCCTACCCTATCCCCTAATCAAAGAATCGGGGTGGGTTTGGGGATTCCCCGTTCGGGGATCGGGTTCCCCGCGGAGAAAATTCATTTTTTTATATTTTAATTCTTATTTAAAAAGAAATATAAAAAAAGAATATATATTTAACATATACATTTTTAAGATAAAAAGAAAACATAATATTAAATCTTTTATAATTTATAAGTTAATATAACCATATTTTATATAATTTTTTCTACTAAATAAATATAAAAGTAAACAAAATACATAAGATTTATTAAAATATCGGGTTCGGGGGCGGGGTGGGGAATGTGTTCTCATCCCCTAACCCTAAAATAAATTTGGGAAAATTTCCCCCCCTAACCCTAACCCTAACCCTATAAAGCGGGGATTCCCCGCCCCTATAGGGTCGGGGCCCTAATCAACGGGGAATTGTGCCATCCCTAATTTTGAGAAGTAAAATTCTCAATTTCTTAAGGTAGAATTTTTCAATTCCAATATTGTTCAATAAATGGTCATAACCCCATCCATTCTAAATTCAATTCTTACTTCATTTGAAGTTAAGAATAAATTAAATGGGACATTTTTTTTCCCAAAATAAAACTAACAATTTTCTTAAATAAAATAAAGGACTATTTTTTTTAATTTTAGGATAATATCAGATAAAATGTGGTAACTGTTTTTTAACAGGCGTTGTAGGGTGCTAACACCTTCCATACACACAATCGCCTCCCGAACCCAATCTTGTTTTCGTAGACCTTTTTTTTTTTTAATTCTGCAGGTGACCAATCACACCCAATATGGTTGGTGGCGACTCTAAACTCATTTTTCTCAAAAGAGGATGTCGGCCGCTCCACGTTGCAAAACACGTTATGACAATAATAAAGAATCAGAAATTCTAATACTGAAATATATACAGAGAACCAATTTCAGAATAACTCATCAGAGTAACATTAATCAAGAACATTAGAACGTATAAGCTCATAAGCCCATACTTTTATCGATCACAACAATCCTGCAAAATCGAATAACTTATGTACTAAAGACCCAATGCTGGAAAAGCTCAGTCTCAGTAAAAGTCCAAAGTAATTAGATAATCTCGATATCGTAAATAAATCTCCAAGAACATAAGATAATCATACTTTAAGCATAAACATACTTAAACCCAATAATTCCATATACTTTAACTTCCAAGAATATGTAATCCATAATTTCCCAATATCGATTCTATACTTTTGAATCCTAATAAATAATATATTTAGCATGCTCAAATCACTTAATTCCAATTTTAACTTAACTCTCAAGCCATTCAAATCGTTCAAGATTTTAGCTCCGAAATTTACTGTAAATTCTATTTAACCTCACCTTTGACAATTAACTTGAAAACAAAATCTCAAACGAACAATCGAGCAAGCAATCAAGAATTATCTACAATTAAATATATCCTAATTGTATTAATTACCAAACAAACAACAAACACCGCGTAAAAAAAAATGAACGAAGAAAAAGCCTGGTTTTTCCCCCAACAGACCGAGATGTATTTTGATGATAACTTTTTCCATAAAAATTTGATGGCTATGAAATTATATTCAAAAGATAGATCTCAGAAAAATGAAGAGTTTGATATCTCACGGGTTGAAAACGGAGTTTGGACGAAGAAGTTATGGCCAAAATACTATAAAATTTAACTACACTCCAAGAAAAGAAAAAGAAAAGGATTTTGGCCAAATCTATATTCCAGGGTTTGGGTTTTGCGATTTCCTTTGAAGTTTAAGCCAAGAATACCAAGAACAAACTTAAACACACTTTGATTTGAAATCTTCAAGTTCCATATAATGGAATTGAATATTTCATCTCAAATTTACAAAAAGCTAAAAAAGGAAATAAAACCCAATTAGAAAAATGAGTAATCTTATCCTTTGGCCCCTTGGAAGTTGGAGGAATGCTTCCAATGTTAGTTCAAAAGATAGATCGGGGGCCGATCTATCCAACGCACTCGAAAATAAGAGAATCGAAGAAGAGATGGGAAAATCTCGGGCCTTGGGAGCAATAGAGGGGCGGCGGCTTTGGGAGAGAAAAGGAGAGATATTTCTAATTTTTCTTCTTTTGCTTCAAATTAAAGATGAGGAAGAAGACCTCTAAAACTTGAAGATGTATTTTCAATTTGCAAAAAATACCCTTTTCTTTTTCCTTTTCTTTTAAAAATTACCTCATGCTCTTAAAACATAACTCACCTCTTAAATTTAATCAACACAATTAATCTATGATAGAATGTAATAATAATTAATAAACCTAGTTCAAAATAATTACTTAAAATCTAAATTTACCAAATAAAGATTAAACTTCTAAATTCTAAATTACCGAAATTAAACAAATTAAATACTTTAATAAAATAAATAAAGGAATAATAATAAATAAAAAATATTAATTCTACCTCAAAATAACGGGACGTTACATATGCAAACAGACAAAACAATATATATTGCGTATATTACATATTGTACGAATAGCAAAAAAAAAACGTAACATAAAAGAAAGGAGGGTGTACATTAACGCCTCGTCATTTTTGTATACTGCGTATATTACATAATATACATTTAGTAAAACAATAGAACGAACTGAAGAAAAACACACAGTTATGTATTTCACGTATATTACATAATATATATTTAAACCAACAGACACACTGTATATTACACAATAAAATATGGGAATACGTTGACCATTTCCTCAGTTTTTATATCACGTATATTACAGAATATACATATAAAAAAACAAACATAATAAAAAAAGGATGAAAAAAGTTATGAGAATATGAGAAAAAATTCAAAAAAAAAAAAAGAAAACGGAGGAAAAAAGTTTTCTTTAAAAAAAAAACAAACCTTTCATGTCAGATCTTCATTTTGGGCTTCAAATCTAAGATTTATGAAGAAGAAAAAATGGAGGAAAAGGAAAAACCATTTTTTCCATAGATCTATGATTTTCTCTTGCTTTAGATCTTCATAAAATACGAGATCTGAGATTTACGAAGAACAAATTGGAGGAACACGAATCACCGTGAGAAAGTGCTCTAAATCTGAAAAAATGTATGAGAGGAGAGAGCTTTTGTGTATGCAAGCATGGTGAAAATGGAGGGTTTTGGAAAAAATGAAAAGAAATGAGAGGGGGGAGAAAAGAAAATGAGAAGGAAAATGAAATGAGAGGGAAAAGGGAAAAATGAAAAGATAAATGGGGAGAGAGAGAGAGAGTTGACCGATAGGGAAAAAAAAGGTGGTGCACATGAAAAGAGAGAAGAAATAAAGTGATTTGACATCAAGGGTATTTTTGTATTTGTACAAATTCATGTGGCTATTGATTAACAAATTTAAAATTGTTGCTATGGAGGAAAATGGGAGGCAAAAAGTGTCATATACATAATTAATCTTATTTTTGCACACTAATTACTAAAATGTCATAACTTTTTAAAAATTACTCAAATAACATAATTATAGTTTAATAAATTTGGTGTAAAGCACTTAATTTAGTTTTAGAATTTATTAATTTAAATTTTAGATTTAATTTAGAATTTATAACTTAGAATTTACGAGTTTATTTCGTTCGTAAATTCTATTAATAGTTTTATTAGCTTAAATTAGTTTTGGTCGTATTAATAATTATTAACGGGCCAATTAATAATTATTAATCACCATTTGGCTAGTTTAAGAACTTAATTATAGTTTTAAAAATTACTCAAATAACATAATTATAGTTTAATAAATTTGGTGTAAAGCACTTAATTTAGTTTTAGAATTTATTAATTTAAATTTTAGAATTTATAACTTAGAACTTATGAGTTTATTTCGTTCGTAAATTCTATTAATCGTTTTATTAGCTTAAATTAGTTTTGGTCGTATTAATAATTATTAACGGACCAATTAATAATTATTAATCACCATTTGGCTAGTTTAAGAACTTCGGGTTTCGTTTTATAAGTTAAAAGTCATTAAAGGGATGTATTCGTAATTTTTAATTTCTTAAAAATATCAATTACTATTCATCTTCTTTTAAAAACTCAAAGTTGACCAAGGATTGACCAAGAAGCTCATTTTTTTTTCTTCTCTTCTTCCTCCAACGTGAGCCTCCATTGATGTGAAGAGATTTCTTTGGGTTTTTGTCCTTTCTCAATCGTTTTTGATGAGGTCAGTTGCGTTGGATTGCTAGGGACGAGGGCTATCTATCCCACCTAACCTTGTGCCGTTTCTTGTTCCCTAAGAGAAGCCCTAAATGAGTTTTGAAGTTGAAGTCATGAATTTTTACATGGTTTTGTTCGTTTTTTATTATAAATGAGTTTTGAAGTTGAAATCATGAATTTCTATCAAGGAATTTGACAATTTTGAGCCCGGATTTTTGAAAAACACTATTCATCCGAAATCATTATTCACCCGAAAATTCACACTTGTTCTCATCTTAGTTATGAGTTGTAATATGTTGTTCAATTGATGATTTGTAGGCGCGATTGCTCGTTTGTTGGTTTGTGGGAACTTGGTTGTCACGGGAGCATTCGAGGTGAGAATAAATAGAATTTAAATTAGCTTTAGAAACCGAATAAGTTGAACGATTTGTAGAATCGAAAGTTGAGAATAAGGTTTAATCCAAAGGATTAAAGTAAGTGAGCTAACATACTTAGTCTTGGGAGTTAGTTCTAATTGAGTTAGAGAATTCATAGGTGTTTCGAAGAAAACGAGTAACTTTCGGAAGTTCTAAGTTTAGACTTACTTCGGAGTTTCCTAATGTTTATCGGAAGTTGAAGGATCCAAAGGTAATAAGGATTGTGAATAAGGAACTTCGTATGTTTAATAAACAATGGAGCAATGAATTGGAGACTTTTATGTTAAGTCAAAATCTCGAGTTATTTGAAAGCCGGTTGGCTTGACTTTATTCATTGTTTTTCAAAAGTTATTAATGGTTTGTTTTATGTATAAGAGTAATTCATGATCCATTTACCTTTATGTCCTTTCGATTATGTCGAATGTTTATGTTTATTTTACTTGCACTTGAAAGCATATTTATATCATATCATATTGCATAATCGAAATTGGGAGGAATAATGAGACATGCTAAAAGACTGCGGGACTTTGCATTGTCTGGTATTATTCGTTTTATGTTTACGTATATGTACATGGGGAATGCTAAAAGACTGTGAGACTTTGCATGATCAGAGGAGATAGATATTGAGATAATGATGGAACTATGCGAGTTCACATTATTTGGTATTATTCATAATTACTATGATACATATACGAGGATACAGTGTATTAGTAGCCTGCGGGAGCTTCATTACCTGTATTCGGTGGGTGAGTTAATGAGGTGAATGCTTAGCCTGCGAGAGCTTCAGTACCTGTCATTAATCACTAGAGGTGGGAAGATATTATTGAAAAGACATTGTATACTTTATTTTGGAAAGCGAGATAATGAAGTAATATTAGCCTACGGGAGCTTCATTACTGTCATTTTAAGCATTTGATGGTTATGTTGATGTAAATCATACAAGTTTACATTTGTTGATAAGTTAATGAATATGTTAAGACCCAGGGCTTAGTAGTATTAAATGAAAGAAAAAGAATATAATTTTATAGAAAGTAAAAACAATGATAAAATGGGTGAAACATGATTTATGAAACTAAAAAAACTAAAATTGTGAAATTATGCTATAAACTAAATGAATGAAATTGTTAATCTTGTATAATTATGACGAAAACTAGAGTCAGAATTGGTTAGAAGATCCTGAATTGGAAATTAACCCTAAAATGTGCAAAACTATTAAAGTAAGTTAAAGTATGTAGAGAATGAAATGTGTTGGAAAATCAAACATCCTCCTAAAAGTCTTGGAAGATAGTTCCCAATTATTTGGGAGAATTGGTAAGTAAAAGTGAAATACTTGATGTAAAAACCTTTTTGGTGGTTGAAAGGTAAAGAATTGAGTTTTATGCAAGCAAACCCAATTATTGAAGTGGGTTTGGAGTCAGCCTATCAACATTTTTTTACTTGCTAATTCATGATATTACAAACACTTTTGGTAATGTCTAGGTAAAATTAGATTAAGAAATATGTTTTCATGATGATATTCAAAGGGCTATATACATTTTTAAAGTCCATGGACACATTTCATTACATGTTTTATCCATTACCAAAAAATATTTGATATAAGTCGTTAAGAGCCTCTTTTAACAATGAATTTCTTTCATTCAATTTTAACTGCATTTCTTGTCTTTTAATTAAACTAAGCAATTTACTTAGGTTGATCAAGCATAAGCAAAGAGTTAAAAATATTCAAACTATTGATTTATCATAAATAATTAGAATTAATTAAAGCTTGATTTTAAACTGATTTAAAAGGAGGGTTCATCTATCAATTCCAACCTAATAAATTTATGTTCATAATGAAATTCAAATTAAGAAAAGAGTTTAACAAAAATAAACCTAAACCTAACATATTCTCAAATCAATAAAGGCATCATTTCCCAAAGCAAATTTATACGAGATCAAAAGGAATTTGATATTAATTCATGGAATTAATAATTACTAGAAATCCCAATGAAGAAGCAGAAACTCCTTTTACTTTTTAATAAATGCATTTGTCAATTATAATAATTAACTAAAATGGTATAAATAATTTAAATTTATAGCTTTTTATGTATTAAATAAATGTTTTTTTTTAATTTGGCAATTTCATTAGTTTTTTATAGAAGTAAATTATCTATTAGATATTATTTTTAAAATTTAACACATTTTTAATATTATTATTTTATGTGGTTACAAAATTATCTTTATTATAATTGGCTAACTTAAAATATGAATCAAAATAAGAAAATGTAACATTTTCAATACTTGAGTAGACATTATTTAAAAAACCAAATGATATATATGATACATATTGAGACTTTTAAACTTCTTTCGATCTTTGTATTTTTTTAAAATACGATACTTGATTATTAAATTGGATGTTGATAGTTACTACAAAATAATTAGTTCTACATTATTTGTACCTTGAAATGTATTTTTTTATAATCATTTTATTTTTAAAGCTTTTAAAATTCTAGCACATAAAATTAAAAAAAAAGAATTATTATTATGAAAACAAAAATTAGAAAATATTAGAATCATTGTTGCTTTATTAGAAGCAAAAAAACTGCAAAATCAATTATTAAGTAGATAAAAAGTTCTATAACTCTATCTTCCAAGTAAGTGAACGAATCATGAAAAATGAATTCAAAGTGCACAAAACTTGAAAAGTTCAATCAATATAATTAAACACACATATGCGTATTAAAATTATCCAAAAGAAATTTAAATTTTATAAACATTCTAAAATAATTGAATATCATAAATTTAAGAAGAAAATTAATAGTTATATAAAATGAATGGGGTAAATGCTACGTGCATTTTACAGACCAAAGATATCAACTGCAAACATGCAAAAGAATACAAGTGTACTTAGTAATAATTATGAGGCAAGAAAAAGGAATGTCAAACTTAAATATCAACTTTGTAAAACATCTAAAAGAAAAATTATTATTAAAAACATGTACATAAAAATAATTATTGGATAGAAATTATGCCAATGAAATATGAGGAAATATCAATAAAGTAAAACATCTACAAAAAAAGGACAAATTCGATAAAATTAACATAAATTAAAAAAATAACAAAAACACATAAGAATACACAAGTAGGAATAAAAGTATAATCTTACACAGATCCGATAATTCAACCATTTGAAATTACCTTTTTCTAAATAAATGTAAAAATGTGTAAACCATAGATGTATTTTTTCTAAATAGAAATATTTAAAAGAACGAAATAATATTTATTTGATTTTTCTAGGGTTTATAAATCTTTTTAAATGATTTTACTAAGATAGTTATTATGTTCTATTTAATATTTAAATTATTGTATAGTTTACTAAATTACATAATGTATAAGCCTTTTGTATAAGAAGGTTTTTTTAAGATGTTTATTTTTAAAATTTATACTACCAAATAAAAATAAATTGTTTGTAGTCTATTTACATTATGTTGGTTAATTTTTGCATTTATAGATTATTTATTTCTAATTTTAATTAAAATTTAAGAAATTTTATATTTTTTCTCTTTGATTTTTAAACTTTTAAATATTTTTAATTAAAAAAATTTAAATTTATTTAAATATTATAAAATATTATACCATTTTTAAATCAATGGAAAATTATATTTCATGTTGTAGGGTTATTTTAATCTTAATATTTTTTTAAACAATTTAAGTTCTTTTTTTTTATTTTTATAACCTTAAAGCTCCTTTACCTTTATTAAATCATTTAATATTTGAATACTTAAATATAATTTATTTTTCATAAATTGGTGATAAATCTAAACAATAAATTCATTTTAATATCACATTCATTTTCATTTGTTGTACTGTTTTTCAATTATTTTATTAATTTGATTTGAAAAAATAAGAATTGCAAAAAAAACCAAGGAATTTATTTAATAAAATTGACAATTTCTTATTCAATGAAGAGAAATATTTTATTTATAAAAAAAGAGAAATATTTTATTAAAAATATAAATAGTCATTTAATAGATAGTGGAGTATAAATAATAATGACATTTTTAGTAATTTTAAGGTTTTAAAAGGTATATATAAGTCATGTTAGTAATTTTCCAACAATTTATAAGGGGTCAGAGATCAAAAGGAGTTTGTTATTAATTCATGCTTTTAATAATTATATGGCCACATACTATTAACAATTGTTGATCATGTAATTAGTTTAGTTAGATTAATTTAGATTTCGTTGCGCATGTTTTATTAATATGATTAATTTCACCCCTATATCTTTCATATGGTTAAATGGCATGTTTTATGATATAATATTATGGGTCCAACGTTCCTAAATAAATTGATATTTAATGCTTAGTACAAGGTTATTAAATATAGATAATTATTTGATTAAAATCATATTTGAGTTGTTAAATTAGAATGAGACTCGAAAATACTCATGATCGGTAATTTATCTATGGGTTCTAATGAGAAATCCTTTAGTTAGGGATGTGGAATTACATATCTAAGATCAATGGGTAGGGATGCTAATAGGGTTGGTTAGTGGTTGTGGATGCATTTCCCGAATCAGGGAATCGAGCTCGGGTTCGGAGATTCCCCGTTCAAAGATCGGATTCCCTACAGGTAAAATTCCCCATTTTATATTTTTAATTTTATTTGAAAAATAAAATGAAAATTGAATTATATATTTAAAATATACATTTTTAAGAAGACAAAAAAAATAATACTATACATTTTATAATTTCTTAGTTTAAATAATTAACTTGTTAACAATAATTTTTTTAATAAATAAACGTAAAAGTAAAAAAAAAAAAATCGAGGTCGTAGTCAAGGTCAGAGCGAGGGAGAGGAATGTATTCCCATCTTCGCATCCAAAAACAATTCTCAAATATTTTTTCCCTCGACCAAGACCACATCTAAAAAAGGATTCTCCACTCCAATTGTGGTAAGGCTGGGGATTTTTACCATCCCTACAATAAACTATGCATTAGTTGACAATTAAAACTCTCTAATTTAATTCAGATTAATATAAATTGCTCAATAACATAATTAAATTTCTTCATGGTTGACGTATGTGGAGGCAAATCCTCAAAGTTAAAATTGAATATTTTGAAAGAGAAAAAAAGGTTATGGATGATGTATTCGACACCAAACATATTGTTTCATCAAAGTCACCTCAAACAATTAAATCATAAACTTTTAAAAACTTAGAAGTGAGAGAGAAAGATTTAGGGTAAGAAAATGTATCTCTCTACTAATGAAAATCCTATTCATAAGTCAAGTCAAGTTAGGTTATCTAATCTTTATATTAGTGACTCAAATTTATAGCAAATCTTTTGTCATGCATTTGTTAAATAATGTACTATTTAAAAAATCTTTTATTCTCACTAAATAATTGCTCACAAAATTCTTTCATAAAAAAGTTGCTCACAAAAATCACACACTGTAATATATTGGAATGAACCAAAAAAATATTAAAATAAACAAAAACGAACAACTAAAATTGATAATTTGATTTTTTTTTGGTTGAAAAATTTCATTGTGACATTTTATGAATATGCATTTTTAAAAATATCAAACGTTTTAAAAATGGGATAAATGTAAAATAGATCCCTGCACTTTGAGTTATTGTTAAATCATACTTTTGTACTTTTTTTGTTATAAAATACTAATGCACTTTTAGTAAAATTGTAAATCTCACTCTTCAATCGATTAGCTTTAATGAAAGTGAGACACATTTATATTATACGTATGTCATGTATTCTGATTTCATGAAAAATAATAAAATAAAATAAAATTAATAGATGTGTAGAATTTTAGAATAAACTTTTATGTTAATAAAATGTAAAATCTACAAATCGCACTCAAATATTTAAATTTTTTGAAATTTTTAATGGTTTTGGAACACGTGGTATGCGTAGTATAATATAGACGTGTCTAAATTTCATTAAAATTATTCGCTAGAATGATGTGATTTACAATTTTCTTAAAGTACATGGGTATTTAAAAAAAATGCATGGTTATGATTTAACAATAACCCAAGGTACAAGGGTGTATTTTGCATTTATATCTTTAAAAATTATAAAAAATGACACATATATATGAGTTGGGTTTCATGATTGCTTTGAGCCAAAGAGGAAATTAAATGTTATTCTTGGAAATTTTCAAAAATTTTACTATTTTTGAAAATATGAATTCTTAAAATACTATTTTTGAAAACTTTTTTTATGTGTTTATCTTTTATAGCTTTTAAAAAAATAATCTTAATTTACACCAATAAATTTATAATATTTTTTTTCTCAATTTATGGAAAAAAAATCAAATCATAAACAAATTTGAAATTTATTCCTTTATATAAAAGATCTCAAAGCAGCTCTGTAGTTCCAAATTATGCTATGAGACTCTTTTCTCCCAACGCTAAACTTCTTTTTAGTCAAAACTTGTTCGTTTGAACTCTGATTTGAATAATTAAAAGTGTTTTGGAAACCTCATTTCATACTCTACGTAATGGATATTTTAAAACCTCTAAATCATCAATAAACAAAAGAGTTACTGACTTCAATCATACTTAATATTTTGATGATAATGAAGATTCTGGCATAATTTAAAAGTATATGCGTGTAATTTTTCATTTTCAAATATCAAAGATGTTCATGCATTTATTCAAAACCACAAACCATTAAAAATATTACAGTTCGATTTCACTTTTAGATTCTCATCAATCAAAATAATATCTTAATTTCATATACCATCTAACTAAATTAAATTGAAATTCATTATTTTCAAATGTATACTAACCACAAACAAAATTTTCAAAATTCAAATCATTTCCAATTATTAAAATCATATAATTTTAAGACCATTTCTCACAATTTCTACTCTTAGCAAAAAAGGTAATACTATTGATTTTCACAGCTAAGTACATTCTCTGAATCTAACCGTACCGTAAGGATTACTCGTGGCCGCTGTTTATTTGACCGTCACCGATATTTCAAATATTCCGTTTTAATCTGACAGCTGTCTCCCAATTTCCTCTCTTCCTATTGGTTAGTCCGCTCTTTCATTATTATTTTTTAATTTTCCAATTTTTTTATTACTAAAAAATAATTTTTAGAAAAACCAGGGGCAAATATCTGAAGTATTAATTTAAATAATACCTTAATTACCCTTAAAAGGTCAATGATCTTTACTTACGTGGACGCTATCAACGAATCACACACTGTTAAAGGATTTTAAAAGGAAGGCTATTTTCGTAACTTAAGAATTCCATGGGGATCGCTTTGACACGTCACTGATTCGTTTTCTTATCGTAACCGACACGATATTATTGGTCTGTGACGGAAAGTGGGACACGTGTAATATTGAAATCGCGAGTAAGTGGAAAATATAACCGCAGCGAGTGGGGATGGATTTAGTGTGAGAAGATATTTATTTTAGCGGATCAAAAATATCTGGTTAAGTCGTCCACGTTGGCAGAAGAATAAGGCCGATTTGGAAATTGATATTGCACTTTTTATGACTTTTCTTATCTTTTAAAAAAAGCAAGTGGGAACAAAAATTAATATTTTATAAATATTTAATTTAAAAAAATATTTACATACCGACCCACAGTTATTATGTGATGTGATTTATATAAATGAATGATTATTATAAATAAAAACAATTTTTTTATCCTAATGTAGCTCTTGATTTTTATCATCAATATTGTTATTAAAAAAATATATTCATAAATATCTTATAATTGTTTGTTTAAAAAATACTATAATTAATTATTGATTTCATTGATATCGATATGGATTCAATTGAAAATATTTATAAATCTATGAATATCATTGATATCGATATTAATTATGAGTAGTTACTCTTGTTTATAGTAAATCAATACTGATATCGATCACTTATTTTAATCATTGATTTTATTAGAGATGGATTTGAATGAAAATATTTATAAATCTCTCAAATATTTTACTTTATCTTAAGTTGTTACAACAAATCAATTTAATTACTTATTTTAATGATTGAAAATATTTTACTTGTTTTTAATTGGTTACTCGAAATCAAAATTGATTCCTATCCATAACTTATTTTATGATAAAATCAATTATTAACATTAACCCAATAAAATAAATGTATTTTTTTTAATTAAATTCTTTTTTTTTTCTTGTAAAAAAAAAAAAAACATTTCCGAATCTGTCGAAATATCTACCAATAGATTTCCACTTTTAGTTGGTTCTTCATCTTCTTCTTCCTAAAATTTTCTCTTTCTGAAACTTAGAAGAAGAAAAAAAGCTTCAATTTTTATTTTTTCTCAGAGCGAAAAATTAAGCCCTAGGTTTTGGGAATCAACGACGATGGGAGAGGAGATGAAGATGATCGAATATGAAAATGGAGGAGGGGCAGGAAAAGATGATGAAGAACGAGTTTTTGAATGGGAAACAGGATTACCTAACGCCGATGATCTCACTCCTTTGTCTCAAACGTTAATTCCGCCGGAGCTTGCTTCTGCTTTCAGCATTTCCACCGGCCCTTTTCGAACTCTTAAGGATGTTAATCGAGCTTCGCAAGATACTGTTGCGAATCTTCGTGGTTTACAATCTTTAGCTTTTTCGTCCAGTAATTTCAAGTCGGTTGTCGAAGATGATCGGTTTCGAGACCATGATCCGATGGTGGTTGAAGGAGATGAGGATAGGGATGATGTTGATGTAGATAATGATGTCGATGTCGATGTCGATATCGATGTTGGATCGGATTCGAGGAAATTGATGAAGGTTGATTGTGTGGAAGAGGCGGATTCGGCTTTTCGAACCGATAATTTGACCGATGATCCGTCTGCGAGGACGTTGAAGAGACCGAGGCTTGTTTGGACTCCTCAATTACATAAGAGATTTGTTGATGTTGTTGGTCATTTAGGAATTAAGAATGCTGTTCCTAAAACTATTATGCAATTAATGAATGTCGGGGGATTGACCCGTGAAAATGTTGCTAGTCATCTTCAAAAATATAGACTTTACCTGAAGAGGATGCAGGGATCCTCCGATGAGGGTCCCTCGTCGCCAGACCGGATTTTCGCATCTGCGGCCACGCCACAGAGCTTACACGAGTCTTCAAACACGGGTCACTCTAAGGGAAATCAACATTTACCGATTCCTGCGACGATGCCCTATGGACCACCGATGATGCCGATGCCGATGCCGATGCCAATGCTTGGGATGGCACCGCCGGGCCATGCTCCTAGCTATATGGGAATGGCGGGGAGTGCACCGGGATATCATGGATTTGAGACAAATCCGTATATGATGCATCAGAGAGATTGGCAAGGGAACAAATATGGCTCTGTTATGCCATATCCATATGTACCGCCTAATACTAATGATAAGTGAATTCGGGTGAAGAATGAAAGGTGTGCTGCCTGATCTTACTGACCCTGAATGAGTTTTTCATATTTAGTTTTTCTGGGTTGAAGTTACATTTGGTATTAGAGAGTTTATGGCATATTGTTACTTGCAACAATTCTAGCTATGCTTTTCCTAAATTTATCTTTCTTTATTTCTAAAACTAGCATCTGTTAATGCTTGCCATTCTAATGAATGGTCTAGAATTGGAGCGTTTTGGTTCTTAGGATTGATATGGAAATGCTCTGGGGACTACGCCAATTCAATTACAATTTTTTTATTAGACTGGTGCAGTGGTGAACATTACTCGGGTTTTTTTCTTCTTCTTTCAAATATCCGAAACATTTCATTGATGAGTGAAAACTACATAAAAAAAACCATCGAGGCGGAAGAGTCCAAAAGATTACAAAAAGCGGTCCAATTTGTGTAAATGGAATGAACATTGTAGTTACAAAAAAAAAAAAATTATAATTTTGAATGTATACACCAAAGGGAAACTTTACCCCGGTATGATATCTCCGGCTACAAGATGTGGCAGTATAATTGAGTTGGTTGAGACTCAAAAGCTTTTTTTGTTGATTGGATCACGGTGTAACAATCAAACTTTTCTGGTTATGGTTCATTTCTCAGCTACACTGTTCAGTTGATTAATTTTCAAAAATGCAATTAGTTAGATTTGCACTTTTAGTCATCAAGGAGAGACTGTAATATCCAGGATTAGGAAGGATAGACTCCATTATTCATCAAGCTGAAGAATTCTCTTGATCGTGGAGGGAAATCTATGGTTTTTTTATGCATCTGTTGTTTGTGTCTCGTGTAATTCGACTTCCACCTGCAGTTTGTCCAATTCAGTGTTTTATCACAATGAATCTTCTTGTGAGAATAGTTTATGCTTCCTGTACATTAATCTATGACTTGATATTGTGATGGATATTTGAATAAAAAATCTGTGTTTTCTTTCATTTTGGCTCCTTTTCTTTCTTTTTCATGTAGTACTAGTAATGACCCCAAGGATATTTGAACTGTTCACTTTTGGTCCTACGTATATCGTTTGTCGCTGTATTTTTTAACCTTGGGAGTCCTTTTAGAACATCATTCAGGTATGATGTAAGATGCATGACAGTGTAGTTACATGAGGCAAGAGATGGCCGAATTCCATTACGTTTAAAAACACTTGCCCAAACCAACCCTCTGGTGAAAGTGTAAGAAGCATCAAAGGACTTCAGAGGAATGATCCTCGTCACTTGAATGGATAAGTGTGATGTGATTTTCTCCTTCTTAGCATGACATGAAAGGTTAATTTTCCAATGGTGAATGCCTGATTAGCTTCATATTCGGATTTCCTTTATAAGTTGTTCTATTTGGTTGAATTACCCAACTTTTGCTATCGGTTTTTGATACCGACTTATTATGCGTGTTCCCCTTGCAGATGTCTATCTCCAAATCCACTTTGCAGGGAATTTGCTTCAATCCATTAGGTCTCTGCGATAACGATTGTTGCTAAGAGGCTGATACATGACAGACACATATTCTGCACACAGTTCATATTAGTTATGTTATGTTGTCTATCAGGGATTCAACTATAACCAATTATTGAATATCTTTGAGATATTTAAACTTCATTTCCAAGATGATTGAGGTTTTCTTGATTCTAGTTTGTTCTTTTAAACAGGCATGAATCAACCCCCCTATTATTTTGTTTTAATGTTGAATTTTCTCCAGTGAAGCCTCTCAATCTCTAGATTATTGAAGACTGTTGTGTTTTACACTATATCACAAGTTCACTGTCTACATATAATCATGTCAGCATACATATTGATCGTTTTTTTTTACAAAGTTTAAGAAACGAGCTCACACCCTCTTTAAACGATGAATTTTTTGAATTAATGATTATACCATTAAACGATCGTACTAGTGGCCGGTATTAAGCATCTTGATAAAATCGTATTGTGCAATAAATGTCTACCATTCTTTAGTATTTGTGAGGACCATCTGTCCCATGTTTATTATTTTGTTTGGTGCACATGCCTAAAATGTTTTTGTGGGGAATGGCTTCTAGTACAGTTCATTGCCTAAACCAGAGTTATCCTCTTTTCAAGAAGGAGTCGTTTGGTTCCATGTGCAGAGAAAAACATGCCTTTTTTCATTGCCTAAACTGTTTGTTGTCACAATTTTGTCTTGTTTAATGTAGTTTATGTTAATCCTGAATTTGTATAATTTATGTTAATCTGAGTGATTTCAATTTTTCGTACAGTTATCTATTAATGTTTTGTTAAATCAATTATTCTAAAATGTCACTACACGTTCCTACTAATAATAGAGTTCTTCATCAATCTAAACATAGCTCGAGTTGTTAGACTTTAATACACTTTTTTTTAAGGTTCAAATTTCCCGTATTTATAACGTAATATTTTTAAAAGCAAAAAATGATTACTCTTCATCCCCTTTGTCCCTATTAGGTATTCAACTTTTGGATGCAGAATTCTATCAGAAAGTTTAAGCTAAGGCTACAAAAAAACACAGCTTCCAATCCAAACCCCATCTGCTTTGCCATGGTGAACAAATGCAATGAATGTGACAAAAAAAGGTTATTTCTCAATTGGACCAAAACCTAATGCTTCTGCCAAATCACTTTGATTGAGCGTTGCCCCATCCCCAAAATGACGTAAAAACGTTTTTCGTTTCCAAAAGGATGAGTTTGAGATACATTTTAAAGAAAATGTTTTTGTGTTTCATCTAAAAACACTTAAGTATACTAAAAGATGTTTTTAGAAAAAATACTTTATTTGTGATTCTTTTAAAAGTGTAAACAAAATGTTTCTCTTAAAATACTTCACTTAAGTTAAGTGTTTTTAGATGAAACACTTCATTAGTATTTCTTTAAAAATGTTTAACTCAAAACATTTTTAGGAAAAGCTATACCAAACAGACCCTTAGGATGAGTTTGAGATACATTTTAAGGAAAATGTTTTTGGCAAAACACTTTTAGAAAAAATATTAATGAAGTGTTTTGTCTAAAAACACTCTAATATGTTTTTAAGTGTTTTTAAAAATTACAAAAACACTTTTATAATGTAATCAAATATCATACAAAAATTAAAAGTGTTTGTAGTACATGCCTCCTCATCTAGTACGTAACCGACAACGACTTTCATGTGGGATCGGGGACCATCGCTAGTTTTTCTGATTACTATTTTTTGAACTTTAGTTGCAGACGAGTTTTGTACTTATTATGACATAATAATTTTAACGAGAACTTTAAGTTAATATTTTAAAGTATAACAAATAAAATGGAGTTAGTATTTAACAAATTTTAAAATAATCAGTTTTTGTATAAAAAAAAAAAAAAGACGGGTTAGGTAAAAGAAAATTTATTTAAAAACGGGTTTTCAAAACCCGTTTTTTCAATGTTGTGGCATAGAATGAAGTCAAAGACGGCCCCAAGTTTGAAAAAAAGGATATTTTGTCAAATATTTCAAACGTTTGAACATATACTTAATTACTTTAAAAAAAGAGGTTAAGTTGAAAAAAGTCTGGTTCTCTGTGTAACTTGTGGACCTATTTTATCGTCTTCTTAAATATAGGAGCTACTTTGGCCTATTCTCATGCATGTACCTTTTGATCTATGGGATTGGGAATTTTTATTTATTATTAATTAACTCATTTTTTTCTTATAAATTTTTATAGGAAATTGTATAAACCACCCCTAACATTGATCCTTTAAATTTTTAATTTGATCAATTGACCCTCTAAATTTTTTAAAATGTTAAAATTAGACTAAAAAATTTAAATTTGTTAAATTACCACCTTAAATCGTGAAATTAGACCACTAAAAATCATCATAGAGATGAGTAATACATCCCTAAAATAAACGAGGTAGGGAAGGATGAGATTGGTGAAGAACTTTTCATCTCGACCATCACGTACATTTCAGGATCATGGTCAAAGACAAGGTTGAGTGTGGGATAGGGGCCCTCAGAGACCCACTCCCATAGAGATTTCATTAAAAAAAAATAGTAAATTAATCATTTAAAGGGGGTAATTTGTTTGATTAAAATTTTATGGGACTAATATTAACATTTTACAAAGTTTAGGGGGTCAATTGATCAAATTAAAAGTTTAAGTGTGTAAGTGTTACAATATCTATAGTTCATGAGTGGTTTGTGCAATTTTCCCTAAAATCTTTATGGGATCGGGTCTCCGAGAACCACATCCCGCCTAAACCTCGTCTTTGACTCCTACCCCAAAATCCTTGTGATGTTGAAAATGAGGATTTCTCCTTCGATCTCACCCCTCTTCATCCGGTTGATATTATGAATGTATTACTCGTCTCTTTGATGATTTTTTAGGAAATAATTTAATTATTTAATGAGGTAATTTTGAAATTAAAATTTTTTGGGTCCAATTATAACACTTTACAAACTTTATGGGGTCAATTTCTCAATCTAAAAAATTATGGATGTAATCTTTAATATCCCTATAATTCAGAGATGATTTATGTATTTTTCTTTTCATAATATTAAAATGAAAGGTTAAGTTGTTATTTGATACTTTCTAATTTTTTTGTTTTTAAAATTTAACTTTGTTTCTTAACTTCTTTATTTTTTTAAATGTTGATAAAATTGAAATAAAAAATATATATAAATATCTGTTTATTTTTCTTTTCAGTTTTTGGAATTTAGATAAGATTTGTGTGTTTTTTTTAAATGGTAATAAACCAACATAATTTTTAAAAACGGAAAACTAATAAAATAGGCTACATTTTTTTTATTGTCTTTATCTTTAATCTTTGTACTAATTTAAACTGCATTTTACTTTGAGTTAAATCATTATCATGAAAATCTCATCAGAAAGAAAAGCTAAATTGTTAGAATATAAAGTAATAGTACAAAGACAAAAGTACGTCAAACAAATTAGGGGCATTTTCAAATATGTTAGAAATTTTTATAATATTTACAAATTTGTTAGGAAAAAAATATTTACAAAAATGTTAGAATTTTAAAATTTAAAGTATATCACCAATCACTATTAGTATATCATCGATAGTTTATTAGTCATCATTAATAGTTTATCAATAATATTAAATAATATATCACCGATATACTATTAAATTATCACTGATATACTATTAAATTTTGACTAATTATAACATTTTTGTAAATTATTTAACATTTTTGTAAATATTTCACTCAATTATAACATTCATGTAAATTTCCCAACAAATTATAGTTTTTTTTTCAATTAATTTTTTTTTATGAATAATAGAAATAGCAATAAAAATTGAAATTTTTCAAAATGATATTTTTAAGATTGAGATTCACCAATCTCAATATGAGATCGATAATTAATCAAAAATATAATTTTTAAAATATTTTAAAACATGTACTTTTTTTAACTACCATAAAAAATGTCATCTTTTGAAAATTTCTCTAAATTTATACAACCAAATCAAAACTAATATCAGACAAATTTAATCCACTTTAGGTGAATAATTCTATGTATGTCCTTTTGTTAATTTATTTTATAATATTTATTAACATGATACATATATTCGTTTGTTTTAAATATTAGTAATAGTTAAATTATCTTTTTTACCGGTGAAAGACTTAAAATTAGGGTTATGGATGAGAATAACTACTTTTTAGTGGAATAACATAATATAGCCACATGTCTAAAAAAATAATATTAAATGGCCATCTGAAAAGAGAAAGAGACATTGAATTTACCCAATGCCATAACATAAGTTTTTTTTTTTTAAAAAAAAAACTATATCCTCCCATTTTTGGGTTATCTATGAAAATAGTCATGTTAGTTTAAATCTAGTATAACAATATTAAGTGGTACAATATATTATGTAAAATGCAGGAACGAAACGTTCAAATATATTATACTTTACCATACTTACAATATATTGATTTTAAGTTTATAAACTCATTTTTCTTAAATGCAAGAACAAAACCGAGTCTTCAAAATCTAAATGTATGGAATAATGAGAGGGAAAAACAATCAAATTTGGGGAAATTGAAGAGGGAAAGGAAATAATTACATAAAGAATATAAATTTGAAAATAAGGAAATAGAGGAGAGAGATTCATTGAGAAGTCAAATAAAATAATCATTACACCAAGTGTATAAAAGGTATAATGAAAAAGCAAAAAATAATTTGTCGCTCAAAAATGATAAATGATGAGATGTGACTACTTTTTTATAAACATAAGGAAAAGTGGTTATTTTCTTATTTTCCTCCTTAAAATTACGAACACATATTTTGAAATCCTAAATAAAAGATTTTTATTATAATTGTTTCGTCGAGTTATTTAATCATTTACTAAATAAATTTGGAATTTTTTTGCATCAATAATCTTTTTTTTTGTAGAAAGCTACGTAAATTATCTCAAATAACATATTTATATATATATATATTTCTATTTCTATTATTACTTTTATTTTATTTATTGTTCAAAAATTTATTGAAATCAACAATAAATTATTAAAATTATAAATAGATTATCAAAATTAGATTAACAATTAATTTGTAATAAAATGAGAGTTTTAGTTCGTAAAATTAGTGATAATTTTTCAGCCCAAAACAAAAGTTATAATTTATTAAACTAAAAGTAAATATGCTAGTTTAGTAAATTTTTAAAAGGGATATATAAATTACATCTATGTGATTATTCAAATTTGTAAATCACACTCCATGGTTCAAAAAGGGTTTCAAAATCACACCCCTCAACCAATTAATTTTAACATATCCAAGTTACATGTTTATTCCTTGTTTGTCATTCCATTAAAATAAATAGAATATTTTAACAGATGTGTAAGAATTTTAGATTTTATACATTGTTAACAATTATATATTCTACAAATTAAACTCATTTGTAAAAAAAAAAATTGGTTGTTTATTGAATAGGAACACATAATCGATGTAGAATAAACATGTATCCAAAATTTGTTAAAACTAACCAACGGAGAGATGTAATTTACAATTTTTACAAATCATCGGGTTGTATAAAGCCATTTTAGAACCACAAGAGTGTGATTTACAAATTAAACAAACCAAATGGATTTACAATTTTCCCTTTTTTAAAATTATATTATATAAGTAATTATATATTTTTCTATTATTTTAACGAGAGTAAAATGCAAATAAGGCCCCCATAGTTTTTGTAAAATGCATGAACACCCCATGTGGTTTAAAAATGGCAAATCACACCAATGTAGTTCAAAATTATTCAAAAAGACTCATCCCCTTTAATGATGTAAACTTTCTTTTACTCATAACTTTTCGTTTGAACTTTGATTTGGATGATTTAGTATGTTTTAGAATCCTCATTTCGGTCTCTACCTTCTGGTCACTTCAAAACTTTCAAATCATCAATAACCAAAAGGGCTAATGTCTTCAATCATACCTAGTATTTTGATGATAATAAATTTTTTTATCTATTGACGATTTCAAAGTTTCTAAGTGACCTACGGTAGAACTCAAAATGAGGGTTCCAAAACATCTTGAATGATCCAAATCGGAATTCAAAAGAAGAAGTTATGACTAAAAGAAAGTTAATGGCGTTGGAGGGGATGAGTCTCATTGGAATAATTTGAAACTACATGAGTATGATTTATCATTTTCAAACCATATGGGGTGTTTAAAGATTTGACAAAAACCACAAGGGTCTCGTTTACATTTTACCCTAATCATTTCGATTTTTTTAATTAAAAGATTATTTACATTAAAAATTAAAAAGAGATAATTAAAAGGATAGCCACATTTCCATACCCTAATCAATAAATAGACACCTATCCAATATTTTTAGTTGTTAGCTACCTTCAAAATTCAATTATTTTTTAATTCCATATTTGCCCTTGATGTCATTAATTACACAGCTGCTTTTTGTGGTGGATGTTTTATGTTTCCCTAATGTTTGATCATGCCAAGATGGCTGCTCAAATTCTCTTTAATGATTATCTTAGTTTCTCTTTCATTGTTTTGAATTTACATTCCATCCATTCTTATTTCATTATTTCTACGTTTTTCATACTGCCCAAAAAACATTATCATATTTGGCCTTTCAAGTTCTCATCTATTATGTTCATAATCCATAATGGAGATTTTTGTTCTTGACATTAAGTTTTCTGGGGTTTGAGGATTCTTCTATGAATTACGTATCTTATTCATCTCAAACCATTTGTATTCTTTTTGTTCATGATTTTTTTCGTTTCAAGTCAATGATCATTCATGGATGCGATTTTTTGTATGTTGAAGTCATGTTTTCCCTAAAAATCTAGTTGGATTCTGGTGCAACGTTATAAAATACATTCCTTTTGTAAACAATCATGATTGCATTTTCCTTTTTAATTTCTTGAATATAGATTCTGTCACTTGTTCTCTAATAATTGAGGTTGAACCATCAGTTACAAATATTGTTGTACACGATGAAGCCCACCCTAACGAGGATGTGATAGTATCAGAAGACGATGTGGGGAAAATTTTTTGTTGGCGATGATTAGGTTGAGATAGTATTAGAAATTGACATTAGCAGAAATATTCATGACGTACATAAGATTCCAATTTGGGGAATCACAGATGTTCAGATTGAGGATATGACAGGTTCAATTTTATTTTTTTTTCAGGAATGTTTGTGATGTACCTAATACACTAGTTTCAACTAATGTGTGTGATGTATCTAAAGGTGACAAAATACAAAAAATTCACTATATTGGTGATTTGGGAATATAGTAACAATGATCAGAGTTTGGATGATGTACATGATGTATCGGAAGATGTTCCAGTATTTAACGATGACGATCTAGTGAACGTTTGTATTTTTTCATAATCATCTTTATCACTAAAAGACTCTTCTCCATTCAAATTGGACAATGATGGTGTTTATATTCCATATGGTTTTCGTTATGTGGATAGGCATGACCTTCGTGAGTATCGTACAAGTTTTTATTAACTATTTGTTCTGAATTCTCAAATGTTCTAAGTATGTACATTATACACAATTAATTTATAATCCATAAAATACGAAATATTCATTTTTTCGCCAACAATTCCATAAGTACCAAATATTCAATCTTTTAGTTTGTTAAGGTGAAGTTTACTTGTAATATTAAATTCAACTCAATGTACAAACAGTACATTAACTTCATTTCATATATTCAACACAAATATCTTATTACATTGTTTACTGATCTAATTCATGAAATACGAACAATACATTATGAAATTATAATAAGCAGACAACACAAATGTGCATCACGTACATGAAGTTAATTACATACATTTATCATTCAGAAAATAAATTATACAAACAGTACACTGTCCTTCATCTCCCACCAACATATAAAAATCCAAAATATTTTAAAAGAACCGAACATGTAATGATAAAGGAAAAGCGAGAGATGTGGGTTTGAATAAGGATGAAGGTTTTGATATCTCAGGTTATGGAAATTTTAATAAAAAAAACCTAAATTTCAGCTATGAATTTTGGTTTTAAACAAGCAAACGTAGCTTGAAGATGGTTGTTTGCTGGTGGTTTTCTCTCTCTAAAAGTCTCTTGAAATTGCTGAAGGGAAGATTGTTTGAGACATTTGAAATGGATGAAGGGAAGCGTGCTGAAAATGGCTATTTCCAAAGTTGTCTCTTCATATTTTTTTTTAAAATTGCAATATATCATTAGATTTTGTATTTCGTGCCTATCTTGTAGATGTTCAGCCTAATTATTATGAATAAAGGATAATATAGTCATTTCAGTACACTAATCTCTCTCCATAATTAAAAATTGTGGATATTTACTCCAATTTTTGACTATATGGTCATTTACTCTTATTTCACCCTCATACATGGCTATTCTTATACATATCCTAAAATAAAAAAAAATAAAGGAATTTTTTTTAATCAGCAATAAATTAGGTGAGACGACTTAAATTTTAAAGTTTCAATTTCATCAAAAATTAAATAAGTAATGCAATTAATTCCCTCCAAACAAAATTATAAAATTTTATAAACATCACTCGGTAAATCACCCATTAAACTACTCTGACAAAATATTTATAACTAATTAATCACAAAATTCCTAATCTCAACTTCAAAGTACCCAACCTCAGTCATAAAATCAAATAATGATAAATGATAAGAAATATTGAATCTCTATTATGTAATATCCACAAATATAGTTTCATCCCACCACAAATACAACAATTTACATCAATATTCAAATCGGAGATACTAATTACAAGAATATTTGCAAATCTAAAAATTAATTACAAAATGGACAAACAAGGCCGTAGGTGGTGGTTTTATTTTATTTTGTTTACTATTATACCCTTATTTCAATTAATTTCGTAACTTTCCTTTTTTTTTTTTATTTATAAAAATGATATTTATTGTAAATCAATCTTAATTAATTATCCCTTCCATTTGTCATGCCATGAAATCCGCCCCTATTCCCATGTCAAAATTCTAATTAAATAGTACATCCTGATTCGCCCCTATTCCCACATCAAAATTATAATTAAATAGTACATCCTGATTCGCTCATATTCCCACGTCAAAATTCTAATTAATACATCTTTTTTAAATTCATTTTTAAATGCCCCAAATATCCCACGTTTAGCGACTTTTTTTTTTTTTTTTTAATTCATATATCCAGAATCTTCACGATTTATTCCTTATCAATTGCGTTTTCAAAACTGATATCATTCTTAATTATTAATTTCATTTACATAAATTATTTTAGATTTGTTTTTGATTCACACCTTTTAATCACCGATTTGGTTGTTCGATTTTTGGGATTGTTTCTTTTCTTTTTTTTTTAATTTTCAAATTTCAAACTTGTAGTTATCATCTTTTGCAATATTTCTCATTATTTCATTTCAGTTTCTCTCTATACAACCTAATCATGTTCATTCCCAAGTTGTTATTTTTTGTGTCTTTATCTTGATATTTTGTATAATCGGGTTATAATTAAATGTTTAACAAAAATAAACGTAAATATATTTTTTGTTAAAATAAACATCAGTAAATTGGTGGGTTGAACAAAAATAAACATTGTTCAAGAAGTGGTTAAGCATTAAATACATAAAATGAGCATTTTCAGAATACATTTTTAACAAAAATAAATGTTGATAAAAATCAAATATTGATAAACATAAACTATGTTAAACATAAATTAGAGAAAGTCTACAATAAAATAAGTCACATGCTCTTATGAAAATCTTTTTAAGCTTGTTCTTTGCATCTGTAATCTCTCGTAATTGGAATTTTTGAACATCATTTGTTTAGGACATTCGGTTGGCTGAAGAGATTAAAATGTGGTTGTGAATCCATTAAAAATATTTTTTGTTAAAATAAACATTAGTAAATTGGTGGGTTGAACAAAAATAAGCATTGTTCAAGAAGTGTTTTAAACATTAAATAAATATCATGAGTATTTTCAGAATACATTTTTAATAAAAATAAACGTTGATAAAAATCAAATATTGATAAACATAAACCATGTTAAATATAATTTAGAGAAAGTCTACAAAAGTAGTCACATGTTCTCATGAAAAACTTTTTAAGCTTGTTATTTACATTTGTAATCTCTCGTAATTTCATTTCTTGAACATCATTTGTTTAGGACATCCAGTTGACTGAAAAGATTAAAATGTGGTTGGGAATCCATTTGTTGGGTGCTTGCAACGTTCTCCATCTGCTTCTGCATCACTAAACTGAATATTTTGTATATGGTTGTGTCTTCTTGCCTTTATACCAATTTTTCAATTTCAATATATATGTTGGTCCCTGTTTATATAAAATATCATCAAATTCCAGCCAATTTTAAGATTGTTTAAAAATTTTAAGACTGCTTAACTAATATAAACATTTAATTAATTTAAAAAGACGTATATATCATATAATTCATTTTTTTACCTCCATTTCATCTTGTTCTTCTTCTTCGTATGTCTCTTTTTATCCAGACACTTCATCATCCTCATTGAAACCATCAATGTACTCTTCTTCAAATGTTTCTTCTCTAGAAGTTGATTTTTCGAGTTCTTCCTACTATCTGATTCGTTTTCTACCTTCTTCCTTTTTCAAATTCTTGTTTTCTGCATTTTTAATGAGTAAATTGATTATTTTACGAAACATATAATATTTAAAGAAAAATTTGAACCAACCAAAAAGAAGAATCTTGTATATAAATCATGAAAATCTTGTACAAAATCAAAAAATAAATTTTACAGAATGATCTGATTGATTTCATGAACAACTTCTGCCTAGCCAATAAAATATCTTTTTTTGTAACAATTTTTTCTTCTTCTCTTTTGTTTTCTTTGCGATCTTCTCACTAGTGAGGGTTTTCTGGAATCTCAGATTGATTGATATTATGTTGTTTGAAAATTTTGTATATTTTGATTTGATTTCCCCGTCTTTCCACGTGATTTCTATTTTTTGAATCCCAAAATTTACTCAACCTGTTACTTGTAGCTGCTTATTTTTTTAAAATGCACGTAAATCTTAATCGGCGCCAATTCATGTCGAATGTATGAAGGATAAAATTGTCGTTTCCATTATGCCAGCGGTGGTGGTTGTCTAAAATTGTAATTAAACAGTACATCCTGATATAAATGTAATTACTATAGCTATTTTGAATATTAATGAAATTAACCCTTATATATCTACATCTAATTTTAAATTTAATCTTAAGTATAACACCTATTTAGGTTCAAAATTCAATTTGATGAAACTAAATTTTAAAGTTAAAATTGACAGACCTTAGTTCAAAGATAGAAAAACAAAAGTCTCCCTATAATAAATTTAAAAGGATTGTTTACTATTTTATTTTTTTAAAAACAATTATTCAGTATTGACAAATAATAGGCGTTGGAGCTGGATTGTTCTTTTTTTTTATTAAAAAAAAATTAACTAAGAAAAATTAACAATTTACCTATTTGTAGATGGAAAATTCATCTATAGAGTTCAATTATTGATGTTCAAGCAGAAGAAAGCATACAATTAAGCCAAAAGTGAATAGCATATAGATATTGGGTACCTAAATTATTTGAAGCTAATTTACCAGAATGAGACACATTAAAATATGTTTCTAAGAAATCACTCTTAACTAGATTCTTCATAGCATCTCTTGAATATTGCAATTGCAACATTAAGAGCAGCTCCAACATTCTTCTCCCAAATCCTAATAGAGCCGGCTATAATATACTAAACAAAAATGGACTTCTACAATTAACCTCCTCAAAACCTCTCTCCAAAACGGAAAAACAACGCACCGGTGCCAGAGTTGTTGTCAACAGCGTACTCAGCTCGAACCAGTCCCAACTTAACCCCGGCACCATATGACGAACCATAACCCATTCGCCTGTATACCTCAGTTGGGTTTCCTTTAACGTCCTTTGAACTCCCGAGATCATTCCCATGTTCAGCAAATGCATATACATGTGTGCCCTTAACAGGAATTCGTAGCTCGGCTGCAAGCTGAAGAAAACAAATTGGATAGAAAATCAGAATGCCACACTACAAACTTGTGATGAAAGTACATGTCATTTTCTACTTCCTCCTGCATATATGGAGGAGGACCTATTCGGGTTACACCTTTATGGAAGTTTTATTCAGTAACAGAGAATATTAACCAGAATTCGATGTCAATTCACTAATTAACATTTACCTCGAGGATGTTTCTTGCGGCACCTAACTCACCCATATTGTAACCCCTCACGGAATAAGGCCCACCAAGAGTAAAAGCATCATAACTTGGAAGGTCTCCTACACAGCCACCATAATGGCCATGAAGAACAAGCACAGGAGGGGGTGGTTTACCAGCACCTTCCTCCACCTGCCTCAGCTGGAAAAAATTTGTTAATGTGAACTGGTGGCGGTTAAAGAAAGGAAACTTACTCCCCACTCCAAGGCCTTGGTCTACCTGCAATTTATATATGAGATATCAAAATTCAAATAAGCCAGAAAGTGAACAAATTCATATCAAGATCATCCAAACCAGATGCCAATACAACTTCCTTTCCTTATTTAAATATTTTTTGAAAAAACAAGATCACCAATCCACCAATACATACTTCAGTAACAATTTCTGTAATCTTATTATTAACTAAGAGGATGTATAATAGGGAGAGGAACAAACAAATTTGAATCTAAAATACAAATACATCAAGAAAACTTGAAATTGTTGAACAATTAACAGGTAGTTCTAAATTCATCAAGTAAATCCCTTATTATGGAAAAGATTAACTATTAAAGCCTCTTAAAAACCTTGCCCATGTTCTTTTGAAAGTAGAAACATGATCAGGCATAAAAAAAATGCTAATGATTGCTTCAAAATCAAAGCATTTTACTTTTTTCACCATTCACAATTTTCAGCCATGAAACATTGCAATAGTAATTGCAAGGCATCAAAATCATGCAAGAAGGTCATAATACAAATTATAAAGAAGACAGACTCAAACCTGAAATACATTCCTCTGACCAACTATAGCTCCATTGACAAATTTTGTGTTATCCCGAGTTATATTTGCTTGTAAAAATGCCATGCGGTCAACACCAGTCCCACTGAGAGTTGTGGGTGGTCCATCAGCACTAATACCTCCACCAAGCAATGCCCTCTGACCATTTGGACAAATGTTACTGCTTTCATCCCGCGTGGTTATCTCTTCCATTACAAGGCCATAAGTAAATTTGCTTTGGCGGGTGAAATTCTACATGAAAAGTAACAGTAAGTACATAAGAATATTACTTCCAAAACATGCAAGGGAGAGGTTAATCTTGAAAATAGTCACTGAAAAGAACCTCGGTAATATTAGTCTTAACACCAGCTCGATCAACCCATATAGGTGGAACTTCATCCGCCCCTGGTCCACCAGTGAAAACAGGACTCAGTTTTCGGCTGTTGAAGCAACTAACTCTGAGAGTTCGATTGCGAGGATTATAAACACCATCCAAATATGGATGCGCATACTCAAACTTGAATGCAAGGTCATCCTGAATAAAAAAAATATATCATAGAGATTTCATCATTCAAAATTGTACGGGACAAGATAATGTATGTAGTCGAGTAAAAGAGAGATTAAACCATAATACTGATTGAACTACCTGAGGATTGAAAAAATTACTCGTTGTCACCGTACCGAGAACAGATCTATTTAATCCTTTGATATTTCGATGTTCAAAAGTAATAGTTCCACCAGGCTGCAGTGAAGCCTAAACACACAAATCCCATGAAAATAAACATGTTCAGTCTCAATTCAAATCTAAATGGAGATAAGATGGAAACAACAAAGTAATGATAAATATAACTAGAAACTGAGATATCTCATACCAAAGTGGGCCTTCCTCCACGTCCAGGAACAATACTCCATTCTGTACTGACTTCAGCAGTTTTTTGGTCTAGTTCTTTAAGCTTTATTTCAACTATGATCCCTCCTTCATTTTTCTCATCAGGTCGTGGATTCACTTCAATATTTGAAAACAAAGAAAGTGAGTTGATGTTCCTCAGAGCTTGCTTCCCTGCTTCTATATTAAAAACATTGCCTGGGCGAAGCTGTAACACAATTCAAACATTAAACACATCAATTCCTAACAACTCTAGTTAATTGAAACTATACATTCAAATAACAGTTAAAACCAAGTACTCATTTGAGGTTATATAATAATGATGACCTTCAAAAAAACATTTTGGCCATAATTCAAAGTTTAAGCTTAAAACACTAAATTATCAAGTAAAAAACCAAAATTGTGTTTCTCCCTTCTAAGATTAACATCAAATATAAATTTTTCAAAACAACCAAACAACAAGTGAATGTCTAAGATTCTACCTGTTTGGGTAATTCCCTCTTCACCACAGGGATTTGAGTATTTCCCTCAACAACATTGCCAAGCTTATCTTGGAATTGAATTACAAGCTGGGTTATATCTCCCCTCCACCACCTCACAAACAACCTCCTTGGTATTCAAATTTCCGAAATTCACCACCTGTGCACAAGCATACCCTTCATCATGATACCATTTCTGCACCCGATCACGAATCCTCTGCAATAGCCTCGCACTCACCTTCCCCTGATCTCTCAACAACTGAAGCACTTCCCTATGCACCGGACTTGGCAACAAACACGGCCTTGCCCTATCAATCCTCCTCTTGTAATCCTTCTCTTGGTTCCTAAAATACTCAAGCTTCTCCTTATCCGTCATATCGACATCCATCTCGATCGGTTTCGTCTGTTGCATCAAACCAACATTAATACATCTAAACTTATCAGCAGACTGCCAAGTACTCTCAGTGAAAGAAATTGTCACAGCAAGACTACCATCTGGATTAGTTTTCCCTTCCAAATCAACCTTCTCAAACATCCCACAAGTAGCCAAAGTTTCGAGCTCTTTCTGAAGCTGAGCCTTAGTATAAACCCCATTAGGTCTCAAAGAAACCATTTCAAAAAACGAATCCTCAGTTCCAACAGTAATTCCCCTTCTTCTATCAAAGAAGAGAATATCAGAAACCTTATATTTCTTAAACCCACTAAGCTTATTAAGCTGAACCACAATATTAGCAGGCAAACCATGAGAATCCCAATCTTGATTCTGGGGTTCATCAGCCATTGCAGCAGGAGCAAAAAACCTCTTCCAAAACCCACCACTTTCCCCACCACCTCCTCCACCGCCGCCGCCGCCGCCACTCCCTCCACCGCCACTGCCCCCACCGCCGAAGATTCCATCAGCATTGCCTAGAAATGAGCGGAAATTGAGAACAAGAGTAACAGAAGAGGAAAAGGCGAGGGCTTTGAAGATGGATTTAACGTAGGGTTTAGAGGTAATGGGATGAGGGTTTTCGGGAGAAGAAGAAGAAGAAGAAGAAAGATGGGCTTTGAAAGTGGGAAAATTGTGGGTTTTTGAGGCGGCGATTGAAGAGGGTAATACTAGGGTTTTGCGGCTGGAATTGAGGGAATTGGGGAAGTTAGTCGCCGATGGAAAGCGAGTGTGGGCGGCGAGGGCTGGCATTTTTGCAGGGCAAAGAAGAAGAAGAAGAAGAAGGGGATAAGGAAGAAAAAGAGCTTTTTTCTTATTTTTCTTCCTTGCTTCCTTATGGGGTTTTTGGAAAATTAACTGTTGGCGAATTTTACAATGTTTCTTATGGTTTAGTATTGTTTTTCATTACAACATTCTTCAAACATTATTTTCTTTCACATTATTATTATTATTATTATTATTATTAAAGTAAATGTCTAATCAGTTTAGTTATATTCCGAATGGTCTTTCACATTTTTTTCTAAATATAATGTGTAATTTTATTTTATCAATTTGTTTTAAAGATAAATTGCATTTACCTCCTCTTTAAATTAACCTTATAACTTTTAATTTCATGATATAAGGTAAACGGTAAATTAAATCATGTTATTTCGATCAAAGGCAAACGCATCCTCTTTGATAAAAAAAAAAGAATATTTATACCTTCGTGATTTTAAAATTAAATTATAATCTTTCCCCTTAACACCATTAAATAATTAATGGTTGAGTCCACTTTTTAATTTTATATTTTTAATCTCTCATTCTCTCCCAATTTCTCTCGGTTTTCATAAACTCGGAGGAAAAGGGAGGGAGAGGGAGAGAATAAAAATAAATAAATAGTAAAAATGAGCTTAATCATTAAATATTTAACAGGTAAAATTTCATTGAATTTAAAATTTAAAATATGAGCGTTTAAAAGATTTGCAAATATGCATTTTAAAAACCCATTCATGTTTATGAGTAACTCGGAAAATAATGGTGATTCTGGAAAAATATCGGTATCAATAATCGGGATTACTATAGGGTTGTAATTTTTTGAGTGAATAAATATTTTTGCAAAAGTTTTTTCCTTTTTTACAAAATAACCTTTTTTTTCCCATAACGGGTGAGGGGGGTAATTTTATAATTTTAAAACCACAAAGATATAATATTCATTTTTTTTTATCATGGAGACGTGTTTGTATTTAACGGATCTTAGTTACCGTTTATTCTTTAACCTTTTATTATTTCAAATTATTTTTCTTTTTAAAAGCTACACCCAATAAATAAACATTTACATAAAACATGAGGAGGGGAGGGACTAAATGGTCTTTATCCATTATTTCTCTAAAATTATGGAGTGAGGAAATGACTTTTGGTAGAATTTTGTCAAATTTCATCTCTAAGACATTTGTCAAATGATTATTCTCAATGGAAAATTGAATACAAATTTGGGGAGTTTTGCCAATGTCAAGGGAGTTCCATTTGTGGGTCAAATGCTAGGAAATAGCCTTATGTTGAGGAGAAAAAAAGGCTTAAAAACACAACTATTAAATCTCCACTTTTTGAAGAAATTAAGCCCACAAATATATATAGTATGAGATTTGTGGTTTTTGTCCAAGTTTACATGCAAAAACTTAGGCTATTCCATGCTTGAAATAGACCTCTCTTTCCCTCTCGAATTCAACTTCATGAAGCTCATGAATCCTAGTAAGAAATTATCTCATAGAGATTTTGGTTTAGAAAATTGAATAATGTCTCAGATCAATCACTTGCAAACATATGGTGGCAATTCCAGTCCAACAATGGAGCAACTTCTCAGAGGTAGGAAAATACTATCACTTTGGATCTTAGGAAGATGTCTATTAAAAAAAGAGAACATATTTGAGTATTGACCAGTAACGAATAGTTCCTCCAGATTTTCTTAAGTGTCTCATTTCTATTGGATAAAACATATTAATCAGTAATAAATATACAAGTTTTTTTTTTATATATAAATACATGAGTCTCACGAGTATGTTTTATCCAATAAAAATAACATAGGTAGAAAGTCGGGAGAACTCTTATCGATAGATTAATATTTAATTATTCTTATAAAAAGAAGTAAACACTTTCATTATATGATAAATCAAAATTAAATTTAACTTTTTTTGGGTCTAATTATAGTAAAATCATCAAGGTGTGGCTTGGTTCTTTATCTAAGCTTCAAAAAGGTCATAGTGCAAATGGTTTTTCTTCTTTTATTTATACAATATTCTTTCACTCATCTGAAGCTTCTTTTCCATGGTTTTGTTTTCGCCCTTTATAAAGGCGAAAATCAATCTCATGTTAATTAATATTCATACTTCGAGACCCATAAAATTTGTTCACATAGATTTTTTTTTCTTGATACGTGAAAGGTAGATTCTAGAGATTTGAACCCCTATCCTCTCACTTATAATATATTTTGCACCTCATCTCGACCTATTTAATCTATAGTTCATATGCTTCGAATGTTTTTTTTCCTTATAGAAGAGGGGATCAAATATGGAGAAAACTATTTATTTTTTAAATGGTACAATGATGTTCAAGACTAATAAATAAGGACAAAATGTTCATATAAATAAGCTATGGTTATATAGTATGCAAAGAAAATAGTAAATATGCTTAGATTTATTAATTATATTATAATGAATCAAGGACAATGACTCAAGCAACTAAGATTTTAATTCTCAATTGGCATTTGCTGAAATGTGACTTCTGTTTGATGTAAATCCATAAAAAAAACTGCATGTTTGTGTAGATCATGTAGTTTTATTAACATTCACATACGCAGAGGCGGATCCTTCAACTTGGAGTCCAGCACCGACATCGCCTTCGTTTGGAAAGGACCACGACCCAGAAGAAGGTGGTGATCACCATCATAAGAAATCAGTTTTCACCAAGGTGAAGGAAAAGGCAAGGAAATTGAGACATTCACTAAGCAACAAGAAGAGGCATGGTGAAGATGAGAATGCCACGCCATCGTGGGGTTACAATTTGGAAGATGATGAAGACGAAGACAATATAGATGCCGAGTATCTTGGAGCCCCGAGTAATTCCACTCCATTTTACATGTCATTCCAAAGTGCATTTATGGTTTAAACTGAAACAAGATCCTTCTCTTTTTCTTCTGCAGTGTATGAATCAGAGCTGGCACCTGAGGACTGTAAAGAAAACGCGAGGCAGCATCCTAGGGCGAATCCTGTGATTTCCGAGAATCATGTTTTAGCAGCTTCTGTAAAGCATTGCATTGAACAAGACAAAAGGCCTATCAACTCTTCAGAGATGTGGTCTCAAACCGTTGCCGGGAAGTCGATTGGCAATATCAAGACCACAACTGAAACTGAAGGTGCAAATAGTACTATTCTTATGAAGGAAACACCAGCAATTGATGTTGTTAAGCCTGTTAGTCCAATGAAGACACTAACTGAAACTGTATCTGAGAAACTGGCACCAGTATATTCCACAGTTACTGATGCTACCCATGCTATTGCTTCAAAGATCCACAGCCTCACCGTTTCTGCTTCATCTAACCCATCATCGCCCCGTTATTCCCCTGCAACCTCGAAAAAAAATTCTACCCCAGCAATAGAGAAAACATTCTCTGCCCCAGCAGCTTCACAAACAGCAAAGCTTGACATTGGAAGGGAGAAGATATGGGACAAAGGAGTTTCAGTGAAGGAGTATTTAATGCATAAATTCGAGCCAGGTGAAGATGAGAAAGCACTTTCTCAGGTGTTGTCTGAGGCAATGAGTCCCAGAAAAAGTCCTGGAGATACAGGTGTGGTAGAGAGGATGAAAGTGGCAGTAAATTCTATGATGCAGGCTGAGGAGACACCAAAACCAGTGGCTGCACATTCGGCCATAAACTCATCGTCAAATACTCCAGTCTTTACCAACACCCATCAAGGTGAGTTACAATTGCAACTTCATACTTGTACTTTTAACATTGTGTGACGTATATGTGCGTATTATATGGCAAATTAAAGCGATATCCCTCTCTGATGCAGTAGGCGAGGAAGAAAAGCATGAAAGAATACTCCAAGCAAATTAACAAACAAATGCAACATCAATCGGAAATTCTAGACACTTTCAGAAAATTTAGTGTATCAGTAACCAGTTCACAGATATCTTTCCATCAATTTGTTTGATTTAAACCCAGTACAGTGCCAATAAAATAATGGGAAGAATACAAGTGATGCTTGTGTTCAAATCTAAATTGTCTTAATGTATAAATCATGGGCATTACCATGATAAGACGTAATTTTTGAGTTTTAAACTTTTAATAATGACTGTTTTGTTTTTACAGTTTTCTTAAAGCTACATTTCAAACACAGACGTGTTAGAATTTTACAGGTATTTCGAAAAAGGCGTGTTAGAATTTTACAAATTCAGAGATAGAACTCATAATTTAGAAAAGAACTAAATAAACCAAGGACTATATGTAGACTATGCCTGAGAGGAGCATTCTTTTCTGATTCATGAAAGGAGCCTTCATGAGTCACAAAAGAATTACCAATACAAATTTGTAATAATAAACAAAACAAAGTTGTAGATTTCAATCGCATTGGAAATAACATTTAAATGTTTCACATTCAAAGCGAGGAATAAGAACATGAGAACACCTATTCAATTTGAGGCTATTGCTTTGAACCACTTTATGTACGGCCATTGAACAGATCGGCATTCTCTCCTCAGTGGCGGCCATGACTCTTCTGGTCAAGCATTTCTGAAATTTTCTTAGAAGCACTTTACAACAGATACAGGAACAATCACTAATTTCAGTGCCGTGTTATTAACTAGCTAGTTAACGATATGAATAAGATTTAACAATGAATCACGTCATATGAAGAAATATACACTATTGATCTTGCAACATTAGGAAATTTAAGAGATGCAAAACATGTAAATTTCACTTCGAGAGTTTGGATTCTATTTCTTCCAAACTTAAACCTTTGGTCTCTGGAACTTGGAGAATCACGAAAAGAAGAGAAAGCAAAGCAATGGCGCCAAAGAGAAGGAAGAGGTTTTCTGCTCCCAGCAATTCCTGCAAAACAGCAATTTAGGACCTATCAATGTAGACTTTGAAGATAGTGGGGAGATGATGAAAATAATAAACAACTGCTTTTAGAAAGGTATAAAAACCTTAAGTGGTGAAAATGCAAATGTGACGATGGCGTTTGTACCAAAATTAGTAAGAACTGCAAGACTGATTCCTTTTCCTCTAGTTCGAAGTGGAAATATTTCCGACACCATTAGCCAACTGATAGGTCCAAAGGATATCTGTAACGACATTTCACGAAGATGTTGTCACATCCTCTACTGACATCACAGACAAGAAAAACTAGCAGAAATTTAACAACAAATTTCCAAATTTCCTTTTCCATATCTTCTTTATAATTTGGGTGCAGAGAGGTTTCTAATTAAACTTAATCTCCTGCATTGATTTTATAGAGAGTGATCATCAAATGCCACAAGGCCAAAGACACAAGAGAAACTTATACCTGATAGCTACCAACATATAGAAGAAGGGCAGCTACAGCGACAAAAGAGTACCCACTGAGAAATTTGTAATAAGCCGAAAGAAGAAGCAAGGAGAGAGCCTGCAGTAATAGAAGATAACATAATAAGATCTCAAAGAGAATCATTCTCAAAGATTAAAAGTTCGAGGGAAGATGCTTTGCTGCCAAAGTAATTGATAAGATTGTAATGCATACAATTCCACTGACACCTCCAATGAGCAAAGGTCTTCTTCCCAGATCATCAACTTTAAAAATGGCTATCCCCGTCATAAGTAACTGGAGAAATAGCGATTGGAGGAAAATCATAAGAACAACAGAAATATTATCTTCTAGATTTAGAATGTATTGTCTTTTTAAATTATCATATGCACCTTAAACACTCCTATTACAACTGAGACTCGAGTAGCGTCAGAGGCAGCAGCAAAGCCGGCATTCTTGAGTTATAATGCAACGAAAAATGGTTAAGGAGAGAGTAGAAAATCCTGCATTCATTAGTCAAAATATTACATGAATTTTGGTTAATCAGAGAGAAACCTGAAGAATGGGGCCTGCATAATACAAAACACTTGGCTGTCCAGTTATCTGTCACCGTTGATAGAATATCTAGACAATTTGAGTTATTTGATATGCAAAATGCTATTTTTTGTAAAATGAAAGGCCTACAGACAAATCAATTAGAGCGATCGGGATGAAAAAAACCTGCTGAAACAGAACTAAACCTCCCCCAATGATGAAGGCTTTCAAACTTGGGCCTTGAAAGACTTCCAAGATACTCCCATCAGATTCCTGCTCTGTATAGGCAGATTTCAATGAGAGTAAATTATCTTCAATTTGTCTCTCGGATACTTTATCGCCAGGAGGTCGTCCTCGAAGTTTACTCAAAGCCAGGCTGGCTTTCTCTTTCGAATCTTGTAAAGGCAATTTACCTTGAACTGCCCTGAGAAGTAACCAACGTGGAGACGGTGGGAGAGTCAACATTCCTAACCCCATTACTAAAGCGACTGGTCCACTAAGTCCATACATATATCGCCACCCTCCAACTGTATTAATCAGAAGGCTACCACCCAGATATCCCAACTGCAGAATAGTGATGTCCTGAAAATTAGCTGATTCTAGAAATGGAAGCAAATTAAAATGAGATAAAGAACTTTATGAGTAATACCAAAATTCCTAATACTATAAACAACTCCTTTAGAGATATTAAAGTTCCACGAATTTGAGATGGACAAGTTTCTGCTATATAAAGAGGAGCCCCGTGCATTGCCTGTTAAAATCACAATGGATCAAAGCTAGTTAATTGCATCACATTATCCTTGAAATCTAAGACTTTCATTGGCAACAACTTTTATTTGAAAATCAACTTTCAAATGGTGTCAAATCGATAATATTGAGTTTATGATTGTGTAAGATAAATAAACTTTAGAAGAAAAAAAGACTTTTAGTATATTTTATAACTAAATAACTGTTCTGATAAGCTGAAAAGAACTATTAAAAATTAGTACTGAACAAAGCCTTAGGGACTGAAATGTGAAGTAAAGAAGAAAATTACCAGACCAATACCAAGGCCATAGAGAAGTCTTCCTACAAGAAGAACGCCCAGATCCGGGCAAAATGCGGTGATCAGACTACCAAGTGCATATAGTACAGCTGCTGTAATAAGTTCTCTCCTCCTCCCTTTATGACCAAATAAGGAAAATATTCAAGTAAAATCCATTAAAGGCTTCAAACTAAGGTATGATTGAACAAGCAAAGAACATACCGAGGAAATCTGCAATTGGATACACAAGGAGGGAACCGAGAAGAGCTCCATAAAGAGAACCACTAACCTAAATTCAATTAGAAACAAGACAAGACAAGAACAATTGTGGAGATATTGGCATCACAATTGAAGCACCAGTATCATAAAGTCCTGTAGAAGAAACTCACCACTAGACCAAGTTGGACGGCCGACAAGTTAAACCAACTCGTGCCACTGAGCTCCGGTGACTGTCATTTGTAAGGGGCAAATAGCTTTCTAAGCATAAGAAAACTGTGAGGGAAAACCAAATTGGATGAGAAAGATGAACCTGCAAGGAGAGAGTAGCTCCAGAAGTAGCACCAATGTCATATCCAAATAATAAACCTCCTAAGGCTGGGAACAAGAACCTGATAATGCACGAAGTCATTGAGGCAATGTGCCAAATTTTAACTAGATTACAACTTATTTCCAACAATTTTGTACTTCAATTCCAAAGAAGAAAATAAAAACAAAAAATGTATGGAAAAAAAAAAGGTTAGAACAACCCGTCCTCTATAATCTCCAGTTAGTAAGTTCTACATTAAACTCCCCAAGCCAATGAATATATTATCCTCTTTTATAAACTCGTGATTTTTCTCACTTCTAATTGATGACGCGGGTGTGTCATGACTCTATACTATACGTTAGGACAACGAGTTCTCCATAGGCTCCATTTTGTCTATTTCTAATCGACGTGAGACTTTGATCGCAACCCAACAAAAATAACGAGCTATAGCATAATAATCCCAGAAATTCACTAAAACAATATCATAAAATTGGAAACAAAAAATGAGCTTAAAGTGATGGAAACGTACGGCAAAATAACAGAAGACCAAGAAAACACATCTTCAGAGCTTGAATCAGAAACAGAAGACTTAACTTCTTCATCCCCGGAAGAATAATCAGCTTGATCACCAACCTGCCAAAACAGAACAAACCAAAAAAAAACTAAAACTTTTCCATCATACCAAAAAAAGAGAAGCAAAATTCAAATGGGGTTCCAAGAATTCATAACCTTAGTTATAATTCTAAGTCTAAAACCAGAGGAAGAGATTGGCTTCTGGAAAAAAGAAGTTTCAGGCTTTGAATTACAGCAAAGAAATGGAAAAAGTAAAGGGCTAGAACAAGTATGGGAGAAGATAAATCGTGATTTCTTGAGTTGGGTTTTGAAGGGAGAGGGTTTATGAGTGAAGAGAGGTCGATTTGGAGCACAGAAAGCCATGGCTGAGGATCATTCAAATACACATGAAGATGAAGAAGTGAGACATCATATCATAGAAATCAAATGTCATACATTTTTACTGTAATAATATATTATTATCGTTAGTTTGTGCGTTGGGATTCTTGTGGCCTCATTTCATTTTTTATTTTTATAAATATAATTTTCATTTGACAGTTTGACAGTTTGACTTTTTTTTTTTCTTTTCAAATTTTATCCTTGATATTTCGTTTCTTTTGGAGTTATGTTAAGGGGGTCTTGTAAATATGTTGTTTTTAGAAAGTGGGTTTAAATATAACGGATTCTTAAAATATCAATTAGGGATTATTTGAGAATGATAGTAATCCCAGTAATATGATATTCATAGGCAATTATTAGATGTTTGGGAATAAGTAGTATGGAATAAAATGCCCGTAATTTGATGTACGTGTTTGAAGTGTCTTTGGAATGAGATTCAAACGCCTGAGAATATGATCTTTATATTTGGAGTGTCTTTCGAATTTAGTTTATGGGAATATGATTATTGTTTTTGTAGGAAGGAATATGATTTGTTATTTTATTTAATTATTATATAAAATTTAATTAAAAAAATTGAAAAAATTAATTAATAATATTAAATTTAATTAAATTAAAATTATCAACTATATTTATTTATAAGTTTGAATTTTTTAATTTCCTTTTAAATATTATTTCATTAAATAAAATTGATGAAACATATAGGTATCAATTTCTTACAATCATGTATTATTATATAAATTAGTTGATATTAATTAACAGTAAAAAATAAATGATTGTTGTCATTAAATATTTAGGGTTTAATAATAAAACAAATTTATTAATTTAAAAAAAGTGAAAATATGTTATTTAAAAAAAGGGTAAAATGCAAATAAAACCCCTGTGGTTTTTTTTCAAATGCATGAACACCCCCCGTGGTTTGAAAATGGCAAATCACACCCTTTTGGTTCTAAATTTTTCAATCAAACTCGTTCCCTTCAATGTCATTAATTTTATTTTAATCATAACTTCTTCGTTTGAACTCCAATTTGGATGATTCAAGATGTTTTGGAATCCTCATTTTTCTCTCTACGCTATGGTCACTTCAAAACTTCTAAATCATCAATAATCGAAAGAGTTAACGGTGTCAATCATACCTAGTATTTTGATGTTAATAAACTCTTTTATTTATTAATCATTTCAAAATTTTGAAGTGACTATTATATAGATTCTGAAATTAGAATTTCAAAACATGTTGAATCACCCAAATCGGAGTTCAAACAAAGAAGTTATGGCTACAAGAAAATTGTTGTATTTGGAATTAAGCTTGAAAAAAGTACTATAAAGTAAAATTTATCTAAATTACTTAGTGTATTATTTTGAACATATTTTTTTAATTTAATTATGTATAATATATTGAGTTTCTTTAAAAAAAAATATTTTTGATTTATATTTTTTTTTAATTAAAATTGAACATATTTTTTTAATTTAATTATGTATAATATACTGAGTTTTTTTTAAAAAAAATATTTTTGATTTAAAAAACATGTATATTTTTTTTAATTAAAAAATATTTTGTAATTTTATCTTGTTCACTATAACCTACTAAAATACTCATAATATTTATTTTTTTCTATTAGAAATACCAAATAGCACAAAATTGGAGAGGGTTTAATTAAATGTCAATGACAAATGCCAATGCCAAAGTCAAATACCAATGTTAAATAAAGGGGAGATTTGGATGAGAATTGAATGTCAATGCCAATGGTAATATAGGTTGAACCAAACAATGGAATGGGAATTAAATTCCCATTCCCATGACCAATTCCCGCACTTCAAACGCCCCCTTAGTGATTATAGTGTGAGGAATGATTATTGTTAATCATAGTCAATATGTTATTCATTATCGTCAATTATTATAGAAAAATGAGTTAAACAAATTGTGTTAATTTAGTCCTTATACTTTTAAAAGTATCATTTTAGTTTATATATTTTATCACTTGTGTCGATATACAAGTTTATTTTGTCTCCATACTCAAGTTAAATATCATCAATAATCCTTATCATAATAAAATATATTAATTTTAATGATTATACATTTGGACTCAATAACTTATTTCAACTAACCTATGTTTACCCCATTTTAAACTGTCTAGGGGTGTAAACGGGACATGTTGGGGCTGGGTCAGGGTGCCCAGATTACACCTCACCCCGTTTACGTAAACATTAGCCTCTCAACCTCGTCTCATTTTAAGTGTCGAGGTCAGGTTCAATTTCCAGGTTAATCTGGGTGGGAAAAAGTGGTAGAAAGAAAAAGAAAGAGAGGAAAAGGGAGAGCAAGAAAGGCATAATAGAATGGAATAAGTAAGGAGGAAAAGAAAAATAAATAAATAAATAAAACATAATTGGGGTTGGGGTCTTGTCGAGGCCAAGTCCCAACACCCCGAACTCGCCCCGTTTAATAATCTGGATTGACGAGGGGACAAGTTCCATTTACCCCTAACTTTGTTGTTCTTTATTAATGTCAGTTTTTTGTCAAATCCTAACACTATTCACTAATATCTATAGTGACTTTTAATACGATCAAACTAAAATTGATACAAGTGGTAAAATACATAGACTATAATAAACTTTTAAAAATACATAGACCAAACCAACATGAGTGATAAAAGTACGTGTAATAATCATATAATCTAACTTTTTTGGGTAAAGTACTCATCTGGTCCCTGAGTTTTGGAAGTCGTGTCTATTTGGTCCCCGCGTTTTTAATTTGTGTCTAAGTGATCCCTGAGTTTTGGATGTTGTGTCTATTTTGTCCTTGCGCTTTCAATTTGTGTCTAAGTGGTCCCTGAGTTTTGGATGTTATGTCTATTTGGTCCCTGAGTTTTCAATTTGTGTCTAAATGGTCCTTCGATTATTAGAAATAAGTTTAATTGTTCCTTAATTTGTTAACTCATTAACATAATATTGACTTAACGCTGACAAAAAATGTTTGATTGACCAAAATACTGACATGCGATTAATTATTATGTCAAATCTTAGGCGTGAATTTATGAAAGATTTGAAGTAATATTTAATCGTTTGTCCGTATTTTGGCCAAATAGACATGTTATGTCAGTGTTAAGTCAACATTCTGTTAAGAAGTTAACGAATGTGTTAAATTAAGGACCAATTAAACTTATTTCTAATCATTTTTGAAAATCTAAGGACCAAATAGACACAATATCTAAAACTCAGGGACCATTTAAACACAAATTGAAAGAGGAGGGACCAAATAGACACGACTTCTAAAACTCAGGGACTAAATGGGTACTTTACCCAACTTTTTTTAATGTAAAGTTTATAAATTTAAACATAATGTTTGAAAGAAAAACGAGTTATAAAAAAAAGACAAAAACAAAAAATTTAAAGGTTCAAAGACGAATATTAGGGATGGTTGGACTCGTTCGGTCTGGTTTTGGCCAAAATCGAGAACCAAACCGAGCTCCTCGGTTTCCTATTTGTGTGAACCGAGCGGTTTGTCTTTTTTGGTGGAACTATTCGGTTCGGCTTATTCCGATTTTTTGATTTTACGATTCGATTTTTTGTTATTAATTTTAGGAAAATAACTATCTTAAACTAACTCAAAATTAGGGTATAGAACCATTTAATCAGCCATGTAATAAAAAAGTTTACAACTCAAAAAAGAAAATGAGGGAGAAGATTCATAAAATTAGATCTGAAAATAACATATTTGAAGCTTAAAGAAAATCACATGTTAGAACTCTAATATGAGTTAACCTCAATTCTTGATTTTCGAAGGGGCTCTGTTGCAGATCGAAGGCTTGATAAACCAATAAATGGGATGAAGATGTGTGTGAGCGAGAAGGGATGGAGATGTATTTGAGAGAAGGAGAAAAAAATAAAATGAAAGCTTGTTGATGCATCTGAGACTTGAGATAAGAAGAAATAAATCAATTGAAAGTTAAAAAAAAATGGAAGAACATGTAAGAGTAGGAGAAAGAAAGAGAATAAAATGATTATTAAAAAAGGAAAATGAAAGAGTGGGTTGGGAAATGAGGAGTGTCATGTGGAAAAGAAAAAGAAAAAAGGAATTATTAAATAAAAATGAAATGAAAAGGGGATGGGGAAATGGGGATGTTAGATAATAAAGGAAGAGAAGGAAATGAAATGTAAAGACCCGACTCTTTAAAATGGAAATAAATAGGAAAATTTCATTGGGTGGCAGATTTTTATGCAATATTTGTAAAAATATCAACACAAAAAAGCATTTGTAAATATAGCAATTTTTATCATGTTTATCAATGATAAACACTAATTTATGTGTTTATCTGTGATAAACATAGTGTAAAAATATGTAATTCAATGTTTATCATTGATAAACCTAATAAAAATTTGCTATATTTGCAAATATTTTTTTGAGCTTTTATTTTTACAAATATTACCATAAAAATGACTAGATTTGCAAATGCCCCAAATAAATAAATAACGCAAGCGGGAGACTTGAAATAACAATTGAAAAACCTATAAAACAATGGAAACATCTTTTTCATTTCAAAATATCATAAACTATCATTCAAGAATGGGAAGCGCTTCCCTTTTTAAGTTTCGAAATCCAAAGTAAAGTAAATTCATAAAGTTAGAATATCCAAGTTAGACATATGTCTTAAAATATGCTCAAATGAGCTCAACAACCCAAGAGAAGATAAAAACAAGACACCACAAGTCCATGGACTACAACCGACTCAAGTCCATCTATCGTCATCAATCCTGGAATCACGCTGCACCAGCTCCACGGCCACGAACGCGACCTCATCCAGTACCTGAAAGTATAATATCATGAGCGAGAGACCTAGTGAAGATAAATTGAAAATAAAGTAACTTTAGATCCTAAATCCAATCCGGATTTGTGTCCAACGAATCCTACTAACTCTTTATTACCCAAATATACTTCCAAATGAAATCATACAACTCTTCCAAGAATAAGGAACTATACAAGTAGTCAAGTCTCCCAAGCTCGTAATAACCATAACACGTAATCATACATTAAATCTTTCAATAATACAACGAGTACATGTTAAGCTCACGCGGTCCCAACATTTCATAATAACAAGGAACATGTGAATAATGATAGATAATATAAGCACACGCAGCCTATACATTATCTCACTATCTCACCCAATAACATGTAAAGCTCACGCAGTCTTTACATTCTTAATAAGAACCTTCCCAGGTGAATAACGTCAGATGATGCAAGTACACGCAGCTAATACATGATCCCATTATCTCACCAATGGCATGCAAAGCTCACACAGTCTATGCAGTCCATAATATATATGTTTCATAGCAATTATGAATAATACCAAATAACGCAAGCTCATACAACTAAACATTATCTCATTATTCATCTCCTCCGCTCATGCAAAGCTGACGCGGTCTATACATTTCTCATGATACATATATAGCCATACAACGAATAATACCAAGCAATACAAGCACACGCAGTCTATGCATTATCTCATTATTCCTCCATGCAAACATATGTGATAATAAATAATCAGAAACTCAAATACAGAAATATAAACAAAGTCCCAATTTCAGAATATCTCAACAGAGTCACATTAATCAAGATCATTCTAACATATAGGCTCATAAGCCCATACTATCATCAATCACATAATCCTGCAAAATCGAGTAACTAATATGCCAATGATCCAAATGCTGGAAGGTTTCAGTCTTAGTAGATAAGTCCAAAGTAAACAGAAAGTCTCAACATCGTAAATAAAACATCCAAGAACACAAGATAACCACATTTCATGCATAAACATAACACCTCCGAACGTAACCATACTTTAATTCCCAAGAATAAATAATATCCATAAATACCAAATATCAATTCTATACTCCTGAGTCCTAATCTTTCGTATATATCATGCTTAAATCACTTATTTTCAAGTTTAACTTAACTCCCGAGCCAAACAAACTGTTCAATAACTTAATTCCTAAATTCTATTCATCCTCACCTTTTTGTTATAAGATTGAATTCAAAACCCAAAGTGAGCGATTAAGCACCACCTACAATTAAATATATCCTAATTACATTAATTTAACCCAACAAGCAACAAACGACGCATAAAACAAAAAGAATGAAAAACAGCCCAGAAAATCCCTTATCCTTGCTTTCGGGTGAAATAGGGAATTCAAGGGGGGTGTTCTCAGCTTGTGGTGAGTTTTGGGACGATCCAGGTTTGTTTCGGGTAGTTTTAGGGAGGTATTTATCAATGGGTAAACTAAATTATGGCATTTGGACATGATTTTACTACCCAATCTTAAAGAAAAATTCAAAAATGCAAGGGGAAAATCCTCATGGTAACCATTGTTTGGGGGGGGGGGATTATGGGTTAGTGTTTTGTGATTTTCTTTGAAGTATAGGCCAAAGGATACTCAAGAAACAAGCTTAGACCTCCCTTTGATTTGAAATCTTCAAGTTCCATGAAATGGAATTGAAGATTTCAACTCAATCTCACAATAAAAGATGAAAAAGGAATAAAAACCCATAAGGAAAAACAAGGAATCTTACTTTTAAGCCTCTTGAAGGTTGAAGAAATGCTTCCAAAGTTAGATCAAAAGATAGATCTGAACCCGATCTATTCAACGCACCAAATATCGAGTGAAACGGAGAAGGGACGAGTTGGAGTGATGGTAGGGGCGGCGGCTTGGTGGGAGAGGAAAAGAGATGAGTTTTGTGTTTTGTTTCAAAATGGGGAGGAAGGAGATGACCCTAATGCTTGAAGAGGTAGAATTAATTTGTTAAAGAGTCCCCTAAGTTCTTTCTAGCTTTTAAAATTAACCCCATGCTCTTAAAACCCAAGCTTTCTTCTAAAATTATCTATCACAATTAATCTAAGCTAGAAGATGATTAATTATTATTAATTGGCCTATTAATAATATTTAATGCACCTAGTTCACAATATAACTTTAGAAATTTAAAATTACTAAATAAAGATTAAAGCTTCTAAATTCTAAATTACTGGAATTAAACTAATTAAATAAAAATAATAATAAAAATAATTCAACTTCAAAATAACGGGACGTTGCATTAAAAGGCTAGGGGAGAGATGACTAGTTGAGGCGTGGTGCTCGAAGGGAAAGAAGAAAAACAACTACCTAGGCACTAGTTTTTTTAATAGTAAAATTGGTTCGATTTTCTACTGTTACACAGCAACATGAACCGACTAAAACCAAAAAAATTTAGTTTTGTATATTCTTAAACCGATTAAACTAATGAAAGAGGAGGAACCGGGCCGAACCGGCTGTTCATTTCGATTCGGTCGGTTTTTAGTTCATTGGTTATTTTTCACATCCCTAACAAATACACTAAAAGCAAAAAAGTCTAGTGAAAAAAAATATTAAACTTATGTTTGACTCATGATTTTGGCTTGGTTGAGAAGCCTCTGGCTATTAAACATATATTTTAATTGTGTTGAACAATGAGCATGTCTAGTTAAAAAATATTACAAGAGAAAAAAGAGGTTGAAAAGCTTTTTGTATTTTCACCACATGGATACAATGAGAATGACTTCTTAAATAGAAAAAAATATAAGGCTACTAAGAAAGAGAAATGTAACAGAATGCAGATTTGATAACAAATCAAAACAGTAAAATAAATCTTCATGAAATATGATGTGATTATGTTATTTCAAGAATCGTTTCAGCCGCTTGTATTAATGAAATGTTGAGTTTCATTATCTCTCATAACATCCCCCTTCAAACTCGAGGGGAGAGGAACAACACTGAGTTTTCCTCTAAGAAACTGAAAACGTGAATAAGTGAGACTTTTAGTGAAAAGATCGATAATATGATCAGATGAGGGAACAAATAGAACTTACAGCTTCTTGTTGATAATCATGTCCAGAACAAAATGGACGTCGAGTTCAATATGCTTTGTATGAGCATGAAATACCGGGATGAGAGCTCCAACACCCAAGTTATCACGTCATGTCACTGGTGTGTAAGATAGAGACATTTATTTCGTCAAATAGATGTTGAATCCAACTAATTTCAGCAGAAACCTGAGCAAAAGCCCTATATTCAGACTTCGTGCTTGATCGAGCAACAACTTGTCACTTTTTAGAAAACCGATAAATGAGGGAATCACCAAGATATACACAATAGGCAGCATTAAATTTTTGATCACCAATATCACAAGCCCAATCAACCTCAAAGAAGCCAACTAAAGAGAAAGAAGTACAAGACTATAAATGGAAAGAAAGTGAAAATTGTAGACCCCTAATTTTGTCCGGTATCATTTAAAAATTAAATTTTTATTAATTACATAAATAAAATGACCAATTTATTTATATTTATCATTATCATTTGAGATGAGTGCATCTTTTATAATTATGTTAATCCAAAAGCATGAAAAAAAATGTTTGTTTTTTCTAAAATGATTAGATAAAGGTGGAATAGTAGAGAAAATAAGAAAAGAGAGTGGAAATTCCAAAAATTTAATTTTGTTAAAAGTGGAGAAAGTGGAGAATCTTTCATTTCCATTTTTACCCTTTATAAAGGTTTCGTCTTTTCCACTTCCCAAATATTGAATTCTCTTATTCATCGAACTTGAAGGTTGATACATCCTATTGAAATAATGGCAAATATGAAAGGTCTTTTTACGTCTCTTGGGCTTGATTGCTATTTATGGGGTTGCAGGTGCCAGCGAGGAAGAAGAAGATATGGTCAAAATTAAAAGACAAAAAAAGAAAATGGATTTTGAGGGAGAAATCATTGTTTGTTTAGATAGAAGCTCAATTTAATTATTGATCTTCCCATTACTTTTAGTTTTCTTTTCACAATTCTCATCTTTCGCTTCTTTCTTTCGGAAATCTCAATTTTTTTCACATACACATCATGTTCATCCAATCAAATTTGTGAGATTTACTTAGTTTTTCTTTTTTCATCTCTTGTATTAGTTCAATTTATGAATCCATGATTTGGACCCATTTTTCATATTCGAGAGATGGGATTAACTAATTGTCTTTTCCCATGGTTTCCTTCCCATCCTCTTTTGTCGGTTAATGCGGAAGAAGAGTTTGATAGTTTTTTAAGAACATAAACTAAAGCGATCGCACTCCAAGAGACAATATCGTCCCGAGAAGAAAATGATTGTGGCGTTGGAATCACCGATCGGTATTTCTCAACTCTCCCATCTATTTTAATAAGCTTTCCCTTCGAAAATTCAATTGACCAATAATTATTACGAGAGAAGCAAAGTATGGTTGTGGCGTTGGATCGAATTATTTTTCGCAATTGAAACCATTATCTTTCTTCTCCTCTCAAGCACGTGGAAAAGGGTGCGGGTCTTTTTGGAGGATCAACATAAATCTTGCGGTAGAAACAATTAACAAAGAGGATCAACATAAATCCGCGTAGTAGAAACGATTTGTTCAATAATTTCCTCATTTTGAATTTGTTTCCTCATTTCGAATTTGTTATCCTTCCTTGGCTTCAATATAATTGTCATAATTTAGTTATTTGCAATCATATTTAGCATTGTGTTGGTGGCCAAGGACGGTGATGGGTCGCTGTTAACATTGGTATTGATTTCTTCATTTTGAATTAGTGAAACCAATTTGTTAACAAATCGTGGAAACGGTGAACCAATTTGTAATTAGCTTTTATCTTAGGTTTCATTGAATATTTAAGAATATAACCCGAACATGTATGCTTCTAATATAAATTTAATATTAAAGATATTGTATGATCACGTGCGGATCACGTGCAACGCACGGTATTTCGACTAGTTTTGTTAAAAGTGGAAATTTTTTAGTAGTTAGATGAAAGGGGAATAATAAAATAAATGAAAAATAGTGAAAATGTAAAAAAAAAAAAGTTTGCTAAAATAGGAGGGTTATGGATAAGAATTGAGATTTTAAAATTGAATAAATAAATTATGCATAAGAGGAATTAAAAGAAAAATGAAAAATGGTGTTAAATCTTAATTTTACTTTGGGAAAAAATATAAGGAAATGTTATTTGAATAGTTTGATAAAAAGAGAATGATAAAAATAAAAGAAAATAGGGGAAATTCAAAAAATGAGTAGATTGCTAAAAAAAGAGATGTTGTGGATAGGGATGAGCTCGGTTCGGTTTGGTTCGGTTTTGGACAAAACCGGAAACCGAACCAAACTACTCGGTTTGTGTAAAATGCAAACCGCTCGGTTCCCTTTTTTCATCGAACCGTGTGATTCGGTTTTCCTTCAGTTTTTCGGTTTTCGGTTTGATTTTCGGTTTTATCAAGAATTTGTTGGATGATGTCAGTTTTTGGAAAAATCTGTGGAAGAGAAGGGAAAAACTCAAAAGTTCTTATCAAAAAATAAGAGGAACAACCATAATCATCAAAACATGATTTTAAAAGCCTCTGATCTAGTTGTTTAAAACTCATATCTGTGTTTTTAAATCTCAGATCTAGAGTTTTTAAATCTCAGATCTAGAGTTTTTGAACTCAGATCTGGAAATTTTAACCTTAGATTTGGGGTTTTAAAACTCAGATCTAGAGTTTTAGTTTCAAAACCATGAATCATGAGTTATAAGAAGAAATTGATTTGAAAAAAATAAAACCGTAGTAGAAACAAATAAAAATATATGAAGGAAAAAAATAAGTAGTAGAAACAAAGCCTATGATCTTGAGGTGGTGATGAGTCTGAGAGAGGATGAGTGAGAGAAAAAGAGTGAGATTTTAGAGAGGGGATGAGTCTGAGAGAGAGATTGAGTCTGTCTAAGAGAGAAAGGGTTAGATTTGAGAGGATCTGAGACTTGAGAGAGATAAAGATATGATATTTTAGATTTTTAATATTAAAAAAATATATAAATATATTTCAATAATATTTCGGTTTGGTTCGGTTCGGTTCACACAGTTATATAAATTTTCAAACCTGAAAAAATTGAAAAAATCGGTTATTTATATTAAAAAACCGAGAATAATGAAGAAACCGGACCGAACCAGTCGGTCTGGTCCGGTCCGGTTTTCCGGTTTTTTTGCTCATCTTTAGTTGTGGATAAGAATTGGTTTTTTTTAATTGAATTAAATAGTTAGACAATTGAAGAATTAAAAGAAATTTAAAAAAATGAGTAATAATTTTATTTTTATTTTGGGTAAAATGAAGGGGAAAAATAGGAGGGGAGAAATTTCAAAATTCTTGTAAAAATTGAAAATAAAAGTATAAAAAAATGAAAAAAATGCATAAAAATCCTTTTAGTTAAAAAGGGAAAAAAGGTGATTGAAAAAAAGGGAAAAAAGGGGAATCAAACGGTAAAAAAAATAAAATAAGAAAACAAATCCCAACTCCCCTCCCTATTTATTCTCTCCTCACTGTTCAAAAAAGGGACCGATCCCATCAGGAAGAGGAAAAAAAAAAGAGGAGAGTTTTGCAATTCCCAATCTTCCTAACACCCCACCGTCATTCTCTTTTTCCCTTTGGAAAAATGGAGTTCCTTCCCCATAACCTATTAGCCACTTTTAAGAATCTTTTAAAAAATATATCAAACTTCATCCCCTTAGTCCTTACCCCTATGAATCTAAGCAAAGAAAAAGGAAGCCGTATTTTTTTTTTTTTTTACTTTTCTTCACCAACTAGTCATTTTATTGATTTTTCTATCTAAAAACCCAAAACCCAATCTCATTAAATCCTCATGAGAAACCTTCAGAAGTCACAAAGTCATAAATTTTAACCGCCGGAGGTAGTTTAGTTTTTTTTTTTTTGTCGGGTAGAATTTTGCAACTATTTGGTCTACGTTTTGGCCATCATTCGTGGGTTGAAGGGTATCGATTTCACTGGGTATAAAGCTATTACGAAGTTGAGGACAAAGGATCTTGCCGGAAATAACTCGAAATCTGGGTTTTCTTTTCCTATACGAACCTGACTTTGGAAAATACAGCTTAGTAAGTATAGTCCTCTATCTCTATCTTGGCAGGCTTTATTAAATATTTAGTTATTCGTATTCATGTGTTCTTTTTTTGTTTTTGTTTTAATAATATGTTAAAGCTGAATGTGTTTTGATAACGTGTTTTAGTATTGACTTCAAAGTACTTTTAAACGTTTTTTTTCTTTCCCCTTTGCTCGCTTTAAAATAGAACAGATTTAAAGTTTATGGTCATTTAAACTGGTAGTGTAACGTCCCGTTATTTTGAAGTGATTTTTTATTTATTTATTTATTTTAATTAAAGTATTTAAGATTAATTTGAAAGTAGTAATTTCGATTTTAGTAGTTAATTTCGCCTGGAATTCTTTTTAATCGTTTTAATACTTTAAATTCGCTTCAATGACATTAATAATTATTAATAGGCCAATTAATAATTATTAATCACCTTTAGATTAATTTAAGAGCTTCGGGTTTCGATTTAGAAGTCAAAAGTCATAAAAGGACGCAACCGTCATTTCCGATTTCTTAAAAATATCCAAAACACTATTCCATCATCTTTAAAAACACAACAATTGATCAAAGTTGACCATTTGCTCATCCTTTCTCTTCTCAAAACCGTGAGCAAGAATGGGGGGGAAGAAAAATTCGGGTTTTGCTCGTTTCTCGGCGGATCGGCTCGATTTTGGTTGCATCGGAAAGCCCTCGGTCCTAGGATTCTTCTCCACCTAGCAATCGTGCTTTCCATCCGTGTTCTAATGACTTCTCGGTAAGGTAAAGTTCAAACCCTAAGCTCCAAATAGTGTTTTAATGGAGTTTTCATTTTGATTCTTCGATTTCTTGTCGAAGAACTCGATGATTTTAATTACGGGAGTTGTTTTTAGTGATTTTGGCAACTTTCCCTAAACCCTAAAACCGAGTTTCAGTCGAAGCCCTTCTCGTTTGAATTTTACATCGTGGGGTTTTTTTTGGGGTTTACTTTTATTGATATAATGTTTATTGGAATTAAATTCGAAATCGTTATTGATTGGAAAATGAGAAATCGCTTATTGTTCAAAAACTCGAATCATCGATACCCATTGAAATGAACAACTTGAAACTACTTGAAATCACCCCAAAACACCTCTAAAGTGCCTAAAAGCCAGAAAACCGAACCCAAAACTCATTTTCTATAGAGGGGCCGAGAGCACCCATAGGGTTTTTCCGGGGTTGTTCGTCGTTTTGAGCTTTTAGATGTTAATTGATAGATGTTTGATTTAATAATGATCGTTAGATATACTTTTAATTGTAGGTGTTTCGGATCGTTGATTGATCGTGCTTTCGAAGACTTGGAGCAAAACTAATTTGGCTAAGGTGAGAATAAATAGGATTTAAAGTAGATTTAGAAACCGAATAAGTTGAACGGTTTGTAAGATCGGAAGTTGAGATTTAGATTCGAATCTAAAAAGAAAAGAAAGTGAGCTAGTGCCCTTAGGATTAGGAGCTAGTTATTTGAGTGAAAACTTTGGAGTTTCTTGAGGGAACATTGAACTTTTGAAAGTTCTAAGTTAGAATCGTTTCGGAGATTAGAATGGATCATTGGAAGTTAAAGGATCCAAACTCTTAGATAGAATGGTTAAAGGAACTTGAAAATAGAACCTTGGATTTTATTTGGGAGTTTAGAATCCTTGAAAGCGAAGATTATTGTTTAAGATAAGAGCTTAATTTTATTAAAGTATCGGAAGTTTGAATTACTTATTGTTCTTCCGAAATTCCTATTTATCTACTTTATGCATAAGGACATCTATGATCCATTTACTTTATGTCCTTTACTTTATACCATTTACTTTACGCTCCATTCATATTTACGTTTATTTACTTTTGCAAGCATACGCATAACATCTTGCACCATAACATCTTGCATCATTGATTCGAAAGGAAAGTGAAAAAGAAAAAGAAGGGAGAATGTGAATCCTACGGGAAGTTCACATTACCTTCAGTGAAAAAGAAAAAGAAGGAAGAATGTAGATCTTACGGGAAGTTCACATTACCTTCATTCATGCATAAAAGGTGAATGCGAATCCTACGGGATGTCTTCATTACCTTCATGCATATTATTGGTGGAATAAATGAAAGGAAAGGAAAGTGAGAAACAAAAAGGTGAATGCGAATCCTACGGGATGTCTTCATTACCTTCATGCATATTATCGATGGAATTATATCATGGTAAAGAAATTGTATATTTCATTATGGAAAGTAAGAAAATAAGGAGAATTGAGATGTTATGTTTATGCAAAGTTTATTTACTCCTTTTATATTGTTTTTATGATTAATGGTTGAAAGTTAGTTTTCTAGAGTTTAGAGAACTATAGAAAAGATTATGTAAGATGTACATTTTTAGAGAGAAAAGAAATGAAATTGATGAATAGCCGAGTGCTATAGGAAAAAGGAATGAGATTGAATTGGATAATGAGAGAATACAAGGGTGTATTGAACCTTGTATAATTATTATGTGATACATATGTAAGAGAATTAGTTTCTCAATAGATTACATATGTAAGAGAACTAGTTTCTCATTAAATTGGAAGATCTCATTTTGGGAGAATAAGATTTGATGTAAACCTTGTATATAGTATAAGGTATATAAAGAAAATGAGATATAAATGCTATATGCATTTACGAAACCATACCCAGAAATGCTTGGAATGTAGTTCCACAATTATATTGGAGAATTGGTAAGTAAAAGTGGAACACTTGATATAAAACTCTTTGAATGGATTGATAACAAAGAGTAAGTATGTTCTTGGACACGAATCCAGATACGGGTTTGGGGTCTAACTTTACTTTTTATTCTGTTTATTCTCACTGAGCTTTGTTGTTAGCTCATGATATTACAAACATTTTCAGGTGTTCGGGTCATGAGAGAGGAGCTGGTGTGGCTTGATCGAGAGGATGATGACGCTGAGATGGATTAGATGTCATTTAAAAGTCCCGTGGCTTACCTTATTTTGTTTTGATTTCGGTCTTTGAGATGTAAACTTGTTTGTAAGCTCTTAAAAGCTTTTCTTCTTAAGTTTTATGGTTATAATCTTCTTTTAAATTTGGAAAAGGAATTGTATTTCCTTACTTTTAATTTCTTTGATTGTGAAAAATGTATACAGGTTGTGGATAGTCCAAGTTTTAAACATATCCACGCAAAATTTTATTAAATAATAAGTCTTCTATTGTCAATCTGATTTTAAATTATTTAAAAGTGTCGGGTCGTCACAGGTAGTTTTTCTTTTGCTTCTTTAAAAGGGTATTTAAAATTGCTTAAAGTTTTTTTTAATCTTTTTGCTTGATTTATGTTTATATTTTTATTTATTCATTCTAAAAAAAATAATTAGTAAATATTCAACATTATTTAGGTTAGTGTGTATGTTTCCCTCGGTTTCAAAGAGTGTCCTGAAATGCTTAGTTTTGCTTCAATGTATTATGGCTTAAAAAAATGTTAGAATCATGTTCAAGAGTGAAGTAAATGTTTTTTTTTTTTGCTTTAAGATATTAAAAATTAATATAAAAAAAGGTTTATTTTTACATGGGAAATTAATTTTCCAAATAAAATTTCATACAATTGAAATTTGGGAGTACAAGGATACTTTGATCCCAAATTTTATGAATTTTGAACTTTTATTTGGTTTAACATATTTAATTTAGTAAAAAAAATAATTTGTCAATGGATGATTAATTTTCCAAATAAAATTTCATATAATTGAAATTTGGGAATACAAGGATACTTTGATCCCAAATTTCATAAATTTTGAACTTTTATTTGGTTTAACATATTTAATTTGATAAAAATACTTATGTATGAGAATTAATTTTTCTCAAACAAATTACAAGAGTTTGAATTTTTACTTGGTTTCAATATATTAGTAAAAAATTATTTGTCAATGAATAATTAATCTTTTCAAATAAAATTTCATATAATTGAAATTTGGGAGTACAAGGATACTTTGATCCCAAATTTCATGAATTATGAACTTTTATTTGATTTAACATATTCAATTTTGATAAAAAAATGATTAGCTATAGGTAATTAATTAAATTAAAATTTAGTAATGTAAGGATACTATGATCCTAAATTGTAAAGAATTTGAATTTTCACTTAGGTTTAAAATATTTTTTTTAAAAAAAGGGGGGTTTTCCATGGATAATTATTTCCCAAAATAAAATATTTTAAGTAAGGATTATTTTGAAAAATGACTTTTCTTCAAAACCAATTCATTCCATAAAATTTTCTACCATTAAAATTTGGGAGCACAAGGATACTTTGATCCCAAAATTTCATGAAATGGAAAAATTTTATGGTTTGATGATTTTATCACTAATTTTTTTAAAAATATTTTTTTCTAATGGCATCAAGCCACTCATACTTATTTAATGATATCATTATAATGATTAATGATATGATCAAATAAATATGAGACATTCCAAAATAAACCACAAAAAATTATTTTAATGGCTTCATGCCAGTCATAGTTATTTAACAATATCATTAAAATGATTAGTGATATTGATTAAATAAATGTGAGACATTCAAAAAATGATAAAAATAACATTCTGTTTTAAGAGGCTTTAAAGACATGATAAAAATAACCAAAACAGTAATCGTTTTTCTTAAACGAATTATTAGGATGCTAATACCTTCCCTAAGTATAAATAAACTCCCGAACCCATTTTATTTTCTTTTTAATTCGTAAACTCTTTTTAAAATCGGGTGATCAATCACACCCTATTAAAATCCAATGATTGATGGCGACTCTTGCTTTTTTACTAACCATCGTCGTTTAAGGGACCGTAGCAACAAACATCAACATAGCCTTTCAAATAACGAAAATTTTTTTAAGGAGAGAAAGTGAACATCAGTTAGGACCTTGTAGAAATTAACTCATTTTATTCACAATAAACGAGATACCAAGTCGTGTATGAGTTAAGTATTGTAAAGCACTAAGAAGACTTCTATAAGGTGTAGGATTTGACAAAGGAGTGCTATCAGTAGCATGCTTTTAGAGCCTGTTTTAGAATTCTAAAAATAACAAATAAGTATCAGCTTTAGAATTCTGGAATTGCCATGTCAAAATTGTGACTTTAAGCTTATTATACTCTGACGACCCGACTTCTTTTAAATAATTTTAAAACCAAAACACAGTTGAAGTCTTAGTATTTTAAAAAAAACGGCCATGGATATGTTTAAAACTTGGACTATCCAAAACCTGTTTACATTTTTCACATAAGAGAATTTAAAAGATAAGGAATTGCAATTCCTGTTGTAAAGTTTAAAGGAGTTCATAGTCATAAAAGTTAAAACGAAAAGCTCTTATGAGCTTATATACAAATGTACATCTCAAAAGACAAAACATAAAATAAAATGAGTCCATGGACTTTAAAAGTATCTCTAGTTCATCCCGCCATCATCATCAACTCGATCAAACTGGACCAACTCCTCTCCCACGACCCCGAGCATGAGCATTACTTGAAAATGTTTGTAATATCTGAGCTACAAGCGAGCCCAGTGAAAATAAACGGAAAATAAAGTAACATTAGACTCCAAACCCGCATCCGGATTTGTGTCCAAGTAAAACTTGCATTCTCTTTACCAAAACTTCCAAAACTCGAGAAACTAACTCCCAACATTTAGAAGAATGTTTCCATATCACATATCTCTTTCTTATTCGTCCTTTTTAATGCCTCATACTATATATAAGGTTTATATTCAAGTGTTTAATCTCCAATTTCAAGATCTACCAATTAATTGAGAATCTAGTTCTCTTATATATATATATATCATAATAATCTATACACTCTATGTTCAATACATCTTCTTCATTCTCACCCCATATATACATATATAAATATCTATTCATATATACTATATATCATATAATTTAAGGTTCAATACACCCATTTTTTTTTTTTTTTTTTAATTTAATTTTTTTTTTTTTTTTTTTTAGCTTGGTATACATCATATTTCATTCTTTTTCTCTATGGAAATGTATGATATACATAATGTTTCATTTCTTTTCTCTATAGTAACTCAGGCTATAAAAATTTTACATTCCTTTTTTCTTTAAAAATTAATGCTAAGCTCGCTCAGTCTTAACAAATTCAAACAAGATAATTCACGATTGATGATGATAATGTTAGCACACGCAGTCTCAACATTATTCATTAACTCGCTCAACAAATGTAAAGTATACGCAGCCTTTACATCAATAAAACCATCAAATACTTATAATGACAGTATTGGACACCCACACAGTCTAACAATACCTCATTATCTCGCTTTCCAAAATAAAATATGTAGACACCGACTTTCGTTCGATATTATTTAAAATTAAAAAGTTTTGAATATTTAAAAAAAAAATGTTTTATTTTAATTTTGGAGTTTTTTCTAAATTAGTTTTTTTTAAGACTAAATTTAGTTTGATTGTAATATTGTAAATTTAATTATTTAGTTTTTTCTTTTTGTATTTTGGAAATAATGGAATAGAAGTTTTAAACTCATATATAATATGTTTTTTTTTTCAAATTATTAAAAAAAATAATAAATAAAGATATGATAGGACATGACATCCTTTTAAAAAAAAAAAAAAAAAGAGAAAAGATCTTCTCCACCATTCATGGCCTCATTTTTCTTCCTCTTCTCTTTGCCCATTCCTTTGCATATTCCCTCATTTTCAGCTTACCAAATCTGAAAAAAAAAATCTTATCATCCCTCAAAATCAACTGCTTCAATGGACTTTGTCCCATACTTCCATGTTTTTTTTCCATCTATAAATATGTTTGTTCTTTAAGAGGAGAAAGAAGTGAAAAAAAAAAGGGAGCCCATAGTCATCCATGGTAAGAAAAGTTAGAAACCATCTTCATTTTCTTATTTCCAAAGCAATTTCTCTATAAAAATGGAGTTCCCCTGTTTATTTTAGCTTCCTTTTCAAGCAAAATCTCATAATTTTCACATCAAACCACCTGAACATAATGCCAAAATCATCGGAAGTTTACCTATTTTCGTTGTTCTCTTTGTGTATGGATCTAAACTAAAGAAAAGGACCTAAAATCGCCGGTACTGCACCTGCTTTGGAGGCTCTGTTTTTTGTTTTTTCAAAAAGAAAAAGGGAGAAGAGGACTATCTCTTTTTTTTTTTAAAGATCTGTTATGTCTCAACATCATGTATTATTTATATATTTAATTTACAATATTGATTAATTTAAATAGTGTGTAGCCCAGTGGTTTCCGTCCAATTTTGCATCCCTTCAGTGCCATGGTTCGAATCCCACTAGCGTATGATTTTATCTGTTTGGGTAAAATACACTTTTAGTCCCTGGAGTTTGGATTTGGTGCCTATATGGTCCCTGCAGTTTGAAAAGAGACATTTTAGCCCCTATAGTTTAAGAAATCTTACTATCTTAAAAGTGGCAATGAGGGGAGAATCTTTCCCTTCCACTTTTACCCTCATTTTATAATTATATTCCACTTTTGTCCTTAAAAAAACCATCTAGATAAGGATTGTGAAACAATGAAACTCCTTTAACTTTCATTCAATTTAATGATTTAGGACAATTTACATATAAAAAAATTATATTTGAATCTTAAAATTCGTAGTAGAGGAAAACTATTGGGAAAGCCAAGTGTATTTAATGAGAATGAGAATTCCAATAATCTTAATATTCATTTCAATGGATGCCAAGAGATTTGCTTTTATTTTTCCATCATTTCCACAAATATTAAAAATTCAATTATTTAGTTTAATTAATTTAAATCTCTCCTCAAGATGCTTCGTCTTCCGCCCTGCCATATCTTCAAGATTTTATGGTTCAAGTGTATTTAATGAGAATGAGAATTCCAATAATCTTAATATTCATTTCTGTGCCAAGTCCTTTATTTTTCCATCATTTCCACAAATATTAAAAATTCAATTATTTAGTTAATATAAATCTCTCCTCAAAGCCGCTTCCGCCGCCATATCTCAAGATTTTATGGTTCAATGTTCATTTCCTCGATCAACCATTATTTATAGCTTGACATGAAATGATTTTACAAAAGAACAGGGACAAGACCCCCTTTTAAAACTATGAACTCCATTGCTATTCTTAATTGGCTTCCATCTCATCTTCTTCGTTTGAAATTCTCTTGAATTTGAGTACATAGCACCATATGCATGTTTATTTTTGAAGTATGTATGAAGGATAATGTTATCTATAAAATCTCTAATCTCTTCTCTTACTACTTTTAAAAGGCTGTATAGTGGAGAAACATTTCATTCCATATTTACTCTTACAATTTCATAGTATACCATTTCTAAATTTGAAATTTGAAAAGAAATAAATGGTAGTTGCATTTAGAAATGTAGATGAACAGTTTATAGGACCCTCATTTTAAATTTGTGATTATAAAATAATAATAATAATAAATGAATCAGGACACTTTTCCTTCCAAAAATCTTTCATGTATAATTAAACAATCTTAGGAGATAAGCATATCTTAATATGAATTTACACTGTTAGAGAATAATGTGTCAAAGAGGGAGATAGTCGTTTGATTGTTAGATAGAAGCGGTTCAAGATCGGAGGTGTAAAGAACAAAGCTTTTTTAGGGTGCTCGAGACTTGAAGGCGAAAACAACTACGATTTTTTTTTTAAATGGTTTAGTTTTCTCTAAGCCTTGGAGTGGAAAATGTGTGGATTTTTACATTTAAAAATTTATCGATCTAGATAAAATAATGTATATAATGAGTTTGATATTTTCTTACAATTTTTTTAATATTTCATCTTGCTTTTCGTATGCTCTTTTTGTACTATATATGATTTTATTTTTTGTAAATAAAATCCCCATCTTTATTTAATTTATTCATTTCTTAATTGTAATAATTAAGTTTGTTAGCATTCTAATTTTAATTTTTCAATATATTGATATTATTTCTAATTGAATTATTGGGTAAAATTAGCCCAATGACAAAAATTACATTTATTCATAAACTTAAGTTTTGAAAGGGGGTTTGGTACAATATTTGTTTATTTTATATTATTTAATCGGAAAAAAATGTCCTTTGAAAATTAATCAAAATTTTTAAAAAAAAAACACCCATTAGTAGGTGTTTATGGGTTGAGTTAGTTAGAGTTTTGAGATACTTTTTAAATCCAAGTCAATTGTTTTGTTTACAATAATTTATTACAATTCAAATGATCTTAATCGAATAATGAATCCGAACTTATAAATTTTGGGTTAATTTGGGTTGGTTCAATTTATGTATTTGAAATAATTATAGAATACAAAATGAAATAATTGTTATTCAAGGGTTTCTTCCAAATAACTATGTTGTTTATATGAAATTGAATGTGAAGTTGTAAACTTTTTGTATGTTGAATCATATATCTTAAGTCAATAAATTTTGAATCAATAAACAAAGCATCTTCGGTTGAACTCCAGATCTTGGATTGTATTCAAGATGTTTTAAAATCCTCATTTCGGGCTCTATATAATGGTCACTTCAAAAATGTTAAATGATTAATAAAATAAAAGAGTTTATTAACATCAAAATACGTCATGAATATTGTGTTTTTTAACTCTTTTGGTTATTGATGATTTAGCCAAGTTTTAATTGGACCATTGCGTTGCAATTATAAATTAGTTTCTAAAACATCTTGACATCATACTTATTTGAAAAATTTACACTCAAATATACGACATAGTCACATAAAGAAAATAATAACTAAATTGTATTAGTAGTCATACTTTAAAAAATAGTAACTAAAATATCACGGCATGTGATTTGTCATTTTCAAACCAGTAGTTCAAATGGTCCTTGGAAGAAACCACGTTAGTTTACTACACTTTGAATTTTACCCTTTAAATAATTATAGAATACAAAATGAAATAATTGTTATTCAAGATTTCCTATGTTATAACTATGTTGTTTATTTTATGATTTGAATGTGAAGTTGTAAACTTTTTGTATGTTGAATCATATACATTAAGCATAAATTTTGAATCAAATAAACAAAGCACGGGAAAAAGGTCAAAAACTTTAGAGCCTTGGATTAGTATTCATGTGCTTGTGTCTATTAAACTGTCGAGTAGTTAACACAAACACCATATGCAAATAATAATAATAATAATAACAACAATACATCATAAACGTTCATGAAATTGTGTTTTTTAACCTTTAAATATATTACCGAGCCAATTTTATTGGTGTTTTCCTTTTTCATTTATAATTTATTTTCTACATTTTTCCATATACTTATTTGAAAAAATTTACTCTCAAATATACGACATAGTCACATAAGGAAAATAATAACTAATTGTATTTTACTATTCAAACTTTAATAAAATAGTAACTAAAATAATATCAGGTGCATCACACGTTATTTCGACTAGTAGTTCTAAATGGTCCTTGGAATGTATTGACCGTTAGTTTGACTAACACTTTGATGATGTGGCAGTTAACTTGTGACTAGACATTGCTGACATATTAATATTAAATAATTTTTATATTCATCATTTTCTCCTTTTTTCTCCATCACTGCTCTCCCTCACCTCCTTCTCCAATCTCTTCGCAAGCAAAACTATGGCCAAATCATTGACGGGTTGGGCAAGTTCACCAACCAAAAATTTGTTTTAAATATTGGTGCATTGGACAAAATCAAATGGTAAAATCAAAAATTCAAATATAGTTATGAGTTTAGTTAATGTTAAAGAAAACCCTTATTTCAAAATCTATATATGTATATATATATCTAAGTAACAAAAGATTTGTATTTGAACATATAGAAATTATCTTGCTTCAATGTTTAAGAAAACAAAAATCTATATTAAAAAAATGTTGCTCAAATTGATCTAACTCTTAAAATCATTTGGTTCATCGAAGATAACTTAAGGTAATATCTAGAATATTTGAAGTCATTACTATCTAGTTTATATTCATCTAATTTGACTATAAATCAAAGAATTTAAACCCATAAAATCTTAAAAAAACCCTATAAAGAGGGAAGAGACAAATTGTGAGATAAAAATAAAGTAAAGAAAGGAAAAAATCCGTGAAGTTGTGATTTTCTCTTGTTTTTTTTTTTTTTTGCATATCATCAAAGTGTTAGTCAAACTAACAGTTAATACATTCAAAGGACCATTTAGAACTATTTCTTAAATTATAGGGGCTAAAGTGTCTCTTTTTAAACTGTAGGGACCATATAGACACTAAATCAAAACTCCAGGGACTAAAAGTGTATTTTACCTTATCTGTTTTATGTAGACTTGTTGTTTTAAAATGTAATAAAAATAATATCTGTGAAACAATGGAAATGATTAAACATGGCCAAGTGGCAAACAGTGCTATTTTCCCTCTTGATAGCTTGGCTTCAAACCTTGGGAAGGACAGTCATTTTTGTTTTAAGATTTATTTTCCTTTTAATAATTATTTTTGTTATATATCAACAATATTTTATTTTAATAATATAATATATATTAGTATGCCATATTTTTTTTCTATAAATCAATTTTCCTTTTTTATTTTTACATTTTTATGATATGATATATTATTTTGTCTTAATTAGTTTAAGCCTTTAATTTAATTGATTTCCTTAGTTTGATTTTTGCTACGTTCAATTTCAATTTAATTATTAAGTCACATTTACATTTTTTGAGGTTTCTCATATTAAACCAACACCATAACTTAAGTCAATCCTCTTAAATATTATACTAAAATTTTGTTTGAAACTTTTAAAATAAGAAGTTGGGAAATTTTAGGATGCTAATTTTCCCATAAAAAAATGTTTAATTAAGGAGGAATTAAAAGGAGATTGGAAATTTTAGGATGCTAATTTTTCAATCTTAAAAAATTCAAAGTAAATATAAATCAGCTTCACATTTGACTAGATAACTTTTCCTCAATAATAAAAATTAAAAATTTAAGAAAACCTCTAGCCTTAGTAAGAATTCCATTTCCAATTTTGATAAAAATATTTTCTAAAAACAAATAATATTCTCCATAAAACACAAAACAATTCTCAAATTTAAAACGTTCTAAAGATTATTTTCAAAAACTACTGACGCTGGAGTTTTTAGGAGTTTTCAAGATGCTGATATCCTATTATTTCTTGAGGAATAAGAGTTTAATTAAGGGATGCCGAAATTGAACTCAAATAAAAAGATTTCCTAATGGCTTTTTACGCCACTCATACTAATTTGATTAAGCCTTCAATGTTTAAGGTATTAATCAATAAATAATGAGACATTTAAAAATAAAATTTAAAAACATATTGTGCGTTAAAAAACCAAAGGCTTTAACATAAAACATTAAGGATAAATAACAGTAATCGTTTTCAAAATGAACATAATAGGGTGCTAGTACCTTCCCTATGTGTGAATAAACTTCCGAACTCATTTCAAAAGTTAGTAGATTATCCTTAATAAAATTTCTAGGTGACTAATCACACCTATTCTTATAAAACCAATGATTAGTGCGACTCTTTTCTTCTCCGCGTCGCGGGTATGTAGCGACAAAATATACAAAGTCTTTTCAATAATATCTTCCCACCTCTGGTGAATAATGATGGTAATGAAGCTCACTCAGTCTAAGCATTACCTCATTAACTCACCCACCGAATACAAGGTTCAATTGCACCCATGTATCCTCATATATGTATCATAATAATTATGGATAATACTAGATAATGTGAACTTGCATAGTTCCATCATTTTCTCATTATCCATCGCCTCCAATCATGCAAAGTCCTGCAGTCCTTTAGCATTCGTCATGATACATATACATAAACATAAAACGAATAATACCAGACAATGCAAGCACACTTAGACTATGCACTGCCTCATTATTCCTCCCAATTTCGATTATGCATAATGAATATGAATATGCTCTCAAGTGCAAGTAAAAGTAAATGTAAACATTCAAAGTAATCGAAAGGGCATAAAGATAAATGGATCATGTATTACCCTTATACATAAAACAAAAATTAGGAACTTCTGAAAAGCAATGAATAAATCAAGCCAAACGGCCTTCAAATAAACGCGAGTTATTAACTTTAACATAAAAGTCTCCAATTCATTGCTCCATTATTATTAAACATACGAAGTTCCTTATTCATAATCCTTATTATACTTAGAACCTTCATCTTCTGATAAACATCAGGAAACTTCGAAGTAAATCTAAACTTAGAACTTCCAAAAGTTACTCGTTTCCTTCGAAGTACCTATGAGTTCTCTCACTCAATTAGAACTAACTCCCAAGCCTAAACATGTTAGCTCACTTACTTCAATCCTTTAGATTCAAACCTTAATCTCAACTTCCGATTTTATAAATTGTTCAACTTATTCGGTTTCTAAGTTTACTTTAAGTTCTATTTATTCTCACCTCGAATGCTCCTGTGACAACCAAGTTCCCACGAACCAACAAACGTGCAATCACACCTACAATTCATCAATCAATCAACATATTACAACTCATATCTAATATGAGAAAAAGTTTGATTTTCGGGTGAATAGTGATTTTGGATAAATAGTGTTTTTGGATGAATAGTGTTTTAAGGTGAATAGTATTTTTTTGGAAAATCCGAGCTTAAAATCGTCAAATTCCTTGATGGTAATACATGATTTCAACTTCAAAACTTAATTAACAACAAAAACAAACAAAACCATATAAAAAGTTTTGAAAATTCACTTTTTAGGACTTCCCTTAAAAAACGAGAAACACCGAAAAGGTAGGTTGGATAGGTAGCCTCGTCCCGAGCAATCCAACGCAACCGAAAACACGACGATCCACCGAGAAATAAAGAAAACCCAAAGAAATCTCCATTGGAGATGATCTCCACGGCAAGGAGAAGAAGAAGAGAAAGGACGAATGGATTTCTTGGTCAAATGGTCAACTTTGGGGTTTTTAAAGAAGATGAATAGTGTTTTGATATTTTTAAGAAATCAGAAATTACGAATACGTCCTTTTAATGATCTTAGCTTATAAAATGAAACCCGAAACTCTTAAACTAGCCAAATGGTGATTAATAATTATTAATTGCCCCGCTTAATAATTATTAATACGACCAAAACTAATTTAAGCTAACAAAATGATTAAAAGAATTTACGAACAAAATTAACTTGTAAATTCTAAGTTATAAATTCTAATTAATTTAATTAACTCTAAAATGAAATTAAATGCTTTAAATAAAATAAATAATAAATAGTAAATAAATAAATTAAAAAAAATTTGCCTTGTAAAATAACGGGACGTTACATATACCATGCTCTTGGAGCCTGTTTTAACCCATAGATAGTTTTCCGAAGCTTAAAAACATGGTTAGGGACAGAAGTACTAACAAACCCCGAAGGTTGTTGCATATTAATAGTCTCTGATAAAGTTCCGTTGAGGAAAACATTATTGAAATCAAGTTGACGCACCTGCCAATCAAAACTAATAGCAAGAGTAAGAGTAATCCGAACCAGCTTTTAAAAATGGAGTAAACGTTTCCTGAAAATCTATTTCTGGATTTTGATGGAACCCTTTGGCAACAAGTTGTGCTTTATACTGTAGAATTGAACCATCAAAATTTCTCTTAATTTTGAAAACCCACAATATTCATATGAGGTTGAAAATGTACCAACCTTTAAAACTGGACTAAGGGTTTCCTGAAAATCTATTTCGGATTGCATTACATCAACCCATTGTGGCACATCGAGAGCATCTATAACTTTAGTTGGTTTTAGGAGAAGAAAATTAGATGTTGGAGCTTTGGTAGAGGTGATGGTATAAATTTTTGGTTTATACACTTCAACTTTTGCTCGAGTTATCATAGGATGAGAATTGACATGAGGCAAGGATGGTGAATCCATATGTGATATAACGGGTGTTGAAAGATTATCAAAAGTGATAGGTTGTAGTGAATTATGTGAAGGGATGATTTACTAAATTAGCGGAATTTTATTTAGTAAATTTATTAACATTTAATAACGGATCTATTAACATCATACAATTTGTGATAAAACATGTAGATTCATGCTTAATTTCGAAAATTAAAACCGGTTTACTTACATTGAGTAATTAATGGAGAATCGGTTGGAGGTTTCTTTACAGCATCAAATCCTCAGCAACACCGGATCTTCTATGCTATATCCCGATCGATCAAACGAAATCTGATTGTGGGATCGAACTTAAGAAGAAATTGGGAAGAAGAGAAAAATATTTTTCTTCCCAATGGCCTATGAAAATCGGCAATAGGGAAGGAGAGGAGGAAGAGAGAATTCCGAATTTTTAAGGAATTGAATTGTGTGATTTATGAATGACCCAACCCTCCTATTTATAGAAAAATAGGAATCCTAATCCCATTAGGATTAATCTATAGAGATAAATACAAAAAGAAAAAAGATTATCTCTTTCCTTTGTCTTGCAATTTCGAAAATGCCATAGATAAATAGGAGATTACTTTATTTTCTTTATTTTTATTTATCTTGGGTAAATAAATCTATGTAATTATTTTAAGATATAATTCAAACAATTATCTTTTCCTAAAATACATGTCATGGCCGAAAATTGGCTTAATAATTAATAAATAATTCTAATTTATTTAATTAATTATTTTGGGCCAATTTCAATTGGGTTCATTAATCCAATTGGGCTTGAAATTCTCTCTTAAATTAATAAGTCCAACTTAATTAATTTATTTATTAATTACCATTTAAATAAAATATTTTATTTAAACAATTAATAATATTAATATTTTCTCCCGACTAAATATTATCAAATTATATTTAATTATTAATTTCCATTTAAATAATTTTCATTATTTAAATAATTAATAATAAATATTTTAATTATTAATTTCCATTAAATAAACTCATTATTTAATTAATAATTTTATTGATAACATTTTATTATTAATTAATTAATTTTTAATTATTAATTCCGTTCAAATAAAATTTATTATTTAAACAATTAATAATTGTTAATTAATTTCAAATTATTAATTACCATTTAAATATACTCAATATTTAAATAATTAATAATATCTAATTAATAATATTTCATTATTAATTTCCTATTTAAATAAACTCATTATTTAAACAATTAATAATGTTTATATTAATTACCGTTTAAATATACTCAATATTTAAACAATTAATATTGCCTATTTTAAGTAATTCACTTTACTTAAAATTTCCATTTCTTCTACTTGATTTCGCGACTACGATATTTGGGCTAGCATAGGGACCCGATGGACCTATAGATCATGGGCTTAATAATTAGTCAATTAAGTGATTAACACATAATCAGTTAATTACTTATTATCTAACTATGAATAATTCCACTATAGATTCATAGTAGAACTCCCCTCACTATAGATGAGTTATGTCCATTTAGTTTATCTTTTATTTATATCTGTGATATATCCTTCACATGGAACCCTCATAATTATAGGCGGATAAATTTACCGTTTTGCCCCTGTAATTACCGCTTTATCCTTGTGTTCCCGCTGATTCTCCAATGAACTTTATCTTTAGTCGAACTAGAGATAAGATACTTCTGTGATCAATAGAAGTCGTGACGTCACTTGTTCATGTCTCGAATCGAGACATCAAGGGAGTTTCCTAAAGTTCTAAAATGTTTAGGTATCGCACCGATACTTGGTTAATTTATAGGAAAGTTATGAATTCCATCTCGTGAAAATGAGTTCCCAGTACTTATCTAGTCATGTTCCCAAAACAGGAATGTATTGAGGGTTCTTACAGATCGGTCTCAACTATGTGAATCAAAGAACATAACTCCACAAATAGGAGTCCGCATTTCACTCAGGATTGAGATCTATCACGGTTGATAAACTTAGTTTGATATTCGATTATTTCTGTAAACCGGTACTAATGAGAAATTTGATCGAACATCGTGGTCCTGTCTTATACAATCAACATTGCATATGATACTTCCATTTCATGTCTCCCACATGAATTATCGGGATTCGATCATTTGTCTATAAACAAAATGCAAAGCTATCAACAATGTTACCAGGATAAGGTTCCCAAACGTTATCCGTTTCATCGTAGACACATTTAAGTTACTCATCTCGACTTTAATCCTCTCGTATGACTCACATACTAAGTCGTGATTTCATAAGAGTGACTTAGGGTTTTACTATTTGAATGTTTGATATTTATATATTTCTATATATTCCTAATATCATTAATTGAATCAATCTAGATAATATAAAGAACTTATGTTTATTTATTTAATTTATTCTTAATAAATTATTATTATTAAATAATTACAAGTTCTAGGACACCATTCTTAACATTATGGTCATTGGCATGAGATGGAGATAGTGAAAGTTGAGGAAGTTGATTTTGGAGAGGTGATGGAACAAAATCACTAGGAGAGGTAGGTTGTAAACAGTTGGGTGATGCAGGTATAAGAGAAAGACATTGAGAAGATTATATACCTGAACCTTGTGGTATTGCATTGTCAACCGAGATGGACTCTAAATTGGTGGTAAAAGATGAAGTTGGTGGAATAAAAACACAAGAAGGCAGTCATGACAAGATGGAAGATGAGTTTTCCTGTGGTAGAGAAGATTTTAACAAAAATCGGAGGAAAAAGGATAATCACTCTCATTAAAATGCACATGTCAGGAAATATACTCTCTCTGAGTTGCGCTTAACACTTAACCCCTTTGTGAGAATCACTAACTCCCAGATATACGCATTTGATTGTATGGAATTATAGTTTATGTTGTTGATAAGGTCTCAAGAATGGAAAACAAGGACAACAAAAGGATTTAAGAGACTCATAATCGGGTTGGACATGTGTTAAAATTTCAAGAGAAGAACTGGTGATGGTAAGTGATTTATAAGATATATAGCATATTGAAAAGCCTCACACTAGTATGATAAAGGCAAAGAAGCATGAGAAAGTAAGATGAGGTCCATTTCAATAAGATGACGACAACTCGACCATTTTTAGCCGAAGTATAAGGATATGAATGTTTAAGTTCTATACCAGGAGTTTTAGCAATAGGTGCAAATGGTTTAAACTCACCCCCTCAATCAGTTTGTAAGCATTTGATTGTAGTATTAAATTTATTTTCAAGAAGAGCACAAAATTGTTTGAAGGCGGTGTAGTATCACCTTTGGATTTTAAAGGGAAAAACCAGGTAAACCTACTGAAATCATTAACAAATATGATATAATAACGGTAACCAGTAGAATGCATTCGGAGTCAGACCACACGTTATAGTAGACAAGTTCCAATGGAAAATGTGCATGAAATTTAGAATTATGAAAATGGAGAGCATGAAATTTCCCATATTGTCAGAATAACAAAAAGAAAGATTTTCATTAATCATGGATTTAAGGTTGCAAGATTTCAAAACCTTATCAAGAACTTTTAAGGACGGGTGACCAAGTCTCTTGTGCCATAAATTTTTACTAACATGAGAATGAAAAACAGAAGGAGAACAAATAGAAAAATGACAATTAGAAACTGAAAAAACTAGGGCAACTGGATTCTTATCATTAAAGCAGACATTAACGCAAGGAATAGGTGACGATGATGAATCCAACCGATAAAGTCCATCTCTAAGCTTCTCCTGAAGTACAACTTGGCCTGTCGATTTGTCTTTAACACAACAAAAATCAGAGTGAAATTTAACAAATGTATCATTATCCTGAGTTAGTTTAGATATACTGATACTATTTTTGGTAATAAAAGGAACACAAAGAACATTACTTAGAGCAAAAGATGTTGTAGAAGATGGAAGAAAAGACTGACCAGAACTTAAAATTGAAAGTTTAGAACCATTATCAACAACAACTGAATCATTACGATTATAGGTAGAGCGATGAGTTAGAACAAATGAATCAGTTGTGACATGACTTGACACTCCACTATCAGCAAGCCAAGCAGAATCTAAGACAGTCTCAGAAGTAGCAACCATAGTAGTAGGATTAGGTCGTTGAGCATTGGTAGGAAGAGAACCCATATATGCCTTATTGAGCGGTTAAAGCAAACCAGACTGTGTGGCCATATTTACCATAAATTTGGCAAATTGGCTTAGAATTGTTATTGTTGTACTGATTTTGACCATAAGACCGATTTCCAGATGAGCCATTTTGATTGTATCTACTATAATTTTAGCTTTAAGAACGTTCAGGTTGAGATTGGCCATTCGAACAAGATACAAAGTTTGAGCCTCGAGTATGAACAATATTGTAAGAGGCTAGAAGAATCAAAACACATGTTTTATGAGCGATTTGACTCTCAATCCTTTGCTCAAAGGTGAAAAGTTCATTCTGAAGACCAGTCCATAACATATCAGTGCGACTTTGAAGAACAACAACAATCTGATTATAATCTTCATCCAATCCACTTAGAATTTGAGAAATGAGAGTTCGTAGAGGAATTGGACTGCCTGCTAAGGCAAGGTTATTAGCATAACTCTTCATGAGTTTGAGAAATTACCCCATTTTAAGAGAGCCCTTACGGGTTTGCTGCATCAAATTGTGATAATAGTCCTCTTTGGACCTAAACTGAACTCCAGATAAACTCTGAATAGCATTCCAGAGTTCTTGAGAGGTAAGACACCCCATAACTTCGGACGCAGTGTCACTAGATTATAAAGCTAGCCAAGAAAAATTTGATCAATTGCAACCCATATATCACAGTTAGGGTTTAGATGCATTGCATGAGATGTTGAAAAAAAGAGGTAGCATTAATGGTAACATCATTGATGTACATCGGTGGACAAGTAGTGGCACGAGTAAGAAAACCATCTAGGGGATAACTCCGAAGAATTGGTAGTGCAAGATTTTCCATAAAAGGAAATTGGATCTGTCCCTCTTGACATATGTAACCTGAATGAGAATATGACTATGAGATGGAGTTGAATTGATAGGAGGAGGGTGAGTGGGAAGAAAAGATTGAAGACAATGATTTTGACCTGATGGGCTATCATTTGTCTGAGAGCTTCCAAGAGGAGTGACGTTAGCCATGTCGCTCTAATACCAAGTTAGAAAATATTACAAGAGAAAAAAGAGCCTGGAAAGCTTTTTGTATTTTCAGCAGATAAATACAATGAGAATGATTTCTTAAATAGAACAAATATACAACTACTAAGAAAGAAAAATGTAACATAATAGAGATTTGATAACAAATCAAACCAGTAAAAAGAATCTTCATGAAATCAGATGTGATTCTGTTGTTTCAAGAATCATTTCAACCACTTGTATTAATGAAACGCTAAGTTTCATTATCTTTCCTAACATGTCTAGTATAATAAGTTTAAATAACTCACACATTTAAAGTTGCAAAAATGTAAGTCCAACTACCCTAACGCTCTATTTATTTCTCCAAGATTTGGATGGATTTCAAATAAAAAAATGATTTAAAATCATTTTCTATGTTTGTTTGATTCAAACAAATAGAATTTGAACCTGAATTTCTTAACAAAAATTCAAGTCGAATGGGTTAGATTTGGTGGGATTGTACAAGATTTGTTGTTTAAAAATTGATATTTCATATTTATCCTTCATCCTAAAAAAGAATTTGTTCCAACTTTCCTACTATTTTGCAACCGTACGCTTATAAAAAAAAATTACTATCAGCTCAATTTCACCTTCAATGTTGCTTCAAGTTTTTACAATGATTTTAATTTTTTTCTCTTTTAATCTAGTAATAGTAAAAATAAAATCATAGTTATTATCAAATAAATTACTGTGTTGAACCTTCACATGAAGAAATATAGATAAATTTATCATTAAAAAGCATAAAAACCAAGAAAAAAAATTAATACTGCTTAATTTTGTTGATAAAAAAAATCCTAATTAAGTAATTTATTCGATAGGTTTTTCAGCCTCCTTAATATTTTATTCTAAAATTTTATTTTTGTTAAATTAATGCTTTAAATGAGTGGTTTTCTTCTATTCTTGCTAATTGGAAGCTCTGGATACCTTTTCCAGTTTCTCAATTTTAGATTCGCCTAACATCAATTCTAGTTATATATATGGATCACATTCATATTTTTAAGGATCTACCTCATCTAGCTTAAACTTTAAAGTGATGATTGCCACCTGCAGCCTTTAAATATTTTGTTATGCCTACTTTCTGTTTAATATTTCATTTTAACTTTCCTTTTGAGAATACATCGTGAAAATTGATTGCCATGAGGCCGCCCTTTCCTATTTTGATCATATTTATTACCTTTGCTTGAATTTTATTGTAAACAATTGGCCGAAAATGTTTTTTTTAATATAACTGATGTATTTCTTTTCTTCTAAAGACTGATGAAGAATAATTAAAAAATTAATAAAAGTTACATGGTATTATTATGTGGTTTAAGATTTTTTTTTTTAAAATTTTATCTTATATTTTTAAAATATTTGATGTCATTTTTATATAGAAATATTTTTCTTATTAATAATATATTGTGTAATTTAAAAAAATAATAACAAGAGTATAATAGTAAAATATTTAGTTTCATTTCCTTTCTGGATATCATCCAAACATGAAATTAAATTAGAATTCATTTCAATTCTATTCGGTTCCAAACAACATAGCATATTTGAAATCATTTCCATATTTTAAAATTACAGAATTTGAAATCATTTCCTACGAAATCCGTGGCGAAACAGAGGAAAGAAATAATTTTTGTAACACGTTCGAGTTTTTTTTCCCTCGACATACTTAGAGATTATTAATAAGATTCATTAGGTATAGGAAACAAATTATCCAAATAACAAAGTACAAGGATTAAATTAAAATTTATAAAAATACATATACTAGAATTGGCCCAAATAAAACAAAAGAGAAATTCCACTAACATTTTTTTGATAGATATGTTCAAAATAGTATATATTTTAGAAATTTTTAAAAATGAGATATTGTTAAAAGCACATGTAGGTTGAGTTCAATCCTTACTTTAAGTCAAGGTGGAAAAAAAATATTATTCAAAAATCAATTTATTTTACTCATTTTTAACATACCAATTCATAAAATGTTATATTTGAAAACCTCAAATAATAAAGAGATTTCAAATGTTGATTTTTTTTATGAATAATTTAAAAAATAAAAAATGTTTTGAAGTATTTAAAAAAATGACATTTCCAACCACATTCTGTCCAATATGAGAAATATCATTTTTAATTTTTTTTTTCAAAACTTATTATTATTTTTTTGAAAATATTAATTCTTAAAGGGAAAATTTTATTGGGTAGCAGATATTGATGTAATATTTGTAAAAATGACAACTCTAAAAATATTTACAAATATAGTAATTTTTACTTTGTTAATCAGTGGTTAACGTGTGTGACGACACGACTCCTTTTAAATGATTTAAAATCAAATTGCAGTGGAAGACTTAATATTTAATAAAAATTTGGCATGAATATGTTTAAAACTTGCACTATCCACAACATGTTTACACTTTTCACAATCAGAGAATTTAAAAAACAAGGAAATGCATTTCTGTTGTAAAGATTAAAGGAGTTCAAGGTTATAAAAGTTAAAACAAAATCTCTTATGAGCTTATATACAAACATACAACTTAAAAGATAAAACAAGTAATAAAATGAGTCAATGGACTTTAAAAGTATCTCTAGTCCATCTCACCATCATCATCAATTAGATCAGACTGCACCAGCTCCTCTCCCACGACCTCGAGCATAAACGTTACCTAAAATGTTTGTAATATCATGAGCTAAAAGCAAGCCCAGTGAAAATAAATAGAAAGTAAAGTAACATTAGACTCCAAACCCGCATCCTGGAATCCGAGTAAAACTTACATTTTTTTATCACTCAACCACTTACAAAAGGTTTCACAACAAGCATTCAATTTCTAATTTCCAAGTCTCTCAAATACTCGAGAAACTCGCTCCCAAACATTTAGAAGAACAGTTTCATAATACACGTATATTTCTTATTCATTCTCTTTAATGATTCATACTATACATAAAGTTTATATTCATTTGTCATAATAACTTATGCTAAACTCACTCAGTTTTAACATATTTAAACATTCATTAACTCACTAAACAAGTGTAAAGGGCACACAACCTTTACATTAATATAACCATCACATGCGAATAATGTCAGGTAATGAAACTCCTGTAGGCTAAGTTCATTCACCTCATTATCTCGCTTTCCAAAATAAAATATACAAAGTCCTTTCAATAATATCTTTCCATCTCCAGTGAATAATGACAGGTAATGAAACTCTCGTAGGCTAAGTTCATTCACCTCATTAAACTCACTTTCCAAAATAAAATATACGAACTCCTTTCAATAATATCTTCCCACCTCTAGTGAATAATGACAGGTAATGAAACTTCCGTAGGCTAAGTTCATTCACCTCATTAACTCACCCACCGAATACAGGTAATGAACTCCCGTAGGCTAAGTGATACTCTATATCCTCGTATATGTATCATAGTAATTATGGATAATACTAGATAATGTGAATTCACATAGTTCCATCATTATCTCATTATCCATCTCCTCCGATCATGCAAAGTATTGCAACCTTTAGCATTCCTCATGATACATATACATAAACATAAACATAAAATGAATACTACCAGACAATGCAAACATGTTCAGTCTATGCATTGCCTTATTATTCCTCCCAATAATCAATATGCAATATGAATATGAATGTAGTCTCAAATGCAAGTAAACATAAATATAAACATTCAAAGTGTGCAAGTAAAAAGAAATATAAACATTCAAAGTGATCGAAAGGCATAAAGATAAATGGATCACGTATTACTCTTAACATAAAATAAGAATTAGGAATTTCTGATAAGAAAACAATAAATAAATCAAGCCAAACGACCTTCAGTTAAACTTGAATTACTAACTTTATCATAAAGTCTCCAATTCAAAATGACTCTATTGCTTTCAGTACATATCCGAAGTTCCATAATCAAGTTCCTCCCCATTATACTTGAAACCTTCAACTTCTGATAATCATTCTTAAACTCCGAAACAAATCTAAAATTAGAACTTCCAAGAGTTAAACGTTTCCCTCGAGAAATCCATGAGTTCTCTCACTCAATTAGAACTAACTCCCAAGCCTAAGCATGTTAGCTCGCATACTTTAATCCTTTTGATTTAAACCTTAATCTCAACTTCCGATTCTACAAATCGTTCAACTTATTCGGTTTCTAAGTTTACTTTAAAATCTATTTATTCTCACCTCGAAAGTGCGTGTGACAACAAAGTTCCCACAAACCATAAAACGAGCAATCACACCTACAATTCATCAATTGCACAACATATTACAACTCATAACTAAGATGAGAAAAAGTGTGATTTTCGGGTGAATAGTGATTTTGGATTAATAGTGTTTTCGGGTGAATAGTGTTTGTTGAAAATCCGAGCTCAAAATCGTTAAATTCCTTGATGGAAATACATGATTTCAACTTCAAAACTCATTTATAAACAAAAACAATAAAATCCATATCAAAAGTTCTGAAAACTTACTTTTTAGGACTTCCCTTAGAGAACGAGAAATGCTACAAGGCTAGGTTGGATAGGTAGCCCTCGTCCTGAGCAATCCAATGCAACCGAAAACATGATGATCCACTGAGAAACGAAGAAAACCCGAAAACTTCCATGGGAGAAGGAAGCTCACGACAATGGAGAGAGGAAGAGAAGAAGATTATGGCCAGTTTTGGTCAAAGTTGAGAATTTAAAGAGAGACGAATAGTGTTTTGATATTTTTAAGAATTTGGAAATTACGGTTATGTCTCTTTAATGACTTTTAGCTTATAAAACGAAACCTGAAATTCTTAAACTAGCCAAATGGTGATTAACAGTTATTAATTGGCCCGTTAATAATTATTAATACGACCAAAACTAATTTAAGCTAATAAAATGATTAAAAAGGTTTTCGAACGAAATTAACTACTAAATTCTAAATTACTAAAACAAAAATTAAACTAAATACTTTAATTAAAATAAATAAATAAAATATTAAATAAATAAATAATAAATAAATAAATAATAAATAAATAAATAATAAATAAATAATAAATAAATAAAAAATTCACTTAAAAAATAACGGGACGTTACAGTCTACCCTCCTTAAAAGACTTTTCGTCCCCGAAAAGTGCACTCACTAAGTGAAAAAGCGAGGATACTTAGACTGTATCTCATCCTCACGTTCCCACGTTGCTTCCTCTAACACTTGGTTTCTCCACAAAACCTTAACCAAGTGGATTCTTTTTATTTCTCAATATCTTTTGTTTGAATGCTAGGATCTCAACCGATGTCTCTTCATTAGACATATTAGCATCCAAAACTACCGACTCATAATCAAACATGTGGGACAAATCCACCATGTATTACCTAAGCATCAATACATGGAAAACATTATAAACAGCCGATAACGAAGGTGGTAAAGCTAAACAGTAAGCTACCACTCCTACTCGATCGAGTATCTCGATAGGCCAATAAATCTAGAGCTCAACTAGCCTTTATTCCCAACTCTCATAACACCCTTCATTGGTGCCACTTTAAGAATACGTGTCCCCCATTACAAACTCGAGCGAACTACAACAACTCTGTTGTCATCCTTATATGTTTGCAATGTATTGTTATATGTCCATATCAAGTTTTTTTTTTTTTTATAATGTTATGTGTTCATATTAAATTTATTTTGTATATTAAGTACCGTGTAAATTATATACTGATTTAAAAGTTTATTAACACCTTTTGTTTATATTGTAGATAAAATGACATGTATATTATACATATGAGGCCTAATAGCATCCGTTGTCTGTTTAGCATTGGGAAAGAAAAAAATCAGAAATGTCATAACATATAGAATAGGGGTAAAATGAGGATGAACAATACAAAAATGGCTGTTTTGGTGTGAAAACTCAACCCAACAATAGAAACCTACCTCGTGAAAGGGGAGGAGAAATGAGTAATTTCAAGAAACACAATGGTGGAATCCTTCGTTAGTTGAGGCTAGAGTTGTTGGCAGTTTAAGCCCTCGCCATATATTTCACTCAATCAGAGCTTACTTCTTCGTTTTCTCTGAATCCATTGCCGATGCACAGATTAAACTTCAATTAGCCCTAATTCTTTCTCACGATTCTCTCGCTCGCTCGCTCACCATCCATTTCCCACCACACCTTTCTTCATTCCTTCAACAAACCCTAGAAAATGTCGGGCGGTTTTTTCCGGGTAATTTACCTTCTTATTCTCATTTTATTGTTAGATCACAATAATCATTTCATATTCAATCAATCTTTAATTCTGGATTTACCCTTTTCTTCAATTTCTTTCCTGTTTCTTGTTTAGATTTTTTTAGTTTTTCTTTGTTTCGATATCTTTTGATTAGGGTACGTCGGCGGATCAAGATACTCGTTTTTCGAACAAACAAGCGAAGCTCCTGAAGACGCAGAAGTTTCCTGCTGAATTAGAGCAGCTGGTTTGTGTTTCTTTTCTTTTTGTTCATTGCTGTGGAAATTTGTTGAATGTTTTGGGTAATTGAAAGGGAAATAATGTTTTTAATTATTTTTAAGGATTAAGTAGTGATGATTATGAATGAATGATGTGTTTTAGGTGGATATGTCAAAGGTAAAAATGGATGTTATCAGGCCATGGATTGCTACTAGGGTTACTGAGCTTCTTGGGTTTGAAGATGAAGTTCTTATTAACTTCATATATGGTCTTTTAGATGGCAAGGTAATTATAAAGATTCTGAAAATATAATTTCGTGCGATTTCCTACTATTTTAATTCAATGTTTTTTTTTAAAAATCTTTAGCTCCCTTAATGATTATCACATTCTGTAGTATGTGCTCCGTTTTTGTGGTTGCTAACTGGTGGCCAAGCAACGCTACTCCAATGCCAGATGAGCTGAGGCAGTTCTAATTTTAATTATCAAGATACCTATTTTATACCAATTACATGGGTTTCATGTTTTTTTTTTTTAAAAGTAATTTATCATTTAACATTTATTGATTGAGAGTATTCTGGTACAGGAGGTAAATGGGAAGCAAGTCCAAATACAACTCACTGGGTTCATGGAAAAGAATACTGGGAAGTTTATGAAAGAGCTTTGGATACTGCTTCTCAGTGCCCAGAATAATGCCAGTGGTGTGCCTCAACAATTGTTGGATGCCAAAGAAGAAGAAATTAGGAAGAAGAAGGTTTATGTTACTTGTCAAGATTTGTTGCTTTGGTAGTATTTACTTGATTTCTTGGTGCCTTTCTTCTGATTAGTTCTGTTTGATTATTAAAGGCGGAGACAGATTTTCTTGCAAATGAAATTCAGAAGAGGAGAGAGAAGGAAAATAGAGAAATCGAGGAGCAGAGATTGAAGAAGATGGTAAATTATTTATTCATGTTGGAGTTATATTTTCTTGAAATGAGTTTTTGGTTATAACTTTTCTTTGTATTTCCTCTGGCATTCAGCTAGCTTCTGCAATTATTTGGGTTCATGTCCTTTACCTCAAACTACTGTAGGACGATGGGGCTGAAAGGGTGGCTGCTACTGCTTTGGAACCTACCTCAAAGACTGTGCGGTCAAGGGCTATAAGAAATATTCCTGAGGATGAGGAAGAGAATGGGAAGAGAAATGGTGTTAGGGGAAGAAGCAGGTATTGCTTATGTTTTTTTTTTTAACTTTTTAATACAAATGGAATTCATTTATCTGACTTCCTGAATTAGTCTCTGTCGTTGTTTGAAATAGAATATTGTAAATTGCGTGAGAGTGACCAATACATTTGCTTGGCCAAGGGCATGGTTGGTAATGGTTGGAGTTTTCATCATGGCAATATTTTGAGAATGTGGTTGATGAAATTGTGCTTGGGCATGATACACTATCACTCAAGTTGCGTTTGCTAAAAATATCACCTGTGTTGAAAAGTCCTGCATTTTGTCTTATTGAAAGTGCATTTGAATTTATAACCAGAGGCTTGACTGGAAATTTCTATTTGACTGTGATATGTATATGTCTGATTTATATTATTATGCTGTTAGCTAAGGAATTTTCTCAATGTAAGAAAATATAAGTTTTGTATAACTAACATATTTTAGAATAAACACAAATAAAACTAATAAGGAAGGTATCTGAACAGGGTCTCTAAATCTCCTCATTTAGCTATTCATTCTCCCTCATCTCCTCAGTAATATTTCCACATGAACACATACTTCCTTTTTTTAATGTTCTAATCATATTTCATAGGTCACGTTTGAAAATTTGTATATATGTGGCGTATTGTGTATCTTTTGCAGAGCCTCACCTTCAAGGTCTTTAAGTTGGCCATTTTCTAATTCTAGAAGTTATTCAGAGTACTTCATTTCTTTACAGTGATAGTAGAGCCAGTATTTGAATGAAATTTTGTCTGTTTTATGTATTATTAGAAATTGGTGACTGTTGAAAAGGTGCCTCATCCTTTAATTTTTCTGTCACTTCTCTATTTCATTAATTATTGTTTCTCTCATAGAGAAGTATATTTTATGGCTATAGATCTCTTGAAATTCCAGAATTGTACTCATGGTTATGTCATAAATGTTTTTGTGATAGGGACAAATCAAGGAGTATGTCTAGATCACCAAGACGTCGAGGGCGTTCTTTCTCACGAAGCAGGTCTAGTCATTCCCCACCAAGAATGTCTCTGAGTCCACGCCGAAGTGATCGTCATGATTCAGTCTCCCCTCGACATAGATCATCATATTTAAGGAGAAGATCTAGATCAATCTCACATCGCAAATCTCTTTCTCCAACCTCACGTCAATTGCATTCTCCTTCTCGACAAAGTTCACCATCTCGTCGTCGCAATTCACCACGATTGTCATCATCGCCTGGGCAACAGCAGCCATCATCATTACCTGTACGTCGTAGGTCACCATCACCCATGAGGCATAGTCGGTCACCATCTATGAGGCGCCGTCGGTCACCCTCACCAGCACGACGCCGTCGGTCACCATCACCTAGGTGGCATCGTAGGTCACCAACCCTTATTCGTCGACGGAGGTCTCCATCTCCTAAACGACGTCGGAGGTCACCATCTCCTTTATGGCGTCGAAGGTCACCACCTCCAATGCGGCGTCGCAGGTCACCGTCTTTGGTACAGCGTCATAGAACACCATCTCCAGCACGCCGGCGTAGATCACCATCTCCATTACACCGTCGCATGTCACCATCTCCAGCACGCCACCGCAGGTCACCGTTAGCTATGCGACATCACAAGTCACGCTCACCAATTCAACAACGTGGGTCACCTTCCTCCTCACCAATTCGACATTTTGATAGGTCATCGTCACCTGTGCACCGTAGATCACCCTTGCTCACACGACGTCGTAAATCTCCTTCAACCCCTCTGAGCAAGTCTCCTCCTATGCCACAAAGGTTGTCTCCCACTCACCACAAGAGATCGTCGACTCCAACTCGCCGTAGATCTCTTTTACCTCATGACCTGAGTTCATCATCAGTGGAGCGGGGAACCCCCTCACCTGTCAACAGAAAACCTGCACATCAGAGGAGGTCCCCCATTCAATCTCCTGGGGGCAAAACCAGGTATTTTTCCTGTGCATCTTCTTTGATGGTTTCTATAGATTGCATGTGTGTTCGATAATTGTCTGAAATACACATGCACAATTTGGATTGAGAATACTAAAAATTAAATCGGTTTCTCGTGTCTTTTTGTGTAAGCTATGAATTAAGTAAATTGTTGATTAGAATTGTCCTTGTTCTTTGAAGTCATCTAGCTAGATTGGAAGAGTATGAGCCATTTAAGAAAAACAAGTCTGCAGCCGAAATTGCATATTAATCAGATATCTGAATAATTTTTATCCTGATAAATCTTATTGAGAACCTAACAAATCAATGTCATAAGTAAAGCACCCAAATGAAAATTAGTCTGCAGTATAACTGCGTTCAAATCAAATTTCCAAATGCTTCCTAGCTTAATGTATTAATCTGTGAAGAACCTAATTAGTTGATAATTTAGTGTACTTAAAACTGCTCTCAATTGGTTCTCTACATTCTTCTTTTGCTTGATGTCTTTACACTGTCCTCAGATGGAATAAATATTCGTTTACGGTTTGTGATACAGAAACATTCAGACATCTTCTCCTAGTCCTATATCCCATCAACCTTCTAGATCTATGAGGTCACCGCATAGAGATTCTAGGGAATTGAATAATTCCAGTAATAGAATTCGTGGTCCATCCTCATCATTGGGGAAGTCTCCTGCTCTAACAGAATCAACACCAGTTACCAGGAGTGTTCGTGATGATGGAAGGTCGTTTTTTTTTGGCTTTATTTTAATTCATGGTGCAATATTAATAAGCTGTATTCCTTAAAAGAGTTTGGTGAGGCAGATGACAGAACAATTTACTGGTAATGTCAGGTTAAGTTCTCCACGATCAAGGGAAAAGCAAAGTCAGCATGGCAATCATTTAACAACCAAAAGAGAAGAAGAGACCCCCTATGCCAGGTTGAATTTGAAATTAATGATCAACAATTCAAGTAACTACTAGATTCTTATCAAGTTGTGGGTTCTCATCCAGATTATTTTTGTATTTTTTCTTTGTAGGGAGGGTGATCATGAACATAGGTCTTCGTCAAAAAGACCACTGAATTCTTCCATTGTTGGGAAGTTGAAAGATTCTCCAGCAGATGTGAATTACAAAGTTCCTTCACCTGAAAGGTTAGTTTATCATCTACCTTTGATAATTTTGGAATTTCAAAAAAAGTATGAGGAGCTAAAGGAATTTATCTTTCATCTCTTGGAAAATTTGTATTAAGTTATATATCTGTAATGTCTATTATTAAAAAAAAAGGGTTATACATCTGTAATCCGTGAGTTTGTTTTATTTATTTTTGCAGTGAAAAGCATAATCGAAGAAGGGTGCCTGGAACTCCTGATCGACAAAAGTCTTCAGCATTACACAAAGAACCTTTACTTGTTGAGGGGCAGCAGCCATCATATTCAAGAGAAGGTAATAAATATGATGAAAAAAATAAGGTCAAGGAAAGCGGTTTCCTCAAATCAGACTCTGTGGCTATGACAGTTGAAAAAGTTGTTCAGAATAATCAGGGTGGTACTTCAGATTCCGATATGGAAGAAGGCTATAAGCGTAAAACTGGAAGTAAGGAGAAGAAGAGGCACAGAAGATCCGAAAGACAGGAAAGTACTTCAGATTCTGATGATAGTTATGACACTGAATTGGAGAGGAAGGAGGCTAGGAAGAGGAAGAAGGAGGAGAGGAGGTTGCGGAAGGAGAAGAAGCGCCAAAGACGTGAAGAACGCCGCCAGAAAAAGGAAGAACGACGTGCAGAGAAGAAGAAATCTAAGAACCTCGATGAAGCTTATTCAGATGAAGGACGAGTTGCGAAGGACGAGTCTGATCCCAGTGATGGTGTAGATGAGTCGGAGCATAGAAAACTAGAGGTTGAGTTACGGAAGAAGGCTTTGGAATTATTCAATGCAAGGAAGGGGACGAGGCATTAATTATCTTTTTACGTTGCGAGTCTGTTTCGGAATTGGAAATATTTTAATCTCAATTTTCAGGATAGTCTGTACCAAAAACATCTTACTTTTCACATAAGAGGTACTTTGTTCATCTGTAACTTTGCGGGCAGCTGAATGGTTAAATGGAGATTCTTGATATTTCAATTTGCTTATAAATCTTCATGGTCTGCAGCAGGAGATGTTATTCTTGGCCGTGTATTATGAATTAGTGTTTATTTTTTCTTCTGCTTTTGAAGTCTTATAAATTAGTGTTTTGAAAGTGCTTAATTGAAGTTTTTGTTTTTGCTTGTAATACTAATTCTATGATAGGTAAGTTTGGAAATCACAAATCTGTTAAATTAAATTTTAAAAATAGAAGTATGATGTATATAAATTAAGGGTTATTATCATAAAATATATAAATTAAGGGTGAGTTTGCCATCTGAGGTGTTTTTTACAAAATGTTTTTTCCCAAAGTATTTTTTAGAAAAAAGTGTTTTTGAATTAAAACCTTGGTTTGTATGGTTACATATTTTCATAAGTATTTTTAGTGCACTAGTTTGTTTGTTTGTTTTGAGTCATTGCAAATGAAAAGTACTTTTAATTATGCTAAAGGGTAAAATGCAAATGAGACCCCATGGTTTGTTTCAAATGCATGAATACCCCATGTGGATTAAAAATGACAAATCACATCTCTGTCGTTCCAAATTTTTTCATTCAGACCCCTTCATTTCAATATCATTAATTTTCTTTTAATCATAACTTCTTTGTTTGAACTCCGATTTGGATGATTCAAAATGTTTTGGAATCCTCATTTCAGTCTCTACGCTACAGTCACTTAAAAACTTCTAAATTATCAATAACCAAAAGAGTTAACGATGTCAATCATAACTAGTACTTTCATGTTAATAAACTCTTTTATTTATTAATCATTTCAAAGTTTTAAAGTGACTATTATGTAGAGCTTGAAATGAGGATTCTAAAACATCTTGAATCATCCAAATCAGAGTTCAAACGAAAAAGTTATGGCTAAAAGAAAATTATTGGCATTAAAAGGGAGAGGTCTGATTGAAAAAATTTGGAACCACAAGGGTGTGATTTGCTATTTTCAAACCACTGGGGGTGTTCATGCATTTGAAACAAACCAAAGGGGTCTCATTTGCATTTTACCCTATGCTAAATTATCACAAAAGACCATAATTATATAATCAAGGGGTAATTTCATAAATGACACTTTTTTAAAAGTAAATTTCAAAATTAACAATTTTAAAAACCGACAGTTTTTAATAGGGGTATTTCCGGTTCGGTTCCTATCGGTTCTTGGCAAGAACAGGAACCAAACCGATAAGGAATGAAGAAAAATTAAAGAACAGGAACCGAAAAAGATTAGAACAGGTAGGAACCAGAACCGATTTTTCTGATTTTGTTACGGTTCCTTAGTTGCCTTTTTTTTCCCTTAAATTTTACTTAACTAAAATGAAATCAAAATAATGGAAATAAAATGAGGGAGGGTTTGGGCTTTGGACGATGTGAACGGGCCTTGGGCCATGGGCGAAAAGATTGGGCTTGCTAAACATGTTTTTATATATGGCTGTTGCTACATATGTTAATGGCTAGAGTTTGGTTTATTAATAATACACCGTTTATTAATCATAAACATGTTAAACTATGTATAATTTGGTTTTAATGGCCGTTTCTACCGGTTGATTTTTCAATTATACTTTGTTTATCAAATATATAAACTATGTATGATTTGGTTTTTTTTTTTAATTTTTAATTTTCAGTTCAACCTTGTATTTGGTTTAGTTTTATTAAACTTTTCTTTTAAGAAAATGAATACTTATTACTTTTTGTTTCTTTTGGTTTATCAATTATACACAGTTTAACATTGTTAAAGTAACGATGATTATCTTATAAAAATTTCAAAGTTTGTAGAAATATTAATGGCGGTTGGAGGATGATCAAAGAGAAAGAAATTCAATTTTTCCCAGAAGAAATTAAGTATTTAGAAGCTAGAAGTTTTTTTTGTTCGTTATAGTTTTAATTTTTTTAGATTTAAAATTTCCTTTAATTTTACAATTTTTTTTGAGCTCAAAGAAGAGAACAAAAAAAGAAAAAGGAGAAAAGACAAAGAATAAAAAGAGAGGGACTACTGCTCTTCGTTCGACATCCACGAGGGGATATTCCCACAGGTTGAAGAGAGGTCTGAGCTTAAAGCTCTTGTTGCAATAGTATGAGCCAGTTGGTTTCCAGATCTACGAGTATGAATGAAATCACAGATGTTCCATTGATTAGCACCTCTCAAAATCTCAGTAATTGGGGAAACAACCTCTGTGAGATCCATGGTTTCTCCTTGAAGTAATTTTATCACTTCCAAACAGTCAGTTTCCACTGTGATTGGCTCAGAAAAAATGGCAATCAAGCTTTTCAATCCTTCTAGAATAACGAGAGCTTCCAGATACTTGATAGAATGAAAATTGGGTACTGTCTTGCAACCTGCCAAAAGGATTTTGCTTTGGCTGTCTAGACCCATCCTAACCCAGCCTTTTCTCCCAAAGGAATTGAAGTTGCATCAGAGTTGAGCTTGAGGGTGCCAGTGCATGGAGGGATCCATCGATGTTCTTCAAATTGGTTGACAGAAATTGGCATCGCAAGTTAGGGGAATTTGCGAATTCTCTTTCCCAGTTCAGAATCTTCTCTATTGTGGTGGGGAGATCCGGAATGAAACCATTGTGTATTCTTTGGTTTCTTAAATTCCATATGTGCCAACAAGTAATAAGAATTCTTTCCAGAAAATGGGGGCTTTCTAAAATCAATTCCCAAAGACAGCATTCAGGTGTCCACCAGGGGTCAATGGAAATGAGGGAGTTAGGGAGGATAGATCTCCATAGTTTCCTCGAAAAGGAGCATTGCCATGTTATATGCGCACCCTTCTTCCAATTCTATACCTTTGTTTTTTAGATTGACGAAAGAGGGAACAATATTGTGATATAATTTCCAATTCGCAATTTTAATTTTTTCAGGAACTTTAGCTTTCCAAAAAGCTCTCCACCATTGACGGCTTTCCCCCCTATCAGCTACAGACTCATTAACAGCAACAGTTTCCTCAGCTCCAATTCTAACAGAAAAGATTCCACGTTTATCAAATCGCCAAATAATTGAATCTTTTGATCTTTGATGACTGATGGGAATACAAAGTATTTGTTCAGCATCACTAGGGAGGAAATTGTTTTTAAGTAGGTCTTCATTCCATATACCATCTCCAGTCATCAGGGTGGCCACACAGCGATCCATCATCTGAGGAGGGACCCAAAGGAATTTTCCTAAATCAAACGAAGGAATCCAGCGGTTCCTATTTTCCATCGGATTCCTTTTCTTAACAGCTCTCTTCCCCAACATATGCTGCGCCAGATTAAAGAAGGATTGCTCCCAACATCTGCTTCTAGGAAGTTTGTGAATTTGAAGTATCTTCCTTTCAAAATTTTGGACACTAGGCTATGAGGATTCATAAGTAGTCGCCAGCCTTGTTTAGCAAGAAGTGCTTGATTAAACACTCCGATATCTCTGAATCCCATCCCTCCGTCCTCTTTGTGAATACAAAACTTTTGCCAACTCTTCCAATGAATCTTCCTACTTGTACCAGTTGACCCCCACAAGAATTTAGCTGCTAAATTGTGCAGATCATCACAAAAAGTAGCTGACAATTTAAAGCAACTCATGGTGTATATTAGAATGGCCTGAACTATGGCTTTAATGAGTATTTCCCTTCCCCCTACTGAAAAAAGCTTCTCTTTCCACCCTTGTAATTTTCTCCAAACCTTGTCTTTTAATTCCTTGAACACCCAAGATTTATTTTTAGCATTTTGGGAAGGTAATCCAAGATATCTTCCTAACGAACTGGAATGTTTTAGCTGAAGATGAGTTGCAATGAAATGCTTCATATCTGGTCTGGTTTATTTTAAAGAAAATTAGGCTGTCATCCGCAAAGAAAAGATGAGTAATTGAGGGGCAGTGTCGGTTTATTTTAAAGCTAGTCAGATTTCCTCTCTGTTCCTCAAAATTTAGCAGTCTGGAAAATCCTTCTGCACAGATCAAGAATAGATAAGGTGACAATGGATTGCCTTGACGAAGACCACGACCAGGGCATACAAACCCTCTCGGTGTCCGGTTAATAAGGATGGAGAATGTTACTGATTCCACACAGTGCATAACCAGAGAAACCCAGTCATTATGGAACCCCATTTGTAGCATCAATTTCCTCAAGTACAGCCATTCTACTCTATCATATGCTTTGCTCATATCTAATTTCATTGCCACATCTCCGTTTTTCCCACTTCTTCGATTCTTGAGGGCATGTATGCATTCAAACCCAATAATTGCGTTGTCAGTGATAAGCCTTCCAAGTACAAAAGCAGTTTGCATCGGGGAGATAATTGTATCAAGAACTCGTTTCGGTCTATTTGCAATTGCTTTTGATATGAGTTTATATATGACATTGCAGAGACTTATTGGGCGAAATTATTCCATCTTCTTTGGTTTATTTGTCTTAGGAATTACGACAATCATAGTGTTATTCAAATCACCCAGATCTTTCCTGCCATTAAGAATTTCTAGACAAGTATTAACTGTTTCATCCCCAACTAAATCCCAATACTCTTGAAAGAAAAGTGCATGAAACTCGTCTGGGCATGGAGATTTTGTAGGATTCATGTCTTTTAGTGCATCTTCAATTTCCTTTCTGGTAAAAGGGCGTAGCAGTAAAGAATTCTGGGTATCAGTGATAGTTTGGGGGATACAATTTAGGATTGTTTGAATGTTTTCTGACGTAGGATTGGCAGAAGAAAATAAAGTTTCAAAATAATCCACAGCTACCTCCTCAAATTCTTCTTCCTTTGTCATCCGGTTCCCGTTTTTATCAAATAGGCCATCGATTTGGTTTTTTTCGTTTTCTTTGAGAAGCTTTTTGATGAAACCATTTGGAATTACGATCCCCCCAATTCGGCCAACATTCTCTAGATCGCATTCGCCAGTATATTTCCTCCTCTTCAAGTATAAGATCTAGTTCTTTTTCCATCTATAAAATTCGATTCTTTGAATCATCAGCCCTGCTTCTTATTAGTTCATCAAGGGCCTTCCTTTTTTTCTTTATTACTTCCAATAGACTTCCCCTAGTCGCTTTTTATGCCACCTCGAAAGTTCCTGAAGGCTACTTGCTATCTTGGTTTGCACAGAACCTAAAAGCTGCCTCCAAATATTACAAATAATCTCTCTGCTTTCACTAAATTTTGTCCATCCCTCTTCAAATTTCAACATATTGCAGTTCATACTCCTTGTGGGGCGTACAACTTTAGTCATTAAGTTTAGTAAAATGGGGCAATGATCTGAGGTTAAGAAGTCAAGGTGTAGTACTGAACTATTAGGGAAGAGGTTTCCAAAGTCATGATTCCATATGAAACGGTCTAATCTTTCCCAAATAAGAACGCCATCAAAGTTCTTATTAGTCAAGGTGAACCTGTCCCCTACAAAACCTTCATCATAAAGATTACACTGATCTAAAGCTTCTCTGAAATTATTCATTAAAGTCGGGGAGCGGGAAGCACCACCCAGTTTTTCTTTGTTCTCAAGGATTTCGTTGAAGTCTCCTCTCACCACCCACGGTAAAGATGAGGCAAAACTCAATCTTCTCAATAGCTCCCATGAATGGACTCTATATTCTGCTGGACAACCGTACAACCCGGTGAATCTCCTGAAGGGATGATTTACTAAACTAGCGGAAATTTATTTAGTAAATTTATTAACATTTAATAACGGATCTATTAACATCATGCAATTTGTGATAAAACATATAGATTCATGCTTAACATCGAAAATTAAAACCCTTTTACTTACATTGAGTAATTAATGGAGAATCGGTTGGAGGTTTCTTTACAGCATCAATCCTCAGCAACATCGGATCTTCTATGCTATATCCCGATCGAAAGCAAAACCGACTTGTGAGAATCGAACCGGAAGAACAAAAGAAGAAGAAATTTCTTCTAAATTTTTCCCTAAGGAAAATCGGCAATTGGGCAAAAGCTTGAGAGAGAATTTTCACTTTTCTAATTAAAGTGAGAAGTGTATAAAATATGAATCTCAATGGTCATATTTATAGGAAAATATGATATCTAATCTAATTAGATAATCATTATCTCTTAATTATAAAATATAGAAAAGATAAATAAAAAAAAATTATATATACAAGTAAACTTCCCCACGCCACACGCTGTAGCCATATGTACATATATATTTTTTTTATTAAATTTTCATTCTTTGACTTTTCTTTATCATATAATTATGTATTTAAAATTAGAAAAATTCAAATAATAATTTCTAATTAAATACATTTAGCCAAAAAGTAATATATTAATTACCATCAAATCTTATTCAACTAATTAATTATTTTTGGCTAAAATCAATTTGTTTCTTAAACCAATTGTATCTAATTCTCTCTAATATTTATTATTAAATTAAATAAACTCATTATTTAATTAATAATAATTATTATTAATTTCCATATAAATAAACTCATTATTTAAATAATTAATAATGTTAACATTAATTCCCGTTTAAATAATTTATTTATTTAAACAATTAGTTTTGCCTTAAAATATTAAAATTGATAATGTTATATTAATTTCCATTTAAATAAACCCTTTATTTAAACAATTAATATTATATCAATATTAATTTTTATTTAAATAATCTCATTATTCAAATAATTAATATTACCTAAATTATTTGTTCTTCCTAAGTTAAATTAATAACTTAGTTTTGCTACAATGATATTTAGGCTAGCATAGGGACCCGATGGACCTATAGATCATGGGCTTAATAATTAATCAATTAAGTGATTAACTCATAATCAGCTAATTACTTATTATTTAACTATGAATAATTCCACTATAGATTCATAGATGAACTCCTCTCACTATAGATGAGTTACGTCCATTTAGTTTATCTTTTATTTATATTTGTGATATATCCTTCACGTGGAACACTCATAATTACAGGCGGATTAAATTTACCGTTTTGCCCCTGTAATTACCACTTTATCCTTGTGTTCCCGTTGATTCTCCAATGAACTTTATCTTTAGTCGAACTAGAGATAATATACTTATGTGATCAATAGAAGTCGTGGCGCCACTTGTTCATGTCTCGAATCAGAACATCAAGGGAGTTTCCTAAAGTTCCTAAAATGTTTAGGTATCGCACTGATACCGTTAATTTATAGGAAAGTTATGAATTCCATCTCGTGAAAATGAGTTCCCAACTACTTATCTAGCCATGTTCCCAAAACAGGAGTGTATTGAGCGTTCTTACAGATCGCTCTCAACCATGTGAATCAAAGAACATAACTTCATAAATAGGATTCCGCATTTCACTCAGGATTGAGATCTATCACGGTTGATAAACTTAGTTTGATATTTGATCATTTCTCGTAAACGGTACTAATGAGAAATTTGATCAAACATCGTGGTCCTGTCTTATATAATCAACATTGCATATGATACTTCCATTTCATGTCTCCCACATGAATGATCAGGATTAGATCATTTGTCTATAAACAAAATGCAAAGCTATCAACAGTGTTACCAGGATAAGGTTCCCAAACGTTATCCGTTTCATCAGACACACTTTTAAGTTACTCATCTCGACTTTAATGCTCTCGTATGACTCACATACTAAGTCGTGATTTCATAAGAGTAACTTAGGGTTTACTATTTGAATGTTTGATATTAATATATTTTCATATATTCCTAATATCGTCAATTGAATCAATCTAGATAATATAAAGAACTTATGTTTATTTATTTAATTTATTTGAAATAAATTATTATAATTAAATAATTACAATTTCTAGGACATAATTCCTAACATCTCCAAAAAAAGCCATTTGTATTAACAGTAGTGTCAACATGGCCTATCGAATAAGAAATAACTGTCACTTGACTGCTATCTTTCCATAAAAGCATAAGACCCCCACTTTTTCCCCTACTGGGAACTGTAAGGCAACAATTCATATTAGTACATTGTTTTATCTTGGCTTCTAAATTTTTTTCCACATTTTGTCTCTAATAGGAATACCACTTGGGGATTTTCAGTTTGCACCAGATGATGCAATGCCCGAACTGTTCGTGGATTCCCCAAACCACGAACATTCCAACATAATATTTTCATGGCAATTGGCGAGGCTGCTCTGCAGCCTTCGCCATTGTTACAGGATTGAGAATCAACACTTCTCTATTCTGCTTCTTTCTTGGACTATCATCTTCAGTTGCTGGAAGTTCATGTTTTTTCCCTAAAATATTTGTTTCCTGCGTTCCTATTTGGGTTGCAGTCTCTACAGAGCTATTATTTTTGTTAAGGTAAACTTCACGGGCCTGTTTCTTCCATTTCTTAAGACCATTCTTCCCTTTCTCTGGGCTGTTTGTATTTTTTATCATCGAGACTTCCTTTCCTTTGCTATAAGGGCCTAATGATGATCCAGGCCCACATTTTCCTGTATTGACCTCCCCGAGAATAATTACCTCCTCTTTACTCTTCATACTTATTGGTGAATTAATGTGGGTGATGCTGGCATGATCCACCACTTTTCCTCCTGAGGTATTTTCATTAATTGCTCATTTATATGCGGAATCTTCGTTTTTATTTTCATTCACCAAATTTCCTCCACTGATTACGCAACTTCCATATTCCATTCTCAGTCCTGATTCAACCGGAATTTTCATCTTCTCCGGTGGTCCTGACAACGAGCCTGGAGACATATTTGCTTCTGCTGCCGTTTCAGTGAAGAAATCATCAATGTGCCCTTTGGTAATGTCTTTCTCACTTTTTTCTTGACCCCCAGTTTTTCCATTTTGATTCATTCGTGATTTAAAGCTAGAAGATCCTCCACGTAACCACGGTCCAAATTGAAGATTATCAGGTTCTGTCGAGGTAGGCATTGTGTCACAATCTCTGAGAACATGTCCCAATTTCCTACAAAAATAACAGAAATCCGGTAGCTTTTCGTATGTGATGGGAATCCATTCTTCATTTGCCATAGCTCCCACTTTAACCTTAATTCCTCTTCGTAACGGTCGATCCACATTAATTCTAATTCGTATTTTCCGAGTTCTCCCCCAACAACTTCCATTATCATCAATGTCGATATCCTCCACTTCTCCAATTTGTCTACCGAGTTTTAGCACCATATTCTTTGTAAAACAAACAATTAGTGGGTCGTGAAGATGTATCCAGAGTGATGCCCATTTAAACTCCATGGCTGAAAAACGCTGGGCTCCTCTGAGTTTTTCAAACAAAATAATGGATTTGTCAAAAAACCATGGACTTTTCTATATAGTTCTCTGTTTGTCCTTCTCCGTGAGGAATGTGCAGAGAAAGAGATTTGGTCCCACTGCTTCAATTGATACTCTTCCCTCTAAGCTCCATATATTTGGCATAACCGTATGAAAAGCCTCCGTGTTGATTACTTTACTCGATAAGATTTTTCCCACCAGCCCATGCTTTAATCTTCTATCTGATTCATCCACTTTGTCATCGTCTAAGGCTATCGTGCTTTTCTCGTCTTTTGAAAGATTCATACTTTTCCATTTCAAAATGAGATCCTCAGTATTCATTGTTGTATCAGGGAAATATGAAGTAGAAAGACAGAAGTCTTTTACCCAAACTCACCACATGAGGAGGCTGTAAAAAACTCTCATAGGTTCCCTAGAGAGAAAAAACTTGAATCACTTTATAACTTTCCTTAAATCTTGCACAAAATAAGGAAAATTAAACCGGGGGGTATGTTTTGTCTTTTCACAATGTATTTTAAATTAACTGGTGGTGGTTTTGGGTAGTTTTGATATATATATATATATATATATATATATATATATAAAAGATTATGTTTTTTTTTTAAACAAACACCATTAATTTGTCCATTAAAAGACACACCAGTTTAATATTTATAAAATATTAAAACACAAGTATAAAAAATCAATATCCACAAAACTAGCTTTATAAGACTAATGTAAAGCCTACACACATAATTATGAATCTCTCAAAATAAATAAATAAATAGTAAAACTAATAACTAAACAAACAAATGTATTAAATATACTTGCTTGGGTGGTTCTGTCCGGACTTTAGAGCTCAATTTCATGAAATTAAAAATGTAGATGAAAAGAAAACGAGCCACATAAATAAGTAAAAATTATTATTCATTCGGGTTAACCATGTTTATAGCCACTTTTGGTAGGAAATATCAGTATATGGCCACTACTTTTTAATTTCTAAAAAATGGTCAGCTTTTTACTTTATTTGGATGTGTACTTACAAAAATACCCTTGCATGACATAAAATAAATAGCCACCTTAAATTCAAGCAAAAATGGCCAAGTGATGTTTAGACAAAAATGGTCAGTGATTATTTATACAAAATGGCCACCTCAAGTTTTACAGGATATGGCCACCTCAAGAAAACACAAAACCACCTCATTTACTCTAAACATTTAATTTCTTTCATTTCCCTCCATCATCTTCTTCTCTCTCTTTGGCTCCATATTTTTTCTCAATCGTGTTCATCTTTTCTCGCACTCGTGGCCAAAATCAGGAATTAAGCAGCGTGGATTTCGTTTCGTTGGTAGGTTCAACTTTAATTTTCAATATTTGCATGTATTTTTTTTTTACATTGTCTCTGATCCACATGTTTTTTTTTAAGAAAATGACTAACTTTAGTGATGAAAGAGGGAAGACTACGGTAGAGGCCACAAATATATATGAGGTACTCCTATGAAAATAACCATCTCTGATCCATGTGGTTTTTCGCTAAAAATTGACCAACTCTGTTTTGTTGTGTTTTCTTTTGAAATAGACTCCTAAAAAGGCTAAAAATCATGAGGGTGGTGTCTAAAAAAAAAGGAGAGTACGAAGGGATTCAAACGCAATCACAACAAAGAAAATCAAACAGATCTGATATGTTTAGTGTTTCTGCGTATTATGTATATAACAAATACTAAATATTTATTTAATAAAGCGGATCTAGTTGTATATTTATACCAGCATATAATATACGATGTATACATACTATATTGTATATACCATTTAGCGTACATTATTTTTTGTAGTCCATTTATTGCTACATACTATCTAAGCATTGTCACTGTGTAAAAATGATTACATATCTTTGTAATAAGTACATGTTATATATGTGTTATTTGTATACCATTTGTATCACATGTACAAACATCATTTTATGCACGGTTTACATTCTCAATTACATGAAGACTACGAAACCCCCTATGGTTGAACAAATTACTTACATGGTTTACATTGAACAATTGACTTTTATTAAATGCATATATTGGCAACAAAGATTTGAAATTAAATAAAAATTTGCTACATACCATCTAAAATGATTACAAACCATTTAAAATTATTACATCTAAACATTACGAATGCGTAAAAATGATTACATGTCCATGTAATAAGTACATGTTGTATATGTGTTATGTCTGTACTAGATGTACCACATGTACAATTATTTTTATAACGCTAGATCCAATAAAGATAGAGAATCAGATATCATAAATTCGGAGTGGTCATTTTTTCAAAGAAAAATCAAAGAAAAGCAAACATACATGACAAAGTTTTACTTGGCCTAAAGTATAAAACTTCCATGAGAAACTTCTATACACTCCTTGAACAAAGAGAAAGCACAATGTATGGCTAATAATTGAAAACCTACACACTCCTTGAACAAAGAGAAAGCACAATGTATGGCTAATAATAGAAAACCTACCTGACATAAAGTATTGAGAACACATCAGTCACAAAACACCATCATTTCGTATATGACCTCAAGAACACTATACGGTGGTGGCCATTTCTTCAAAAAATAAATGGTAAATATACATAAGGGTATATTGGGAATGAAAATTATAAAAGGGGCTATTTCTTGAAAAATTCATAATGGTGGCTATAAAGTAAAACATAGACACCAAAAGTGGCTATTGCCATGATTGTCTCTATTCATAAAATTATCCATCATTAAAAATTAAAAAAAAAAAAAAAAGAAAAGTAAAGTAAAGTTATATCATTATTTAACATGTAAGAGTCCTCTAACCGGGATATAACTCAAATGCTTAGATATCAATACTCTTTTCCACAACATCAAATGTTCGAGTCTCTCCTCCTCTCATATTTAACCAAAAAAATAAAAAAATTACACAATCATCTTTAATTTAGTGGTATATATGCACTAACACAATAGTGATTATGGGACCATTTAAAACATTTCTCAAATTTCAAAAATAGAAACATCGTGTTTCCAAACTTAGTGATTAAAATTAAATATTTTAGTAGTACAATTTTTTCCTTTAGCTAATTCATTTATTTGTTGGTAAACATGGTTAGAAATTAGGGGCAACTGAAATAACATATTTTTGCATACTAATTACTGAAATGTTAGAACTTTTTAAAAATTACTCAAATAGCATAATTATAGTTCAATAATTTATTGAACTAAAAAATTAAAAAAATTTAACAAATTAATTGAAAATAATAATAAAAAATAATCAAATAGTTCAATAAATTATTAAACTTGAACTTAAAAAACCAAAATTCATTAAAAATACCTATGAAAAATAGTTCAATAATTTATTGAATTATAGTTCAATAATTTATTGAACTATAATTATGCTATTTGGGTAATTTTTAAAAAGTTCAAATATTTTAGTAATTAGTATGCAGATTTATACTATTTGAGACAAATTCTTTAGAAATTAATTGAATATAGTGTTGTAAGTTCCGTTTTAAACGAAGAAAAGTAAAAATAATTTAATGAAATTAACTGATAATATCATTGTTCCAAGTGGATTCATGATAATTTAATTAACATGGATTTAAAATGACTTAACAGTTTAATATTCAATAGAATACAAATTCCAAAAAAGCGCAACAGAATTTTAGGAGGAAATATCATTAAAAAAATATGTGAATGTAAATCACATGTAGCAAGATCAATTTTTCCTACGTAATCACGTTTTTGAAGACAATTACTCCAATAATCTTACACAAAATATAATGACTTTTTTTCATTTTTACTTTAATTTGTTTTCTTTGGCCCCCCTCTTTCTCTCTCTTTGCAAAGAGGTTTATTCTAATCGAAGAAGATTAAAGTGTATATCCTATAATAATTAAGCCTATTTGATAACTATTTGTTTTGTGTTTTTGTTTTAAATTTGTAGAAAAATAAGATCGTTTGATAACTCTTTATTTTTTATTGATTAACAAAAAGACCAAAAACAAAAACCAACAATCTTTAAAAAAAAATATTTTTAATTAAAAAACAAAGAAAACAATTTGTTTTTCAATAATTCTTGTTTTTTTCATTAAAATTAAAACTAAAAATTGAAAAAAAAAAATTAAATGATTATCAAATGAGACATAAAGTAGAGAATTAAAGAGAAAAGAGTGAGGATATAAACTTAGTATTGTTGGATTATGGGCATGGTGTGTGTATATATTATAAGATAATTGATGTTGTGGGGTGAAATTTGATAGCACATGAATTTTACAACTTGACAAAAATATCTACGCACATCGTCTAAGCATAATACCTGGGGCACATCGTCTGAGCACAGTGTCTGGTCATAAAGTCTACGCAGCTGACAAGACATAGCTACACAGTCTTCAGCACAGACCTACATACTTGAGACCGAATACAAGTATTTGATTGGGAAATGACACATGGCGTAACCCGCAAGCGATACATAATTGAGAAACAACACATGGCCCAATCCCAACGCGACACGTGGCATGATGATGTCATCAACCTCTTCTCCAACAAATAGGAGAAGAAATTCATTCATTAGGTAACTAATTATACTATAATTTTCTCTAACTCTGCTTGCTTTGACTTTAGCATCGAAGGGTGTTAGATTGGCACTACACCGGTGCTTTATTCCTTTCTTGTGTAGGTACCTACGTAGAACAGCGTCAAGGAAGCGCACTACCTTCGACTTGTCCCATATACTAAGTTTGTTGCATACGTGGAAACTCTCCATTTTTATGCACTAACATTTTGCGTCGTCTGTGGGAACGAGTATATAACTAAGTGGTTTACCATCGAGGATGAGTCGATGAAGTCCACACGGTGATGATGTAGATGACAGTGAAAACCGTAACCCCCAAACAAAAGATACCAAGCTTGTAGTACTAGAGAGAAACAACTAGTTGATGAAAATCAAGAAGTAGTTAGAGTTGTGTCAGTGCCAGACAGAGGGTAAATACTCTAGAAGAGTAAGTGCTAGGTGTGAATCAAGATTTTACTAAAATACTCAAAATTCTCACATAAAAATCTGACCATCAAGCCCCCGTTGACAACGAGGAATTACGATCCAAGAAGGGAAAAGATAAAGAGCCTATAAAGGATATAGGAGATTCACGGAATCATGAGAAAGTTGGTTCGAAGGGGAAGTCGAGGCTAAATACTCAAGATACTTCTTCTTCCTCCCATAAGTCTTCACGCAACAGGGATCTCAGTATGAAAGAAAGGTCTGACCTCTGAGAATTGCTCAATCAAAAGAGAAAAGCACATGCAGATGATATGAAGTTTATAGCTGAAAGTGTCTAGCCTTGGATGCCAGAGTTGAAAAAACTCCAAGATCAACTTGGTTATATGAAAAAAGAGTATCGAGGAAAGACTCTCCTTGAGCAATCTGAGCTGTCATTCACCGATGATATAATGGAAGTGGAGCTTCCCACCAAGTTCAAAATGTCAACTATGACCACATATGATGGTTCAAAGGATCCAATCGAGCATGTTGATACATTTTGGACCTGTATAAAGCTCTAGAGAGTCTGAGACGCTATCAAGTGTAGGCCATTCCCCCTTACATTAGGAGGCCCTGCACATTTGTTGACTATGCGTCAAAAATCAGGGGAGAGCCTCCGAGTTTATATAGTGAGAATCAACAGCGAGGCATTGAATGTTGAAGGTTATATTGACGACATAACTCTAACTGCTATGATGGTTGGCTTGAAAGATGAAATTTTTTTGTGGTCTATAGGCAAGAAAATACCAGTTACATACACAGAGCTCCTCGCTAGAGCGTAGAAATACATGAACTCTAGAGAGTTACTTAGTGCAAGAGAAACTCTAGATGACACAGGTAGAGTAAAAATTCTGAGTATAAAAGAAAAAAGCTCAACAGATGACCTCACCTGGAGGACTGATCGTCACGAAGATGACAAGAGAAAGAGATCGAGAGACCAACCTTGAGAAGCGGAGTCTTCCTCCAAGTAAATTTCAGAAGTATACTCCCACCAAAGTCTCAATAAAGCAACTACTCATGGAAATTCAAAACAAAAATTTATTGAAATGGCCAGTAAAAATAAAGGCTGGAAGAAACAAGGATAAATATTGTCTTTTCCACAAGGACCATGGTCACACCACCATATAGTGTTTCGCCCTAAAAGAAGAAATTGAAACCTTCATTCAAAGAAGTTATTTGAAGGAATTTGTGAGAAGTATAAAATCTCACCACGATACTAAATCTGATCAGGAAAACCAGGACTGTGGCAATCAAGATTTCCCAACTGAAGAAATAAGTACCATCTTTGGGGGCCGGCTAGTGAAGAAGAGCCCAAGCCCTATAAATAATCAAGATAGATCACTCAAGTAGTAGGCTGAGATATCAACAAATTATTAAACCCTCAATTGCAAGGTTTTACTCCACCTATGAAAATGTCAAGTAACTTAGGTTTTTATTTCAGCAATTTTATTTTTTGCAGTTTTCATTTACAATAAAGTTTCTTATTGTAAAAGTTTTGACAATAAATGAATAAGAATATACTTTTTCTACTTTATAAAAAATTGCATATATGTAAATAGATTAGAGTCAAATCATTATGAGAACCCTTGGACTTGAGCAAGACTTCAAAACATAAAACTCTACTTAAGTGGGGGCCAACTACGTTGAATCAACTACAATTAAAATGAAAAAGTTCTAATTAAGTCTACCAAAGTGGAAAAGCTCTACCTAAAAAAAATAAAAAATTAAAGTTCTAAGTCCACCAAAGTGGGAGAACTCAAAAAGTAAAAATTCTAAGTCTACTAGGGAATGTAGGGCTTCACAAACCGCACATCGTTGAAGAATTTAAAATGAGAAAAATTCTAAGTCTATTTGAGAATACAGGGCTCCACAAGCCGCACCTCAAAGAAGAATTTAAAATGAGAAAAATTATAAGTCTATTTGGAAGTGTAGGGCTTTTACAAGCCGCACCTCGTAGAAGAAATTAGAATGAGAAAAATTCTAAGTCAACTTAGAAATGCATGGCTCTTACAAGCCGCACCTCGTAGAAGAATTTAAAATGAGAAAAATTCTAAGTCTACTTGAAAATGCAGAGTTCTTACAAGCCGCACCTCGTACGTAGAAGAATTTAAAAACTGAAAAATTCTAAATCTACCAAGAGTGCAGTGCTCGTAGAAGAATTAAGAAAAAATTGTAAGTCTACTAAGAGTGTAGGACTCTCACAAGCTACACCTACAAAGCAACACTTAGAAAATTTGAACTTAAATCAATCAAGTTTGTGTCAAGACTCAACGAAAAGTCGACCTGAAAAATAATTTGAAATTGGTTTTAAAAAAAAAAACTGGTCAGGCGGGTCAATGCCTCACCCGCATGTTAACCCGCAGGTTTGAAACTTAAAAAAAAAAAAAAAAAAATTCCCCCCTCTTTATTCTTCTTCCTCTCTTTTCAAATTCCGATTCCAATGCATGGACAGAAAACCTCAAAATTTTCAATGGATATTATGATTTCAAGAGAACTTTTACTCTTAAATTCAAAGGGGGCGAAGTAACATATAATTGAGTTGGACGACTTGGACATACAACCTAGCTTCAAAACGATCATAACAGAAAATTCAACTTATCAAACTCCAATACTTTGTGTTTACTCAAAATTTTGACAAGTATTAAGGCAGAAAATTCAAGCTACAAACTCTCAAAATTTTGATGACTGCAAAGGCAGAGAATTCTAGCTACAAACTTCAACATTAATATTTTTTGAAAATTCACTGAGGTAAAATTCCACTTTGAAAGAATATTCCCAAGCAGCATTGAACTCACATCTAACCTCAGCTCGGGAGTAGGGGGCCTCTATTGTGGGGTGAAATTTGATAACACATGAAATTTTACAACTTGACAAAAATGTCTACGCACATTGTCTGAGCACAGTACCCGGACACATAGTCTGAACACAGTGTCTGATCATAAAGTCTACGTAGCTGACAAGACATGACTACATAGTCTCTAGTACATACCTACATACTTGAGACCGAATACAAGTATCCGATTGGGAAATGACATATGGCGTAACCCGCAAGCGACACGTAATTGAAAAATAACACATGGCCCAACCCGCGCGAAATGTGGCACAACGATGTCATCAATTTCTTCTTTTATAAATAGGAGAAGAAATTCATTTATTAGGTAACTAATTATACTATAATTCTCTCTGACACTATATAGTTCTGACTTAAGCATCGGAGGGTGTTAGGCCGACACCACATCGATGCTCTGTTCTTTCCTGTGCAAGTACATATATTGCTCATCACCTATGCCTATGCAGCACCTTCACTGCCGCGCACAACCTCCGACTTATCATATCTTCTAAGTTCATTGCTTACGTGGAAGACCACAACCATTTTTACGCAAACAAAGATTTTATGTGAAAACAGTCCCAATTTTTCTCATCTTCCAAAAGAGGAAGAAGAAAACTGAACACATCCCTTAGTTCAATCTTGACATCAAAGCAAAATTATCAAGATTTCTAGGTTAAAAAAACTTCTATAAATTGTAGGCTACCTATATATCACATGTTACCATATTCTTATAACAAATGAATTCCACACTTGTATATTAATGATCAATCGAGTATTTGGACCACTCATAAGCTCATAACACCTCACTTAACCGATCTCTAACTAACTCAATAACAACTATAACAACCAATACATAATATTGAAACACTTCACAATATACACCAACATCCCCCGCTAACCTATAATGGAAGAGATTTTCAAGATAATCATTGTCATCAATTTCAAAACCAATTGGTAATAAGAGAAGTAGCTCATGCATCTTATAAACTTTGTGACTTCCCTTAATCTTCCTTATGCGGAATTCTCAACAGATTTAACCATAAGTCTGTCACGCAGTAGAAGAAATTGAGCTCGGGGAAGTGCTTAAGTTAAGAGGTTTTTTTTGCCTTAGTTGCTCCTAATTTTTCTCTTCCAAATACAATCAATATCTTAGATTTTATCTCGCACATTACTTTTTCAATATTCATTCAGTATTTCCATTTTTCTCTCCTTAGATACAAGTCTCCCAAAAAAAAAAAAGTTCCCATTTATGGGAATGATACTGATTAAAAAATTTAACATTAATTAAACTGATTGATTTTTCTTTTTACAAGAATAGTTTTTTGATTGATAGAAAATCCAATTACACAGTGAATAATAACAATAGGCATTTCCTTGTAAACAATAAAGGTTCCACACTATGATAATTGATACTAAAATTGCTATTAATTTTAGAAGAGTTTTAGTTTTAAAAAAAGAAAGAAGATTTATAACCAAAGAATATAAAATTTTGGTAAAGATAGTCCAATATTTCAAAAACTATTGGTGTGTGTCTTCCAAATTCAAAAGAATTGTTTAGTACTAATGCTACCAGTAGAGGCTGATGAGGAAGTGGAGTTCTGTGGCTCAGGCCCTAACCTGAGCTCAAGATCCACCTCCGAGTCATCGGGCAAGACCGTCTTCTGATCGGAGATGATCTCCGGTGGCTGAACAGTTTGGTATTGACTCTCCAACTCCTGATCCATATTTGAGGGTTTCTCAATGAAAAGAGGAAGCTGCCGAACATCATGACCAATTAGGGTTTCTTCCGTTGTAGTCAAAGTGGCGTTTTCGCCTCCGCCTCCTCCTACTGCAGCAAGTGAGGGAGAGGTGGGAATCTTTGGGATGTCCCAAGGCATCTTGTTCTTCGATGCAGACGATGACGATGACGATATCGATGCCGATTGTTTAAGCCTTGCCTTGTCTTTTCTATGTAAATTCATGTGGCCTCCTAAAGCTTGAGCATTTGTGAAGCCTCTTTGGCAGAAAGTGCACTCATAAGACCTTGTTGTTGTAGATTGATTCCTACCCCTTTGTTCTTGATCTTGATCTTGATCCTGAATTTCAAGATCAACCTCCATAGCTAAAACACAAAGAAGAAGAAGAAGGAAAAAGAGAAAAATAGAGTCAAAGTTTTGAAGGAAGAAAGATGATTTTTATGGCCAGCTTTCCCCATTTTGAATGAACTGTAAACTTCAAGGATATTGAGTTTTATTCATTAAATTTTTAGATTCAACCAAAGGAACAAACAACCTTCGTCATGATGGAGTAATTTATGTATATAATAAACTTTGTTCCTTCTTCTTGTTTCGTAATAATTTATTGTTTTTAGTAAAAAAAAAAAAAAATTCATGAGGATTAAACAACTCTCTTCAGGTACTTGGACTACATGTATATAACTAATGAGCTATATCCTGGTTTGGCTCGTAAAAAAGTGTTTAGATCTGTCTAATTTTTTTTATTTTAAGAAACAATATATTTTATTTTAAAATGAATATTTAAATTTAGTATATTATTTAATTTTTATACTTCTTATGCATTTTTAAGTCGAAAACAGGAACATCTTTTTTTTAAGGGTGAATTTCACTAATAACCAAAAAAATAATGGATATATCAAATATGGGGACGGGGGGTTTTATAAAAAAAAAAAAAAAAAAAAAGGGTTTTTTAAAAGAAAAAGGGGGTAGGGGGGGGGGGGGGGGGAATTACATTGTAAAAGGACAAACAGCCCGTTTAATTTCTCCTTAATTTGTGTAAAATTTAAGGAAAGTATAAAATTCCTTAAATTTTACAAAATTAAAGGAAAAATCAAATCTAAATAAAAATAAAAACTATAACAAAAATAAAATAAAAATCTTCAAACTTCACTTTGTTCTTCAACCTTGACTTCTTCTTCTGGAAAATCGAACGCTTTCTTGTTCGTCATCCTAAAAAAACAAAGATAAAAAGTAAACAGTTTATTAAGTGCACTTATAATGTTTCGGATACAAAAATTGAGTGAAAGCGCTTTTGAAAACATAGTAAAAAAGGCTTTCAAAAAAACATGAAAAAAATAAACATTTCACTAAAAGAACTTATCTATAAAATACATGGGGGGGGGGGGGGGAAAAAAAAAAGTCGGAAGGGGGGGGGGGGGGGGGTTAGGGGGTTTTTATAAAGTTTACTTTTAGTAAACATTTATTTTGAAAATTCAAAGTCCTTCCTGAGATAGCGAATGAACAAAATTGGAGTGAAAAAGAATTGGAAGGTACAAATTTTTAAAACGGTTCTTGTTAGTAAACATTTATAAGTACCTTGGTTCTTTTTCTTCCTCGATTGAACGAACACAAGCCACAACAACGATCACCTTCGCTATTTTTCGGATCTCGCAATGAATTTGAATCATGACGAAAACCAAACCAAGAAAAGAATCATAAGTTTGGTGGCCGAAGACGGTCAAATTTTTATAAACAATTAAAAAAGTAATTTTTTAAAAAACGATTTACTTTTAGTAAACATTTATTTTGGAAAATTCAAAGTCCTTCGTTCGTCCTCCAACAAAATACAGAGATAAAAGTAGAAAAACGAAAGAGAAAAACAATTGGAGATGAAAAAGAGATCAAAGTTTCTATAGATAGTAAATAGAGAATAAAAATAAACGTTGAACAAAATAACAGTTTAAAAATTCATTCGATCTGAAAAAGGAGATAAACTTACAAGATCTACATCTTCAAGCATAAAAACTTACAAGATCTACATCGTCGGAGAAGAAATCAATCGATCATGACGGTGATGCCATAGACGTGGCATCGATCAAGGACATTAGAAAAATCGTTCTTCTTCTTCTTCTTCGTCGTCATCGATGATGATAATAAACTTTGTGATTTCTTCCAATAACCATTAACAATAACCATTGTCTTCAACTCATTCTCTCTATTCATGAGAATCACTCCATACACCATTGTATAACAAATCAATAGATCTTAAACTCATATCGAAAAATAATGGAGATGAAGATGAATCTTTGATCGAAGAAAAGAGAAAAGAAAGCGACAATTGGAAAAGATATGAAAACTTTTAAAGAAAAAAGAATGAAAAAGAATAAAAAAAGAAACAGTTTAATTAGAGATTTGGTAACTACCAAATCAAAATTAATTTTAAAAAGAGAAAAGAAGGAAACAAATAATGAAATTAAATAGAGTCCCAACAATTCTTGAACGTAAGAAAGAAAAGAAAAAGAAAATGAAAAGAGTATAATTAGGATTTTGGTAACTTCCAAATCAAAATTAATTTTAAATGAAAAAATTCAAAGGAAACAGATAATGTAATTGATTTAATACCTACATTTACGGAAAGCCATAAAATACGCGTTTTTTGGGGGAGGGGGATTTTTTTAAAAAAAAATAATTTCTTTAAAAAAAAAGGGTATAACAAGAATCGTATATTAAGGATCTATGGTTGAGCCGCTAATTGGTGTTAATTGGGTAGAATTGAAATATAATCTCAACAACCGGTAATAGTGAAATTAGGTGAATTAAATAGGATATTAATGATATTAATCTCTTTTTTTAATTATGTATTGAAATAATTGGAAACATGAACGAGAAATAAGAAATCATTTTTTTTTATTTCTTTTTCAAAATTTCTACATATTTTTAAAAAAAAACTTTGAGTGTATTATAAAAATGATATATGTATAGGTAAAATTTATCTATTGTACTTCGAAATTGGGCAAGCTAATTTGGATATATTTATTAAGGGGTTATGCATTGGTTATATTTTTCTTGATTTCGTTTGTATATGTTATGATTGGACAACATAAGCGTAACTCAATTGATAAAGATATTAATATTCTCTTTCATAAAATTGAAGACTCGAGTTTTCCTAATTTGATGAAATATCTTAAAAAACATGTTATAATTTGGGTTAGTGTTCACTAAATAGTTAATAACTTAATTTACTTTTAATCTAATATCTTTAAATATATGTGCTTCTCTACTGATTAATTAAGATACGAGTATACTTGACTCTCTCTCATCCTTATATATAGTTTTAATATTTAGCTTGCATCCCAATTATGTAAATGTTTTCTCACTTTTAAATATAAAATAATATTTTACAATAATATCAATGTCTAGGATAGAATTATATAGAAAATATCAACAAAATGTTTTATTGGTATTATAATTTAATGAGTATATATATATTAGCTTAGAATATTGAAGATAGGTTTTTCTATAAATAAAAACAAAATACACTAATTATCAATAAAAAAAATTCTCTTAAAAGTTGGAAAATGATTGAATTATACTAAGATAAATAATCTCTCTCAAAATATTTAATGCTATAATTGGCCAAAATCAAAATGCACACTTATTATTTGCCTTGAATTCATCTCCCAAAGTGTGTGTTTGATTACTTCAACCTTCTAAGAGAGAGAGAGAGTATTATTAGTTTCCAAGTGGCAGATCATATACATATAATGTTAAAAGTAATTTGAAATTTTCAAATACTAAAGAGAAGATTCTAGAAACATATAAAATGAACTAGTAGCTTCCATAGGGAAAGTTTCTCTAGAAAGTTCTAGTTACTTGTAGACATGTAATATTGAAAGAGAGGTTTCTAGAATTCTCTTTAGAAATATAGAAGACCTTAGTTCTAGGATTATATTTTCTAGATGCTTCTAGGATAATGTTGATATATGTAATGTTATAGAATTGTCTAGAACTTTTGTAAAGCACCTATAAATAGAGGTGCTCCCTCCCTCATTTGTAATCAAGCTCCAAATGAGCAGAGTAAAATATCATCAATACAAGCAAGTTCTTCTCTAAAACTCTCTAACCTCTTAAGATCCTTGCCTACTAACTTCCGTTGTCTCCAACAAATTTGGTATCAGAGCCTTCCTAAAAACTATCTCATTTTTCCATCCTAAACCAAAATTAATCCATCTTGCCATAAACCAAAAATGACAACCAATAGTATCCCAAACTTATTTTCTTATTCAACAAACCAAATCCCAATATTCGAAGGAGAAAATTATGAATATTGGCAAAGCCAAATGGAGACCATTTTCATTTCCCAAGATCTTTGGGAAGTGATTGAAGAAGACTATTCCGAGCCTCCTGAAGGTAATGGCGAAGGCACTTCATCTTGACTGCAGTCAAGAGAAGGAATTTAAAAAGAACAAAAAGCGAAATGCTTTAGCTCTTCGACTTATTCAAGAAGGAGTAAGTAAGTCAATTTTCCCTCGTATTTTTGGTATTAAAAAGGCTAAAGATGCTTGGGAAATTTTGCAAAAGGAGTTTCAAGGATGTGAAAAAATTATCTCCATTAAGTTGCAAACCTTATGGAGAGATTTTGATAATTTGGCAATGAAAGAAAGTGAAAATATTCGAGAATTCTTTTCTCGAGTTGCAGAGATTATCAATCAAATGAAAAGCTATGGGGAGAACATTCTAGAAAAGAGAATTAATGAAAAAGTTCTTCGGAGTCTTCCTCCAAAATTCAATCATGTCGTTGCAGCAATAGAAGAATCCAAAAGATTTGTCTAAGTTGACAATCTTTGAACTAATGGGATCTCTTCAAGCCCATGAAGAGAGAATAAATCGGTTTTCAAGCCAACCGATGGAGCAAGCTTTTCATTCTAAAGTTCATATTTCAGAAAAGAAGAATGAAAAGTCAGACCAACAGAAACGTTGGAATTCATGGCAAAGGAAAGAAAAAGGCCATCAGGGTAAAAGTTCAAATTTTCAACAAAAATCAGGTAATTATCAATCCTCTTGCATCATTTGCAAAAAATCAAACCATAAGCCTGAAGATTGCTACTTTAGATGTAAAAAATGTCGGATTCCTAACCATTCTAAAAAAGATTGTTGGTTTCAAAATAAGAAGGAATCAAATGAAGCCAACTTTACTAAAGAAGATGAAAAGGATCGACTTTTTTCCTGCATGGATAATCCACCAAATGAATCAAGTATCTGGTATGTGGATAGCGGATGCAGTAACCACATGACAGGAAATAAAGATTTCTTTGTAAAGTTGGATGATAACTTTAGCTCTCAAGTAAAGCTTGGTGATGGAAAGCTAAAAAAAGCTGAAGGAAAAGGTGAAATTGTTGTTCACACCAAAAAAGGTAACGAGCGCCATATTTCTGACGTTCTCTACGTCCCTGGTATAACACAAAATCTTCTGAGTGTTGGCCAGTTGCTTCAAAAAGGTTATTCGGTTAACTTTGATGATAACAAATGCATAATTCTGGACAAGAAAAGTAATCTCATGGTTGCTAAAATTGATATGACCAAAAGCAAAGTTTTTCCTCTTCATTTGCCACTCGAGGAAAATGTTGCTTTCAAAAGAGAAAGTCCAAATATTTCTCCTTTATGGCATTTGCGGTATGGTCATCTTTATTGCAAGGGCTTGCATCTTTTGAAGCAGAAGAATATGGTCATTGGACTACCCAAGATCGAAAGTGATGAGAAAGTTTGTGAAGGCTGCATATATGGTAAAATCCATAGACTTCCTTTTCCAAAAACTTCATGGAGAGCCAAAGCTCCACTGGAGTTAGTACATGCTGATATATGTGGCCCCACAAGGACTCCATCGTTCACCAACAAGAGATATTTTATTCTTTTTGTTGATGATTATACGAGGATGATGTGGATCTATTTTCTCAATGAAAAATCAGAAGCCTTTCCAACTTTTCTTCAGTTTAAAGCGCTCGCAGAAAATCAAAGTGGTAGTAAGATCAAAACTTTGAGAACAGATCGTGGAGGTGAATTCATCTACAAGCCATTAATGGACTATTGTAAGGAGAATGGCATAATGAGGCAGCTTACTGTTCGACACAGTCCCCAACAAAATGGTGTGGCTGAGAGAAAGAATCGCACGATCGTTGAAATGGCCAGAAGTATGTTGAAAGGTAAAAATCTTCCAAATTATCTCTGGGCAGAAGCTGTCAACACAGCTGTTTATATCCTTAATCGATGTCCTACCAAGGCAGTTCTAAATAAAACACCTTATGAACCATGGAATAAGAGAAAGCCACTTGTTGATCACTTCAGAATCTTTGGCTGTCCTGCTTATTCTCTTGTTCCTTCTCGACAAAGAGAGAAGTTTGATGAAAAAGGAGCTAAGTATCTATTTATCGGCTATAGTGATGAGTCGAAGGGATATCGCTTATTAAATCCAGAGACAAAGAAATTGTTGATTTCAAGAGATGTGATCTTCGATGAAATGGCCACTTGGGATTGGAGTAATGATTCATTTCAATCATTACAACAATATGAACTCATGCAAGAAAAAGAGAGTGAAAATGGGAGCTCTTCTAGGAGTCCTCCTTCTACTCCTGCAAGATCTCCAGTTGAAACTCTTTCAAATCCTGATAATTCAGAATCTCCTCCAAGACGAATGCGTTCCTTGCAAGATATTTATGCCTCATGCGATATTGCATTGTTTGCTTGCGAACCATAAAATTTTGATGAGGCAGTAAAAGAAGAAATATGGGTTGAAGCTATGAATGATGAAATAGCGGCCATTGAAAGAAACAAAACATGGGAACTTCAAGACCTTCCCCCCGGAAAAGAAGCCATTGGTTTGAAATGGATTTACAAGACTAAATATCAGGAAGATGGTTCTATTCAAAAGCATAAAGCTCGATTGGTAGCAAAAGGATATTCCCAACAGCCTGGTATAGACTTCAATGAGACTTTTGCACTAGTTGCTCGGATGGAGACAATTAAAACCGTTACAACAGAGAAGTTCAAGAAGTTTTTTGAAAATTACAAATTAAGAGGGGGTGTTAAAAGTAATTTGAAATTTTCAAATACTAAAGAGAAGAATCTAGAAACATACAAAAGAAACTAGTAGCTTCCATAGGGAAAGTTTCTCTAGAAACTTCTAGTTACTTGTAGACATCTAATATCTAAAGAGAGGTTTCTAGAATTCTCTTTAGAAATATAGAAAACCTTAGTTCTAGGATTATATTTTCTAGATGCTTCTAGGATAATGTTGATATATGTAATGTTATAGAATTGTCTAGAACTTTTGTAAAGCACCTATAAATAGAGGTGCTCCCTCCCTCATTTGTAATCAAGCTCCAAATGAGCAAAGTAAAATATCATCAATACAAGCAAGTTCTTCTCTAAAACTCTCTAACCTCTTAAAATCCTTGCCTACTAACTTCCGTTGTCTCCAACATATAACATATAGATTGCAGCTAGCCAAGTCCATTTCATTTAATGCTTTTTGCCAGCTCCAATTGGTGTGTTTAATCTTCAAACTCCTCATATGAGAAGAGTAATTCGATATTATATTGGTTTACCATCATCGATGGCCGAGCCAAATATTACTAGGTCTAGGCTCGGTTCAGGTTAGGATCTAACGAACCTATGGTTATATTCAAGTCGAGCCGGTTTAGCCCAATTAAAAAAATAAAGGCCCACGATTCGGTTCATGGGCTTAGTACTCGTGTTAGTGACGATAATATCGTACGTCAACATATTTAAGAAACATGCATTGTTGTACTTGTAGAAGAAAAGAGAACAATTTGACTTTGAAGCTTGAAATCGTTAAGAATATAAGAGCCTTGGATTATTTACATCATGTGAAAGGAGATGTGGTGGAAACAAAACCCAGAGGCTAGCACATATAAACATATTTAAATAAATCACCATTAAGGAAGACGTTTTGAACATCAAACTATCGAATATGCTAATTAAAATTAATAGCTAAGCTCAAAACAATGTGAATTGTAGTTGGTTGAACGGCTGACTAAAAGCCTCAAAGTAATCGATGTCATATGATTGATTGAATCGGTGTACAATGAGTCGAGCCTAAAGTGTTTAATCTCACTAGAGATTAGCCTAAAGCCTCAAAGTAATCGATGTCATATTATTTTAATTTAATATAAAATATTTACTTACAACCAATAATTTTACCATTGTAAGGAGGAGGAACAAAGGGTCTAAGTAGAATTTAAGAGAAGAGCTTATACTCAAGAGTCATGGCATTATGTCATTCTCTAACATTGGAGGCAACTTTCATTGAAGAAGGCTAATGAGGGACAAAACAGATTTAGAAGCCGAACTTTAAGTTTAAAAATGTTAGCTTTGGTAAAAAAAAAAAAAAATTTATACCCCAAATTTAATAGGGTATATCAATTTAAACCTCAAACTTATAATTTCATTACTTTAAACTTTGAATTTAACAATATGTTTCAATTTCAACCTGAACTTTCTTAAGTAGTGTAATTTATAACATTTGTTAGTTAAATTACTATTATTTTTAGAGTTTTATAGTTAGGTGTTGATGTTTTTGTAGCTCGATTAAGTCACTTTTGTGAATATTGATTTTTATGCTTTTATTAAACATTTTTTATGGTTAGATTAAATTATTTTAGTTTCGGGTTTGAGCGTTGTTTTCATTATTTGATTTTATGATTGAGATTGAGTAATTTTATTAATGATAGTCAAGTGTTTGTATGATAAAGTTATAGATAATTTTGCTAGCATAGTTTTTTAATAAGATGCTTTTAGGTAATTTTATCAGAGTTAAATGTAAAATACACACCTGCATTTTAGATTATTTCTAAATTATACCCCTACATTTTAAAATTATTTTTAAACACCATTTACACTTTTGTAAAATTGTAAATCACACTATTCTATCAATCAGTTTTAACAAAATTGAAACATATACATATTTTACACATATCACGTATTTTAATTTCGTGAAAAATAACATAAAGTTTTGACACATGAGTAGAATTTTTAGAATAAACAGTTATGTTAATAAGATGTAAAATCTATGAATCACACTCATATATTGAAATTTTTCGTTATTTTTAACGGTAGTTGAACACGTGACATGCATAGTGTTAAGGGACAACGAGCCTCCACAACTCCACATTCGTATGATATTGTCCACCTTGAACCCAAAAGACTTCATACCAATGGAGATGTACTCTTCCTCTTATATACCCATGATCATCCCCTTTCCTAACCGATGTGGAATTTTGTTCGCTCCTAACAATACTCCCCTCGAACAAAGGACCACCGAGCCTCCCCTCCATCCGTCCACTCTATCCAGGCCAACTCCCTTTCTCCGGAGCATATGGTCTGATAGAGCCCACCACGGATCGGGTCTTCGAGGCTCCTCACTTTGTTCGGCACCTGAGGATTCCACCCACATGGTTAGGATCGGCACATGACTCTGATACAAGTTGTTAAGAGACAACGGGACTCCACAACTCGACACTGGTATGATATTGTCCACCTTAGGCCTAGACTTGCATGACTTTGCTTTTGGTTTCACCCAAAAGGATCATACTAATGGACATGTGCGCTTCCCTTTATACACTAATGATCATCTCAATCCCTAACCCATATGTAACTTTGTTCGCTTCCAACACATAGAATATGTATGTGTCTCAGTTTTGTTAAAACTAGCTGATAGAATGGTGTAATTTACAATTTGAGTATATGGGTATTTAAAAACACTTTTAAAATATAGGGGTATAATTTAACAATAATATAATGTATGAGTGTATTTTGTATTTAACTCATTTTATAATTTAATTTCAATCCGGTTAAAAATCCAAGTTTTTGAGAAGAAAGAAGAAATGTGAGTGAGAAATAGAATATCTACTCTCTCTCCTTTCTCGCCAAAGCTATGATGTCTCCAGCTCTGGTTTCACCTTCATCCTCTGATTCATTGTCTTCATCTACTTTTAGTTTTAACAGACCCATAAAGCCTCCTCTTTCAAAATTATTTTCATCTTCCATTTCCTACTCTCTTAAATCTTTCTCAATTCCCTTATCACATTCCATCAGAAATCATACTGAATCAGATTCCAACACTAAAAATGGCAGTTTCCCTTTGAACAATCGTTGGTCTCTCCATGGAATGACGGCTCTCGTTACTGGTGGCACTCGCGGAATCGGGTAATTCTTACATATTTGGAATCTGGGTTTTCTTTTTTTCTTTTAAACGAATTGAGAATTTGGGTTTCGTTTTTTTGTTTTGGTTTTAGACGTGCAATTGTGGAGGAATTGGCGGGTTTCGGGGCGAGAGTTTATACATGTTCTCGAAGTCAGAGTGACTTAAATAAGTGTTTGAAAGATTGGGAAAGTTTGAAATTTGATGTAAATGGGTCGATTTGTGATGTCTCAATTCGAGCTCAGAGAGAGGAGTTCATGGAGATTGTGTCTTCTACCTTTGATGGGAAGCTCAACATCCTTGTAAGGTGCACCCTTTCCTTATGTACAAATTTACTTTGTTGACGAGAATATTATCCTAAGAGTTTCCTGATACTCAGTTGTCACGTCATATTAGTCGAGGTGCTTGTAAACTGGTACGAAGATTTACGGTTATTCAAAAAATACACTTTTGCGGGTTATTTTGCAAATTGAACATCCTATTGATATTAAGAAGGGTGGGGGCAATGGGGAGGGAAAATTTGTTCAATAGAATGTTGAACTTGAGTTTTCTGATCTTGTTGATATTGACTGTTCTTGTAATCTGAATGGAATTTAAGCTCCATTTCTACCATTACGTAGGTCAATAATGTTGGTAGAAATATACGGAAGCCAACGATTGAGTTCACAGATGAAGAATTTTCTTTGCTTATGAAAACCAATTTTGAATCAGTTTTCCATTTATCTCAACTTGCTTATCCTCTTCTAAAAGCATCAGGCACGGGAAGCATCGTGTTTATGTCGTCCGTGTCTAGCTTTGTCTCACTGAAGTCCATGTCTATTCAGGGAGCAACCAAAGGTGAGATTTACCAATGATATCTAAATATCTTTCGCACAACTATTAGTTCCACTGATATATGAAATGTTTACCAGGAGCTATCAATCAACTCACAAAATATTTAGCTTGTGAATGGGCAAAAGACAATATAAGGAGTAATGCAGTCGCCCCGTGGTACATCAAAACATCAATGGTGGAACAAGTACTTCTCTAATATCCCGGTTAATTCTGTTTATAACTATAGAATATCTAACAAAGTTTATCTCAATAATCATATATTGGCTTCCTTCTAGGTACTCAGTAACAAAGCATACGTAGAAGAGGTATATTCTCGAACTCCACTTCGACGTCTAGGAGAACCGACTGAAGTATCATCTCTAGTCGCATTCCTTTGCCTACCTGCATCATCTTATATTACTGGCCAAATCATTGGTGTTGATGGAGGGATGTCTATTTATGGATTTGACCCGAAATATGATTAGAAGGAACTGCTAATTCTGCTATAACCAATCTGTTATCAGCTCTCGGTTAAGTCTCCTCTGAGATCATTGAGTCGTTTTCTTCAGTTGGTAAGGATGGCCCTCCAGAAAGATGGAGATATCAACACTTTCAATGGAAGCCTCTTGCAACTCGGTTTCGCCATGCCACGTTCTTTCCATAATATTCAGTCATTTTTTGTTTTTCCTACGGATGGATGCCATTTTTTTAGTATGAATAGAGTTGAGTTAGACTTGGTACTTTGCCTTGCTTTTGAATGTGATTTCTCATGTAGGGTTATGTACCTTCAATGTGGATGATCTCTTCTCAAGTATGTTATTTTGGAGCCTTTTGGTATACAAATGAGAACAAGATGAGAATGAAGGATAATACTTGCAAAAGTTATAAGCAACTTTAAAATATTATCATATTTAATAAATTTGTCTATCCCACTAATTTTTATAATTCAATAGAAATAAAATATGCATGGAAAAAATAGAGGAGCTCCTCCGAGGTAAATATTCTTTGAGAATAAAACATAGTTGAATATTGACATTAGAATCCTACCATAGACCAGTAACATAGAAATTAATTAATTTTTAATTTTTAAATAAGAAATAATTAATTTTAAATTATTATGAAGTAATTTCTTGTTGTATTCAATGGGTTAGTTGATATTGAATAATAATTAAAAAAAATTAATTTGACAAGAAATCTTTTGTTTGATATCATAAAAAATAAAAAGATTACATATAAAAAAAGATTGTAAATCTTATTTTTAAAGGGAGAAAACAAATCATAGGATTTCCTTTTTAGAAAAAAGTTACAAATTTGTTATCGTCAAATTTTAAGTTCTCATCCATTAAAATGAAATATTTTAAAAATGACTAATCTTATTTGGAAAAATTTCGTTTTTACCTCCAAATTTAGAAATTAAGGTAATTGACCTCGGGAATTTAGCTTCATTGACCTCCAAAATTGTCAATTAAGGTTTATTGACCTCCATTCTTATTTTAAACTTTTTTGACCTTATGATGATGTCATTTTAATGTGAAATGTCTAAAAAAACCCTTTTATTCTCTTCTTCCATGAAACCTTTTTTCTTCTCTTCTTCCATGAATTTTTTTTTTCTATTCTTCCATGAAACCATTTTCTTATCTTCTCAATACTATCTCTTCTATCTCCCACACACACGGCGACGACGGAGAGCGACGGTTGGTGGTGAAAAACGTTTGAAAAACCCCTCTTCTCTCGATTTGTGTATGCATGACTTTGGGTTTTTGGGAATTTTTCATTTGTATTTTTTATCAATCTCAAAACCTCAACACCCTCTTCATTCTCTACCTCAACACTCTCTTCACATTACCAAGTAATCTTCAAACTTTCGATTCTTATTATATATAAAAAAAAAATAAAAAAATCCGGGTTGCCCCGAATTTTACACTGAATTTCATCCCCGAATTTTACACCGAATTATGAGTTTCTTCCCCGAATTTTGAGTTTTCCCCGAATTGTGCCCCAAATTTTGAGTCTTACCCTGAATTTTGCACCGAATTATGAGCTTCTTCCCCGAATTTTGAGTTCCCCCCGAATTTTGGACCAAATGATATTTTTTTTTAATTTAATCTATATAAAATAAAAGAGAGAAAAGTGATATTAAAAAAAAAATTATCCCCGAATTTTGCATATCAATGAATAAAATCGGTGGACCAAAATCCTTCCTTGAAACATAAAAAAAGAGTTTTTTTTATTAATTTAATCTTATATAAAAGAGAAAGAAAAAAAAAAACCTAAAAAAAACTTTATTGTCTCATAATTCGGTGGATCGAAATCAGAATTCGGTCCACTGAATTTTGATACAGTGATAGGATTTAAGATTTTTTTTTTAAAAATTATAAATATATATATAACTCTTTTTTTATGTTTCAAGGAAGGATTTTGGTCCACCGATTTTATTCATTGATATGCAAAATTCTGGGATAAAAGTTTTTTTTTTTTTTTTAATATCACTTTTCTTTCTTTTATTTTATATATTTTATATAGATTAAATTAAGAAAAAAATATCATTTGGTCCAAAATTCGGGGGAAACTCATAATTCGGGGAAGACACTCATAATTCGTTGTAAAATTCGGGGTTGAAATTCGGGGCAAAACTCAAAATTCGGTGCAAAATTCAGGGCAAAAAACTCAAAATTCGAGGAAGAAACTCATAATTCGGTGCAAAATTCGGGACAACCCGGAATTTTTTATTTTTATTTTTATACATATATAATAAGAATCGAAAGCTTGAAGATTACTTGGTAATGTGAAGAGAGTGTTGAGGTAGAGAATGAAGAGGGTGTTGAGGTTTTGAGATTGATAAAAAATACAAATGAAAAATTCCCAAAAACCCAAAGTCATGCATACACAAATCGAGAGAAGAGAGGTTTTTCAAACGTTTTTCACCACCAACCGCCGCTCTCCGTCGTCGCCGTGTGTGCGAGAGATAGAAGAGATAGTATTGAGAAGATAAGAAAATGGTTTCATGGAAGAATAGAAGAAAAAAATTTCATGGAAGAAGAGAATAAAAGGGTTTTTTTAGACATTTCACACTAAAATGACATCATCATAAGGTCAAAAAAGTTTAAAATAAGAATGGAGGTCAATAAACCTTAATTGACAATTTTAAAGGTCAATGAAGCCAAATTCCCATTGACCTCCCATCTCATTTTAAGATTTATTGACCTGATGATGTTACAATCCCATGAAAAGTCTATAATATCATTTTTTTTCCTTCTCCTCATCTTCTACCCTTTTCTTCATCTTTTTTTTTTCTTTCTCTATCTTATTTTTTCTTGAGTACTACAACTACAAATCTTCTTCTTTTTGTCTTCACGTATATAGATTGAAGCTTGTTTTTTTAAATTGAAATGTTAAAAAAAAAATACGAGTTTTCGTTTAGTTTCAAATGCTTTTTCATTAACAAATTCGACATAGATTTAAGTGTTTTGTAATTAAAAAAATTCAGATTTTGGACCGAGAAGGGATTGAGATTGAAGATCTCGGTCGAGATCCGAAATCTCGGTCCAAAGAAGAAAGAAGATGATGAAGAAAATGGTAGAAGATATATATATAAAAAAAAGGAAGTTAGAGACTTTTCATGGGATTGTGACATCATCAAAAGGTCAGTAAAGCTTAAAATGAGATAGAAGGTCAATAAATATTTGTTTCTAAATTTAGAGGTAAAAAAAGAAAGTTTCCATACTATTTCCAAATACTATCTAAACATTATTTCAATGACATTAGTTTTAAATTTATCTTAGTTCAAAGCAAAGTTATAAAGTTTGAATATTTTTAATTTTTAAAATCATATCATTTCCAATATTTTTATGCTGACAATGGAGCTAAAATAAAGGGAAGATTGTAATTCTAACAAAATTTTCATTAATATTTATAAAAATATCATTTTATTTTATATAAAAATAACAAATTTTGAATTGAACAATCACTAATTAACATAAAATTATAGGGTAAAATACTATTTTGGTCCCTGAACTTCCTCTCGAGTTTCATTTTCGTCCCTAAACTTTCAAAAATTACATTTTTAGTCCCCCAACTTTCGAAAACATATCATTTTAATCATTCCGTTAACTTTTCTGTTACATGCCCGTTAGTGACTTGATGACGTGACAATTTTAATGATGTGGCCGACTGATGTGACTTTTTTTTATTGATATTGATGAATTTGTGAATCAGTGATTTACTGATCTATGAAATTAAAAATCCCAGATTTGTGAGAACCCATTTGCAAAAAAACTCATAAATGAAAACTCAGATATGCGAAAACCCAAACCTGCAAGAACCAACCCAGATTTGTGAAATGAAAATAAGTGGAAAGCACAAATATGTGAAATCCAATCTATAAAGATCGGATTCACATATTTATCAATGTTAATCACTAGTTAACATATATATAAAATTAAATTTATAAATAGTTTTAAACAATAATATATTTATAAATATTACATCAAAATTTGTTACCCGATGAAATTTTCCGATTATAAACTTAAGGGTTGTTTATTTTTAAGAAATTTAAATAATAATATTATTTTTTATATAAAATTTAAAAAATAATAAAAATATAGTTTAACATCAATAATAATCCATTCAAATATTGCAATCTATCATTCCATCATACCCTATAAATCCGTGAATTTGAATTTTGTGGCAGCAAGCCGGAAATAACGAGGTCTCTGAATATTTTCCCCAGAAAATCCCAGTCTCAAGAATTCTTCACTATTTGCTGCTGATTCCTCTTTGGGATGATTGGAATTCAGAGCCTCTTTGAATCCTAAGGTAATGTGGGCTCTTCGTAATTTTCAAATTATTCAATCTCCTTCCTTCTCTTCTCATCGCCATCATCACTCTTCAATTCCCACTTCAAAATCATCAATCTCTTTCAACCCTTCAATTTCCTCTAACCCAGATAAGAATCAGCTAATTCAATCTTTCTGCAAGCAAGGAAATCTTAAACAAGCCCTTTTCCTCCTTTCCAATGAATCCAATCCTACCCAACAAACTTGGGAGCTTTTAATCCTCTCTGCCACTCGCCGGAACTCTCTTTCCGATGGTCTTGATGTTCATCGCTCCCTTGTCGATGGCGGTTTCGATCAAGATCCCTTTTTGGCTACTAAGCTTATTAATATGTATTCTGAATTGGACTCTGTAGATAATGCACGTAAGGTGTTTGATAAAACTCGTAAGAGAACTATTTATGTTTGGAATGCGCTTTTTAGAGCTCTTGCGTTGGCGGGTCATGGGAAAGATGTGTTGGAATTGTATGGGGGGATGAATATGACGGGGATACCGTCTGATCGATTTACATATACTTATTTACTAAAGGCATGTGTTGCTTCAGAGTGTTTGATTTCACTTCTCCAGAAGGGGAAGGAGATTCATGCTCATATATTGAGACATGGGTATGAAGCTCATGTTCATGTTATGACTACTCTGGTGGATATGTATGCGAGGTTTGGTTGTGTTTCTTATGCTAGTGCTGTTTTTGATGAGATGCCTGTGAGAAATGTGGTTTCTTGGAGTGCTCTGATTGCATGCTATGCTAAGAATGGGAGGCCATCTGAAGCTTTGGAACTCTTTCATGAGATGATGCTTAGCACCCATGACTCAGTACCAAATTCCGTGACGATGGTCAGTGTGCTTCAAGCTTGTGCAGCTCTTGCTGCTCTGGAGCAAGGAAAACTGATCCATGGTTACATTCTTAGAAGGGGTCTTGATTCGATTTTGCCGGTTATCAGTGCGCTTGTAACTATGTATGCAAGATGTGGCAAGCTTGAGTTGGGCCAACTAGTTTTTGACCGTATGGATAAGAGAGATGTTGTCTTATGGAATTCCTTGATTTCGAGCTATGGTGTTCATGGATATGGAAGGAAAGCAATTGAAATTTTCGAAGAGATGATTAATCAAGGAGTTACACCTAGTTTCGTATCATTTGTAAGTGTTTTGGGTGCTTGCAGCCACGCAGGGCTTGTTGAAGAGGGGAAGGAGTTGTTTGAATCGATGGTAAAAAAGCACGGTATACATCCTAGTGTGGAGCACTATTCTTGTATGGTGGATCTTCTCGGGCGTGCTAACCGGTTGGGTGAAGCAGCCAAGATTGTAGAAGATATGAGGATTGAACCAGGACCCAAAGTGTGGGGTTCTCTTTTAGGTGCCTGTAGGATTCATTGTCATGTTGAGCTTGCTGAAAGAGCAAGCAAAAGACTTTTTGAGCTTGAGCCTACAAATGCCGGGAATTACGTACTTCTAGCTGATATTTATGCACAATCCGAAATGTGGAATGAGGTAAAAAGAGTTAGAAAACTTCTTGATTCTCGTGAACTACAAAAGGTCCCTGGTAGAAGTTGGATTGAAGTACGTAGGAAAATCTATTCATTTACATCAGATGATGAGTCGAACCCACAGGTGGAGCAACTACATGCTCTGTTATTGAATTTGTCAAAGGAGATGAAGCAAAGAGGATATATGCCACAAACTAAAGTTGTGCTTTATGACCTTGATGATGAAGAAAAGGAAAGGATTGTGTTGGGTCATAGCGAAAAGCTTGCCGTCGCTTTTGGACTCATAAATACTAGTAAAGGGGATGCCATAAGGATAACAAAGAACTTGAGGCTGTGTGAAGACTGCCATTCTGTTACAAAATTCGTTTCCAAGTTTGCCGATAGAGAGATTATGGTTCGAGATGTGAATCGCTTCCACCATTTCAAGGATGGTGTTTGCTCATGTGGAGATTATTGGTAGTTATATATGCAAAATTTTGTCCCATTTTGTTCCTTTTAATAACAGGTGATGCAACAATTAGAGAGTTCAACATTGTATAAACATTGAAACTTAAATTTCTTTGGACCCCTAATTTTTAATTTTATATTTGAATCCCCTTTAGAAACAGATGTCTTTCAACGATGAAAAAGAAAAAGGAAGCTTATTTCATCTTTATTGTGAGAACAAACTCCATCAGGTATGATTCATTTAGGTGTAGGTTTCGATGACTTGTATGAGTTGGGTTTTTAAGTGAAACACTTGTTTGTGCTTCATTCAAAAGTACTTAAAAGTGAGAATGAAACATGGTGATTATAGCGGTTCATTTAGATCATAAGGGAGCGTTTGTCCATTCATGGAGTTTCTTATTTATTTATTAATATTACATATCTGAAAAATAATTCAAAAAATATTGTATTAATGAAAATAATGTGAAAAATATGGTAAATCGTATACGATTTCACCTAGGAAATAACTAAAAAAAATTTATACCATTTCATTATTTTGTTTTAAGTGGTATATAAAGTTAGATTCTTATTGACCGTCGTATTATCACGAATCTAACGTCATAAATGGATCATCATTTGGACTATTGGATCAAAAGTTATGACTAAAAATTAATTTCAATTTAATGGTATTTTTCGTAATTTTAATTTTTTAAATTCCGTTTTTTTTTTTTGGAAATTTCATTGGATAGCAAAATTTTTAGCAGTATTTATAAATATAGCATTTTAAAAAAGTATTTGCAAATATATCAGATTTTTAAAAACCTCATTCATGTGATCAGAGATATCCGTGATAACTTATAAAATAATCAGTGATTATCACTGATTTCTGCACAAAATATCAGGATATCAGTAAATCAATGATTACTAATCACTGATTACTAGTGACAATTTTTAGTTGTGAATTTAATTTTTCTGCTATTTTTGCAAATATGTTTTTTTACTGCTATTTTTACAAATATTGGACATATTTTTGTTATTTTCGCGAGCGCCCTTTTTTTCTTCCTCTAAAATATAAAATCGCATAGTTAGTATGTGATTCCTTCATATACCCATAATGCGATTTAACATATTTTTTCACAATAATTTTATTTAACAATATTTTTCTGATTATTTTGATTTTTATTTATCATCATCAAAATATTAGGTATGATTGAAGTCATAAGCTCTTTTATTCGCTGATAATTTCAAAGTTTTGAAGTGACCGTAATGTAGAGTTTGAAACGAGGGTTCCATAACATTTTAAATCATCAAAGTCGGAGTTTAAACGAAAAAATTATGACTAAAAGGAGATAACAACATTAGTGGAGGGTCAAATTGCATTATTTTGAAATTATAATGGTATAAATTTTCATTTTTTTTATATAAGTTATGTTTACATTTGACTAATATCACAATATTCTTATTTGTATTTTGTCAAAAGAAATTCAAGGCTTAATTTGACAGAGTTTTTTTTTTCTTTTTCCTCTCTCTAAGAATTATATAATTTAACCTCTAATTCTGTAAATAATTTCAGAAAAGAGGAATTATAATAAATATTTACCAAAACAAAAAATAATATTTAGCACTCCTTGAAAGTGACGGATGGCGGGGTCAAAGATGGACAGCAAGACTAGGCCTCATCATATGGATAAAGCCCGTGGGCCGGCCCAAGCCCAGCCCGGCCCGTAAGTCAACGGTTGACGGGCCAGGCCCGGCCCGGCCTATAAATCAATGGGCTGGATATGGATCATGCATTTGAGCCCAGCTGACCCATGGGCTTTATCCATAGGGACCCTATCAGGCCGCGCCTAGGCCCTGGCTCAAAGCCTGTTAAAAAATTATTTAAAATATATATATATATATATATATATATATATTTTTATTTTTTTAAAATTATAAAATATATATAAATATATGTTATATTTGAGAAAAATAGACATGATTTATGCATATAAGTAGGTGTCAACCTAGTTGGGATGTATTTACATTGCAATGATGCAAATTATTTCTCGAAAAAACAATTATGTAAATCTTATTTCTTGGTGAAATCATTATACTTCATTATTAATATCTATCATCAAACTGATGGCACAAAAAGAGTTGGAGCTTCTTCGAGATTCATGGTGGTGATATTATTTGGAGAAAATTTAGATGATTTTGCTTGCAATGAAGGGCCCGTTTGGTAACCTTCTCAATTTCTGTTTCTTGTTTCTTATTTCTATTTCTCATTTCTTGTTCCTGTTTTTTTCAAAAAGAGAAACATGTTTGATAACTCTTTATTGTTTCTTGTTTCTTGGAGAGAAAAAAAATAGAAACATGTTTGGTAACTATTTCTTGTTTCCTGTTTCTTTTTAAATAAAAAAATAAAAAATATGAGAGATAAATATTTTTTTATGACTATTTTTTTATTTTAAATGATATTTAATAGATGCATTTTTTTATTTTTAAATAATATTTAAAAGATGTAATTTTCTTTTAATTTAAATAATATTTAACCAATGTGATTATATTTTAATTTTAAATAATATTAAATCGATGTAATTATTTTTTAATTTTAAATAATATTCAAATAGATGTAATATAAGAATATATAACACACATCGAGATAATATAATAAAAAACAATTACATAAAGTTTGCAATATTTAATCAACTCAAAAGTCATAAAATTTGCAATATTTTAGTACAACTCAAAAGTCTTATACAAAAACAACAATAATAAATAAGATATTTATCCTCCAAATGTAGCCCAAAGTTGATTTCTAATTCCATCTCTCACTCCAGCCATTCTCCTTAGTTGATGTTGACTCACATCTAACTCAATTGAAGTGCCCTGTAAATTATCTAGCAAATGTTCGTCTTCGACAATCATCGTTTTATGGCTATAGTCATTGAAAAGATCATGATGATGATCATGCAGCCTAATAAAATTGTGCACAGTACAACATATTATTGGTATGTATTTTTGTGTACCAACCGGATATGGAGGCATTTGTTTAAGAATTGGGAAGCGCGCTTTCAACACTCCAAAACATAGTTCAATAATATTTCGAAGTGAAGAATGTCTATAGTTAAACAACTCTTCCCTACCTTGAGTATGACGCCTCCTTTCACTAAAATCTCGCAAGTGATACCTTTCTCCTCGATATGGTGCTAAAAATCTAGGCATATTTGAATATCCAGAATTGATAAGATAATATTTATCTGCATAGCATTTATACAAATAAAAATATTAAAAAAATATACATAATAGTAAAATAAAACATATGTATATAAATAACATATATAGTTATTAAATAACATACCCCTTTTAGGCATTGGAAATTTGTTTTCAAGATTACCAATACAATCAAGAAGTATACGAGAATCATTTGTTGATCCTTCCCACCCAGACATGACATAGGTGAATAACATATCAAATGAACAAACACACATTATATTCCATGTTGTTGTAGTTTTCTACCACGATAAGGGATTTGTTCGTTCTGTGGAATACATGCAGAAATATGAGTACCATCAATCGCACCAATACAATCCTGAAAAATAAATATACCAACTTAAAATATTATAGATAAATCTAATGTTATATAAATAATTAACTACCAAAAGTATTAATTACCTTAAAGAAAAGATAATACTTTGGATTTGATCTTATCTCCATTGGTACAATGTCTAAGTTGGGTGGACAAATAATTTCTAATCCAAGTTTGCAGACCTTTTTCAGAACAATGTTAAAGTATCGAGAAATCGTATGACCTGAATATTGAAACCTTTTTGCTGCTATACGAATCCTTTCATTATGTGATATGATTAGCAAAAAAAATGGCAACTTGTTCTTGAACGGTAAGATATACCTAGAGGCTTTCAAATTAGTCTTGGCTTTTAATTCTTCACAGAAAGCTATAAAGGTAACTTTTTTCATCCTAAAACACTCAAAACATCTTGTTTCATTGCCATTTAAAAGCTCAATCACATAGTCATGACCTTTTGTAACGTCCCGTTATTTTGAAGTGAATTTTTTTTAATTTTATTTTATTAGTTATTTAATGTTATTTATTTATTTATCTATTTCAAATTAAGTATTTAGATTCATTATTATTTTTTTGTAATTTCAATTTATAGTTAATTTCGCTCAAAATCCTTTTTAATCGTTTTAATACTTTAAATTCGTTTGGGTGACTTTAATAATTATTAATAGGCCAATTAATAATTATTAATCACCTTTAGATTTATTTAAGAGCATCGGGTTTCGATTCGTAAGTCAAAAGTCATAAAAGGACGCAACCGTCATTTCCAATTTCTTAAAATATCTAAACACTATTCCCTATTCTTCTTTAAATGGCCATTGACCATCATTGACCAAGAAAACCTCTCATTTTGCTCCTCAAGGCCGAGAGTTCAAAGGGGGGAAGAGAATTTTTGGGTTTTTGCTTGTTTCTCGGCGGATCGACTCGATTTCGGTTGCATCGGAAAGCCCTCGGGTCTAGAATTCTTTTCCACCTAACCATCATTCCTTTCTCTCGAGATCCACGGAGTTCTCGGTAAGTAAAGTTTCAAACCCTAAGCTCCAAATAGTGTTTTAATGGAGTTTTCTTTGTTTTCTTTCGATTTCTTGCCGTGAAATTCGGTGTTTGTAAATACGGAAGTAGTTTTAAGAGTTTTTGGAAACTTTCCCATAACCCTAAAACCGAGTTTCAGTCGAAACTCTTCCCGTTTGAAATTTACCTTTTGGGAATTGAATATGGGTTATAAATTAGTGAATTAATGTTTATTGAAATTAAATTCGGGAAATCGTTTATTGTTCAAAAACCCAAATCATCGATACCCATTGAAATCGGGAACTTCGAAATTGCTTAAAACCAACTCGAAACACCTCTAAAGTACCTAAAAGCCGGAAAACCAAACCCGAGACTCACTTTTCATGGGGGGGCCGAGAGCCTCATAGTGGGATTTATGGGGTTGTTCGTTGTTTTGAGCTTTTAGATGTTAATTGATCGATGTATGTTTATTTATTAATTGTTGGATGTAATTAATTGTAGGTGTTTCAGATCATTTTTTGATCGTGCTTTCGGAAACTTGGAGCGAAATCTTATTTGGCAAAGGTGAGAATAGTTAGGATTTAAAGTAACTATAGAAAGCAAATAAGTATAATGGTTTGTAAAATTGAAGCTAAGACTGTGAGTTAGTGCCCTTAGGATTAGGAGTTAATCCTTTAGGTGAGAACTTAGGAGTTCTCAAGGAAAGTATTGAATCTTAGAAGATTCTAAGTTAGATTCGTTTCGAAGCTTAGGTTGGATCATTGGAAGTTAAAAGATCCAAACTTTTATATCGAACGATTAATGGAACCTCGGATTATATTGGAAGTTTAGAATCCTGGAAGGTATAGATTAATCGTTTAAGTTATGATTATACTTTTATTAATGTAGCGGAGTTCGATTTACATATCATTCATCCGAAATGCTTATCTATTTTACTTTATGTCATTTACTTTATATCTTTTACTTTATGCCCCTTTACTTTATGCTTGCATCAACTACTTTAATTCCGCACTTTATTTATTTACTTTTACAAGAATATGCAAGCATATGCATATCATATTGCATCATACCATTCTCGCACCATTCATGAAAAAGAAATGAAAGTGAGAAAGAAATGAAGGGGAGAATGTTGGAGCCTACGGGTAGTGTCCGCATCACCTTCAGAAAAAGAAACGAAAGTGAAAAAGAAATGAAAGTGAAAAAGAAAAGAAAGTGAAAGAGAAAAGAAGGAAGATTGATGAACCTTACGTGGAGTTCACATCACCTTCAGAGAAAAGAAAGAATGTGAAAGAAAAGAAGTTGAATGGTAGCCTACGGGATGTACGCATTACTTCTTCATGCATAGGGAGTTGAATGGTAGCCTACGGGATGTACGCATTACTTCCTCATGCATAAGGTTGAATGGGAGCCTACCGGATGTCCGCATTACCTTCATTCATGCACAAAAGGGCAAATACGAAGTCCTACGGGATGCTCTCATGCATTCATGTTTATGATATATGAAAGAGAGAATCGAGAAGTAGTATGATGTGCAAAGTATATTTACTTTTCTTATTTATGTCATAACAATGTTGATGGATGAGTATTGACTATGATTATTAGTAATATCATCCTTAGAAAGTATAAAACGAAATTACCTAAAGTTTAGAGAACTTTAGGATTAATTGTGTCAGATTAATTGGACACAAATCGGAATACGAGTTTGAGGTCTATCTTTACTTTTTATGCTTATTATTCTCACTGGGCTTAAGTTGTTAGCTTATGATATTTATGGGTGAAAGAAAAAACCGAAAAACCGAAAACCGGAAAAATAAACTAGGCCGAAACTGTAAAAAACCGAACCGTCCCGGTTTCCATTATTCAAAAACCGAGCCTAATTGAAATCGGAACCGAACCCTAAACCTAAAAAACAAGTAAAAATCCCATACCCCTTCCCTATTTCCCCCTAATTTTTATTTATTTGTTTTATTTTATATATTTACTTATCACTTTATTTTAATTTATATTTTATATATTTATTAATCTAATTTTTTCAACTAAGTTATTGTTTATGTTTGATTTTTTTTTTTTTGTTTCATCCTTCAATGTCGGAGGATTTTTTTAAAAACTAAATGCAAATGACCTATACTAGAAAAAACCGGAAAAAATCGAAAACCGAACCGGTAAAAACCGGGCCGATTCCTATTATAAACCGAACCAGTCCGGTTTTTAAAATTAATTGAAAAACCGGACCAAACCGAACCGGTTTCACCCTTAGATATTACAAAAATTTCAGGTAATGCCCTGGCTAGAGGTCGAGGGAGAGGAAATGGTGCTACGTGATCAAAGGATGATGATTTCGAGATGGACTAATTGTTATGTAAAAAAAAAAATCCATGTACATGGTTTTGTGAACTTTATATAATTTTGGAGTTGTATATTTGTAAATGTCTCTTAAGAGCTATTGTCTTTTCTTTTATGATTATAAATCATTTTGAACTCCTGATAGGAGCTTAATGTTCCTTGTGTTTTTAGATGTTTGAATTTAAGATGTAAACAGGTTTTTGGCTAGCCTATTTTCAAACATAATCACGCCAATTTTTATTAAAATAAAAGACTTCCGCTGTGTTTTCTAATTTAATTTATTTAAAAATGACGGGTCGTCACAGTTGGTATCAGAGCCTTAGGGTTCTGTAGACTACATGCGATGCATGTTTGTTTTCATGTTTTGTTTTAAGTCCATTCTCAAGTCATCATCTGAGATTAGCAGCACCAGGTATGCCTATAACTTCTATTCTCATGCTTTATTTCTTTGATATTGGAAGAATTATGAGAATATTGTTAAAAGTTAATGATGTTTGTGATATTTCACATCCTTGTAAAACCACTATGTGATTATGTTTATTTGACCCATTTTGAGATTTGGGTAAGGGTGTCGAGAAGGCGAATGACTCCGTGCAGTTTTGGAGGTTATACACCTCGTTAAGAGTATTGACATAATGTCAAAGGAAAGGAGATGAGATACTCCAAGAGATCAATCGTTTGATCCTTAAACCTGAAAGTGTTATTGTCACACAATTGCTAAGTAGTGGTCTTAGTAGATGTGTGTGGACAATTACGTGTAAAAAGGGGGACATGTTTGTCTGGAGCCCAGTATTAAGAGATGAAACACCTGTTTGAGGTGAGAAATTGTTGAAAATAAATCGGTTTGGCTTGAGTCCAGTAATCTAGATTTAACTCATTGGGATAAGTTCCTGGTTTGAGTTGAAAAAGTTGAATTTTGGTAAGTGGTAAATCCTTATGGTAGCATTGTGCTAAAAGAAAAGTGTGTTGCCACTCAAAAGAGGAAGTAAGGACTCTACGTGATAAGTCTCAATGAGGACCATTAACGACAATGTTAATTGGTGAATGGTCTAGTTTGGTTGCTATTACACTATGGTGTATCAATCTGAATTGGAAATACTCGAGGTCGAGTAATGAAGATCCATATTCAGTAAATGGTCAAGATTGACTAACACTAAGGTGGAGTGTTGGTTTTGATTGAAATATAGAAGGAAGTTGATGGACCGTGATATCGGTAACTTCTATAAGGCAATGAGATGGTTTTGTGAATTTCAATTCACATGGTGTTTGACCATCTAATTGGACGGTGAATTTTGAGAAACTTGTAGGTCGTAGTTTGGACCTACTGAGTCTTTTCAAGATAGACTCTAAAGTGAATCTTATGTTGGAAGGATATAATGTTATTGGACTAAGGTGTTTGACAGACACCAGTTTTGCTTTGCAAGAAAGTAAATGATCTCTAAAGTTGAGTTCATTCAAGATTTGAATAAGGAGGCTTAGGAGTCGTCTTTATCTTTTATTTCACATCTTCTAAAAAGAAGAGAGGATTAACTACTACGGGACAGACTACCTTTTAGAAGAAGAAAGCAAAGGATGACGATGCCAGTCAAGGGATACCGCAGCAGCGACAACAACAACAGCAACAACAACGGCAGCAACAACAACAACAACAACAACTGGTTCGAGGTGAAGCTCAACATGGACAACCAAAAGTACAAGGATATGATCAACCTTACTACAATAGTTGTGCCAGTTTCCATCAGGGAGATGCACACTTCCATCAAGATGCTATGTTGTGATCAAACTTGGATTCACGCCACTTTTATAAGGCGTATAAGATACAACATCACAACGTAGTAATAAGGTCAGGATTATCAGGAAAAGCTACCAGTATGGTAGTGATTTATATTTGTTATTTTCAGGCCGTTTGGCTTTTATTTTGTTTGATTCTCGAGCTAGTCACTCATTTATTTTTATCGTATTATGATGAGTTGGTAGCTTTTGAGCCGAGACTGTTGAGTTTCGAGATGTGTTTTTACCCGGTGGGGAAGTTTATTAAGATGATAGTGCATATGGCACTTATGACATTTGCATTATGAGCATAAAAAGTAAAGATAAACCTCAAACTCGTATTTTAGGTATTTGGGTCCAGATTGGCTGATACAATTAATCCTAAAGTCCTCTAAACTTTAGGTAATTTTGATTTTATACTTTCTAAGGATGATATTACTAATAATCATAGTCAATACCCATCCATCAACATTGTTATGACATAAGTAAGAAAAGTAAATATACTTTGCAGATCATACTACTTCTCGATTCTCTACTTTCATATATCTTGGAAATATCCTCATCCCGATCTCAACTCGATGATAAAAGGATCTTAAATGTATCTTCGATAAGATAGTGGCTTCTTAGGTTGATTCAAACAAGTCTTCTATCCTGGGCAAAGGGTACTTGTTTTTCAACGTAACAGGTTCAACTCTATATAGTCGATACATTATCGCAGGTTGAGCCAAGTTACTTTTTAAAACAACAACACTGGATTCATGATCATATAGATCATCAATCCAGTGCAATTGATACTTGTTTTACAATAGTAAAGTTGGCTCAACCCTCGATAGATCAATACAGAGATTCAACCGAACTGTCTTTCTTTTCACAAACAAGGAGGTGGCTTTGCCCAGGATGAAGCACTAGGTTGATAATTAAAGCCGAGTTTAAGTGTTCTTATAAGTTAGTTTTGAGTTCTTTTAACTCAGCTAGTCTTCGGGATGAGGATATTCCCAAGATCTAGCAAAATCATCTCAAGTAGTATGTCTTAGAAGCATATAGACTTTCTAACATACATAACAAAGTTATGGAGAGTTTACTATGATTATTAGTAATATCATCCTTAGAAAGTATAAAATGGACTTACCTACAATCAAAGAACTTTAGCGATTCAAACTATAATGATGGTTGGATTAGGCGATAGCCAATCTATACGCAAGGTTTATCACCTTAAAATTACATATGCATATATCCAATCAAAGTAAAATCTTGTTAGCTCATGATATTACAAAAATTTCAGGTAATGCCCTGGCTAGAGGTCGAGGAAGAGGAGATGGTGCTACGTGATCAAAGGATGATGATTTCGAGATGGACTAAGTGTTATGTAAAAAAAAATCCATGTACATGGTTTTGTGAACTTTATATAATTTTGGAGTTGTATATTTGTAAATGTCTCTTAAGAGCTATTATCTTTTCTTTTATGATTATAAATCATTTTGAACTCCTGATAGGAACTTAATGTTCCTTGTGTTTTTAGATGTTTGAATTTAAGATGTAAACAGGTTTTTGGCTAGCCTATTTTCAAACATAATCACGCCAATTTTTATTAAAATAAAAGACTTCCGCTGTGTTTTCTAATTTAATTTATTTAAAAGTGACGGGTCGTCACACCTTTAAGTGAAGAAGTTCTACATGGTTGTTTAACATATTGTATCTCTTGAGATTGAAGATACAATAAACAGATGAAGGTATATACAAAATCATCATCATCAGAATCTTCAATATCGTCATTTTTAATCAAGGTCATAATATTTGAAACCAAATCTACACCAAAATCACGTCGAAATAGTTCCATCTGTTTTTACCATTACAAAATTCAATTAACATAGGAACCTATCACAAATAACAACATAAAACTACTACCAATCTTTAAGTTTCATCAAAATACAAATAACATAAATCCACAAAACTACTATCGATCTTCAAGGTTCATCAAAATGCAAATAACATAAAACCAAAAAAATGAAAACAAATTCCTAAGATTTTAACATGAATGACATTCAAAGGCTACTAATGAAGTCTCTCTTTCTTGAATCTGACATCAGTAGCAACAATTTTCTCCAAGCTTCTCCATCAATGTCTTCCATGACATTCAAATCATTAAAACACTCCATCAATTCTTCACCAACAGGATCTTCAGCCTTTGATGATTGACCCCCATCAACTACCGTGATAGTGATATTAGCAGCTTTGTTTTTAAGGATATCATTTCTTCTCTTTGCATTCTCAGCATATGCATCCACAAAGAGAAGAAACAAAACCACCAAACTCTTTTCTCTTTCTACCATGATTTCACTTTACATTTTTTTCAATCCCACTAACTTCACCAACAAAATTTGTTTTGCTTCCAACCTCATTTTCATCTTCAGAATTAGAGGGAAGCTTTGTTGATGGATGAGCATTAACACCTGAAGCAATAGTATCCCCAAAAAATTTCACAAACTTTGTATAATGTGGGCAACCACATTTTTTAACCTTTCTAGCTCCCTTATTCACTTATAAGAAATCGCACTGTAAATATAAACTAAACCTAGAAACTATACTATACTGAAAATTAAAAAAAATGTAATTTAATTAAGGTTACCTTAAAAAGTTCTTCCCATTGCTCCTCTTCCAAAGTGATAGTGACCAACATTGGATCCCAACCATGTCCACTAAGACCGGTCAATAACTTTTGAAAGTCCTTATAAGCCCGTCTAAATTTATGGAACTTGTTTTTGAGTTGGTCACGAGTATAAGCATACCCAGTCCTAGCATTTAGTTGTTTTTGCATATAACTACAACTACTCTTGGTAAATGTTGTGGTTGGACGATCTTAACTACCTCTTCAACCATTAAATCAATAAATAATCTCTCATTCATATCAGGCCATTTGGATCCCTCATTTTTTAGTCCATCAATCTCAACAACATCATCAGCATAATGTTTATTTGATACTTTTTCTGACATCTAAAATGTTATATACAATTAGTATTTAATAGTTAAAACACAATTTGTTATAAAAAAACAAAAATTCAAGAATGCATAAATAATTTTATCTTAAAGCAAGCAAAAACAATTAAGTTTATATTAAAAAAACATATCTATATCAATCAATACAAGATAGCTACATGTAACTACAAATGATTGAAACAGATGAGATGAGAACTATTGGATTAAGTAGAAGAAGAACAACAAAACCTCTTTTATTATAAAGCATATATACATGTTATATGCTGAGGATGATAATCTTATATTTAACTTACTATTATTATAAAGCATATATGATAGGATTGAGCCAGTTTCAATTTTCTAACATTTGATAAATTGGAATTACAGAGATTGACTTATATACATGTTACTAATTATAAAACTATAAGAAAGAAAAACTATATACATTTGGTTTAACTTAACCTCTAGAAAAATCAATCATAGTATCACATTTTTTCTCAACTTCTAAAACAAAACGGAAAATAACGAGTGTGATAGGGAAACATAAATCAGAAAGTAAAAATACTACACCTAGTTTGAGTTTTTCATTAGTTCAAATTAAAACCTGCTTACAAGAAAAAATGGACATAAGTCTAAATTTTTATCTTCATCTCTTTTGATCAAGGTAATTGATTCAAAATCCATAGTTAAATCATATAAAACTAATCAATATGAAATAAACCATAACACCTTTCAAAGAAATGAAGGTTAAAGAAGCAGAGGTAAAAATTCAAAATTCAAAATTGATCTTTTAAATTCCAATTATAAGCAACTCAGGATATTCAAACCAAATGGGATCATAGAATCAAATTTGAGGTAAATCCATTTCTAGAAAACTAATTATAAAGCAAATCATTATATTTTTGTGCTAGATTCCATGAATATAAGCCTAAACGAATAAGATTGAACATGGGAAATGAAAACCCAGAATGATAATAAACTAAAATAAATAAATTTACATACCCAATTTAACGATAAAGTGATCTTCAAGGAGACAGAAAACTCAAACTAGCAGCATAAGTAAAAAAAAATTACTCATCTACCTTTGTTCTAATCTCTTCTCTATCTTTCTTACACTCATCTAATATAATCTCTTCTCTACTCTAAACAAAAAATCCATTTTATCTAAAAGCCCAAGAACTTCAACCAGTTCCTGATTTCTTAAGGAGTAAAAACATATAATCCACATCAAAATGAAAGAATGAAAGTAAAAAAAAAATACGTAGATTGAAGATTAAAAAAAATTAGAAATCGATTTAACCCTAAAAAGTGAGAGAGAACAAGGAGTGCGAGATAACATACCTGATTGAGCGAGGAATAAGGAACGAAATCCTAGATGAGCGGCAGCGAGGAGCGGAGCGGCGAAGAGGAATGGAGCAGCTACGTAGAGAACTCTCAATGATGTAAGAGAAAAGAGAAAAAGAGAAAAGACAATGAAAAATAGGATAAACTTGTTTCTAACCTTTTCCCTAATTTTGAGAAATGTTTCTTTTTTTAATTTTGGGAATAAGAAATAGAAATGGTTACCAAATACTTATATTTCTAAAAAAGTAGAAACAGAAACAAGAAATAGAAACAAGGCAGGTTACCAAACAGGCCTGAAATTGTGATATGGTTTCGATTCTTCTTATTCTTTCAACTCTAATTTTTTATGTGATTTGAAGATTCATGATGAGAGAGAAATGCTTGAACTTCGAGTTTTGAAGTTGAGAATCAATGGCAGAAGTCTAAATTCAGAGAAGTGGGGCATAGTTTTCTATTTTTGACTTGTTTTTTCAGCTGAGGCTCAATTTTGGGAGTTTTCTGGCATTAGGTTGATAAAACTAAAATAATATGATAAGGTTAAAGGGAAAAGTGGAAGAATAGAGAGAAAAAGAGAAGAAGAAAACGGTATTCACATGTAGGACTACATTATATTTAATTTGCTTGTTAATCTCAACATCGTTACATTATTTATATAAAAAAAACCTAACCCTAGATAAATAAGGAATATATAATCTAAATAGGAAAATATAATTATCAAAGGAAATAAATAAGGAAAATATATCAAATAGAATAAACGAAAGTTGATAGTTTTTCTGCTGAACTGTTGTCGCGGTCATGAATACTCTTTTCCACGGCACCGTCCATCATCAAATCTCGTATATAGGTTGTTTAATTGCGATTTTTTCAGCGAGGTTTGATTCATGGTGGTGAGATTTTTTTTTTGTTTGTCTTCTGGTTGTGGCTCGTGGTATGGCTGAGAGATGAGTTAAAGGTTGGAGAGAAACACGAGGAAGAAGATGGAGAAAGGAGAGACAAAGAGGCAATTTAACATTGAGTTAAGAAAAACTATTAAAAAATACCCCAATGTTAGTTTTGGATGGTTTTTTTTAACAGATGTTGGCTTTTGAAAGTGTAGAGGTGATTTTTTTTTCAAATTACCGTGTAAAGGTGTAGATTGAAAACTCATTTAAGTGCATGGATTATTCTTGCATTTAACCCTAAAATTTATTTTTATTTTTAAATAGATCTTTTAATTTTAATCTCTTAAAATTTTAATAAATTTTATTTTTCATAATTTAATTAAAAAATAATACGATATATTTTAGGGTTTTTTTTCTTTCTAAAATAGCATTTTATTGAATTGGTATTTTCAAAAATCGTAAAAAAAATAATAATAATAATTAAGAGCAATGTTTTCCTCCTTAACTCAAAGCAAATCATGGAATCCAACCCATATCTTTAAAAAATATGTCATGTTTGAAAATTTTCAAAACATTTGATATTTTTTAAAATACTTATTCTAAAAGTATCATATTATTGAAATTTCTCTATAATTATTTTTATTATTAAAGAAAAAGAAAAAGAAAAAACGTTATGAGGCTATGATTTAAAAAAGAAAAGAAAGAAAGAAAAGACGGAGATTCCATTTTCCAGTCTGGCTTCTGAGCATCCCTCGTGCGATAGATTTTCCACCCTCCTTCTTCGCCTTCTCCATTTCTCCGCCATTTCCCTCTCTCTTTCTTTCTTCTCTCTCTCTTTTTTTTTTACCTTTTTCTTTCTTCCTTTCTTTCATGGCTTCCATTCTTGAATCTTGCTGGCAGGTATTCTTTCTGTTTTCTTCACAATTTACGTTTCTCTTTTTTCACTCAACTTTCTCTCTCTTTTTTACGCCCTAGATTTGATTCTGTTTTTTCAAGCAACGTTCGTTAATATTCGATATCAGCCTGAAACATGCATTTGATTAAATTTTGATTGTATAGCTACATTCTTTATTAGTGAAATTTGGAAATTTTGAATTTTGAATTAAAAAAAATTTGTAATTTTGAGATGATTGAGTAGTTTACTTCAGTTTTGATCTTATACAGGATCTATTGTTTCTCATTCTTAGGATTTTTTTTTTTTAATATAGCTAACTTTCTGGAAATGTTGATGCAGTATTTAATCACTAATTTTAGTGATTTTCAACTCTCTAGTATTGGAAGCTTCATAATACATGAAAGTGTTTTCTTTTTATCTGGGCTTCCCTTTGTTTTTCTTGAAAGAGCAGGATGGCTGAGCAAGTACAAGATCCAGGTTTACTTTATTTTATTCACCTGTCAATTTGAACTGAAAACTGATAAAAGAGAAAAGTACAAAAATTAAAGTTTGAGAGGTTTTGTTTAAACTCTGTTTCTCATTAAAAGAAGAAAAAGATGACTGACACCGTTTTTCAATGTACTTATTTTATAGATGCAATGCAGATGAAGTATTTATCAGTTTAATTTTCTAATTACTGTCAAGAATCCGGCTCCACTGTAGCACGACAACGACAGCTTAACTAACTCAATAAAAAGTTTTAGTTCTTGATCAATTATTTTACTTTGACGTTTAAGTTTTGCAGTCAAAGAATAACAGTCCTGAAGCTCAAGAAAAATGCCTTACTCGCCTTCTACTGTATCATTTTGGTGTAAATCTGCCACTTATTATTGTTTCTTACCCTGTCTTCCAACATATGGGCATGACAAGCAGTCTTCCACTGCCATCCTGGTATTTTCTGGTTCTTTATGTACCAAATCGTATTTTCTAGGTGTTTTTCCCTAGCTTGGGATTTCTGTTTTTTTAAATATTTTAAATATTTCTTCCTTGTCTGTGTCATTAATTTTTTAAAAGAATTTGATTTCCTTTTGGTTTCTTTAATGTAGGAAAGTAGTTTTGAGCCAGATAATATTTTATTTCATAGTGGAGGATTTTGTTTTCTACTGGGGGCATAGGATTTTGCACACCAAATGGTTGTACAAGAATGTGCACAGCATTCATCATGAGTAAGTGAGATTTATAAATGACTATTAATGGTTAGTTTGCCTGTTCTGGTGATATAATTGTCTGAGGCTGTTTTGAGTTGCTTACATGTGCAGGTATGCTACACCTTTTGGACTGACATCAGAATATGCTCACCCTGCTGAGATTCTGTTCCTTGGATTTTCTACCATCATCGGTCCTGCCCTTACCGGTCCCCATCTGATGACTCTTTGGTTATGGATGACACTCAGAGTACTGGAGACAGTGGAGGCTCATTGTGGTTACCATTTTCCTTGGAGCCTTTCAAACTTCTTACCTTTCTATGGAGGGTGAGTCCATAAAGATTCATAATGTCTTGAAGTAATAAATCTTGTACTGTATCTGTTGTTTCTGAAATCATGTTATGCTTTTGCTCCACAGTGCTTATTTTCATGATTATCACCATCGTTTGCTTTATACAAAATCTGGAAACTACTCATCGACGTTTACCTACATGGACTGGTAAGTTCTGGCAAACACTGTATATATATTTTTCGTACATAATTAATTTTTACTTAATAGTTTTAAAACCAGCTTCATGGAAAAGTTGATTTTCTTCCATTTTGTATTTTGCGTCTACTTTTCTTAAATCATTGGTTTATTATGTAGTAATTGTGGGTAAGGGGTATGAATTAATAGCAAGAGGATGATCATCAAAATGTAGATGCAGCACCTTTCCTTAGCCTTTCAATTCCTTTATGTCTTTCCTTTCTTCATTCTCTCTCCCCCTCCTTTGAAAATGATAATTCCATTGAAAGGTTGCTTGCCTCTCTTTATGATAATTCCATTGAAAGGTTGCTTGCCTCTCTTTATGATAATTCCATTGAAAGGTTGCTTGCCTCTCTTTATGATAATTCCATTGAAAGGTTGCTTGCCATTAATTGGTTGAGTTTTTGTAACTAATACATGGTGTCACACCCTTGTTTAATGTTTGTTCTTAATTTACCTCTGTTTATGGCAAGAGAAATAACAATTATTACTTTTCTTGCTCTATATTGATGCTTGCTAGGATAAGCCTACTTCCTAGAAAGGTGTTACTCAGTGACATGATGCCCCTCCCTTTAGCTTGAGATAGTTGGAAAAATTGTTTGAAGAAAGTGATCATTTTTGTATGTTTTGGGGGCAGGGAGGGGATATTTGAGTGTCTGCAACTTGCAGGAGGGAGTTGAAAAGCATTCTTTATATTGGATTTTACACCTTGAAGTCTATTAGTCTTATATTATCTTCTCTTTATAGATATGAGTTCAGCCTAATATTTTCTTAAGTTGGATTATTTTCAGTGGGTAGGATGAAAGATAGGAGAATTTTGATTTTAAAAAATTGAGTGAAGAGAGATTGTTGTAAGATTGTAGTCATGGAGGGAGTTGGAGAGCATCATTCATATATATCATAGATTCTACTTGATGTCTTTTTGTTCGATATTATCTTTAATTGGAGTTTTTAATTGGATAACAAAAACGACCTTACTTGAATGGCGTCTGTGTCCTTGAGTTCTAATTGGTTGAGAAGAAAATTAATCAAACATTGATTAATGAAAGTATAAGTGTTTGTTGGGAGAGAGCTTGTAGCTATACAGGAGGGAGTTGTGGGGATTTTTCTTCTTTTCTTTTTCGGTATGCCACTTCTGTATCAAGGAGCGAAAGAACCAAGTGGGCTGTGGTGATGTCAGAATTTGCACCTATTTGCATCTATTTAGTGATCAGTCAACTAGTTTCTTTGATCCCTCGAATGCATTAACATTTGCATATCCTAGATTGCACATCTTGAAGACTTTCAGTCTAATATAATCTATTATTGGATTATCTTCATTTAAAAAGAAAAACCGAAAGATGGGATGAAAATGATTTAAAAATGTTGAGTGGTGAAGCTCTAGGCCTGCACTTACTTCAATTTTTCATGTGAGAGGCAGGGGTATCACTCTTATGGAATTGCATTTAGGCCTGTGTTTCAACAGTTCCTTACCATGAAAAGTTGCCATATTTTATCATTATGATTATTGTGGTGTGTACATATGTTTTGAATTTCTGATGAAACTCGTCACGTGAGTGGGGAATATTGATCTTTCACTTGAGAAAGTCAATACATATATTCATTCTACGTTTTTTCATGTGCTCTTGCTTCTTGTTATTCGTTGTTAGGTGTCCATGAGTAATGGATGATGAGATGTGGGTCCTTTGTTTTGCAGGATATTTGGGACTGACAAAGGTTTCAGAAAGTTGGAAGCTATGAAGATGGAAGAAAGTAAGGCGCATTAGAAAAAGTCGGGAACATCAGAAATGGATTTCATCTACCGGCACATTAGATGAGGTTTAGTTCTAGTGGAGAGTTTACTGTTGAACTTTTAAGTGGATGTCATTCTTGTTCTCTCACATCCCCATTACACTGATACCCATTTTCTACTGGTTTAGTTACCGTTTTCAATTCTTATACCAATCCTCTACTTGAAAAACAATATAAATTAGTGGACTATGGATATATTATCAAATCATAACATGGAGAAGATTACCTGATTGTGGATTTTACTATATCGATCGGTTGGTTGTGGAAGTGGTCGTAAGCAGATGTGTTAATGTGAAGAAAAAAACTTTACCTTTTGATGTAGTTTTTTGCATTAGGAATCTAGCTGATTGTTTTCATGACTAATAGAGTACTAATCAGATTAGGAATCAATCTGATTGAAGAAGCTTTTGAAATATCGTTCAGCCAGCGTAAGTTCTAATCTTAGCTTACGTTATGGTCTATCTTTAACCATCTATTCCCGTACTTCAGTTAACTAAAAGTAGGAAGGATTATAATATGATTATTATGTTTTGTTATTGCAAAACCCATTGGCATCTTCAAATCCATGACTGCAGATGAAGGTTCTCCTCATTAATAGAGCTAGTAAATTGTTAGAAAATTTTCTATATGCACAAGTTTTTCGAGCCAGTTTGCGTAGCTCGACTGTTCTCATGGGACATCGTTATTAGAAATTATGATCAAAGATTTAAGATATCTTGGTCTTTAAACCTTAAAAATATTGATTTTTTAGTCTCTAAACTTTGCATCAAATTGTTTTTATAAATGAAGAATTGTCATTTATGTGGGAGTGGATTGGAAACGCCTATACGAAACTTTGAAATTTATTATACAAAGTCATGTATATGTTGTACAAGAAACTCTCATCTTAGTGAGAAATATTCCAAGTATAGGATAGAAACGTACAGAAAACGGGATGTCTTTAAGATAATTCAATAAAAAAAAATCCTAATAATTCATCTATTTTAATTTGAATTTTAAGTAGAAAAAAAGAAGAAATTTTGGAAAATAACTAATAAGCTTAGGCCATGTATTGACATTGACATTTTCATTCTTTGCTCTTTTTCTTCCTCGAAATATCTCAAAGAGAGAGATATCTTCATCTCTCTAAACTTCATTTTCCCGTATTCAATTTAAAAACAAACCTTAAATTTGTAAATTACATCATTACAATTTAATTACCACTAATTATTCATCTAATTTTTAGGTTACTTTTTTTTCAAAAAAGAAGACATTACTTTCTAGGTACAACATTTTACGCCCATTTTTAAAAAAAATGCATATGAATTACATACTTCATACCAGATAATTGATTTTTTTAAAAATATAATTGATTAATTAAAAATATTAAGAATGTTTTTTTAATGGAACTGAGTGATCTATCATTGATAAATAGTCAACCATACAAGTAATTACAAAAATATACACTCAGATTTGTAACATATTTATCAGTTACATATTTTAGATTAGATTTTTTTTTACCTTGAAGTCAAACTCAGCGTTAATACCCCTTCCAAAACTGTTTAGCCGACAAAGCCCCAAATATTGCAAATTTCGGAGAACTACCGGCAACATAACAAATAAAATCCCTTACTTAAATTTGAAGCACATGGTAGAATGTTGGAAAAGAGTTTTAAATAAAGGATATTGATTTTTGAAGGCACCTTTATTTTCCAGAAATACTTCCACCACAAAGCCAGCTTCAGGGGATCAAAAGAAGAAGTTTGCGTAGATTGTTCCATCTGGTGACCCAAGCGATAATCACTTTTCACCATGAATTGGCAATTATTTGTGAGCCTTCCAAATAATAGCATATGATATTTGTTTATTTCCCACCAGGATGCTAAGAATTTTCTTTGCTTCATCCATCATGAAAGAACGATATATCAACTATTCATCTCAATTGCCATCCATTGTCATCAGCATGGTAACATAACACCATCTGAGATTATCAGGAGTTTCGTGTAGTTGATTGTGATTCAAATCTGGAATATAAGGATCACAGTCAATTATGGTGGAGAAACCGTTTCCAATCTTCCAACGATATCCCTTTACGAAGAGATTTCTACCCTACAGGATACTTCTTGAAATAAAGGATAGATTAATTCCAAGTTTTACATATGAAGGAAATTACTAGATTTGAAATAGCGCCCTTTTATAATTTTGACAACAAGACTTTGAGGGTTGCGTAGAATTCTCCAACTCTGTTTAGCCAGTAAAGCTTGGTTCAAAATTCCAAGTCTCGAAATGTGACAACCCGTTCCCGGTAAGTTTTTAATTTTAATAATTATTAAATTTTTTTAATAATTATTAGGATTTTTTTTAAGGAAAGGATATTTATTGATTTTTCTTTAAAAGATTAATTAATATCTTATCTTTGTTTGGCTAAAAAAAAAGGGAAAAAATGGGGGCTTCACGTGTGTGAGAGGGGAAGAAAAAGAAAAAAAAAAAGGAGAAGGCTTTGACACTGAGAACATAACATACAGAGACAGAAAGGAAAAGGTAGGGTTCTATATTTCTTCTTCTTCTTCCCCTCTTTGCCGCCACCATGATGGGGATTTAAGGCCAATTTTTGATCAATTTTTCTTCCATTCATTTGAATCTAGGTGAAGGTTGAGGAGTTTCCTAAGATTCGGGAAGTTTCATCGAGTTTCCAAGATTGTGCAAGCAAGGTAAAAGTCTTCCTCCTTATAAATTTTGTTTTGATTCTTGATTAGAATTAAAAGAATTGACCTTTTCTTGAAACCAAATTCACACACCCTTTGATTTAAACCTTGAATCAAAACCATTGAAACCCTAACCCATAAATTCTTGAAAGAGGTCTTCCTCCCAATCCTTGATTTTAAAAGAACCAATACCGGAACCAAAAAGGGACCGCCGCCGCAGCCGCTGCCCCCGAAGCCGCAACAACCCTTTATGGGCTGCTGCTGGCCGACGGCAAGGGTAGCCCCTTTATGGGGCTGCTCTTGTTTGTTGGGTCGTTTCGGCGTCGCGTTATCGTGCATTATTAAATTTTACTTTTGAGTAAAATTTTAGGATAGGTTTTAAATTGTCTGGATGGTTTTCAAGTTCTTAAAAACCATTGGAGAGGAAGATTTGCTTTTGCTTTTAATTGGAATTAAGGTGAGAATTTAGTTAACTTTTGATCAATGTCATGTTTAATTTTCTTTTTTTTTATAAGTATGAACTGTTTCTAGGTTGTGTGTTTTGGAGTAATACTTTGGGTGTTGATGTACTAAACATGAATTGTATGAACATATGTTTCGTTTGAATTGAAGTTAAGGATTTAAGAATTAAATGGCATGCATGCTTTGGATGACATTATTTGGTGTTAAAATTGGATTTTCTGGCTGGTTGATTTTAAAGTGTTAAATATATGATTTCTAGCCTCTTTTTGGACGTTTTAAATGATCTTAAAGTTGCTGGATTTTTATTATTGTAGTAGGATCGATAGAGCTAAAAGGGGGATTTAGTTCGGTATAGCCGTTTCGTTGGGAGTTTAAATGGTGGGCTATTTTTAGGAGTTAAATCAAAGTGTATAGATGACTTAGGGGCTGTTCTTAAGTCTTTAAAGCTGCTGGAAAATTTATTAAGATTTCCTTATCGGTTGGCGCCGAAAAAGAAGTAAAACCGCACTAGTTAAGCTAGTTTGGCTTTTTGGAGTGGGTTTTCTTTGGGGGACCGTCTTGTGAGTTAGAGATCTAATTTTAGGTATTTTTAGACCATATTAACGATGAAAATATAATAAATTTCCAGATTTTGGAATTTTAAGTTTTAGCCTGTTTAAGGTCAGTTTTAGGTGGAAATGGATTTTTTTCTAAACTAGAAACTGGACCTAGATTTTGTCAAGCATTCTGGTAGTGATGCTTTCTTTAAAATCACATTATTCAATGTCTTAGATAATGTGGTTGTAGGTTTGCATTAAGTAGGGTCATACTTAATGAAGAATAAACCGTTAAAGGGTGAATTAGAGTTGTGCACAACTTAATTACACTTAGCGGGGTAGGTTCATTCCATTTGATCAATGGGAGAGAATAAACTTGTAGGTTCACTTGTGAGTCTTGCAAACTCATAAGAAGAATAACTCAAAAGTCGAATCGTGGTGATACGGGTTTGATGCTTTTGAGTGTGCGGCTTACTTTATTTACGAATAAAGTGGAGCTAAGGGATTGGGTAAAAAGAATAAAAGAATGGGATTTTCTCTAGAGTTGAGATTATGCCTTGGAAGTTGAGAGTTATTTAGAAGTTGTGAGGCCGATTATGGACTTAAGGAATTTAGGAAATTTCTCATGGCGTTGCTCTTAAATTAACTTTATTTTCACTGGGCGTAGCCTCATGATCCTACATTTTTTTTTTTCAGGTAATAAAAAGAAGAAATCTGGCAAATGACGGGATCGTGGATGGTGACTAGTTGGGCTTCGATTTACAAGCCGGCGTTGTTTTTATTTCATTCTTGTTTAATGGACTATTGAGATTTTATTTTCATTATTAATATTGGTTTTCATGATTTGTTTGTTCCGAAACTCTGATTAGTTGGTTTGAATTGTTCTGTTTTAAAATGAGCTCGAATAAAATTTCATTGATGGATTTTGGATTTTGGATTTGTGGAGATTTTATTGTGAACGAAATGAAATTTGTTTGGTTTTGACTTTAAATGAGAAGTATTTAATTTGAGTTGCTGTTATTTATGTTTCAGCTGCATTTTAGTCAATTTCCATGTTTTGGGAATTTGGGATGTTACACGAAATCCCAAACGACCACTTCATTTTTCTTACACATCTTCTTCCATCTCTGCCAGTGAATTTTCCTTTTAACTTCAGTTGAACCGCACCAGAATTTTGCACAAATTACGTGTAATTTGTCACAAAAATTGAAGGAAATTGGAAGCAGCTCATAGTAAAAGTCGGAATTGCTTGGGCCACAACTTTGATCATAATTTCCTTCCCTCCTAAGAAAAAAATTCAAACCCTGTCTTTGATTCCTTAGAAGATTTACTCTTGTTCTTGGCTGTTTGAGAAGGGGACCCAAGTACCTGCCCAGTGCATTAGTTTGAGTGAGCTTAAGTTCACAACTAATATATTCATTCATCTTTGAGCTTTTTTTTGCTGGTCATGAAGACAGATTTGTCAAAATTTATCCTTTGTCTCGATGCTTTCTCATAGAGAGTGAGGATGTTTTGCGAGGCATTCATCCTTGGAAGCATTAAAAAAAGATGAGGTTGTCATCTGCAAAAAATAAATGAGAAATGGAAGGACAAAATCTATTAATTTGAAGCCCTGTGATATCCTTTTTTTTTCTCCGCCTTTTGAAGCATCGCTGAGAGGCCTGTGAATTAAAGTGGTTGAAGTCTTTGTTGGAATGCTTTAAGATTCAACATACTTAGCCAATTCCTTTATATTGTGACAGTCAAGTTTCTTTGCATATAACAGCCAATCTTGTTTTCCATGAGAGAACGAACATATCGAGATGGACTGCCGTTTCGTCCGTGATGCACTTCAAGATGAAGTTATTTCTCATTTTCACATTCGTACTGGAGATCAACTTGCGGATGTCTTGACTAAAACCTTTGGAAAAGCACAATTTGAGTTTCTTTTTCACAAGTTGGGCATTTGTGATCTATATGCTCCAACTTGAGGGAGAGTATTGAGAATTAGAGGTCAAATATGCAAAAAGTTGTATATTTGACCTTGTCGCCACGCCTACGACTTTTGGCCGTTCTTGGGTCAAAAACCTGAGAGTGGTCGCTTCGGAGACCACAACAATGAAGGAAGTGTGTTTCGGTCTTGTGGCTGCGACCACAGACCTATTTCTGAAGATTTTATTTTATTTTATCTTCTTTCCTAGTTTATCTTTGTTTAGCTTTTTATCTTTTGTTAACCTAGATATACTTGTATAAATATAGGCTATCAACCATCATACTCAATAAGAAATATCATTCTTTAAATTTTACAAAACCTAAAGCTTCCAACTTGTTTTCCGGTTTTGGGGGAAAAATTAAAAAATTTCGACTAGACCTTTCCCAACTTTGTAAAGCAGAGTGTATCATGGTAAATCAGAGATTATCAATAACTGATACACAAAGATATACTATTACTTAAATGGTAAATCACTGATTTACTGATATACTTGTATGAAATAAGAGTATTTATGACATTTCTAAATGAACAGTAACTAGACCTAATTAAACATTTTTTTAAATATTTTATTAATTAATAAATATTAGAGCCTATCTTAACATATTTAAAAATGTCCATATAATAAATCATCGTTTAATAAACTCAATAATCGAAAGTTTAACAAATATAAAATAAAATAAAAAGGTTTTGAACAAAAACACGTTTATATTACCTTCTTTACTTTGTACTAACTTTCATTCGCTTGTTGCAAAGTTCTGGTGGGGTTCGAATTGCTTAAAAATAAAAATTCATTGGATGAGTTGGAGGAAATTATGTGTGAGTAAGGAAGATGGTGGAATGGGCTTCAGGGATGCAAGTATCTTCAATCAAGCCCTTCTTGCGCAACAGGGATGGAGATTAATCAGATATCCAGATAGTTTGGTGGCAAAATTTTTGAAAAGGTGGTATTATAAATTTACTGATTTCCTTAGAGCAAAAACATGCTCCAATCCGTCCCTCATTTGGCGAAGTATGTGTTGGGGTAAAAAGTTATTGAACAAAGGACTTCGTTGGAAAGTTGGGAATGGACACAAAATTATCATTGATAAGGATTTATGGTTCCCTCATTCAGATTCAGGAAAGGTTCTTTGGGTTTGTCCAGAATTAAAAGGAAAATGCATAGCCTCGATCATGAATGAGAATGGAAGATGGAATGAAGAACTCATCCGCTGTTCTTTTCTCTCTTGTGATGCAGAATCTATCATCAATATTCCCTTCAATTCCAGAAGAAATATAGACTTTGTGGTTTGGCGCTGTGACAAAAAAGGATTATTCTCAATCAATAGTGCTTTTAAACTGGGTATGGATTATTTGAACTTATCCTCAGCTAACACTGCTGATAGAGGGAATACTCGTCGATGGTGGAATCGCTTTTGGAGAGCAAAAGTCCTAGAAAAGATTAAGATCGCAGTCTGGAAGATCTATCATGATATAGTCCCTTCCCTTGTTAATCTAAATAAGAGGGATTAATACTGAAAGCTGGTGTGGTCTTTGTAGGTATCAGAAGGAATCAACTAGTCACATTATCTGGATGTGCTCTTGGCCAGAAAAATTTGGAGAGCTATCCTCCCCAGTTCAACAATCTCTTTTGATCCTGGTTGGAGCCCAACAACTTGCCTTTGGGAGCTTATATCTGAGAACCCCTCACAACTAGAATGAATTCTAATAATAGCCTAGCATATCTGGAATCTAAGGAACAATAGAATTCATAATTCAACCTCGACTGAGTTGTCTACTTTGATCAAAAAAATTATAAACTGGGAACAAGAATTTAGTTCATCTCCCTCTCTAGCCTCTACTACTGCAAATGCAATTGTTCATCAGCCTCTTGAATTGGCCTGGACTCCCCCCAGGAAGACATTATCAAATTGAATGTTGATGCTTCTCAAAAACAGGACCTGGGTGTCTCAGGTGTTGGCTGGATTCTTCAAAATTCCTATGGACATATTTTACTTGCTGGAGGGAAGAAAATCCCAAACTTTCCTTCCATTAAGTTTATAGAAGCTACAGCCATCGTGGAAGGGTTAAAAAATCTTGGTACCTTCGCCTCAACCAATTTTGGTGGAATCTGATTGTTTAGAAGTTATTTAGCTGATTAAAGGAGAATCTAAAGATTTAACAGTGGTCATGATCCCGGTGGAAGAGATTTCCAGCTTCTCAACGAATATGAATATTTTAGATTTCATTCATACTCATCGTCAAAGCAATGGACTGGCACACTGTTTGGCTAACAGAGCCTCCAACTTTAATGCTTGCTTTTTATGGACTGATCATTTCCCAAATTGGCTTCTCTCCTATAGAGAAGTCTTTTAGTATCGTCTTATTGTTTTTTCTTTTTCTTTTTGTTTGTGTTCTTGTTTGCTTTCCCATGTTTTAGGGGTTTTCTATCATGTAATAAAAAAAATCCGTTTATATTTTATTTCAATTTAAATTTTGATACGCTTATATCGTAACATTTTAGAGCACCGTGGATACAAAATAAAACACGAAAGAGAAGAAAATCACCATTCATATTTGCTTGGGGTATCCATGTGACTCGGGTAAGGATGGCTACCCATCCCCAAAGAGTTTCGTTTTAATAATAATGATTTCTCTTTAATTTAACTTATAATTATTTTAAAGTTAAATGCAAATAATATTCTTATAGTTTTTTCCCAAAAGCATGAACACCTCATATGGTTTGAAAAATGACAATCACACCTCTGTAGTTTCAAATTATTATTTTAATAACTTTATTTTAGCCTTAACTTCTCATTTTGAAGTCCAATTCGAATGATTCATTTCAAAACTTCTAAATTATCGGTAACTAAAAGGGTTAACAGCTTCAATCATACCTAGTATTATGATGATTAAAAATCTTTTGTTTATTGACCATTTTGAAGTTTCGAAGTGACTTTACTATAGAGCTCGAAATGAGGATTTCAAAACATATTTAATCATCCAAATCAAAGTTCAAATGAATAAATTATTGCTAAAATAAAGTTAATGGCGTTGGATGGGAGGGCATTGAAATAATTGGAACTACAGGGGTGTGATTTGCCATTTTCAAAACATATGAGGTGTTCATGTATTTGACAAAAACTACAAGTGCCTCATTTGCATTTGACCCTTATTTTAATTAGATTATTATGTTTTACCGTTGTTCTTACATATATTTTAAAAAGAACAAAAATAAGGTATAAATAACATACAAAATTAATAGAGAAAGAGGTTGGGAATTTGAAAGGTTGTTAAATCCTCAAACTCCCTATCCAAGAACGATAAATAGCAAGACGAAAAAAAAAAAGAAAAAATAACGACACCAAAATTTTATACAGGTTCCCAATTGGTACGTCTTGTGTTCTACACTTCTACAGATTCCACTATAAAGTTGGAGATTACACCAATTAGGCGAATAATAAAGAGTGTATAATTGCTCACAATTATACATAACTCTGAGAATTGCTCAAACGGTTGCCCCTTCTCTATTTTACTCTCAATATAACAAGCCTCAATAGTTGTCGAATTGACTCTCATAGAGATATTCTTTCTAAAATTAGGGCACTACAGCCACAAGAAGAAGATGCCACACTATGGCTTTTCTTACGCTTGGGAATAAAATAAAAGCTTCCCTGCTTATATGATAAAAAATACCATATTTGGCTGCTCTTGAGCGGCAAAGTATGGTTTTAATAAAAAAAACCACCACCGAACAATAGCCTATTTTCATCAATTTACGTGCCTTTTATTTTTTTCATTTCTTTCAATTATTTACTACTCTTTTTTTTAAAAAAAAAATTAATATATTATTATATTAAATAAATTTTGAAGTAAAAAATATTTTCAATTAATATATTTTTTTTAATTTTCAATACTAAATATTATTAATATATGATACTTATTTAGATTCAATTAGTTTTGTGTATTGTTAGATCTAATATTTTTTTTATTAAAAAATTCACATAATAATTAGAATTAAGTAGTTTGTTTTATTCGTGATTGATGGAAGAGCACTAGCCTAGCATAGGGATTAAATATTTTAAAATATGCCTTCAACCCCTATACCCTAATTTAATCATTGTACTTAGCACAGTTGTAGCCTAGAATTATAATTAGAACACATCATTTATTTTTCTCTGACTAAATTTTATAAGAAACCAACATTATATATATATAAAAGCCAGAACCAACGTTATATTGAAACCTCCAATAAAGTATACACCAAATTATTCTTTAATTACACAAATAACTACAAATAATTCTTCTATTTTAAGTATTAAAAAAAATACTAGCCTTTTGATCGCTACATATTTCAATTCTATTAAATCAAAAATATTAATAAATAATAAATACATATTTATTTAATAAATACAAGAAACACACTCCATAAAATAGAATTAGAAAATGTAGGTTACGGTATGTAGGTCAGTTAAGAGGAGCTCCCGGTCACTATTAAAAAAAATAATAATTGACCAATAAGCCAAAAGGCCTTGCATTGATATTTTCATTCTTGCTAATTACACTTTTTTGCTATTTTTCCATCACTCAAAAGATTCCCAACGATGGATATTTTTTCATCTCACTTACTTTCATTTTCAAATTAAAAAAAAAAAAAACACAAATCCTTCTTTAAATTTCAATTTTTTTTCCTTTTAAAGAAAAAATAAAAAAGATTTAAGACACAAACAGATTCTAAGGGCTACGTGTCCCTCTTAAGGTCCACCACGACAACACTAACGTTATCCGTACTATGCCTTGCTAAAGCCAGCTTCGTTAACAACATCGAAGCATCATTACATCTTTTCTCGCAACCACCCTCCGCCATTTCTACTCCACGCGCCGCCGTAACACCGCCGTATCTTCCCCGGAGACACATACTCGCCACCCCACAAGCTGTCTCGTTCGGAACCACATCCCATAACCCATCACTGGCTAGAATCAGACATTCATCCTCCGCCGTTCGATCCGTTATCGTCACCTCCGGTTCGGAAATTACGTAGGGTTTCAAATAATTGTCACCTGAAAAATCAAATCGATTTAAGAGATTTCGTTAGATTTAATGAATTGAATTGGTTAATCAGCGCCGGAGATTGATAAAACTGATTGGAGTTTTTTTTTTTTTTTTTACCTATGGCTCTTGACATTGCAAGAACTCCGAGAACTCTCGGGCCGTCCCAATAAATTACTCGGCCACCGGCTTCCTCGATTCGGGTTAACTCATCTGGACGATCCGGCTGTTTAGTCATAAGAAAAATAGATATTAGAACCATGATCTATCAATTGTTCAACAAAATTTTATAATAGAATCTAAAATTAATCGCTCGAATTCGAACTATAAAAGTCCGGCCTATAAATTTTTCGCACTCGAAAAGTAATGCATTCACAATCAACACAAACTTATAATTCCCAAAATTCAAAGAACAAACCTTGTGATCAGACGAGAGAGGGATAGCTTTGCCGCCGCGACAAAGAACCGCTCTCGAATCGCCGCAATTAGCGACGATAATCTTATCGGGCGTGACGATAGCGACGACGGCAGTAGATCCGACCGCATCGCAATCGGGAGACTGAAGTTCACATCTACAATTAGAAACAAGGGCTACTTCCTCACTGTTTCGCGCCACAACTTCCTTATCCATTCGCCCGAAAATCCTCTTCATAGCTCCATCCCACCCCTCCGCCGTCGCCGAAACATCGTCTTCCTTCTCTATTTCCTCTTTCACTAGCTCATGCATCCTTTCCTTGCACCTCATCGCCACCTATAACCCACCAAAATAAAACCCATAAATATCGGGAAAAATCAACAAAAAAATCCTAATTTTGATTTTTTAGTACTTAATTTTAAAAAAACCCAGTTCTAGTTTTGTTTATTAACTTACATGAGAGCAACCATGGCCATCAAAAACACCAAAGTAATGTAATTTATTGTGGGTTTCTTTATCCAATGAAGGGAAAACCGTCACCGCGTCTTCCATATCTCTCCGCCGTCCACAAACCGAAGAGAATCCAAATTTTGGAATCTCCTCGCCGGTATATTCCCTTTCCGGCGATGCAATAGAAAGCCGAGTTGAAAGAATTGTTGGTTTCGATTCTCCATTACCAATTCTCCCAACTTCTTCTTCTCCTCCTCCTTCTTCACAATTCTCAACCGCGTTATCGCAGTCTCGAGAAAACGACGACGTCGTTTTACAATTATCGAGTTTCCGTCGTTTCGCCACGGTATCCGTTACCGCGACGTATTTGCACCGTCTGATCTCAATTCTCCGCCGTCTCGCCACCCGTGAACTCGGCTCACACGACGACGAAGAAGCTTCACTCTCGCTCACCACTTTGCAGCAAATCTCCGCCATTTAGAACCGTGTTATTTCAAAATCCAAACTTTCTAAATCTCACTCTATAAAAAGCTGAACGAAAAACTGAAAATGGGTTTTCCAAAAAAATAAATAAAAAACGAGAAGATGAAAGAGAAGTGAGGAGATGGGTTTTAAAAAGAGCTTCATTTCATCAATGGCGGAATTTGTTGTATTTTTATTTTTTATTTGGGTCAGCACGGGTACCTGCCCGTCACATCACGGGCAGATCGAAGAGGTACGTGACGTAATGAATTGAAATGAAAAGTAATCGTAACCGTTGATCTGAGGGTTTGAATGGTAGGAGAAGTGGACACGCGTATAATTAGTTTAGGGAAGGTGAAAACGTGGTCCAATCAGAATGAAGCAACGCAACAAGAGACAGACTTCCTTTTTGACACGCATGTGGTCCTCGGTGTAGCGTTTCCTTAATTATTGCTTTTTTTTTTAAATTTCCATTTTCAGACATCATGTTTTGCCACGTGTCGGTATCGTGGAATACGAGATTTCAAAACCGGAAGGAGAAGGGGGGAAAATATAATTAAAAAGAAAATGGAATTGTTTTTTTTTTTTTTTTAATTCCGTTTTGCTTTTTGTGGCCAATGAGAATTGAACACGTTGAATTTTAAAGAGGTCTTATGTGGGTCCCCTATCTGGACATAAAAAAAATATCTGAGAAGACGGAAAGCGGTTTCTTTTACGTGGCGTAATCACACATCTTCTGTCTTTTTGACCCGACCCGACCCGGTTATCGAGTGGGACACGTTTCGATCTTCGGAATTTCCTAAATTAAAGTTTTGATTTTAGTTGACCTATTTATTTTGGGATTATTTTTAATTTTTATCAATATCAATGTGATAATGGTTTTATAATCATATTCATGTCAAATTGGGGGGGGGATATTTGATTATATTATATAGAAGAGTTTGATTAATTGAGTGTTTTAGTTGACATGAGTTTTGTTATTTAAAGATAATTGAGTGTAATTCTTCGATTAAAAAAAATCTCAAACTAAGGTTTGTGTGATTGGAAAAAAGTGGTACATTTTATGGGGCTCGCGTATGTTAATGTGATTGATAAGTTGAGATTTAATACACGTTATTAAATAAAAACAGTTATTAAGCTAAAACTGTATTTGGTTTATTTCAAATAATATTTCAAAATGTGCGTGATGATTATGTTTACATGTGGTTTTGATGAAAGAATGTGGTTGTTCCACATTTATAATTAGGTCAAAAATGAAAGTAACATTATAATATTAGATCCGGTTGAAGTCATAAATCATTTTTATATATTTATGATTTCGAAGTTTTTTGGTTACTATTATGTAGAGTTCGAAACGAATATTCCAGAATAGCTCGAATAATTCAAATCGAAGTTTAAACGAACAAATAATTACTAAAAGAAAATTACAACGTAGCAAGGAGATATCAGATTGCATAATTTTAGAAGTATAAAGGTATTGATATTATTTTTAAACTTTAAGAGTGTGTTTGTATTTCACGTAAACTACAAACGTGTTATTTATATATTTTTTCTTTAATAATTAGTATAAAAGTATAAATGAAATATTCATATTCATAACTAAGGTTCTCTAGCTCTCTTAAGTAAATGATACGTTAATGGTCAAATTTTATCAATATAAGCCACATCAATTGGGCACTTGCATTGTGCCATAGTTGAGGAATCTTTTCTTTTCCCAAACGAACAAGCGTTTTATAGTAAATAAAATTTTATTTTAAGGAAATTTATATCCGTACATATTTCACTTCATTTTATTTCTTTTTCTAGTTCTTCATCTATGGAGATGAATTTAATGACATAAAAAAGTGCGAGGACAAATTAAAATGCTTTTTTTCAGTAATTCAAACAATGATTTAAATATTTATTTTCAATTATTTATCAATTAATTCACGGCATATTATAATTACATAATTAGTTTTTTTTTTTTGTATAATAATTATTTAATTATATCAATCTATTATTTATTGATTAAATTTAATTATTTATGATTACTCGTAGTTAATATTTTTTATCGGGTTGCATTCATACGTAATTAATTTACTAATAATTAATAATGTGTGGGATGAAATTCATAGTTAAGCACGTGAAGACACATGCCTTGCTTTTACTGCTACGACTCCTGAAACATAGAAAAGATTATCAGAAGGGCATCAGTGTGGTACCCGTCAAGAATCCTTTGAAGATCAAGTTAGGTGAGAGTAAGAGTGCGCCGCAAGAAATAGGGTTTTAGAATGTGTGTGCACTTACTTGGTTTGAGGAATTAGCAGCATATATATACCCCTCCGTACCTTCGATTTCGTGGGCTTGCTTGATCGTGCTAACAAGTCAAGGTTTTGTTGGGTTTGGGACAGACCCAGCTTTCATTGGCTCTACCCGCGGAGGTTTTCTCAAGGCCTAGGTCCTGTAAAGCTTAACCAACTTACTCGGTTCACATTTTACCCTCACAAATAATATTTAATATTAAATTTTAGATTTCATGTGCTTTTTTCATACCTAAATTATTAGGGAAATAAATTTAGTTTTTATGAGTAAATTCTATAAAGCAAGAATAGATATTTAGCTTTTAGATATTTATTTTTTGTTATACCTAAATACAAATATTTAATATCTACTGTATTTAATTTCAGATATTCGATATCTAAAAACACACAATCAAAACATATAGTAGCTAATTGTTTTTATATGCTTTTCTTAGTATTCTGTCAAAATGTATATATTAAATATTGTATTTTCCGATTACAATAATTTGTGATATATCATTAAATTGGTTAGCTATTGACAAAAACAATTAAATTTTGCATACTATGTTTTTTTTTTTTTTTTTTTTGATAAAAATATAAGAGAGGGTTCGAATCTATAATAAAAAAGTATCGAATTGTTTCTAAAACAAAAAAAAAAAATCGAATTGAAATAAATGACAAAATCAAGCCAATGATTATTTTGGATTTTAAAATTAAAAAAAAGAAAAAAATAATTAAAGACACAAGGTTTTTGGTGTATGGGATTAGCATTAATAGAGGTTAACAATAATTATTTTAAAATTAATTATAAAATTAAGAGTTAGACTTCATAAAATTAAAACCTAAAGGTTGAAATTGACTCATCTAGATATAGAGGTGGCGTAAAAAATAGTTATAGAGGTACAAAATAATATTATCTTTAAACCCGAGATAATTAAATTTGTTTGATACGGTTTTTATGATGTTTTAGTTACATAATTAAAAGTATTTTAAATTTTAAAATATACTTAAATCACTTTAAATTGTTTTAAAAAAAAACACTTACTTTTTAGAATGAAAAAAAAAAACACTTATTTGTATTTTAAATATTTATGAAAAATATTTTTCACTAAAACATACTATTCTTAAATAAGGGGCTTTGGTGGCACATATAACATAATTAGATATAATATTTATGAAAATAGCAGCTCAAAAACTTATTTGTAAATATAGTATGAATCTTAAATTTTCCGCTTAACTAATCACTAATTTACGCATATGTAATTATATATTGATTCACAATATATCACTGATTTTACCGATTCACTGTATTAATTGATATTTTGTAGTGTATACATTGTACCTTATAAGTTATTATCGATTTATTTGATTTATATCAATGAGGGTTTTTTAAAAAAAATGTTATGTCTACAAATACTTTTTAAAAAAGTATACTTATGAATATTTCGAAAATTCCGATACTCAATAAAATTTCTTCTTGAATAAATTATTTATAACATGAAAAAATACGATGTTAAAAAACTCAAACTTAAACAATTAAAATATTAGAGATTAGAAAGTACAAAAAGGATTGAGATGGGATAAAAAACAAATCTAGTATTCTTATAAATAATAATTACTTATATGAAAGTGATATCCTCATTGTGTTTTTGTTATTAGTGATAAATATACATTATATATTAGTTTAAAAAATAGTATCAAATATCTTGATACTTGAAAAATATCTAAAATTATTTTATATTAGTCTTTTAAATCACATTAAGCTATTTTTTTGTGATGAAAATAATATTTTGAAAAAAGAAAACTCTATTTCATATTTTAAGGAGGGAAAACATGAATGACATAAATGCCCTAAAAAGGTAGGCAGAAATAAAGTGGGGGCATAGCAATTAATCAGGTAGCGTGGCGCAAAAAGGAAAATGGAAAAATGATGGATTACGTGGCGAAAAGTGATTGGTTGAACGGTATCAATTATGAAATTAAAAAAAAAAAAGGTATCGACGTGGAAAGAAAGGCTGGCAAGCATTTGCATAATTTCGGGTACCCGACTTTGATATTGACATTACATAAGAAATAGCGACACGTGATTAATAAAGACAAATATTTTATATTTACTATCTCGTTTCCCCCACACGCATCTCCTTTTCTTTTCCTTATTTTTCTCAAGGTTAAATTTAGGGATTTTTTTAATATAAATAATTTATTTTTACAAGGTTAGATTATTGAAAATTGAAGAATATAGATTAATTTTTAGTAATATATTCTTCAAAATAAAATACTTGTCGTGGTGATTAGTTTATATAAGACTTAGATTCAAGATACACCCTTACATTTTATATTATTACCAAATTAATAATATATTTACACTTTAATTTTTTTATGAAACATTATGCATTTTAGTAAAATTGTAAAGCACCTTTTTCTATCGGTTAATTTTAACGAAGTTGAAATTGAAAAGAAAGATAGAGTAATGAAATTGTGTTTTCATAAATCTGCTAATGCAAGCAAATGTTACATACATACCAATTTTTGTCTATCACGATCCTAGTCTATTGCCTACAAATAAGCTTGATTATCTACAAATAAGGAAATATATAATTACAAATCAATCTTCAGCATTTGATGGGATTATGTTAGATTTTCTTCCTTCAACACTCCCTTTCAAGTTGGAATGTATGTTAATGACACCCAACTTGCTAAGTAAAAATTCAAAATGAGCAGTACTTAATGGTTTGGTGAACAAGTCAGCTAGTTGGCTTGCACTCTAAACGTAGGCTGTTTGAATTAATCCTTTTTGAATCTTTATGCGCGTATTAGATGACAATCTATTTCTATATGTTTGGTTCTTTTATAAAAAACCGGGTTTGATGCTATATGTATGGAAACTTGATTGTCACAAAATAAAGTCACTGGTTGTGTGTGATTCACCTTCAAATCATTTAAGAGCATTTTCAACCATGTAATTTCACAACATGTAGTGGCCATAGATCGATACTCGGCTTCTGCACTTGAACATGATATTGTTGTTTGTTTCTTTGTTCTCCAAGAGATTGGTGCTTGACCAAGAAAAATACAATAACCTGTAATAGATCTTCTCGTGTCCTTGCAAAGAGCCAAATCAGCATTACAAAATGCTCGTAACTGTAATGAACCGGTGGATGGTAATAAAATACCTTGGCTAGGTGTTTGCTTGATATATCTAAGAACCTTATTAGCTGCTTCCAAGTGTGGTTGTTGAGGTTTGTCCATAAATTGACTCAACATGTGAATGGCATAAGTGAGGTCTCACCTTATTATGGTTAAGTAAGTTAACCTTCCAACCAACCTTCTGTATAATGATGCATCATCTATAAGATTTCCATCCAATTGTGTGAGTGATATATTTTAATCCACGGGAAAATGAGAAGGCTTGGCACCTAAAAATCCAACATCATCAAGAATTTCCAAGGCATATTTTTGTTGTGACAAACTAATGCCATATCTTGACCTAGCTACCTCTATGCCAAGAAAATATTTAAGTATTCCCAAACCTTTAAGTTTGAATTGTTTAAACAAGAAGAGCTTGATATTCTTTATTTCTTGCAAATCATTTCCAGCCAAAATCACATCATCAACATATACAAGTAGTGCCAAAAGGTACCTTGGCGATTTCATACGCATAAAGAGTAATCAAAAAGTGATTGTTCGAATCCAGCAACTTTGGGTGCATTAGAAAGCTTTATAAACCATTGTCTCGAAGCTTGTTTTAATCCATACAATGATTTATGAAGCTTGCAAACACGGTTGTCCCCCTTTCGGCCGAAACCGGGAGGTAAAGACATATAAACTTCCTCATCAAGATCACCATTTAAAAAGGCATTGTTACCGTCTAATTGATGTAGATGTCATCCTTGTACAGCAGCAACACTAAGCAGTACCCGAACTGTAACTAATTTGGCTATTGGTGCAAAAGTTTTTTTGTAATCAACTCCCTCAACCTGACTATAACCCTCTTTGCCACCAATCGAGCTTTATACCTTTCAATCGTCCCATCGGTTTAAGATTAATTTTATACACCCATTTACAACCAATTGGTCGTTTATGAGATGGTTTTGGCACCAAACTCCAAGTCTCATTATCTTGTAATGCATTGATCTCATGTCGCATAGCTGCTCACCAATTTGGATCTTGGATAACTTGTGAATAACTAGTGGGTTCTTTGAGGAGTGTAAGTTGAGTGATATAGGATTTATGGTTAGAAGAAAGTTATCATAAGAGAGACAATGAGAAAGAGGATGAGCAGTACCTGATTGTTTGACAAAATTCGTGGACGATGATGGTTTGGACCTTGAAGGGAGGGTCATCTCGATATGAAAATCCTACAAATATTGTGGGGTTTTGGTTAACTAACCATTTCATTTTGTAAAGGAAGTGATGCAGGAACTAATGAATCTTGTATAGGTTTTGAAACATGCTCAAGTGTAGTAATGCTTGGTGAGTGAGATATTCCAGTGAGTGGAGATGACCCTTGCGGTGTGATGGAAATGGTAGGTATGTATGGAATATCATAATCAAAAGTAGACTCATGATGGAGAAAAGAGAATATTGGTTCCTCAACATTAAGATTAGGTGCAGCGAACTGTTTTGAAGGAAATATGCCTTTAAAAAAGTGACATCTCTCGAGACAAGTACCTCTTGTTTATCCATATCGAAGACACGATATGCCCTTTTCTCATATGGATACCCAATGAATATACATTTTGAGGCTCGAGGGTCAAACTTACAACGACTTTTGGTATGAGTGGAGACAAAACATAGGCACCCAAAAACACGCAAATGTGAATAATTAGGAACCTTGTTGAATAGTTTCTCATATGGAGTCTTTCCAATAAGGAGAGGAGTGAGCGTCCGATTTATGAGATAAGCTGAAGTAAGAATAGCATCACCCTAAAATCGATTAGGAAGACAGGCTTGAATTAGAAGAGCTCGAGCCATGTTCAATAAATGTCTGTGTTTTCGTTTGACAACTCCATTTTGTTGTGGTGTATTAACACAACTCGTTTGATGAACAATACCCTTTTTTGCATAAAATCCCTCAAGTTTGAATTCAGGACCATTATCACCGCGAATGATTTTGACCTTGGTATTAAATTGGTTTTCTGCCATGTTGATGAATCTAATCAAAAGATCTCTAAAATTTGATTTTTGTTTCATAAGGTAAACCCAAGTACATCTAGTATAATCATCAACAATGGTAAGAAAATATTTTGTACCAAAAATGGAAGCTTCTTTATAGCCACCCCAAATATCAATATGAATTAAATCAAAACAAGATGTGCTATGAATAGAACTTAAAGAAAAATGTAGCCTTGATTGTTTGGCTAGTGGGCAAATTAAACAATTGTCCAAGTTTCTAATTTTATTCTTGAAATTGGAAAGATGAAATAAAGGCATAAATTTTGAAAATGGATGCCCAAGGCGTTGATGCCAAAGAGATGGATCGGAAGCTTTTGCATGATTGCATAATCTTTGCTTTGCTTTATCAAGATAGTATAGGCCTTCTCTTTCAGTTCCCGTCCCAATCATCTTCCCCATACGTAGGTCCTAAATGAAACAATGCTTGTTTAGAAAGATGGTAATGTAATACGAATCAAGGACCAATTTTCTTATGGAAATTAAATTTAAACGAAAATATGGGACATATAAAACATTATCAAGAATGAGATTGGGAGATAAAATTATTTTTCCAATGTGAGTTACTTGTGCTAAGGAACCATTTGGCAATTCAACAGTATGATTGGTGATAGGCTTTGGTTGTGTGACCAAAGTTGAATCTGAGACCATGTGATCTGTGCACCCACTATTCCAATTGTTGCTCATTTAACAGAAATTTTACCTGAGAGCTCTTCGTGATATGGGAAAGTACTAACATGATTGGCTAAGGAAGAAGTTTTAGCTTTCAACATGTCTAGAATTTGTTAGCATTCTTCAGGTGTGAATGGGGAACTCATCTCATTCTTTTCAATCATTGTTGATGTATCATGATTCTCTTTTGAAGTTACTACACTATTCCCGGTCTCCATTGCGGTCTTTTTCTTGCTACAATATTCAACCGTGTGTCTCTTCCAACCACAAAAGTTGTAATTTGAGGTGTGCACGACAATTATTTGTTGTGTGATTTGTTTTGTTGCATTTGTGACAATATGGTTCTTCATTTGTTCCCCTGTAAAAAAATTTAACAGCAAAGGCAGCAACATCTGATTGAGGTTAAGCCCTCTCAATTATTATTTCAGATTGTTTTTCATGTCGAAGAACCAGTGAGTATGCCTTGTTTACTGTGGGCATTGGATCCTGAAATAGAGTATTACTTCGAACACCTACATATGACTCATTAAGACCTATAAGAAATTCCATAGTTTTCTGCGTCTCCAAATATGCAACCACTTCTTTGATGGAGGCACAAGTGCATATAGGGAAGGCACAAAGAGCATCACGTTCATCCCATAATCCCTTCAATTTTGTGAAATAGGATCCAATAGACATGTTTCCTTGCACACAGTTGAGAATTTCGTTTTCAATGTTGAACAATTGAACCACGTTCATATGTGAAAACCTTTCTTTTAATTCTAGCCATACCTGTTTAGCATCTTTGCATCGTATGACACTCCGAGCAATTTTCTTAGACATCGATCCCAATAGCCAAGTTCTGACTAATTGATTTCAGCGACTCCACTATTGATATTCATCTGAATTTTCCTTGTCTGGTTCGGTGATTGAACCATCCATGAACCCAATTTTGTTTTTAACAGCCAAAGTCATGGTCATGGATTGCCTCCACATGCTGTAGTTATCTTCAATTAAGGCTTATGGTACAAGAATAGCAACAGGTTGATTTGAATGATGAATATAAAGTTGGTGATTGAGATTATCCCATTTTATTTCTGAAGCCATGCTTTTTGGTTTGTCTTCTCCCATGAAAGTTGGCTACAGATTACTTTGTATTTTCTAATACCCAAACCTTCCTCTGATATCATGAAAAGAAAGACAGGGTAATGAAATTGTATTTTTCATATATCTGTTAATGCAAGCAAAGGTTACATATATACCAATTTTTTTCTATCACGATCCTAGTTTATTGCCTACAAATAAGGAAATATATAATTACAAATCAATCTTCAGCATTTGATGGGATTATGTCAGATTTTCTTTCTTCAACACATGTATTAATACATAAAAAAGAACATTTACTTGATAAATTTTAGGCTTGTCGATTTATTATTAAATAAATTTGGAACAATATTTTTTATAGCAAAGGTGAAAAAGATAAACTATATATTATTACATAATATAAACACATAAGTTTTTTTTTAGCATATATAAACACGTAAGTTATTGCAATATTATAAATTCAAAAATATTTTTTTAAGTAATTAAGTTATTAATATCTCATTAAATCTATTTAAATATATCATAAATCTTAATAGTATGTAAAATTGTTTAAATTGGAGTTGTCCTTTCATTCCTCTTTCTAAATATTTGTAACTTATTTGTTCTTTCACCTCCTGAAACCCAAGCCAACCTTTTGTGATTCTCCCATCATCCTCATGCCTAGGGGTGCAAGAGGAACCGGAAGAACCAGAACAACATAGAATCGAACCAGAACTGGTTCATGCGGTTCGGGTTAGGTTCTTATTTTTAAGAACTGATAAGCTATCGGTCAGGTTTCGGCTTATGAAACCGATAAGGAACCGGAACCGGACCGATATGCATATATTAAAAAAAGAAACAAAAATATAGGAACCAAGCATTGTTTGGATTGATTTATCTGTAATATATATGATTTTGGATTGGATGAACATCAACATATATATGAATTTTGAGAAAAGAATTTTATGAGTTTGAATTGAATTATTTGTGAAATATATGATTTTGGATGGGTTGCTATTATAAGAATGAATTGTATGATTTTTGGACTATGAATAACAAAATAACAACAAAGAATAAATATTTAAAAACAACACACATTCACATTACAAATAGTTAAAAGAAAAGAAAACAACGCAATCAAATTACAACAAGGAAACCATTGAATCATTAGTTAATTTTATAAATTAACTATATTATCATGTCATAATCGGCTCTAAAAATCATCCTAAGCATTAGTGAATCGTTTAAAACTAATTATCAGACGGTTATTAATTATTAATATTAATTAATTAAAATATTAAATTTAATATGGGTTTATTTAACTTAAATACTTTATAGTCTCTAATTATAATTAAAACCAATCAACGATCATAAACTAAATAAATACAATATTAGCAAATCAAATGAGCACATAATAATATTATTTAAAATCAATAAATCATCTCCCAAGACATCCTTATAATTGTACAATAAACAAGCAAACACAATGAATTTGGGAAATTTGCACAGATGACCTCGAAAATTGGGCCCTAATGAAAATAAACCTTACTTTTCAATTATCATAAATAAGACCTTCTGCTGACGTCAGCCACGTGTGAAAAGTCCAAAAGGCCATTAATGCAGCTTTGTTATCTCATGAACACACTACACTACTCTTTATTTCTCTCTCACTGAAGAAAAACTCACACACTCTTTCTCTAAACTTGCATAAGGAAGAAGAAGGTAAGGTCTTATATCATTTCGCTTCATTGTAGCATAGAAATGCTTGTGTTATTGTAGGTTTTTTTGTCCTTATTCGGATCTGTTTATCGATGAATGATAGGTCAGATCCAAATTATCGATCCGATTATAAGCAATGATCTGACTGATCCTAACCAATGATCGGACCGATCATAAACAATGATCGATCAGATCATCGCTTATAACAGATTGAATGATCGGTCAGATCATCGCTTATAACAGATTGAATGATCTGACAGATCATTACTTATACCGATATGGTCTGACCGATTATTGGTAATGATCGGTCCGATTATTACCAAGTATCGGACGGATCATAAGAATAAGCAATGATAGATCATTGTTGATGATCGGTCCGATCGTTAAGAGTGATCTAACCGATCATACTTAATGATCGCACCAATAATTGCTGATGATCGGCCAGATCATTACTTGTGATCTGACCGATCATTTGGACAGAGAGAATGTTCATAGAATCTGATTGAATATTATAATATTTTTTGTAGATGGCAATAGTAAGACTATTTGTTCGTTATGGTGGATATTGGGATGCTTCTGGGTACGACTATATTGGAGGCTCGTTGGGAGGAATACTTATGGATAAGAGTATAAGTTATTCAAATTTATTAAACCGACTATTTGAAGTTGTTGGAGCTGACCCAGCATTGATGACTATAAATGTGAAATGCATATAAAAGTTTGCAACAGTATGTCCGCCTTTTGAAATTAGAAATGATTCTGAGTTGCAGTATTACTTTATGGGTTCTGAACCTTTGGATCCTATATGTGTATCCTACGCACCTAGAGACCCAGTTACGATGAGTGGACGGAATCCAACCAACAACCAGAATCCTTATTTATATTCTCGTAATATAGCATCTATGACTTCGTTGGATGCTAATATTGATCCGTATGATTTAGGAAAGAATGATGGTAATGTTAGGGTTGATTGGGAGAATAGGAACGAGGATTCTGACAAGATTATGCATGATAATTATCGTTTTCCTAGACTGGATGATGCATTTGACTTCCACGATGTTCATATGGAGCAGGATACAGTGGGAGTGAAAATCGAGATGAATGATGCCCATGATTGTGAACCGAGTAATGACATTACAGTACGGGATGACAATGGAAAAGGTCAACTTCATACTTCTGATTTGAACAACAAAGTTTGTGATCAGAATAAATATTCAGTGATGAATACAAAGAAAACAGTTTGTATCGAAGAATTTGGACTTGGTTGCATATTTTTATCGAAGAAAGATTTAGTAAGTAGGTTATTGAGGCTAGCGATTGGAAGAAACTTTGAGTTTAAAGTGAAAAAATCGACAAAGACTATATACTCGGTCGGATGTGTTGATTCAAATTGCAAGTGGAGATTACGGGTTGTGAGTTTACAAACCAGTGCCATTTTCTTTGTTACAAAGTTTATTGATGTTCATTCATGCTTGCTTTCTATGTTAAACCATGATACCGACAAGCAAGCAGTAAGGTAGTTGGAGACATTATCCGAAGTAAACTTGAAAATTGTAGTCGTCGATATGCACCGAGAGATATAATGGACGACATGCAAACGGAGTACGGTGTTAACATATCTTATGATAAGGCGTGGTGAGCAAGAGAATATGCTTATGAGGCTGTAAGGGGATCTCATGAAGAGTCTTACAATCTGTTGTGGTTGTATTGTGAAGCGGTGAAATGTGAAAATCCTGGAACCATTTACCATATAGAATTAGAAGATGATTGTCACTTCAAATATCTATTCATTGTATTTGGGCCGTGTATCAGGGGATTTCGTGGTTGTATACGCCCAGTAGTTGCGTTGGATGGTTCGTCTTTGAAAGAAAAATATCGGGGAACATTGCTAGTTAGCACATGCTTAGATGGAAACAATCAAATTTATCCAATAGCGTTTGGTATTGTGGACAGAGAAACTGATGAATCATGGAATTGGTTTATGGAGAAACTTAACGGTGCAATTGGAGATGTTCAAGATCTGGTGTTTGTTTCGGATAGACACAAGAGTATCAAGAAAGCTATTGTGAGTGTCTTTCCAAATGTGAGTCATGGTGTTTGCATACACCATCTGAGTTTGAACCTTGTCCATAAGTTCAAAAATGATGAAATTAGTAAGGTTTTATTTCCTGCTGCCAAGGCGTATCGAGAGTCTGTTTTCCAATACTATTGGGGAACACTTGGTGTGTTTCCTGGTATGTGTGAATATTTAGAAAATGATGTTGGTCTAGATAAATGGGCACGTTTTTATGCGCCGAAAAACAGATATAGTATTATGACCACGAAGATTACAGAATCAATCAATAGTGTATTTGTTGATGATAGGGAATTACCAGTGACTGCACTACTAGAAGGTATTCGTCAAAAGTTGCAAAAATGGTTTTTTGAGAGTAGAGTTGAAGCATCAAAGATGAAAGGGATCTTAACAATTCATGCAGAGAATAAACTCTGAGAAAATCATACAAGATCAATTACATTGCCTGTCACGTCCATTGACATTTATCGTGCTTATGTGAGAGAAATGGACAGGGATAATACCGTGGATCTCAACTCCATGGAATGTACTTACCGTGAATTTGACATGGACCGTTTGCCTTGTAGACATGCATTTGCAGCAGCTAGAAACCGGAATGTGGACCCATATACAGTATGTTCAAAGTATTTTACATCTGAATTCCTTTTGCTTGCATATGCGGAGGCCATAAATCCACCTCCACACAGGTCAGATTATAGATTTTCAAAAGATTTTAAGGCAGTAAGTGTGCTACCTCCTAAAATGGTGGCAAGGATTGGTCGTAGGAAGAAACTAAGGATCCCGTCCTCTGGAGAGACTGTTGTTAAAACATGTCATTGTGGCCGGTGTGGTTCAACTGGACATAATAGAAAGACGTGTCATAATCCGATTTCATATGACTTATAAATGTATTAAATATAATATTCGTGCAACTGTTTACTTTTTATCAATTTGGTGTAAATGAGTATTTTGTGCAATCTTCTGTCCAATTGATCGTTCATATCATTCAAATTGATCGTTCAGATCACTTGGAAGTGTCGTGTCATTTGAAGTGATGGGTCAGTTGATCGCTCGTTGACGATCACTTGGAAGTGGTCGTTCAGACGATCACTTGGAAGTGGTCGTTCAGATGATCACTTGGAAGTGGTCGTTCAGATCACTTGGAAGTGGTCGTTCAAATCACTTGGAAGTGGTCGTTCAGATCATTCAAAGTGATCGTTCATATCACTTGTGAGTGATCGTTCAGATCACTTGTGAGTGATCGTTCAGATCACTTGTGAGTGATCGTTTATATCACTTGTAAGTGATCGATCAGAGCATTCAAATTGGTCGTTCAGATTATTCAAAGTGATCGTTCAGATCAATTGTAAGTGATCGTTCAGATCAATTGTAAGTGATCGTTCAGATCATTCAAATTAAAATTTAAGATCACTTGTTCAGATCATTCAAATTGATCATTCAAACAAAAAATTCATAATCATTTAATAGAATAAAATACATCAAAAAATGGGTTGGTTTGACCAAATCTCATAAGACAACATGTACCTAAATCGTTTAAATTTGTCCGGGGTTAGGATTTTCAAACTATTTCCTGTTACAAGACATTCATAAAATTTAATTGTGTACACGCCATAATAAACACTCTTGTCTTGTATCGGGGTTTTCTTCATCCGCTTGATTGGCCATCTTTCCACATTGTCGCAAAGGCCGGTGTTTGCTAATACATGGGGAAATGCAATCACGAACCGGCGCAAGCATCATATCAATCTCTTCTTCAGTACAATAAGTTGGAAGCGAATTGTAGTATACATATTGTCTCTGATGAAGATTGATACATAGCAAAAACCAATGCTTCTTTTTTACGTTGACAGGTGCATATACCTATGTAAACATAAACGTTTGTTAGTTAAAAGAACTTTTACGTAATTGATGAGTTCAATAATAGAAGCAAACTTACCCAATCACAGTCACCCCATGAGATCGTGAAATGGCCGTGCTTGCCTACCACGTAATTGACGAGTTCAACACATTCAGTCAAATCGTAGACAGTATTATTCTGCACCGCCTTTTCATACTCCTTCCAACTTCTCATACAGTATTGTTGTATGAAATTTGTTGTTAAATATAAGTAGTTAAATAAGCAATTAAATACGTAGTTAAATGAACCGAAATTTGTTACCTCGAAGTAGGAGTCAACGACTGTGAAACGTTGCTTAATAAATTCGGGCAGACTCCTAAGCTTAACTTGGATAAATAAGAATGAGGTGTCCAGATGCTATACCAGAAAAGTGTAAGTTACTAAATAACTGAGCACATGAATATTCACCCATGAATATATGATCTGAACGAACATACACATAAGTTACTAGATCTTATGTGTATGATCGTTCAGATTATGTATGATGATCGGTCAGATCATACCTAATGATCGTTCAGATTATATATGTATGATCGGTCAGATCATAGAAGTATGATCGGTAAGATCATATATGTATGATTGGTCAGATCACATATGATCTGACCGATCATACTTCTATGATCTGACGGATCATACAGATATGATCTGAACGATCATAATTCTATGATCTGACCGATCATCAGTATGATCGGACCGATCAAACATATATGATCTGAACGATCATTCGGACAGTTAAGGCAGTGGAAAATTAAACAGCAAAAATTAGGCTACAATATTCATTTACCTCACAACCAAGATGTGGATCGCCTATCCCAATCCAGTCTAGGAAAAATATTTTATTCTTGTCACCGTAGTACTGGCATGGTACGCGAGTGTCGTCAGTAGCCTTGTCTTGGAAGTACACCCGATATCCCTTCGTTGTGGCCAGGCTCACCACATAGAGGGGGTCATATTTCATCAGCTTCTCCTTTTTTTTCGTTACAAACGACGATTTTTGGAGTGGGCCGAGCTTCCTTTGTCTACTACCCCGGGGACGCTTCTTAAAATTGATATTCTCAGCCATCATAACTACTTTATCTCCTACTACCTCCTACTGAGAATCAAAGAAATTTGTCACTTCGTCCCCCTCTTTCTCCTCCATCGTATTCACCATCTCCCCATCCTTCTTCGGAGCACCCCCCCTCTTTCTTCTCCATCTTTTCCCCTATCTCCTCCTCCACTGTCTTTTCCACTCTCTCCTCCTCCACCGTCTTTTCCACTATCTCCTCCACATTCTCCCCCTCTTTTTTCTCCCCTGTCTCACCCACCCCGTCCTCGACGTTCTCATAATCCATTTCAAAGAACTCATCAACTCGGGATTTGAGAGCCTTATTATCTTCCCCATCCTTATATTGATCATGCAAATCTTTTCCCTAAAATAACATATGCATAGATATTATCAGAAATAATAAAATTATATAATATTTGAACAGAATATGATAGCTTTCCAATAAGTATATTTACCTTCAACAATAGCTTTTCAATATTTGCTATCATGGACCAGGATATCAGCTTCAACTCGTTCAAGCCGAGCCTCATTCCTTACACCATGTTCCTCACAATTCATGATTGCTTGTTTATACTTTGAAGGCAATTTGTGCCTCTTTTTGACCTTTTTTGAGAAGTCCTCTACAGGAACCTCTATTTTATCAGCTCGAAGCCTCTTTGTCTTCCTACATTTATCCTCTTCCTCCATTTTCTTCTCCACCTTCTTCTCCACCTTCGGCCTTTCCACCTTCTCCACTTTTTCTACCCTTTTCGATGGTTTAACCTGTATATAAGAAAGTGAAAATACTAAACGAATGAGAAGGGATTTCACTGTCCAAATGATCGGACTGATCACACTCTGTGATCGGACCGATCATAAATGATCGGACTGATCACACTCTGTGATCGGACCGATCATACTTTATGATCGATCCGATCACAGAGTGTGATCGATCGGTCCGATCATTTGGACAGTGATCTGACCGACCATACTTTATGATCGGGCAGATCATAGAGTATGCTCGTTAAGATCAGAACATTATGTAATGTATGATCGTTCAGATCATAAGCACAGGATCTGAACGAGAATGTGTGTTATGATCGGTCAGATCACATATGATCTGACCGATCATAACACACATTCTCGTTCAGATCCTGTGCTTATGATCTGGACGATCATGATCGGTTCGATCAGTGAAAGTGATCAGAACGATCATAATGTATGATCGTTCAGATCATCAGCATATGATCTGACTGATCATAACACACATTCTCGTTCAGATCATGTGCTTATGATCTCAACGATCATACATTATGATCAGTCCGATCATAATATAAGTTTGTTCAGATCATAAGTATATGATTTGACCGATCATTTGGACAGAAATCTATGATAACAATTATTTTTTCAAGCAACTAAAAATTACCTTATCAAGTGGGATGAAGAAGACGTTCTTCAAAAGGCTTTTAGTTGTCATGGCCTTCACATCATTATGCCACGAGCATGCTGGTGGCATAATTGTATCTTCTCTGGATACATATTGTTGTTGAACGAGCTTCGATATTTGTTCATAAATCCATGCCTGCCATTTGTTCATATTTACAGTTGAATCATAACACAAAAAATACAATGTAATGTATATATATAACAAATCTATAAATACCTTAAATGCGTATGGAAATCCAGCTAAAGAGTACGTAGCTTCTACAATGTCTTTCTTTTTTCCCTCAGCTTTTTTATTTTCCTCCTCATTTTGTTCCTCCTCATTTTGTTCATCTTCTACTTCTTCTTCTCTAATCTTTCCAGCAATTGCATCCTTAAGCGCACCAAGTGTGATCGCATAAATCGTGTCCACCCAGTCAAAACTATCCCACATTTCTTCATGATCTACCAACGAAAGAAAACCCATATCTACCTTATTTCTCCTCAAACCACCAATCAACACTAACTCCACAATGTACACTAATGTTAGCTTGATTACGTCTTCATCTTCAGTCAATCCGTTAGCAAAGAACTTCTTATCTAAATCCAATTTGCTCACACCGTATTGATCCTTAAACAATAACTCTCGTAGTCTAATAGAGTCATCCCTACGTACAAAGGTCCTCCCACGTGGCAACCCGGTTATGCGAGCAAAATCATCCTTCGTAAACGCGATGACCCATCCACCAATCATAAAACTCATCTCATCCTCATTCGGTTGGGAAATCTCTCTCAACAAAACTTGGTGAATTAGTGGACCGCAGAACTTAAAATCCACATCGACCAACCGCCCGATGGGTGATTGTCTCAATCTTTCTAGTTGTGTTGCCGTAAGACGACTCTTGACACTCAATACTCAATTTCAATTCAGAATCCATTTGAACAAACTGGAGTTTACAAAAGACATCATTAGAATACAATAATATTTCATCTGTACAAATGATCGTTCAGATAACAGAGTATGATCGTTCAGATCATAGCTTATGATCGTTCAGATCACATCTTATGGTCGTTTAGATCACAGCTTATGATCGGTCATAATCTATGATCTGAATGACCATAAGTCTGTGATCGTTCAGACCACAATAATGGTCGGAATGATCATAGCTTAAGATCTTTCAGATCATTCACTCATCTGACCGATCCTCAATTCTAAGAATCATCTCCTTCGAATAGAAGATCGGTACGATCATATTGAATGATCTGAAAGATCTTAATCTACAACATAATACAAAAAACCTAGCTTCGTAAACGAAAACATACCTTTTTTGTGCGAAAAAATGATTCGAGGAGATGCTTGATTAAGGAAGGAGGGAAAGATTTAGGGTTCGCAATAGGGAAAATGGGAAAATGGATTCGAGGAGATGTCTTATAACCGATCGTTTGTTTGGGAAAATGGATCTTTTGTATGACGTTCGCGCTTTTCAAGGGGACATGGGCTGACGTTTGCGCTTCTCAATGAGAAGTTTTAATTTTGATGGCCTTTTGGACTTTTCACACGTGGCTGACGTCAGCAGAAGGTCTTATTTATGATAATTGAAAAGAAAGGTTTATTTTCATTAGGGCCCAATTTTTGAGGTTATCTATGCAAATTTCCCAATGAATTTAATTTAAGCTTCTAAGTAAGAATTAACCTACCTTAATCACAAATTGAACTAGCAACCGAGCTCGAAATAATCCCAATAAAAGTCCTAACGATGCCCAAGGCCTGTGACAACATTTAATTAATGTCAATTTCCTATAACCGGACAAATGGGATGAAAATTTACTCAAATTGAGCCAAAATTTTCCCTGAACAGGCTGAACCAGCTGAACCGGCCCAAACAGACCAGCCCAGCCGGTCCGCATGGACCGCTTTTCCTACCCTCAGCCATGCACGCGTACGAGAAGAAGAAAATACAGCAGCTTACCACGAATTTTCCGGCGACTTCTCAGCGTGTTTTACGGCGGGGGGAAACGTTGGTACTAACGGATCAACGTTCGGAATCACCAACCCACAAAGATTTAGAAGAAGAATGAGCTTGAAACTCAACCACGAAGCGGTGGAAAAGCCCAGAATCCGGCGAGAAAAGAGAGAATTCTGGCGAGACTTTAATCCGATAAAAACCAATGAAAACAATAGCCACTTAGCACATAATTACTCTGAAAACAATTACAAAACTATAATAAATCAAATCCAACAAAAATTACCGAGAATAAAATAGATTGATAATGTTTTCCTTGACTTTTCCGGCGAGGCGAAACCCTAACTTCGGCGAAGCTATTTCTTTCAAAAACAGTGACGTTTAGGCTCGGATTCGATTGAATTTTTTAATAAGAAACGAACAAGAAGGAGATACATTTAGTTACCTAAAGAAATCGACGATGAAAACATGATGAATTCTCCGATTCTTGGCGAAAGATAAAAACTCTCACGGTTTGAAGGAATACGTGAAAACGAAAGACGGCTGAGAGATGAAAGTGATCAAAACGTTTGACCTAGGGTTTTGAGGTTTTAAATATTAAAGATTGAAAAGAAAAGACATAAATACCCTTATGAACAAATATAAGGTATAAGGGCACATCCGGTATTTAGGCCATATCTTTTTACTTGAAACCCGGAATTGAGTGTTTGCGTTGAACTCGTAGCGATGTGACGGTTCGGGAAAACATAATTTGGGTCAAAATTGGTGAAAAGGCTAAAATACCCTTAAACGGAAATTCGGGTTGGTACATAAATGTTGGCATTATAGACCAAGTTGGTAAATGTTGATGGTCCCCCTCGATGTGGAAGTGGACGGAGTTGTCCAACCGTGCCTAACCAATGCAGAGATCATTGAGAAAGTACGGGCTATCGATTGGGATATATTAAATGCCTAGGGGAGGGATCTGCACACTCTAAGGTGCCTTCTAATGTATATTCAAGTCGCTCACGTGTCATAGAAGATCTGAGGGTGGCTATGTTCGTGACAGTGAACGAGGGACTTAAAAGTAATTACAACAAACTCAACGGAAAGTATGATGAGCTTGCATGTGATGTCGGCGAGATGAGGAACCTCTTTAGTACATTTACGCAGACTCCACGTGATTAGGATGTACTATGTAAAAAACCTATGTCTTTAACAATTTTATGTCTTTTTGTATTCGACATACTTATATTTTATATGACATGTTCAATATTATGCAATCTTCGATGTTGCTGAAAAAGTACGATTATTTTCTAATGCATTGAACATGTGAAATTTGTTATATTCAACAGGAAATTGAATTTTATAAATCAAAATATATAAATAAATAAATTTGAAAAAATTACATTCCAGTGGCTATGCCGGCGAAATTCACCGGCATACCCTCAATATAAACCATTTTTTGAAAATAGCTATGCCGGTGAAACATAAATTTCACTTGCATAGTCAAACTCGACGGTGCTTTTACCGCAAAAAATCCTGGCAAAATGTTTTTGCATAGATAGGCTATGTCAGCGCGACAAATCTCATTTTTTTTGTAGTGAGTGTAAAAAACTTTGTTTACAGATAGTTGAAAAACTAAATTTATGGATCAAATACATTTTATTTCTCAAAATTCGAGAATGAAATAAATACAAATTGAAAACTTAGAGACTAAATAGACTTATTTCTCAAAACTCATGAATTAAATAAATACAAATTAAAAATTTATAGACTAAATAGACATGTTTCTCAAAATTCAGGAATGAAATGTAGACAAATTAAAAACTAGATACTAAAAAATCAGGACTAAAAATACTTTACCCTAAATTAAATGAGTTTGGTCCACAAATGTGAGAGTCATAATGGCGTTTTTTAGGGGAATATCATTCCACAAATCAGAATTCCATGTTGTTTCACAATAAACACCAACATTGAAAATGGAGGAGAGAATAATTCTCATTTTCTTTAATAAATAAACACATCCTAAAGGCCATACAGTTTGAAGGAATCACAAGGTTCAAGTATACAAGCCTTGTTTCGAGAAATGCTTCGTCATTCTCATTCTTCTTAATTCATATCTCAGTGGGGAATTTTGACACATCTACATTAAAGTCCAAGTTATAAAAAAATTGGAATGAGACGGATGTGTGTTAATATTAATGAGTTTCTTTTATAAATTTATCCCTTTTTTTGGACTAATAAATTTATCACTATTTAAAACATCAAATTTAAAGGGTTTTTTTTAATTAGCTTATAATCTAGTATTACATTAATAAAAAAACACATATATTCTCAAATTTTTATTCTTCGATGTTTTAGATAATGATTAATCACATTATTAATATTAAAAATAGACACAAAGAATGAATTTCATTGGTTTGTTATTACCTAATTTAAAGGATCTCGACAGAAATTTTTGGCAAATTATAATTTTATTCTAACTTAAATTTTAAAATCTTAAAAGGGAAATTTCATTTAGAAGCAAATTTTGATGTAATATTTGTAAAAATAGTAACTCTAAAAAATATTTATAAATATAGCAATTTTTACTATATTAATTAATGATAAACAGTGATTAATGTGTGTATCATTGATAAATTAGTGTAAAAATATGTAATTTAGTGTTTATAACTGATTCATCGGATTAAAATTTACCACATTTATAAATATTTTTTAGAGTTTCTATTTTTACAAATATTATCTAAAAAAATTGCTAGATTTGCCAATACCCAATCTTAAACCGCTATCAATTTTAACCTTGTATTTTTTACTTTAACCTTTTATGAACTAAAATATTGATGACACTATATCTAATATATAAATAGAGTTTGTTTGGTTAGAGAGTAGCAAGAGATTTAAACCATTTTGGGAGAAAGAGGTACAATTAAAGTTGGTGTGAGATTTATGAATGAGATCTCATCTAATTTATTTGTTCAATTTTAGAAAACCAATTAAAGCTAACTCATGATATAATTCCCCAATTTTATTTTTTAATGAAGGGGATTGGAATTGAGAGATTTAAAATATTAAATTAAGATAGGATAGAATTTTGACAACTCACCTTCTAAAATCCGTTATCTTTGTTATTGTTCAATCTTTTCTATTCTTTTATTTTCCATCCCTCTCAAAATTCTTTCCCCATAAAGCGTTGTCGAAGTAGACATCTGTCCACACACTAATTTATTGAAATAACTTTTCTAGCTTTTGATATTTCTTATTTCTCTGTCCACACAATAATTTAATTGAAATGGAGATGCCTTGAAACTATTTAAGAAATTCAATTTGAATATAGACAAATGAGAAATTATCACTTTGTGTATATTATTTACTGAAATACATAATTCAATAAATTATTGAATTATTGGATTTTTTTTAATCTTTTTGTCTTTGTTTTTAACTTTGTTTTATTGAAAAATTCCAATGATAACATTTTTTTATGAGTAATTTATTTTTTTATATAAAATATTGGGGTGGGGATTGAACCACCCTCATTTTATTTAATAAATTCATTCTTTTAAACAATTTAAAATGCATACATATTCTACAAACTCATTTTGTTTATTACAATTCAAACACAACCTTAATTCCAAGTTAAATAAATTCAATTTTAATAAACTAAATTAAACTTCGCAAGAGAGAGTCTCCTTAACATAGTTAAAAATTATGGTATCCATTCGAGAATTAAGACAGATACCGACATTATTCAAATTAACGAATTCTCAAACTGAATCGGATCACAATTAATATATGATGAATGAATTTGAGTCATGACCCTACCATCCAAATTCTTAATAGATATCATATATGTTATCAAAGTTTAAAGTATCAGTCAAATCGTATCTATCCTAACACGTAATAAAAAAAAGAACAATACACTAATGTACAAGTAAGTGACTTGGAGTCATGACTCAAACTAGATTTAAAAATTTTTAAAATGGATAAATGTAAAATACACCCCAACACGCATTAAAAAGAAAAAAACTACCCCTGTATTTTTAGAAAATTGTAAATCACACTTTAAAAAAAAAGTGTAAGGATATTATAGAAATTGACGATGGACAATGCTATAGAAACGAGTGTTCGTGACCTCGATACAAGTGTGTATTTTGCATTTATTCATTTTTAAAATCATCATCTCTAGTTTGAATCAAACAATAGTATCATCTCAATACTCTTCGAATCAACAATCGATACCGCGACTATAAACCATGCGATTTTGGACTTCCGTATGAAGAAAAGACCGAGAAAGCCCGAAACCCAATACGCAGGCAGATCGGTCGAAGTCTTGTATAATCGACACAACACACAAAGTAAATAGACACGTAAACTGAAAGCAAGAAAGTGCCGAAACGTGGCAGAACGCAGAAGACGGCCGCCGGTCAATGGACGAGAGAGCCTTGTTTTCCCGATGGCGCTGTGGGCAAGGCCAGATGGTCGGTGTTGGGCAATCGTGGCAGGCAGCAGATTTCATGCTCATTCCAATTCCCATGGCACTTTTTGTTTTGTTGCTGCCCAAAAAAAATTGTTTGACCACAGCTGTCTCTCTGTTTTTTTTTTTTCATTTATAAATTTTGACACGTTATTGAGATCAACTGTATTTGTTTCAAATTTTAGTGATTTGGGTGTTTTTAAATGACAAAAAGATTTGAATTGTTTTAATGGTTTGACCGTGTATATATGGATTGATTTAAATTCAAGGTGACATTTGTTGATTTTTTGTTTATTTGAAAATGGTTTTAAATGTGACATTTGTTGTTTGAAATTCCAACCATTTGTTAAACCTAATTGATAGAGGACTTGATTTTTCAATTTGTTTAAAACTATTTTATATTATAGGGGTGTGGTTTATATTTATCTATATTAATTTTAAGGTAAACTTACAAATAGGATTTCGGTGGTTTTATCAAATGCATGTAGTTAAAAATGGTGAATTACTCAAAATCTATAATATGCCAGTGAGTCTCCTCACCTCAAACGTCTTTAATTTTTTTTAACCATAATTTGTTTGTTTGAACTCTAATTTGAATGACTTATGATGTTTTGAAAATCTACGTTATGGTCAGTTCAAAGCAGTGGCTCAAGCTATTTTAACCTATACAATTGGTTGCTTTCAACTCCCCTCTTCAATATGTGATTCCTTTCATTCAAATTTTGCAAAAATCTAGTGGGGATCAACAGAGTCAAAGAGGAAGAATCACTGAAAAATCTGGAAGAAAATGAAGAGGAAGAAGAAAGTCGGGATGAGTTTTCATCACTTGAGAATCTTTAACCAAGCTCTTTTGACAAAACAAAATTGGAGAAATTATTTGTAATTCTTAAAGCTTAGCTCCTAAAGTTCTTAAGGGCCGCTACTTCAAAACGGGAAACTTCTTAAATTTTAAATTGCATAATAACCCCTCCTTCATTTGGAGAAGTATTATTTAGGGCAAGGAGCTCTTTGAGAAAGGTTTTAGTTAAAAGATTGCCAATAGTTTTTCTTCAATTATTAATACGATAATTGGATTCTTGACTCGGGTAATATTCATATACAATGACCCATATCATCTTAAAAGATGTTATGTGGCTAATTTAATGTCAATGTTGCCTTGAACAACAGCAGAAGGAAGGGAGAATTTTCTGTATTTTCTTTTTTCTTTTGTTTGTTTCTTCACTTTATTCTTTAAAAAAAAAAAGATTAAGGTCAAAATTGAATTTAAAATTAAAATTCTCTTTTTTTAAAATGAATTTAATCATAACTAAATATGGATGACCTAGAATTATCTTCTCGTAGTATAATTACAAATTTACTAGAAACTCTTATGTGCGCATAATTTTGTTCCTCATTAAAATTTAATATTTCAAGTTTATAGTTGATGGTTTAAATAATTTTAAATATATTTCAATTTTCAATGTATATCATTATTAAATGTTCAATGTCATTATCTTCATTTAAGTTCCTGTCCCTATGAATTCGTCTCCTATTATAGAGTTTGGTATATATACCTTTTCAAATTACAAAAAGCAATTTGAAAATTAGGCAATAGATTCTCCTTACGTGTCGAATTATTATTATTTTTTTCTTTATCTATTTTTTTTATTAAAGTCAACAAGAAAAAAGAGTTGATTTTTTTCTTTTTTTGAGCAAAGATTGCATTTTTAATAAAAAGTTATATCCCCTTATTTGTCTGCTCATGATGATGGGGCACCAGCTAGTTGCTGATAAGTCTTTTTCAACAGCTTGAACAGATTTGTGTCCCACATCCAAACTTTGTAAAAAAAAAAATTTTTTAAACAAATGTTTAAATATAAAAGTTTCTCCTAATATTTATACTAATTTTTAATTTTATTTTTTATAGTTTAAATTTCATCTTTTTAATATGACATTTTGTAATTAAATTCTTACAAATACGTTTACAGAGTTGTTGATAAAATCAAACGAAGTTCACTGATTAATTAAATCCTAATTCAAGATGAATAATTTTTACATCTTGAATTAGGAAAAGGGAACTTTGTAATTGTAATTTGAAAAAAAAAACAGTTTACACTCATTAATTTAGTAAGATGGGAAAATTTAAATCATAAACTTATAATTTCATCGATTTAAATCTTGAACATTAATAAATGGTTCAATTAACACCTCATTAATTAATTTATTATTATTTATAGAGAATTTATATGAAATATTATCAAGAATATCCACATTAATTCACATTTATTCACTAATACCGGTTGTGTTTTTTTTACTATCAATTTTGCCCAAAAAACACCATAAATGGCGGTGATCTCATGTTTTCCGTTTTGAATGTTTACCATCATGCCCTTGATTAATTAGCTGTTGCATTTATGTTTTATATACATTTTACTTTCCTTAAATGTTGTAAACCATAATATATAGAGGGCAACCAACGTCTTTTCATTGTTCCCTTGAAAAGCGCGTGGAGCTAAAGTGGGTAAATTTGCTAATTTATAAAACATATAAGTATTAATGTTATTATACTTATTAATTATGGTCTAATATGAAATTAACACTATTTATATTTCGATGTGAGCATCATTTATAATCGAAAAAGGTTATTTTTATGAATATTACCTTTTATGTCTGCGTTGAATATTTTTTATATCTAAATTTCAATACTATCCTTAATTTAAAAAAATAAAATAATTAATTTCATAAAAAACATGACATATTAACATAACCAATTATGTGGGGATGTCTTATGAAATTAATTAATCATCATGCTAGAAATTTCAAAATAATATAATATTTATATCATTCATTTTGGAAAATTATATAATAACAAAACAATAATTATTAATAAAAAAAATATTATAAAAACAACATGAAGTACTCGATAACCAAAGTTACAATGATCAAAGACGAAGCCTATGTGTCAATGTCCTTGAGGCAGATTTACTCTTCATTGGTGTTTAAGATTAACTGAACACCAATGAAGGGTGAAAACACCAATGAAGAGTGAATCGAGCACCAGCCCCCACTCGAATTTAACTCTAGAAATAAATTTGAGAGAAAACTCTAAACTTTAAGAGAGGAGAAGAAAGCAGAGGGTGTTTGGTTAGGAAATGGGAAAGTGAAGCCCGAGTTTGTGATGTCTGATAATGTGTTGAATGAGAATGGATAGCCTGAGTTTATAATTTATGTATTTGAATCGTATGAGAATAAAAATGAATAGAGAAATGATGTGAGTGTCTAAAAATGAGATGTCAATTCTAATAACAAATATGAGAATATGATGTTACTGCTTGTAAGAAACTCATTTCCATTTACTAATTTTCTCCTATTAAGCAGCCCGGAAGATGATATATTTAAAAAGAGGTGAAAAAGACCTCCTTTTATAGGAGTGACAATAAATTTACATAAATTTCAAATAAATTTTAAACGAATGTAGGGACAGAACATTTCATATTCAAGCTTGATAAATTATCTTCAAGGAATGGAAAATGAATTTCCATTCACACATAAATTTACCAAGAGCTTGTCCTTCACACTGGGCTTACTGTTTCGGATGCATTATTAAGTTAAATCTTTGGTTTTCAAGCATAGATTGTGATTTAGATTGGGGAAAAAAAAAAAAAAAAAAAAAAACACCAAATTTTGGCCCATATAATAAAAATTTTAAGGAAAAAAGAAAAAGAAAAAAATATGCTTGTTGTGAAGGAGGCCCAAAATTTAGAAAACCAAACCCGGTTTCATTGAAACCAATTTTCTCCGTCCTTTTTTTATTAAGAGAATCGACGTGTATGGTTTGGTCAACAAATTTAGGGTAGGTTTTTTTTTATTATTATTTTTTAAATCTTTAAAAAATAAATTATATATATAGGTAGAAAAAAAACTAAAATCTATAAAATTATTAATTTAATAGAAATTATAAATTGATAAATGAATTATTTAATATCCTAATTAATTTATAAATCAAATAAAAGACCCAGAAAAATAAGTCAGATAAACACTAACTCATGAGAATGAAAAATTCTGAAATTTTAATGGAATTAAAATCTTGAAAATTCTAAGATGCATGGAGACTCAAAGGTGTAAAAAAAATGCCGGTAAAAATAACATTAAAATTTAGATGTCAAAGGTTTTTCTATTCTTTCCCAAGTTTGATGTGATATCTCTAAAATATTTTTTTTATCAAACTATGATTTGTGAAAATTTACAAGATTTTCATAATAGAATTTGTAATATGTAGCTTTAGTAAAATTGAACTATAAGAAAATGACTATATTTATAAATATTTAGGTGTATTGTTTTAGAGATAAATGCAAAATACACATTTGTACTTTGGTTTATTGTTAAATCATACCCTGCACTTTTTTGTTTGTTTTAAAATATCCCTGCACTTTAGTAAAATTACAAATCACACATTTCAATCAATTGGTTTTAATGAAATTGAGATACATTTTATTCTACGTATGTCATATATTATGATTTCATGAAAAATAACAAAAAAAAAATTGACAGATGTGTAGAATTTTAGAATAAACTCTTATGTTAGTGAGATGTAAAATCTATAAATCAAATTTAAATGTTCAAATTTTTTGAAATTTTTAATGGTTTTGAAACACGTGGTATGCGTATGATATATATCTGTCTAAATTTCGTTAAAACTAATAGATAGAATGATGTGATATGCAATTTTCTTAAACTGCAAGGGTATTTTAAAACAAAACAAAAAAGTGCACGGGTATTATTTATCAATAAACTAAAGTGCAATGGTGCATTTTGCCTTTATCCCCTTTTTAATACTTTAAATCTAAAATTTGATGAGAAATGTTATTTATCATGGGTTTTTTTTTCCCTTTAAAACATCATATTGTCATAGATAGAGGTGATTTTAACCTACAACCAGGGTGAAGGCACTTAAAAAAAAAAAAAAAAACCTCAAAGAGCAAAAAATATATAATTTTTACTCATATAATACAACTTTTGAAAATTTACTAGAATATCATATTGAATTATTAATTTTTAATTCAATAAATTGTTTGTTTTTTTAATATTTACTATATTAATTTTTAGGGTAAAGTACATTTTTGGTCCCTTAGTTTTTTTTTTTTTTTTTGTCTATTTCGTCTCCGAGTTTTGAGAAATATGTAAATTTGGTCATCGTCATTAATTTTTACATTCACTATTGTAAAGAAATTGGTTTACTGATAGTTACTAACTTCATAGACCAAATAGATCTTAAGTCTCAAAAACTTAATGATGAAATAGACACATATTGAAAACTCAAGGACCAAATAACCCTATTTCTCAAAACTCGAGGAAGAAATAGACATAAATTGAAATCTCAATGACCAAATAGACACAAGCCTTAACACTCAGGGACCAAAAAGATTCTTAACCCTAATTTTTATTTTGTCATCTAAATGAGTTTTTAGGAACTAAAAAACTTATTTACTAAATTGATTATACATTATGTCATCAAAATAGCATATTTTTTCTAATTCACTAAATTATTAAACTAGTTCAATAAATGAGTGAACTGCTATTTAAAAAAATAATGAAAAGTAGTGACATCAATTAAATACATATCTAAAATATGCTATTTGAGATAATTCCGTTTACTTAACGAGAATGAGAGAATAAGACATAATCAGAATAAAAATTATGGAATGAGAATAAGATTTATTTGATTGTGTTTAATAAAAAAAATTAGAATTAAGAACAAGAATGAAAAGAATTATCATTGATGTTGTTTATTAATGTATGGAATGAGAATCAAATATCAATTGATGTGAAATCTAGAAAAAGTAGAGGTTAAAGAAAATAATAAAATAAAAAAGTTAGTGGGACCCAAAAAATGAGGAATGAGAATTGACGGAATGAGATTGATGAGTTTGAATAAGAGAATGAGATTGCATGGGCTCACACTTTCATTCTAATTCTACATTTTAGGTAAATAGTAACAATGAGAATGGTCAAAATTCATTCACATCCCATTCACATGAAGTAAACTGCCTAAAGAAAAAAGTAAACATGGCCTAAGGGGCCGTTTGTTTCCCAGGAATCCTAAATTACCATGGTAATGTAATCAAGATAACAATGTTTGTTTTGCAGAATTCGTGGATACCTAAGATGATTGGAAACTTAGGATTCTCATGTTCATGAGAATTTGGATAGCTTAGAAAAATATGAGTTTTCTAGGATTCCAATGAAAATGTGATTGAATTATTATATTTTTACTCCTTTTTAGGTTCTACTTTTTTTTATTAATATATTAATATATTATTTTAACTTATATTTTTGGAATAAAAATATTGTATTCTAATAATTAGAAATTTTATATAATATCTAACTAAATATTATTTTCATATTGAGTAGGATACAAATCAAAACAATATTTTTATTTTTGGATCAAAATTCTTTAATTTATATAATTTCAATATTTAATTTAAATTTTAAAATTAAAATAATTTGCATGTACTAAACAAGTTTATCAATCAATATTGAATTGCTTAATTTTGTAGTGTTTAATTTCATATAAATCTAGTCATGTTCTTTTTATGTGGGATTTTTACAATATAATTTTATTGATGATTTCTTTATTTTATAAAATTATAAAAATTTTTTTACTACATTATGACTTGTTATATTGTCGATTTTTTATTTTTTATAAAATAAATAACATGTTCTTCACTTGAGAAATTGCTTTACTTAAATATATTTGAAAATAATTTTGTACTTTAATTCTAAATTTTCCGATTGATTATTTGGGATGTGAAATTTTCAATTGAGTTATATGAATTAAAATTCTATTTAATTTTGTAAAACATAAAAGGATTCTTACACTTAACCCATTTCATTATTAATTTATTTTTAAATCGATTTTTTTTATTTATTTGCACAATTTTCAAAACCAAAATTCTCAACCCTTCTCTTTGTTTTTTTTTTCTAAATTTCTTCGACTTAAATTCTTTCTTGATCATCATCTCTTCATGGATATAACCGTCCATCTATACTACATTCGACTGCTTAGCGTTTGCATATTTTGGGAGTAATCAAATTTTGGCATCGTTGCTGGGAAGGTGTTTTGTTTCAAGTAAGATTTGTTTGGTGGATTTTTAGTGATCGAGGTTGGTATCTCTAACTTTTCTAACTTTATTTGTTCTTGATTCTTTGTTAACTTTTAGGATAGTTAATTTAAAATTAATTTGTTATAAAGCACCTTTAGGTAAAATTAAAAAGTTTGTTTAATTTATGTTGATAATAGTTAATTAATTCGTTCTTTAATTTTTACCATTGTTAGAAATTTGCATGTTTAATTTAGCTTTTAATCTAATTTGCATCTTTAAAATTTATTAGCTTTTTGATAATTAAAATTCTAAGTTGTTAGTTTTCTTTGTTAAATTTGCATTTTTAAAATTTCCTAGATTGTTAATTTTTAAGTTAATTAGAATTGCATCTTTAAAATTCTAGTTACTCAAGCATCTTTCTACATTATTAATTAGTCTTTAATTTGCATCTTTCAAATTTCGTTTTGTAACTCCTTTTTAAAATTGAAGTTGTTGTTTTTAATTGCTAGTTTTTATACAAAATTAATTGCCTCTTTATTGTGATTAGCTTCTTTATTATAATTGTTATTTTCCCCCTCTTTTTAATTGTTTAGATTTTTCCTTTTAAGATTAGATAGTGGGATTTTATTTTAGTTAGTAGGTTTTGCATTTAAAATTAGATTTAATTAATTTTAATTTTTAAAAAAATCATAAAAATCTAAAAAATAAATATATAAAAAATAAAAAACGCATAAAAATTCAAAAAAACTAAAAAAAAATTAAAAATCAAAAATCAAAAAAATTCTCAAGGTGAATGAATCATTCGTTTAGAGAAGAATTAGGAAGATTTGCAAAAAGGTCTAAAACACCAAGTGATAATTCTCCCGATTCCTTTAGTTCTTCCTCATTTTCATCATCTCATTCTTCATTTGGAGAAAACCCTTTTAGGATGAAGAATAACGAAGAAGTCCAATTAAAGATTCTTCATGACTACCTTCATCCCACCAGAACTACCACACCATCATGCAAATTCTAAATCCCAATACACTCAATATAGCTTTGAAGACCAATATGGTCCAACTCTTGCCTAATTTACATGGTTAGAGAATGAAGATCTTTATGTGCATGTTAGGGAATTTGAAGAAGTGGTAGCCACTTTCAACAACCGAGCTAATGCCTTAGATTATGTTAGACTTAAGTTTTTTCCCTTCTCTTTGAAGAGTAAAGCTAAGAGCTTGTTGTATTCATTAAGACCAAGGTCAATTGGAACATGAGAGGGGATGACCACTGCCTTTTTCGATAAATATTTCCTTCACCATAAGACCAATAGTCTTAAAAGACAAATCTTAATGTTTTCCCAAAAAGACAATGAAATGTTGTACCAAGTCTGTGAACATTTTAAATATTTGTTGACCCTATGTCCCCACCATGGCTACGAAAGTTGGAGAATCATTAGCTATTTTTATGATGGATCAACTTTTCGAGAGCGCAAATTTGTTGAAATGATGTGCAATGAAGATTTCTTGCAAAAAGATCCTAATGAGACTTTTGAATTTCTCAATGAACTTGCTGAAAAAGTTCATACATGAACTGGCCCAAGTGCATCTCAAAGCACTAATAGATCCAAACCTGTTGGAATCTATCAACTCAGAGAAGATGATAATCTTAAGAGTCTAGAGGTATCCATGTAGCTGCTAGGGCTGATTCTAGATAGTCATGTTTTGTCTGTGGACGAATAGACCATCTAGCCAAGGACTGACCTACCTATGGTGAGATTAGAGAAGTTTATGAAGAGTAATGCAATGCTTTATGAGCTTATAATAAACCTTTCTCTAACACTTATAATCCTGGCTAAATAAACCACCCTAATTTCAGTTGGAGAGATCCCAATCAAACCCAAACTTCTGACGGACAATGGAGAAATGATCAATCCTAACAAACTCAAGCCCAAAGCCCTATTCTGCCCCTCAATATACTTAACTGCCAAGGAGTGTTTTCGAGAATACCTTGCATTCTTTTATAGAGGCCCAAGCTAAAACCAATCAAAATGTTGAATCTCTTTTCACTCAAATGATGGAAGAGAGCAAAAACATGAAAAGTCAAATTTCTAAATTGACTAATTCTTTGGCTATTAATGAAAGAGGAAAATTTCCCTCACAAACTCAATCCAATCCAAAAGGGATCAACATGGCTTAAACCTCTAATCCAAAATACTTCCAATCTTGAGGAGGCCAATGCCATCACAATTCGAAGTGGAAAAGAATTATAAAATCCTTCATCCAATATTGTCCCTTTAAATAATCCTATGTTGGAGATGATCTTGTTCCATCTAGTGTTCCTGTACCATAGGGGTGTTCATGCATTTGGCAAAAATCACGGTGTCTCATTTACTTTTTATCCTTTTATTTTATTTGTTAATCTGGATTATTTCAGTGTTTATATTATACATCAAATTTATCACTAATTTTCTTTTAATAATAGTGGTTTGAATTACTCACTTATTTATTAGAATGATACATATAAACATGATAAGTCAATCACAAGCAACAAAAAAGGCCAGAATTATTGTTGTACTTTTGCTTCAACCGACTCACGCTCGTAGCCGCTCGTCATTCCTTTGTCATTGTTTGTCTCTATCGCTAGCATGTAATTAAGTAGAAAAGCCCTTTATTGAAACAAATTCCAGCATCATAGAGGCTGAAATTCAAATACGCATCGGGTCCTTTGTAACAAAAAATGTCGAGAAAACTTGTATCGCAATTTCAGACAAATATTAGTGTGATTTGGGGTAACTCTCCTGGAATGGGGCGAGCCACGTGCCAAACTCCCGCGAGGTGGTACTTGAAGGAGGGGGGGGGGGGGGGGGGGGGGGGGGGCGATAAGTTGGGCGGTGGTAATGAGGTGATACCTTGCGCCAAGGATTAGGTCAAACAAGTGACATTTGTTTTTAGGTAAAGTGTCATACCGATTTGATAGGTCGCCGCCTTTTATAGCCCTGATCGAGGGTCATGACCGGGCTAGCATGAGGCTAGGCTTAATGGGCTTTCACTCGGCCCGGAAGGGCGAGCCCTATGGTGTTGGCTCGGATGGGTTTATCCCCACGTGGGCTGGGCTTGTAGTGGGGGGGGGGGGGGGGGGGGGGGGGGGGGGGGGGGGGGGGGGGGGGGGGGGGGGGGGGGGGGGGGGGGGGGGGGGGGGGGGGGGGGGGGGGGGGGGGGGGATAAGCCTTTAGGGGGGGATGGGGGGGGGGGAAGGGGGGTTTTACCCTTTACAATTAGTATTAATATCTAGGAATATCATTTTTTGTCCAAATAATTATGTAAAATATTAAAAAAATAGAGAAAATAGAGAAGACCAAGAACGTGATAATTTATATCTTGTATGTTAGAAATTACATAGATTTCACAAAAAATGTGAATTGTTAACACTAGAAAAATGAAAAGATAACAATGAAAAGTCTAAAAATCCACCAATCACCACCTTTCAAAATTTCAACCCCAAACTTTATCAATTCTTCGACGTTAGCGTCTGTTATAGAAAAATATGGAAACAATTTGAGTGTATAGATAGAAGCAATATCTCCTTACATTGTATTTATAAGATTATTTTTAATGTTAAAAAAAAATTATTTCAAAATTCAAAAAGTCACTAAAAAAAATCTCATTTGTTACTCATCTAATTTTAATCTAAAGGAGAACACCCAATGGCCACCAAACCCATGACCATCTTTGACCGACCAATTCAATTCCTACCTACGTTGTTAATTAATCAATATTGTAATTTGTCAACTAACAAAACAATCTCCAAAACTTTGACATTAATTTTTTTATGTTAAAAGAAAAAGATGTGCTTACCTCTAATTCTGCTGATATTTTATTGTCGTTATGTCGCTGACTATTATCCAATGACATGCCTACTTCTCGATGTTCTCGTGAATGTTACGCGCTCAGCATTGAATGAAATAAACAATGGACTTTTTCTTAGGTTTCCAGCCTTCGTGGGAGTTTCATCTTATAATAGCTACCCATTAACAGGTTTGTTTATAAAGACCATTTAATTCTTAAAAAAGATTAATTTAAATAGAATTTATCTTAAATACTATAAATTTACATATTAATGATTAAAATGTGACATACACACAGACGTGTGCAGTACAATTTGTAGAATGTCATTATTAGACATAAAATCTAAAATACACATTAAATTTCATTATATTATGATTATTTAAATGAAATTGGAACACGTGACAGACGTACAATAAATACTTGTCTGAAATTTGATAAACTATTTGACAGAAGAAGTGTGATTTATAATTTTACTAAACTACAAGGGTGTATAAAAGTTTTTTTTAACCACAGACATATGATTTATAAATCAGAAGTGTAATTTATAATTTTTTTTATTAATGTACTTAAAAAATAAAAAATGACATCAAGAATAAAAAAATAGTATTTTATTTTTTCTAAATTTTTTACACAACTTCTTCACAAACTTTCTAAATTTTTTTTAAGGGGGTGTTTGGTAGGAGTTGGTTGGGGTGGGTTTTTGTAACATACGGACGTGAAATATGGGTTTAGATAACATGTGTTTGGATGTGTAGGGGTATGAGTTTAATAAACCTAGGTTTATGTAACATGTATTTGGTAGATGAGTTTTAGTTTTAGTTTTGTGTTGTTTAATTCTTTTAGGAATTAGCAAACTCACCCATGTTACTATTTAAAATCTATGGATTTAATAGATCAAATATTGGGTTAATAACTCCACCTAACAAACACGAGATAGAATGAAGCCCACTCCACCTAACCTTGCTACCAAACACCCCTTAAAAACCTAAAATAAAAACAACAAAAAATTACCAAACTATCCCAAATGTTGTGTTTGTTTCTGCGACATTTGAAAGATTTGAAATCCTACTTACATGACTGGAAATCATATCTTTTGTCTGTTATTTCATAAAATAAAATGATTTTAAATACTATTTTTAAGGGCGGGATTTCATTTTAAAACAAATGAAATTATAAATTTAATCGCATCAGACGGAGAGTAAATGCAAGCGCTTAGAGGCGCGTGAGAGTACATTCCCTTCACGTTAGTTCGCCGGCAACGCAACGTTGAACAATTTAAAAAAGAAAAATTAACGGTCTGCGTCGTCTTCCATCTTTTCCATGAAAAAGCCAATTTTCATGTTTCATATTCCTTCCTTTCCCTTTTTTCATATTTCCCAATTTAGGAAAAAAAAAAAAAAAAAAACCCTAATTTTTCTGTTTCAATAACATTAAATTAAATTCCTTCAAATTCTTACTCTGGCGTTTCTCCTTTTTAGCAAATTAATTGATTCTTCAGGTAACTATGTTAATTCCAAACTGATTCTTTATTGCTGTATTTTTCTCTAATTTGTATGGATTCTCAATTTAATTTAATTTAATTTTTGAAACGTTGCGATTCTTCACCCAAATTTTATATTTCACGATTGAATTGTGTATAACATTTAAAATCCTCGTATATCTTTCCATTTTTGGTGTGATTCGGAATCGTTATTTTTGTATTCCTTGAGTTTTTGAAATTCAAAATTGAGGAGAAGTAGTAACTTATCATCATGATCATGTCCTTGATCAATCGGAACTAGTGGAGAAGAAGATTTAACTTGAATTGTTATGTTAGTTCATGTATCTTTCTTCTCGAAAATGCTTCGTGAGAATTTATATCAAAAAGATTAAATTTACCTTAACCCAACTGTTTAAGTTTTTAGGTCATGATTTAATATGATATCATAACAGATAGTTATGACTTCAAATTCTATATTATTATTTCTTCCCAATTTACTTTAGTCCAACGCTTAAGTTTTTGGGTTAAGTGATGATTTAACAATATGGATATATGTCATCTAGCCGATAATAAGTAATTTCGTTTTTTAATCTTTTTGTGCAGATTTCCTATATTGATATTTTGGATTAAGAAGATGGGAAAAGAGGAGGAACTACCCATACTGAGAACAAAACATTGGAATGAAATTATGATGCCAGTAGTTGCCACAAAGGTAAATTGTTGCAGTTCCAACTGTGCTTTTACTAGACAGAAGAACGGTAATCTAGAATCCGCACAACGTTCAAAGTGGGCAATGAAGCTTTGTGGATTGATAATATTTTCTGTTATAGCTATGATAGTTGAGATTATTGGTGGTGTGAGAGCAAATAGTCTTGCAATAATGACAGATGCAGCTCACTTGCTAAGTGACATCGCTGGTTTCTCTATATCTCTCTTCTCTGTCCGGGTTTCGGGCTGGAAGGCGACGTCACAACACTCTTTCGGATACAATCGCCTTGAAGTTTTGGGAGCACTTGTGTCTGTTCAGCTTATATGGTTGATTTCTGGGTTCTTAATCTATGAAGCAGTTGATCGGCTTCTTGGTGAAAAGGGAACGGTGAATGGAAAGCTTATGTTTGCAATTGCAGCATTCGGGTTTATCCTTAACTTGTTTATGGTCATATGGCTCGGCCATAGCCACTCTCATCAACCTCATAGTCATTCTCATTGCTCTCATGATCATGATCACTCTCATCTGGATCATGATCATGACCTTGAGAAGGAGGAATTATGTGCATTAGAATCAACTTCTAGAGAAAACAGTAAAACGTTGAACATAAATCTCCAAGGAGCTTACCTTCATGTCATGACCGATATGATCCAATCTATTGGGGTGATGATTGCCGGAGCTGTTCTATGGGTAAAACCCGATTGGTACATGGTTGATTTAATCTGCACTCTTGTTTTCTCTGTTCTTGCTTTAGCTACTACTTTCTCTATGATTAGAAATGTAATTGACATATTGATGGAAAGAATTCCTAGGGAGATCAATGTTGAGAGATTAGAAAAAGACATCAAGGACATAGAAGGAGTTCATGATGTGCATGATCTGCATGTTTGGTCAATAACGGTTGGAAAAGTTGTTTTGTCATGCCATGTTATAGCTGAGCCTGGAGTTTGTTCTAGGGAGTTGATTTCTAAGATTAAGGAACTTTGTGAAAAGAGATACAATATTTTTCATGTTACCATACAAGTTGTATAGTATACTAGTTGCTCTCTCCTTTTTCTTCTCTAAGAAAGAGAAATTGGGGGGGAGAGAGATGGAACAAATTAGATTGCTTCACTTTCCCATCTCTATTTCTAGTCATATAAATGGCAAATTTACCCGCCAACTTGAGTATAGCTTAACTGGCATAAATGCTCCATTTCAGGTCCGTACCTCTCTTTCACTGGTTTGATGTAATATCTAAAATAAAAGCATATCTACCCGGTTAATGAAGCATGAGTGAAAACTAACATGTTCCAGTTTGTTCTAAAGCCATGAAGCTCTAAATACCAGTGATTTTTCCATGCAATGGTTTTGGAATTTGAACTTATTGATATTGTCCAATTTGTCATAAGTATGAATGATAATGCATACTATTTTCATTTTAAATTGATACTTTTTTAGTTGGTATTTCATTGAACAATGTAATTTGAAAAAGCCTCAAAGATAAATAGGAGGGAAGTCACCCTTACAATCTTGGCAGTGGTCTTTTGGAATCTCGTAAACAACTTGCAATGGACTCTTGTGATTTACATAATTTGATCAAACGAAAAAAAAAAAAAAAAAATCACAAGGGACATAATGTGTGATTGCGTCTGTCTCTTTCTAGAACAAATTAAAAATTTTACTAAAATTTAAATTTGAATATGAATATTTGAAAGAAAAAAAAAATTGTAAACAGAGGAGAAAAATCACAAGTTCGAATGAAGCCCAAGGCCCAAAGAGCAATGTTTATGGAAATCCTAGAGAGCTGCTGAAGGCCAACAATATTGAGAAAGGGTGTAAAACTCATATCAACCATCAATTAAAGAATGTGGTTGGAACAATGTGGTTCCAGATTAAAAAACTGATTTTCAATAAAAGATAGTAGGTTTGAAACTGGTTTTAAAAACCGTTTTAACTTTAGTCTTCACCATGGTGTTAAAAACGAGTTTCTAAAACCCGTTTTCTTGCCATGTGATGAAGACAGGTTTTAGAAACCCATCTTCAAGTTTTTTTCCCCCTATATGAGTTTCTCTTTGGCTTTCACCGTTCCCTATATGTGTTTTAAAAAATATTTAACTTTCAATCTGTGGGTGAATTTACTCTCTATGGAATAAGTAAATATAAAGGGGTTATTGCATTAATTTTGAGAAAAATGGGTGCTACTTTCTCCATTTGAACGGTTCATTGTTTTATAAAACTTAGAAATGATCTAAGTGACCGAGATGGAATTGTTTTTACTAAAAATCTACGTGAATTAGAGAGATTCTTCTGACTAAAAAGTAGCTAATCAAGCTTTTGTTCATAAAGGAGGGGGAGAACTTGCCACTGGTTGCATTTGGTCCTTGCCGATGGGATATCGATACTGATTTGGCTTTCTCATGGCGTTAGTCGTAAACCGTAATATAAACCCGAACAGAAGATCTAAAAAGGAATCTAGTATTGAAGCTATTACTGCCAATGATCAACTCTCAACAGAAGCATACACCTTGCCTACGAAGATGAACAAGCTGGCTATATGAAAGGCATATATTGCCCCTCTTTCACTCTTTGCCAACTGCTTCTTTTCATCCTGATATATTATATTGCAGATTATGTGCAAGTTAGCATGTATATCTTTGTGTGTGAGAAGGAAATGATTTTTTTTTTTTTATCTAGAATCAAGATGAATATTAAAAAAAAAAAATAGAAAAACCTTAAGAACTAAAACTTTATCCAATGTAAGTAAAAAAAAAAGGCTTACTCAATGTTTTTCAGTAATAACCAATCCCGTGATGAGAATTCTTGCTTTCAGCAAGCGGAACTCATCGACATTGATTGCCATTTTGTAAGTGTTGGAAAATTAAATTCTAGATTTTCTTCTTTATTAATTGTAATTTTGTTTTTGACTAAAACTCATTTTAATCCTTAATTTTATGTTTTCAAATTTTCATTTAAGAAAAGAGCGTTTTTTTTCATATTCTATATTTTCTTATAAGTTCTAATATGAATTCGAAATTTAAATTCAAATTTTGTTTAAGGAAATTTTTCTAAAATTTGACTCTTTGAAATTACAATTAATATTTTTGTTCTTTCCTATTAGTTAGGTAAAATTGGTAATTGACAACTTTCTCTAAAATGGTTTATATATAATTGTGTCACCTTGCAATTTGACAGCTGCCAAACTTTTCTTGCTTGTGGTAATCGTATGATTGGCCTTATTCATATTTCTTTGGAAAATTTATTAAATATTTCTCTTATTTTAATTGGTTGATTCTTGAATTTTCTCATAACGCTGCATTTTCTTTTATCAAGATTTTTCAGCCTTTCTTCTATCTTGATATTTACAGACTATTTATTCTTATTGGAAATTATGTTCCCTTATTCAGCCTGACACCACTTAGCTCTATATCTAGCCAACACATGTTTGTTTGTTAGATCTTTTGAGAGCCATTTGTTTTGTGAAGAATATACAATACGAGTTTATTTGTTTATTTCTCTTGGTGGCTACTCCAAGATTAAAGAACAAGTCTATTGTGAGTTTATTATTCTCTTGTAAATCTTTGAGAGTTTTGTTGATTCTTCGGAAGGAAGTATTCATCTTGCTTATACAAGGAAGAGAGTTCCTTGATCCAAATCCACAAGTGGAGCTTGTGGTATGATCGAAACAAGAACGAGAGGTTCTTGATTCAAATCGTCATAAGCGGAGCTTGTGATCGAATCCACCGAATAAAGCGTTATTACAAGGAGCAATCAAGACAAATAAAAAAGGGAGTTTTTTTTAGTTTGTGATTTTATTTTGCTTTAAATTTTTGCATTGAACGACTAACGGATTTAGTGGACTTTTATTGGGCTAGGCCCCATGATTTTTTACCAATTGGAGGTTTCTCACGTTAATCAATTCTCGGTGTCCATCTAATTCCCTCTCTTTACATTATGTCTTTTCTGTTTTGCCTAGCACAAACTGTTATAACAGTATGCATCATTGTAACACTAAACAATTTTCTAGCTTCAAGTTTAAGATCATTGAGATAAAATTAGAATTGTGTGTGTTTTTACCAATTTATATTATTAAACGAAATGAATTGAATTAATCAGAATTAATCTGAGAAATAGGTCTAATAGTAAGACTATTCAACTTGGAAGATGTGGAGGTACTCATTGCTTAAAGAAGTAGTAGGAAAAAAAATTATTATTTGAAGACAGGGTTCTAAAACCCGTGTTCGTCATATGTCAAGAAAACATGTTTTAAAAACCTGTCTTTGACACCATGACGAAGATTAAGTCAAAGACGGGTTTCTAAACCCCAACTTCACAAAAAAGGACATTACCTAAATACTTCAGATGACTGGACAAATACTTAATTAATTAAAAAAAAGGCTAGCTAGTAAAAAAAGTCTGTTGAAATTGATTCTATTCGATTCGGTTTTCTACAAACCGGGTCGAATTGGCTATAAGGGGGAACTAGGATGGTTTGACTAATTCCCCAAAAAAAATTCTCCCTCTTTTCTCTTGCACGTGTGGTGGGCTGGGAAGGGGAAAGTTGGGCGGGTTGGGCTTAAAATATTGGGTTGGGGTATAATTTTTTTTTTAAAACTATATGAATCTGGTTCGTTTTAAATCGAATTGGTTCCAGAAGGTTTGGTTCTTTAAGAGGTGAAAATCAAACCATAACGATTTTCACAGTTTGATTCGATTTTTCGGTTTTTTCGGTCACCTTAGAAGATAGTGTGACAATTACATAGATCTAATAGTTTATGAGTGGACATTGGCCTCTACTTTATCTAGAATATTAAAGGAATCTAAAGAAAAAGGCTCAACAAAATCCTTGAAAAATAAGAAGAAGAAAAGAAAGCCAAAAGAAAAATGTGAAAACTTGAGAAATTTCTTACAAGGAAGATTCACAATTTTTTATTGAATCTTAAATTTTTCTTAGTTCCATTAACGGGATATCTTTCTATTAGATTTTAGGGTAAATTGGAAATAAAATCTCTGTAGTTTTAGTCAAATACATAAACACCTCCTATAATTTAAAAATGACAAATCACACTATTGTAGTTCCAAATTATGCTAATGTGAGACCTCCCTCCAACGCCGTTAACTTTCTTTTAGCCATAACTTTTTCGTTTGGACCAGATTTAGATTATTCAAGATGTTTTAAAATGTCCATTTTGGGCTATATGTTATGGTCACTTCTAAACTTTTAAATCATCAGTAAACGAGGATTTCAAAACATGGAATCATCCATCAAAGTTTAAATGAATAAGTTATGGCTAAAAGAAAGTTAACGACGTTGGAATGGAAGAGTCTTGTTGTCACAACTATATAGGTGTAATTTTCTATTTTCAAACTACAGGGGGTTCATGCATTTTAGCGAAACTACATAGGTATTATTTATAATTTATCTTTTTAAGAATTGATATTTCAAAAAATAGCAGAAATTTTGATTTTTATTTTTTAAATGACATTTCTTAAACTTAGATCCACGAATATTTAGATCGAGAATGGTGGAATCTTAGTCTAAAAAAATACCATTTTTAAGACATTTCAAAAGATTTGCTATTTTTTAAATTACTCATAAAAAAGTGTAAATTTCCCTTTAAAATTTCCAAAGATAAATATAGGTTTAAATACAATACCAGTCCCTATAATTTGGTATTTATTTCATTTGGGTTCGTATGGTTTAACAAGTTTCAAATTGGTCCCTATTGTTTAATAAAAGCTTATTCTTTGCCGTTAATGAATTTGGCTATAAAAGTTATGTGGCCAGGTAGATGATGATTTAGGGTTTAGGGTATACACATGACAAAGAGAAGAGAGTCTTTAACGATTATTTATGTTTGAGTAATGATTATTACGTTTACATCAAATCTATTGTGGGGTGAAATTTGATAACACATGGAATTTTACAAGTTGGCAAAAAGGTCTAAACACCTCGCCTGAGCGCAGTACCTAGGCACCTCGTCTGAGCACAGTACTTAGGCACCTTATCAAATCACAGTGCCTAGTCATAAAGTCTACGCACCTGACAAGACCTGCCTACGAAGTCTCCAACATATACCTACATATTTAAACCAAATGTAAGTGTTCGATTAGGAAATGACACGTGGCGTAACCCGCAAGTGACACGTAATTGAGAAACAACACGTGGCATGATGATGTCATCAACATATTCTTCTATAAATAGGAGAAGAAATTCATTCATTAGGTAACTAATTTATACTACAATTCTCTCTGGCATACTAGCTCTGCTTGCTCTGACTTTAGCATCGGAGGGTGTTAGGCCGGCACCACACCGGTGCTTTGTTCCTTTCCTGTGCATGGTACCTTCATAGCACACCGTCAAGGTAGCGCACTACCTCCGACTCATCCCATCTTCTAAGTTCGTTGATTTACGTGGAAGCTCTCCATTTTTACACAACAACATTTGGCGTCGTCTATGGGAAGAGTATATAACTAAATGCTCTACCATCAAGGATGAGTCGAAAAAGTCAACAAGGTGATGATATAGATGACGGTGAAAATAGTAATCCCTATGATAAAAGATATCAAACTCGTAGCACTAGGGAGCTACAACAAGCTGATGAAAATCAAGAAGTGGTAAGAGTTGTGCCAATTCCAGATGGAAGGGTAGATGCTCTAGAAGATCAAGTTCGAGGTGTGAATCGAGACCTTGCTAAAGTACTCGAAATTATTACACAGAAAACTGATCATCAAGCCCCTACTGACAACCAGGAATTACTATCCAAAAAAGACAAAGATAAAGAATCTATAGAGTGCATAGGTGAATCGATGAATCATAAGAAGGGTGGTTCAAAGGGGAAGTCGAGGCTAAATATCCAGGACAAATCATCTCCCTCTCATAACCCTTCTCGCAACAAGCAACCTAGTCAGAAATGAAAGTTCGACCTCAGAGAAGTTCTAAATCAAAAAAGAAAAGAATATGTAGATGTTGTGAGGTCTATTGTAGAAAGTTCCCAGCCTTAGGCACTAGAGTTGAAAAAGATCTAGGATCAACCTGGTCATATGAAGAAAGAGTATAGAGGAAAAACTTTTTTTGCACTAGAAGATCTACTTGAGCAAACTGAGCCATCATTCACTGGTGATATAATGGAGATGGAGCTTCCGAACAAGTTTAAAATGCCAATAATGACCACCTACGATGGTTCAAAGGATCCAATCGAGCATGTTGATACGTTTTGGACCTAGATGGAGCTCTAGGGAGTCCGAGATGCTATCAAGTGTAGGGCGTTCTCCCTTACATTAAGAGGCCCTACGCGTGGGTGGTATATGCAGCTTAAGCCAAGATCCATCTCTTCATTTAAAGATCTTACTAGATCTTTTGTAACTCAATTTCTTGGCAGAAAAGATCACAAGAAACCAGCTACGCATCTGTTGACTGTGCATCAAAAGTCAGATGAGAGCCTCCGAAACTATGTAGTGAGATTTAATAGTGAGGCGTTGAAAGTGGAAGGTTATAGTGACGACATAGCTCTAACTCTTGTGATGGCCGGTTTAAAAGATGAAAATTTCTTGTGGTCGCTAGGCAAGAAAACGCCTGCTACATATACCGAGCTCATCGCTAGAGTGCAAAAATATATAAGCGCCGGAGAGTTTCTTAATGCAAGAAGGACTTCAAATGAAAGAGGTAGTAGTAAATGATAAAAACACAAGAAGAGAGATCGAATAGAAGAGTTTGTCAGGGGGAGTGACCGTCACAAGGATGACAAAAGACATAAGTTGGGAGATCAACTTGAGAAGTTGAGTCTTCTTCCAAATAAGTTTAAAAAATACACTCCCACCACGATCTCCGATTGAACAAATACTCTTAGAGATTAAAGATAAAGACTTGGTTAGGTGGCCGCCTAGATGAAAGCAGGGTCGAGCAAGAGGAACAAAGACAAGTATTGCATCTTCCACAAAAACCACGTTCATACCACCTTTGATTGCTTCAATCTCAAGGAAGAAATTGAGACTCTTTATTCAAAGAGGGTACTTGAAAGAATTCGTGAGAAGTAAAGGAGATAAGAAAGATCATGACTGTGATAATCAAGATTTTTCAGTTGGAAAAATAAGAGCCATCTTTGGAGGCTCGACGTTTGAAAAAGAGCCCAAGCCCTAAAAAAGACCATGCTAGGTCACTGAGGTATTGGCCAAGGCATCAACACATTGATCAAACTTATCTAAAAGGCTCTACTCTACCTACGATGATGTCAAGCAACTTAGATTTCATTTCAACAATTTTATTTATTGCAGTTTTCATTTCCAATAAAGTTTTTTATTATAAAAATTTCGACAATAAAATGAATAAGATCGTACTTTTTCTACTTATTGCATCTATGAGAGTTAAATCATTTGAGAAAAATTAGACTCGAGTTAGACTTCAAGACATAAAACTATACTCGAGTGGGGACCAATTATGTGAATCTGCTACAACAAAATGAAAATGTTCTAAGTCCACCAAGGTGGAAGAGCAAAATGAAAACGTTCTTAGTCCATCAAGGTGGGAGAGTTCTACATAAAAAATTTTAAGTTTACTAGGGAGTGCAGGGCTCGCACGAGCCGCACCTGGTGGAAGAATTTAAGATTCTAAGTCTATTAGGGAGTGCAAGTCTCGCACGAGCCACACTTGGTAGAAAAATTTAAAAACGACTAAAAAATTCTAAGTCTATTAGAGAGTGCAAGGCTCGCACGAGTCGCACCTGATGGAGAAATTTAAAACGACTAAAAAATTCTAAGTCTACTAGGGAGTGTAGGGCTCGTAGAAGCCGCACCTAGTAGAAGAATTTAAGATGACTAAAACATTCTAAGTCTACTAGGGAGTGCAGGATTTACACGAACTGCACCTTATAAAAGAATTTATAATGAAGAAAAAAAATTATAAGTCTACTTTGGAGTGCAGGTGTCGCACTAGGTGGAAGAGTTTAAAAAAAATGAAAATGCAGCAGCAGAAAAAAAAATTCAATTCCACGTGGGTCAGGCTTTGACCCGCGGTTAAAAGACCCCCCAAAAAAAAAAAAAAGACATGTGTCATTACCTGACCTGCGCCCACGGGTCAAATCCTGACCCGCGGGTCTGGAACCCTCCCCCTTAATCATTTTTTTTTTAAAAATTTTTTCTTCCCTTTTCTTTCTCCTCCCTCCTTATTCTACGTTCTTTATCAATTTAATCTTTTTTGAATTTTGTTATCATTTTTCCAATAATAGATGAAAAGATTTAATATATTTCATTTTAAGAGAATTTTTACTCTTAAAATCAAAGGGGTGAAGTATGTGATGATTAAATGTGACAATTTGGACATACAACCCAACTCAAAAAAGACCAGGGACAGAAAATTCAACCTTCAAAGCTCCAACACTTTGTATTTTCTCAAATTTTTGAATGACATAAAATTCAAGTTACAAAGGGAGAAAATTCTAGCTACAAACTTTAACACTTAGAATATTTTCAGAAATATCACCGAGGCAAAATTCCACTTTGAAAGAATACTCCCAAGTAGCATTGAACTCACATCTCAACTCAGCTCGGGAGTAGGGGGCCTCTGTTGTGGGGTGAAAATTTGATAACACGTGGAATTTTACAACTTGGCAAAAAGTTCTAAGCACCTCGTCTGAGTGCAGTACCTAGGCACCTCGTCTGACCGCAGTACCTGGGCACCTCATCTAATCACAATGTCTAGTCATAAAGTCTACGCACCTAGCAAGACCTGCCTACGCAGTCTCCAACATAGACCTACATATTTAAACCGAATGCAAATGTCCGATTAGGAAATGACATGTGGCATAACCTGACCCGTAATTGAGAAGCAACATGTGGTACAATCCTGACGCGACATGTGGCACAATGATGTCATCAACATATTCTCCTATAAATAAGAGAAAAAATTCATTCATTCGGTAACTAATTTCTACTACAATTCTCCTATAAATAGGAGAAGAAATTCATTCATTAGGTAACTAATTTCTACTACAATTCTCTTTGGCACACTAGCTCTTTTTGTTCTGACTTTAGCATCGGAGGGTGTTAGGCTGACATCACACCGATGATTTATTCCTTTCCTGTGCAAGTACCTTCGTAGCACACCGTCAAGGCAGCACACTACCTCCGACTCATCCCATCTTCTAAGTTCGTTGTTTACGTGGAAGCTCTCCATTTTTACGCAACAACAAAATATAAAATTGAGAATCTTTAGTTATTATGTAAATGTGAAAAACAACTAAAATGACCTGATCCACTTTTTTCTTTTTCTTTTTTTAAATTATAAATGTGATTCAAGTGTTCATGTCATCATCTCTTTTCTTTGCCATGTGTATGCCACATAATTTTTCTGTCAAACCCATTAACGGAAGGAACTTTTAATAAGTTTTTATCAAACATAGGGATCAATTTATAATTTTTTAAACTATAGGGATTCAAATGGAATAATTGTCAAAGTATAGGGAGCAAAGTTGTATTTAAACCATAAATATAAAAACAATTAAGTGGTTGATGATCCGAATGAAGTTTTTCTCAGTTCGTTCGCTCGGAGGAAAAAGGGTCTTCTCTCTCTCGCCGCGATGAAGAAGGAAGAGACAGTAAAATTGATCAGCGCTGAGGGTTTCGAATTCGTCGTTCTCAAGGAGGCTGCCATGGTTTCTCAGACAATTCGAAACATGCTTACTTCTCCAGGTCTTCTCTCTCTCAATCATTCATAATTATGATCTCGTTTTGTTCGATTCAATGAATTTGATGGTTTTTTTTTTTTTAGAATTTTCATGTTTTAGGGTTTTCTTTTTTAAATATCTTAGTTTTGTTTGATAGGAAACTTTGCTGAATCGCAACATAGAGAAGTTACTTTTCCTGAGATTAACACCACGATTCTTGAGAAGATTTGCCAATATTTTTACTGGAATCTTCAATTCTCCAGGTTTTCGTTTCGTTTTGTCTAAATGTTTAATTTTTATCTAATTTCTAGTAAAGTAAGATGCTAATTTCTATGAAAGATTGATTGTCATCTGATTTTGTGCAATTGCTTGTTAACTTAGGACAAGCTTCCAAATTTTAGGAATTAGAAACTGAGGGGCATTTAGTTCCTCCATTTTGGATTGTGTAGATTGATCTTGATGGTTCAGTTTTTTTTCCCTTTCTAGGTTCTTTTATATATTGATTATCTAGTAAAGATGTATAGACCAGATTAAAAATTACATCTCTTTTTGATCCAGACCGTCTTTTCTTAGTACGGTTCGTGCTGTCATTGTTTTGTATTTTTTTTTTCTTGTTTATATGTATTGCTAGCTTCCCTTTCGTTTCAAGAGATAGAGATAGCTTTAGATAGTGCAGATAGATGTAGACAATAAAAGAGGTTAAACTGCTGATGAAAGGCCTTATAGATTAGATCCAATATCCCATTTAACATTATCTATGTTTATATCCCGATAAACAGTAAGCCTTTTACATATTGCATGTTGATAGTGTGATATGTGGGACACTGTGTGCTTACAAAAAGTTTGGTCCACATCTTAATTTCGTACAAAATTGTGCGCGAGCTCGTGTGTATATGTTTTGGGTCATCTGGTGGAAATCATGTTTTAAAGTTTTGCTTTTAGGTGACACCCACAATTTGTTGTATACTTTGTACTCACCCTCATTTTTTCCCTATCATATGGGAACGGACTAATGAGAGCTTTTGTGTTAATCCTCGGATATTTGTGCTCTCTCTTTTGGTTTCTTTTCCCATGCTTTACCCCCGGCTGTTACTGACATTTATTTTTGTGCTTTTGTCAGTGGAAAAGAGATCGAGTTCCCTATCGAACCTGAATTAACTCTCGAGTTGATGATGGCTGCCAACTATCTCCATACATGAAAAATCTGACCTTTGTCCCTCTTCCACAACAAAGGCTCATATGATAGTGTAATCACATGGTCATTTCATGTGATAGAAATAGATTTATCCACTAGATTATCGGTATAGTTCCTATTAACCTAACTGGGATACTTTTGGATGTGAAATTGTTGCTTGATTTGGTTTCTATTAAAACTCCATGTCAACTGTCGAGCACCGGAATTCGCTCCACGGCATTATTGTGTGCAAAATAATGTCAACTTCTTAATAGTGTGAGTTTGCTTTTGTGAACTAAATAATTTAAATGGCATTTGAATTCTGAACTCTCTACGACCTCTAGGGGATAAAATATTTTCAGGAACAAGCAAATCATAATGATTACCCGCTCTATTTTCAGTCGTTTTTTGATGTATTGCAATGGATTCATCAAAACTCTTCTTATCAGCATAGCCTTTTTCTTGGTATTTAAATGGCGAATTTTGTTTTGCTTTGTTTCTTCCAACTCTCTATCATCACATCCCCATTATATTTCAAAATCAAAACTTATTTTCTCTGCTTTACATCGATGCCTTCTTTTCTCACTTCTTTGCTTCCCTCTTGCAAAAGGAGGATATTCTCCTCTGGATTTGTAATTTAAAGGATGAAAAGGAGGAAATTTATCATTAATGAACGTGAAGGCTATATTAAAAAACTGATGTTTTGTTTAAATTCACAATAATTTTGTAATCTATATAAATTCCATCTACTTTGCAATAAAAATAATAATTGAATTCTTAAAATCCTGCCTAGAGTTTCATTGATAGAGAAATGATGCAATTTAAAAGTTTGACTTCTATATAAAAATAAAATAAAAATTCTTTACAATATGACTCCATACTAATAAGAACAAAAATAAAATAAACAAAGTGACAAACTTCCAAATACAACAGATGTGATTTCAGTGGGTAGCGGTTTTAGTAGGGATGATAAAATTATAAGAAGCCAACTTCATTTATGTCGAAAAAATAGAGTATTGCACGCCATCGAGATTATAGAAGTTAGAAAAAACAAAAGAAGAAGAAGAAAAGTTTTACAAATTACGTGTTTTGATTAGGTGGAAGGTAAAATTTATCAGATAGGATATAAGAAGTCGTTTAAAAAAAAAAAGAGTAGAATTCAAAGCTTGGTAAATACTAGTTTAATTTCATAAGTTAGAGAGGAGGAAAATTTTAAAAAATTGGAACTTACCTTTTATCTGTTTTTTTTAAGATATTTTTTTAACTTCTAGATTTTCAGTGATTTGTCTATTCGATTCTTAAATATAAAAAACCAACATTTTAACCATTGGTTTTTAGAAATAGTACAAAATAATAGATATCGTTGTATCGAATACACTAACAATAAGGGATTTAAACTTTTTTTAAAATATTCTTTTATGATAAATTGCTTGTTTTTACCTGACTTTTGAGTCAACTAATGTTTTGGTGCTTGACTTTTCAAAGGCGATATTTTAATCCATGCTTTAAAAAAAAATTCTCTTTTGATCTCTATCGTTTTCTCATTTTAGCTATTTTTAACCTTCCGATGATATTATTTTTACTTTGAAAGTTTTTTTTTTACCCATAAACTGTAATATATTGAATACTCATATCTTTCATACGTATTTGTTTATCTCTCTTAAAACCTCAACACTCTCTCGTCTCTACTTTAGCACTCTCTTTACATAGCCTCAAGTAATCTTTAAGCTTTTGATTATTGTTATAAGGTAATACAAGTTATCCTTTGGTTTCAAATATTTATTTTGGAAAAAAAGAATCCTGGTTGGCCCAAAATTTACCTCAAAATTTGCACCAAAATTTGAGTTTTTTTCTCAAAATTTGCATGAGTTTTGCCCCGAAATTTCGACCGAGATTGGTGTTTTCCCCCAAAATTTAGGACCGAAATTGGACTAATTCTCAAGGCAACTTCATCTTCTCCCGAAGACATTTTCAACTGCAACATACATTCATAACATCAAATTAGCATGTTTTTTATGTTTAACTAATAATGAAGTATAAAGTATAAAAGAAGAAGAAGAGAAAGAAAAAAAAAGCTACTGCCTAAGATTTCAGTGTACCAAAATCCTTCATAATTTTTTTTTTTTCTTCTTCTTTTTTACTTTATTATTAGTTAAACATTAAAAAAAATGCTAATTTGATGTTATGAATGTATGTTGCACTTGAAAATGTCTTCGGAAGAAGATGAAGTTGTCTTGAGAATTAGCCCGTTCTAAATTTCAAGGAAAAACACCAATATCAGTCCTAAATTTGGAGGAAAACACCAATTTCAGGCCAGCCCGGATTTTTTTTTTAAATAAATATTTTAAACTAAACGATAACTTGTATTACCTTATAACAAGAATCAAAATTTTGAAGGTTACTTGAGGTTATGTGAAGAGAGTGTGAGGTAGAGAGTGGAGAGATTGTGAAAGAGATAAAAACTACAAATGAGAGATATGAGTATTCAATATATTAAAATTTAAGGGTAAAAAGGTACTTTCAAAACAAAATGACATCATCAGAAGATTAAAAAAAGTTAAAATGAGAATAAAGGTCAATAACCCATAGGGATGTTTGGTAGGAGGGTTAGGGTGGGGTAGGGGTGGGCCTACATAACTCCAATATTTGATAGAAAAGTTATAACACTAGGGTTTGAGCTTATTAAACCCAATGAATTTAAAATAGTAAAATGATTAGGGTAAGTTAAACCATGAAATTTAAATAGTAAAACTATGAGTTAGCAAACCAAATTGATCAAGTATTGTGATAGTGACTAATTGATTTTATTAACTTTTAAGAATCTAAATGAGTATATAAATAAAATTATTATTTTTTATTATCTATTTATCGTGAACTATTTATTTATTGGTTAGTTATTTTTTTATTTATTATAAAATAATAATTAACGTTTTAATAATATAACTAAACTTTAAAATAATTATTTTATCAATTAATTATTATTTTCTTGTGCAAATGATCAATTTAATTCTTTTAAAATTCAAAACTTTAGAAACTCACTCCATTGCACATTTAAACACAGGTTACACAAATCCAGATTATAAAAACCCACCCCACTGCATATCCAAACATTAAACTCAGGTTTCACAACCCCAAGCTATCTAAACCCACCCCACCCCACCCTAACCCTTAGTCTACCCGTGTTTGTTAGGTGGACTTAATAACCTCGAGTTTGATCTATTAAATACATGGATTTTAAATAGTAGCATGAGTGAGTTTGTTAACCCCTCATAAAAGAATTAAACAACACAAAATTGTACCAAACACACGTTATATAAACCTAGACTTATAAAACTAATACCCTTATACATCCAAACATAGACCATCTAAACCTAGATTTCACGACCTCAGGCTACCAAAACCCACCTTAGCTTATTCCTCCTATCTAATACAAAATGTTTATTTTGAAGGTAAAAAATTCTCCCCGTAAAATTTCTCTAAAATTTAATAGTTGAAAAAGAAAAGAAAAAAAAAAAGGGATCTTGACCATAAAAATAGATAATAACATTAATCTTATAGTTTATAAATTAGCAAACTTACCCACTTTAACTCCACGCGCCTTTTAGGGAACAATGAAAAGACGTTTCCCTCCTTTCTAATTTGACAAGAGGGGGGATGTTTATGGTTTGAAGGTAAAGGGAAAACGATCCCCGTCAAATTTAAAAAATAAAAAAACCAACCTAGTATGAATAAAGGGTGGGAATTAAAGGGAGAGTGTGGATATTTTGTTTTTTTAATTTTATTTAAAAAAAAAGAGAACAATAAAACAAAACAAAAGAAACCCTGAAGCAATCCGGTAACCGGGTCTCACATCGCACAACCACACCAGTCAGTAGTCGCCGACTCTCCGCCGGCGTCTGCTGTAAGCTTGATTTCAAATAAACCCATTTTATCATATTCTCCCTCGTTCTTCCCATGGCGATTCGTGTTTTTTCAAGGTCTAAATTACCCATTTTTACTTCCTTATTCCTTCGATATCTTACGAAGAAACCCATTACAGATATTTTTTCACCATTGAAATCCAAGATTATTGGATTTGAGCCTGATTTGAAGCAACCCATTTTTGGATTCAGGCTTTATCATGATGGAAGGCCAAGAGGGCCCCTTTGGAGAAGCAGGAAAGCTATAGGAAAAGAAGCTCTTTTTGTTGTTCAAGGATTGAAGAGATTAAAAGATGATGTAGAGAAGCTTGAGAAATTCATGAAAAGTCATGTTTCTAGGCTCTTGAAATTGGATATGACTGCTGTTCTCGGTGAACTTGAGAGGCAGGAAGAAGTTACTTTAGCTGTCAAGGTTTTTTACTTTATTCTCTTTTTTACTTCAATTTATTCTTCCTTTTCTTGGCCCTTTTAGATCTTAAATGCTATAGAGTTCGGTGTTTGTCGCGACATTAGTCGAGGTGCGCGTAAATTGATCCGGAGATTCACGGATATAACATGTTCTTCATATAGTATACCAAATAACCTTGTAAAGTTGATGTTGTGTCTAACTATTATGTTGCTACATATTAGTTATTGTAAAAGAATCAACTTCACAATTGTTGGATTTTAAATCATATTTTGCTCTTGAGTTTCTTTTCTTAGAGTATGATTTCAGTTTCTTGTATAGTTAGAGTGTAATGTGATTGAATGTTACACTTTCTACTTTTTTAATGCGTTTTGAATCTTTGATATCGAAATAGAAGCATGCATTAAGGTTATAATGAAAATAAATTCATGGATTAATGTTCCTTTCTTTTATTTTGTATGTTATTGTGCCAGTTCGTACCGAATTTTTAGCTTAACACATCTTAAAAATCCCGTGCACACGAGTCTCACAATTGTTGGATTTAAAATCATGTGTTGCTTCTTGACATTCTTAGAGTATGATTTCAGTTTCTAGTAAGTATAATTATAGTGTAATGTTCTAGAATTTTGCATTGTGTCGGTTCATGGAGCTATTGTGCAATTTTCGCAAGGTCAGGTGGCAGCTTATCACTTATTTTAATGCATTAGAATTCCAAATAGAAGCTTTCATAAAGGTCATATTCAAAATAAAAATAAAGTCATGGATTAATGTTCTTTACTTTGATATTGTATGTTATTGTGCCAGTTCCTACCAAGTTTTTAGCTTAACTCATGTAAAAAATCCCGTGCACACGAGTCTCTCTTCATTGGGGTCACTGTCTTCTTCCTCTCTTGTTCAATGGTAACCTGCCACATTTGGTGCTTCTCAAGCATGCTTTAGACTATTGGCTTTATCATATGCATATCTCGTTTGTATGACTTGGGATCATAATATGAAATCTTGGTCAATCCAGTTGTGATGAAATTGATTTGCTGTTAGATTCTTTTACCTTCACATTGAGTTCGACTGCTTTTATTTTTCATTGTTTCGGTAATCTGGTCTGCTCATTGTCATTATATTTGCTCTGCCTTACACGCGCATTTGAATTTCAGATATTTCGATTGATTCAAAAGCAAGACTGGTATAAGCCTGATATCTATTTGTATAAAGACTTGATCGTCGCATTAGCTAGAAGTAAAAATATGGATGACGCAATGGAATTATGGGAAAGTATGAGAAAGGCGAATTTATACCCTGATGCTCAAACATATACTGAAGTCATCAGAGGCTTCTTGAGATATGGATCACCTTCTGATGCAATGAACATATATGAGGATATGAAGAAGTCTCCAGATCCACCAGAAGAATTGCCATTCAGAATTTTGCTGAAAGGACTTCTGCCACACCCTCTTTTGAGAAACCGAGTAAAGCAAGATTTCGAGGAGATCTTTCCTGACCAGCATGTGTATGACCCCCCAGAAGAGATATTTGGCCTACGTTGAGGTTTGTTTTATGCTTTCTTTTTTCACCCTCTTCAGATCTTTCTTTGTGTCATTCGTGAGTATCTTTGATTTATTTGTTTGTATACCTGGCGGTTGGACATTATAGTACCAGGCTACTGTATATAATCAAGTGGTTATTGGTTCAAAATCCTTTAGACAAACCTATTTGTGGCATTAAATATTCTTCCAAGTTTTTTACCACCAAATATTGAGTCAGGTGGTAGTCCCTAGGAGAGTGTTAAGGATATTGCTAGGTTAGATTGTTTTGGGGTGTGGGAGAGATTAAATAGTACAAAATTCTTCTATGTGGATGTTCACTGGCTAATTGTTATCAGAAGCCTCTAAGCACTTATTTCCCGGGGAAGGGATGATTCGTTCTTGTTGGAGTTATTGTAGTCCCCCTTTTCAAGATTAGATGAATAGGCAATTTGGAAATTGGGTCAATTATTCAGTGTTACTGTCAACCAAAATCAATCCAGGTTATTTTCCATCATGTGAAATCCCATGCCATCACTTTGATGTGCTTTTTTAATTAAGCCTATGTAGGAATAGAAATTTTTTATTCGGAACAAGCATTTTGTGCTTGTTTCATCTTTTGTTCCTTGTTGTCAACCTTGTCAGATGCTTCGACAATTGAATAAAGATGACAGTTAGGAAAGGGAGTAGTTGGGTAACATAAGTAATATTTAGAAGCGTAAAATTTTCCCGTCTGAAGTTTTGGTTGATAGGACATCATTTAATTACTACGTTGGCTCTCTGTATTTATTATAATCAATTATGTCTGTTCTTTCCCGTTCTCATTACGTTGTTGTTCTCATTTTAACAAACTTACCTTGTATCAGGGTTGACGCATTCTTTGGTTGATTGAAGAACATCACTTCTTCTCAGCAATTTATCGGTTTACTGGATATGACACCCACGGTTAAAAGCAGAACAGACAGAGGGAAGGTTGATGATATAAAAATGCAAGTTGATATTATGATAGGTATTCCTCGGAGCTGTGTCAATTTGATTTTGATTAGAAGAGGGAAGGAAAATGGTGAAATAACACAAACTTTTTATCAATTGCAGTAAGTGTTTCTTTTGAAAAAGAGACTCTACATTTTGTCAAGTGAAAGATGTGTGCAAAATTGTGAAGTAAGAATGGAACTGAGAGAACAGTCATGTGTTATTGATGTTTTTCTTTTTCATTGTTTTGAAAAAAGGATTTTTTCTGAAATTATGTTGTCATAAAAGTATCACAGAAGGCAATAAAAATGAATATTATTTAGTGAGATCTATTTACTGACTCTAGGAAATCCGAAAATGCTAAAAAAGAAAAGAAACAGGAAACAAGATTGGAGAAATGAAATCAAAAGAAAGAAAAGGAAGTTCAAGTAGCAGCTGCAAATGGTTAATGAATAATGAGCATGTGCACAAGCAAGGGGTATTAACCAGTGCACTCGTTGATATGTTTGGTTCGCGGATTTGAGTAATATAAGATTTTGTAGTTTTGAAATCGTTGAATGACGGTTCTGAGTTCTGTGATCTATCTTTTTTATATGTGAATTTGTTCGTTGCCTAAACATACGATATATGAAGAAAAGTTGAAAAATGGTGTAAACTCAGATTTGTAGGAATATTCAAATATGTAGTGTTTGAGTTTGGGTTTGAATTGTTTCCTTTCTTTATAATCCAATTTGAAGGATGATGTATTATTTTCTTATAGGATTATCTCAAATTAATTCTCCTTAACCTACTTTTTTCAATGTGAAAAAAAAAAACACCCACACTACACTACAATCATTGTATTGCAAAGGGTTTTCTAGAATGAATCTCATAAGACCCTAAAAACCCTAAACCTTGTAGGGTCATAATGTTGTCCCTGAGATTAGTCATGGTGCGCGTAAGCTGACCTGGACATTCACGGTGTCAAAGAAAAAAAAAATCCCATAAACCAGTATTTTAGAGATTTGAAGACATAATTTTGAAGGAAAAGCCTTGAGATGTTAATTTTGATGCAACAATGACATTTTAGTTCCTACCATCTTTATTTGTAGTTCAATGAGATGATAAATGCTTGTGCTTGATTATAGAAATACTGTTTGTTTTCTCTACTCTCAAGTTAAAATTTAAGAAAATAATAGCTCAACAATAAAATGGTAAAAATAGAAAGAAAAAATAAAATGAAATGAAACATATATAAACAATCAATGATAATAGAAGATTAACAGTCATATATAATTATAAAGCGTATTATTATTTATTATTACAAAAGTTATGTCTGTAAACATCAAGGTGGGCGTGCCGGAGTGGTTATCGGGCATGACTAGAAATCATGTGGGCTTTGCCCGCGCAGGTTCGAATCCTGCCGCTCACGCCTTTTTTTTTTTTTTTTTTCATTTTCTCTGTTTTTTCTTTTTTTTTTTTTCCTTTAAAAGAAAAGGTTATTATTAAACATTTCATTGGGAAAATATCCCTTCCGGGGCAGCAACTCTTCGAGTCATCGAAGGGGTGGAAAAATATAAAATCATTACGGTTTTTACACTAATTTAGAACCATATATCATATATGTATATATATTTATATATTTTTAATATTAAAGTATTTTTAATAAGCATAAAAACATATATAAAAGACCAAACCAAACCGAGCTGATTTGAACAAACAAATCATATTTCTACGTAATAAAATTGAATCTGATTAAACCAAACCGAATTGAATTGAATGGAATAACAACCAAACCGAATTATTTATTTTTAATTGATTTGGTTTTGTTTTTGTTTTTAAGAACTATAGAACATTTTTTTTTTAATTTTTAGTATTCCTTTCTTGTTGGTAAAGATATTATTTCACATCGATCAAACGAGAATGGTTTAGTGGCTTCATGTCTTTCTTGATTTCTCAGCAATGAATGATTGATATGATTTAATATTTTAAAATTTTCCAAATGTAATAATTACCTAAGAAAAATGTTATGGATCTCAAGTTGTGGTTATGGGCCACCTTAAAGATCATCAAACCACCCCCCCTTATCCAAATATATATCCTCTCCAATTATGGATTGCTTTGATTTTATATTAGAGGTTTAAACGAATCTTCCTTTCTTTTTCTTCATGCTCCCTTCCTCTCGACCCCACCTTTCATTTTTGGATTCCATCAGTGTCGAGATCGCGACCAAAGTCTCACATCAGTTAAAATAAAAAGATCTAAGTTTATAAGTGAGGTCAACATCTCTATTACTATATGATATCATATGATCTATTTTTGTTAAGGTTCAAAACTAACGAACCAATCAGGATTTGGCCTAATGGAACATATACTTGTATTCCTCTGCCAATTTAAAGTTTCAAATCTCATTCCCTGTATATATTATATGAAAAAGAAGATTTAAAAGAATTATGGAAGATTTTAGAGTATTCATTATCATAATGTTATCATTCATAAAAGGAATCACATCACTACATTTATTTAGATAATTAGGACATTGAGAGTAAAAAGAGTCAAATCTTATGTTAGGGACGTTGAAAATGGCATTATCCAAGAAATGAAACCTTATCTAATCATCTACTAGCTACATGTGGGATCAAAACCAATTTGAGATTTCTTTTCCTTTTCCTTTTCCTTTCATTTCCCTTGTCCTCCCATAACTCATCTTCAACTTGCATAATAAAGAAAACAGAATCACTTCAACAAACTAGAAACACAATAACATGGGTTAGATTGAAATTAAGATAATATAAGATGTGAGGGAGATATTGAAAGTGGAAAATTTTTTATTAGTGAACATGTATTATAGTACTTGTGAAATATTTGCATTTATCCATTAACGTACACGTGGCGCAACGGGATATGTCCAATTAGGATCACATGTGGACCCCACTTGGAACTTATCCTCAAATATAGAAAAAGATGATGATATTATTTTGTATGCAAAGAATAGAATATGAGAAAATTCTCAAAAACAAGATCTTTGTTAAACAAGTAGAAAGGAGGGGTGGCTTTCCTTTTTTTTTTTTTTTTTTGCCCCCTTCTTTTTCCCCATTGGTGAAAGCCATTTCCTTATTTCATAGAGAGTTATAAATTTAGAAGAATGAGGAGGCAAATTTAGATTTTTCTTAAATTTGTTTCATAAGGAAAAAAAAGATTGAGAGAAAATGGAAGGAAAGAGTAAAGGATATCCACCTTCCTCTTTTGTTGCCGATCTTTTTGATGTCAAGGAGCCATCATCATCAGGAATTTTAGCTACCATTTTTCCATCTCCACAGAAGGTAATGTCTGCTATTAAATTGATTGTGTGTAGAAATAGTGCATTTTGCTGATTGGATACTTCTTTTTTCTATTTAGAACTATTAAGACAACCACCTTTCATAATTTTCATATTGATATGATATTATCCATTTTGGACCTAAGCCCGTATAGATATACTTTTGGTTTTACTTAAAATGTCTCGTACCAAAAGAGATGTTGCTGACCATTCACAATTCCAACCGACGTGGAACCTTGCTTGCAACCCCAACCAGAACTTTTTTCTTTTAATATAGAATTAGTTTATTACATTTTTTTATGATATTATTGTCCACTTTTATTTCTATTTGAAATGTCTTGTACCAATTGAGATGTTGTAGACCGTTCATAATTTTAACCGAGGTGGGACTTTAATCGCAACCTGACTTTTCCCTGTTCAAACAAAGTTAGTTCATTTACAGAATTTTAGATGACAGGGTTTGGAAATCCTTTTGCATAATGTTAATGATGCTTATTATATAATGACTGCCTCATTGAAACTTTTGTAGCTCATTAACAATTCAGGACTTTCTGAAGTTCATTCCATGAGACCCTCTAATTCAACATATAATATACTTGGCCCAAACTTACCCTGCTTCTCCGAGTTTCGGTATAGAAGTCTTGCGTGGACGTTTTCGAACGCAAATAATTAAGGACTCGTTTGATAACAATTTTGTTGACTGCTCTGTTTGTTAAATAATAAAAACTAAATAATCTTATTATTTATTATGTTATTTTTCTACAATTTTCAGGTGGGAGGAAGGATCTCTTCAATCTCTGAGGATTTGCTAAATCAAACCTGTGGAAATCAACCACAGCACCCAAGAAAAGGAAATTCAGGTGTGTGAATTGGAATAATTAATAAACAAAAAAATCAAATTTCATTTTCATATGAAAAAAAAAAAAAAGAAATCAAATTCTTCCTAACAAAATTCAGATTTCAAAACTTTCAAGGAGGAAGCATGGAACCTTGCCATCTGAGTTCATCTTTATACTATGGAGGGCAAGATGGGTATTCTCCGGCCCCATCAGCTAGACCATCCCTTATTGTGAGTTTTCAACTCTGTTGTTAATGTTTCTGTTTCTTGTTTCTTATTTCTTGTTTCTCGTTCCTATTTCTCATTTCTTATTCCGTTTTCTTTTTTTCGTTCCTAACTGTCCTTGTTCTTATTGCAATTATTTTGTGACAGTTTAAGAAAAGTGGGGGAGAAGATGATGATCCAAATGGAAACAATTCTCAAAGTGCTGTTTCTAGGGGAAATTGGTGGCAAGGTAAGGTAGTTTATAAAAATATTATAGCGCCTGTTTAGTAACATTCTCGTTTCTTGTTTTTATTTCTCGTTCTAAAATCTAACTTGAAATATTCCTTCTCCAGGTTCCCTTTATTATTAGGACCTCTGCCTTCTATTGGCACCTGAATTCCCACATATTTACTAAGGTATTACCACATTCTTTTAATCAACCCTATAAATTTTTCAAATAATGATTACAATTCAAATGCATATTTTTAATCCATAGATAGAATTTTCCACCTAATAATTTTTTTTTGGTGCAGAAATTGGTGAATCATGGTAGCAATATTTATGCCATGTGAATGAAGAATATACAAACTCTCAAGGGTTGCAAATTAGATTAACATTTGTGTGTAATGGTGTATAACATTTTTAATTTTGTGGTTTGATTTTTACTATATAAATGGTGTGGAGAGTATTACTTTTCTAATCTTTCACTAATTCCACATTGAAAGCTTGTGGTATCGATTTTTTTTTTGAGATATTACATTAAATTAGGGGAGTGGAGACTCGAACCTTCAATCTCATGAAAAGCGAGTAGGTACCGAACCACTTGACCTATGTTCGTGTTGACATCGATTTATTGTCGTTATTTTTTTACAAAGAGAAGAGATTTAAACCAGCTAAATCAAGTGGGTTTTATCAATTGAGTTGATACTAATAGAACTCAAATTGAAAATTTTAAACCAACTAAATTTTACAAATTCTAATAAAATAATAGGTTGTAATATGTGGATGATTTGTGATTCTCTAAAAAGTTTAAGCAAGTTGGTTTGGTTTTATTTTTTTTTTTCGGTTTGGTTCAATTTCATACAAAATATAAATCCATACCAAACCTTAGAAAAAAAAAATAGAACTTTTCTAAAAAAAAGTCAAATGATTTTAAAATCTTCTTCTTCACCAACTTACATAAAATTCATTGATTTCAAATAATTTAATTTTAATTCATGCTATATAAAATAATCTAATTAATTACACAACATATACATTACACATACTTTTATTTTAAATATTATAAATACAGGGAGAAAAAACTCGAACCTACATTACAAAGACATATAAAAATGTAGAAAAATACTTAGGAGCTTACATTAAGCAACTAAATACTCGATATGCTTACAAACCAATTAAAAAACAGACCACTTGAGTAAAAAAATTACAATTCCACATTTTTTTTCTTTTTCTCTTTTACGTATGTGACGTTTTCTTATTAACTTGTACGTATATTTAGATGAGTATTGTTTTAAAATTAAACAAATATATTATTAAAAAAAAACAATCAACTCAATATGAAAACAAAATTTAAATTACGAAAAGAAAAAAAAAAGAATTTAATCAACGAACGACAGCATGAAGAACAAGAGCAATATAGATAATAAGAGCCAAAGGCACCAAAGTAACCAATGGAACAATCGCCGTTAACGTCTCCCATCTTTCACACCCAAATTTACCCAATTTTATTTGAACCAAATCAATCAAAGCCCACATCAAAAACCCGCATCCGAAAACCGACCCGACTGCCGAACCCATCATCCCGACCCGTAATGCTATTGCATTAGCAAAAGCATGTCCCACTCCATGCCTTTCATCATCGCCCTCTTTGATAATTCTAATCGCTTGTTTCATGGCTGAAGCAATGAGGCTTGAGAAAAGGAATGAGCTGAAGGAGTACACGTGGCAAGATATGAGATTCTCCGCTATCTCGATACTAGCCGAACAGGAAATGTCGATGTCGGTGTCGACGAGGTTCGTTGTCGGGTCGCTAATTGGGTAAGCGAGACCGAGGAATATGGCGAAGGTGAAGAGGGAGTTGACGTTTATGAGACCGTCGAGAGCCATGACGTGGATTTTTGTTGAGGAAGATCGACGCCGTGATTCGTCGATCATTTTTTTTTAAATGGAAGATGAAGATGAAGAAGATGAAAAAGTTGGGATATTTTAGTTTTTGTTTTGAAAGAGATTTTTTTTTTTTTAATGAGGTTTCTTGGAAGTAATTGAAAAGGAAAGAGTGGCGTCTAAGTAAGAAAAAAGAGATGAACAAAAACTGATATAGAATTGTGGAATGGCTTGGATTCTCCCGCATCGACAAAAGGATAGATTGTTCAACGGAGAATAAAAGGAATTTTTACATAATTTATTTATTTTTTGAAAAAAATATTTCATTATGAAAAAAAAAAAGGGTAAAAATACCTTTTTGGTCCCTACAATTTCACTCAAATTTTATTTTCATCCGAAACTTTTAAAATTTAAGATTTTAGTCCCTCGCAAATTTATGACAAGGCTAATGTGACAATTTATGACAAGGCATATTTTAACGTCATTATCACTTAAATTTTTTCATGTCAGCATGCCACATCAACGACTGACAGAATGACTAAAAACGTAGGTTTTTGAAAGTCAGGGACCCAAGTCAAGGGACCAAAAACACTACTTTTGAAAGTTCATGGACTGAAATGAAAATTGCATGAAAGTTTAGGAAATAAAATGGTAATATTTGAAAAACTAGCCTTTTTTATAGGTGTTTGAAAGCCAGGATGACCAAAAATACCACTTTTTGAAAGTTCATAGACGAAAATAAAACTCGAGTGAAAGTTTAGGTATCAAAATTGTATTCATGTTAAAATTATCCGTCATTAAACGAGGATATTTATAGAAAAATAATAATCTGTGTATACTGTGGGTATTGATCTTCTTATTTATTTTTCTTAGGAATTAGTGGTGGGTGGTAGCTTTTACCTGTGAAGTAAAAAATTAATAATTTTTTTTATACTAGTTAGTAATTTATTATATTCGTTGAGTTGGGTCGGATCACGTCTTACATTATATCAGGTCTAAATTGGGTCGGGTTACTGATTTTTAGTGTTGGATCAATACAAGTTTAAGTCTATTTTGTCCCTACTAAGGCAATCTATTCTCTTTGTTTTAGTTGTCATTGCAAATTTTAGATTAGGAATAGTGATCTCATTTAGTAAATGGAAATTAAAATTAGGTCGTTTCATTATTGATATAAGTGTATAGCTATTATAAGTAGTTTGGTATATGTATGATACTCTTAATTTTAAGTATAATATAGCCCCTTCTTCCAAACATGCTTGATAATATTTTTTAAATAGGGTTAAATGCATGAATGACCCTTGCAAGGTTTTTTCAATTTACATCGCTACACTTCTAATTGGAAAATTTTCACCCTACAGTTTCACAAGTCATCAAATGTTAACTTTTCCATCCAAATTAATAGCAACCACTTTCTTTTAATATTTTTCTTATTTTTATTCACAATATTCTAACCATTGGTTAGAATAAACCGATCAACCAAAATTCAAAAAATTATTTTACCTTTCTTTGACAATGGATCTAGGATATAAAATCATTTTTTTTACCAAAATTATTCATCTTCCTTCTCCACGACTAAAAGGCAGAGGCATAGGCATAGGATTTCCAGAAGCCATGAATTATTTGGGAGTGGCGTATTCATAGCCTATAATCTTAGTCTTCTTACCCAGCAAAATCAAAGTATATGAATTTGAATGAGAGAGAAAAAGGGTATTTGAGGAAAAACAGTGACGTTGAAAGAGATTTGTTCTGTAAACAACGCATGACAAAGACAATAATAAGGGAAGAAAAAGGCGTGTGGATTGAGAAATCCAACCATAGAGAATGGAAGGTGAAATTTTTTACGACTTGTGAAATTGTAGGGATGAAAATTTTCAAATTAGAAGTATAGGGGTATAAATTGAAAAACCCTCAAAGTGTAGGGTCATTCATATATTTAACCATTTTAAATATTCAATCTTTTGTTCACTTTGATAGTGTATATATTTTATTACTATTTTTTTAAAGTTATTTTCTTTTAGATAGTTTTATTGATGATCTACTTTTTAAAATTATTTAGTTATTTTTCTTTAAGATAGATTAATGGTTAATGACTCAAATATTACACAAAATACTATATAAAGAAACTAACTGTTCAAAAAAATTGCTTTCAAAACAGTACCTAAACATGTCATTAGTTTATACTATGATGATTTCAAAATTGCTAGTGGAATTAGTTGTATGAATTATATGAAAGAGTCAATGTTAGAGGATATAGTAACTTTGGCGGCATGTAAGATAATATATAATTAACTTTGGCACCTAAAATGGGTAAATTACATTTTTTGTCCCTAAACTTTTACGTGAGTTTCATTTTCGTCCATGAACTTTCAAAAATGGTGCTTTTGGCCCACATTTCAAAAACCTACATTTTTAGTTCTTCTGTCAGTCACTGATGTGGCATTATTGATGACGTGGTAGGCTGATGTGGCAAATTTTTAAATGTCACCTAATTTAAAATTTGCCACGTCATCAATAATGTCACATCAGCGATTGACTGACGGTCAACTAAAGGAAAACTTTGAAATGACTAAAAAGGTAACTTTTTGAAAGTCGAGGGACTAAAAAAGCCAATTTTGAAAGTCCAAGGAAAAAAAAACTTGAGTGAAAGTGTAGAGACCAAAATGATATTTTATCCAAAAAAAAATTAAGGCTATACTAAGATTTGAGGAAAGATATAACTAAAAATAAGAAGGAAAAAAAATCATTGAATTATGTAGGTTGTGATATATACCCCCTCATGGACTATTTTTTTTTCTCAAACAAATACCCCTAAATTATGTGGGTTGAGACAAATATCTCTCGAACTATATTTTTTTTAAACAAATACCGCTCCACCGGAACTTTTATAAGTATTTAAAATAAATCATTTTGTTTACACCGGTTAAATTTTGTGTTTCATTAATTATGTGTGTGACTTGGTACATATTGAAACTATACGACATACTATATAAAACTTTTGAGTTAGAATTAAAAATTTATCTCAAGATGATCAATTGCACGAGCTTCAGCTCTCCACCTCTACAAATAATAAGTTTCCCTCTTTAAAAATTGAAAGTCACGCTAATAAAATGATATTCAAGGACAAAGACGACCCAATTTCGCATATGTTGGGTCACACATGATGGAAGAGAAATGAAAAAACTAAATGGGTGTAGCACATGAGCTTGTTTAAAACGCTTATAAAATTTCTAGTGATATTTTTATAAAAAAATAGTTCAAGAAGTACTTATCACAACCCACATAGTTTAAGACATTAATTTACTTAAAAAATAGTTTAGGGAATATTTTATCACAATCTACATAATTCAGAGTATTTACTTAAAATATAGTTTAGGGCTTGTGATGTGGGGAGAGGCCGAGTCCATGGCCTCAACAAGAAAATCCATGTTTGAATGGGAAATTCATCCCAAAGAACAAGGGGTTGAAACCCAAAGAGGAGAAATACTCTCTCTATTTGATTGATATTCAAATTGGATAAAAGATAAGATGTCTCCAAATGAAACCCTAACTTGGCTATTTATAGCCTTACAAAAAAAACCTTAAATTTAACTAAAATAACTTTAAACTAATACCAATTAATTATACTAATTAATTACATCAAAGTAAACTAATAACTCATAAATAATCCTATACTAATTATTCTATCTTGATCCCCATTAGCTTGCATAGCTCATAATTGATTTTTGCTTCTTCTTTTCCCTTTAAGAAATTATCCTATATAAAAAATAAAAATATTATATAATATAAAAGAAATTACAATTACTACATTCAAATGATAATCTATGTTAAAAATATTATAATAAAAATACTTAAACTTTTAATTTTCTTATGATACAATATTTTAATTAGTTTTCATGATTTTTTAATTATAATTTTGTGAAATAAAGTTTAATCCTTATTTTTTATATTTTTTAATTTATATATAACATAAAAAATTATGACGTAGAAATTGACTTAAATGACAAATTTTAGATACATATAATAACATGTATGTATTATTTTTAGTTTATTTATGAAATACAAGATTTATAAATTATTGAAATCAAGTCAATAAATCATTGATTTGGGAATAGATTATCAAAATTAAATCAACATTTTTAATTTATAATAACATTAAGTTTTATTCTTAAAAACTCATTTAGATATAATTATTCAGCCCAAAAAATAAAGTTATAATAAATAATATTAACAGTCAACAAGTCAATAATATATTGAATTAGAAAAAATATATTATTTCGATAATTTTTTTAAAGTTGTGCTATTTGTTTTTCCTATGTTATTTTAGTCCTTTCCCTATTTTAATTGATTAAGTTATATATATATATATTATACCACAATTAAAATCGTATATGTTTTACCGCAAATAAGGTTCTAGTTCAATTCGTTTCAACCCTTGTTGAAAAAAAGTTCAGGAATAAGAATTGAGCACAATTTTTTTAAAAACTTCCCTCCAAACTAATTTTTACTCCCCCTCAACTTTTTTCAAATGTTTTCTTATGCAAAAAATGTAAGTACAAAATAGAATTTAAAGTGTATATTATCTTTTCCCCCCTTTATTTTTAAAAAATAACTTTATATAGTTTTCACCCTAATAAAAAAATCTAGATTCACCCCTAACAACTATAAGGATGAAACAGAAATAGAACATGCAAATTTACATGAAAAATCCCTAAACAAATTAGGATAAAAACCATGAACAAAAATAGAAGAAATTACTTTGAAATAGGAGAACAACTTTCTATTCTATGAGAAAAAAAAAATCTCTCTCTTATAAAACGAAATTCTTTCTATTTTTATCTCACAAATTTCAAACCCACATATTTGAAGTTGCTCATTTAGAGATTTTGGACTTAAGATTTTGGATATGAAAGTGTTGGGCTTGAGCTTGGACTTAAGATTTAATGTGGACTTAATCCAATAATTTCCAACCTTTCAAAATAACAAAGATGCACAAGCATCAATCTAGTAAAATTTACCATGAAAATTAATCATGTATGTTCACGATTTAATTTCATTTCAAATTAAATATGTCTCCTTAATTTAATTTTTAGAAGAAACAAATTAAGGTAACTCTAACAAACAACAAATTTCAAGCACGTCATTTAAATTCATACAATAATAAATATGGAAAGTAAATTCTGACAGCCTAATTAATTCGATGAACAATAACTATAAGTATCTATAAATATAATGGCATATAAATAATTCTAGTAATAAATTAAAGGGTTTAACCCATATTGAATGCTCTTGATGTGACATTGAAACTTTCCTATTCCCAATTATTTTGATGTGTAATTTTAACCCTATCTCATTCAGAAAAAAAAAATTAAAGAAGAAGTAGAAAGAAAGAAAAAATTCCACTATACTGAGAAATAATAATAATAATAATAAACGAAGATATAAAATAAAATATTAAATTAACATATAAAGTTAATTAAGCTTAGTAAATAGAGCATAGTAAGGATTTGAGTAGAATAATATATAATTATAACACATTCTTATATTCAAATCTTGAAAAACAAATATAATTATCTCAATATTCTCATACATCCTTACAAGATTTTTAATGATGGTGGCACAATTCTTAGTTTTCAAAACATCTAATGATGTCCAATATCCATATTCCTTTTCAAAATGGTGACACATTTTTAATGAGATGTGTAACAAATGGAGAATTAGAGAGAGAAATACAATGATATTTTTTTAACATGATTATTTAGACCCAGTTTGATACTTATTTTATTTTTCTATTTTTAATTTTGAAAAAAGAGATTGTTTGAGAACCAATTTAATTTTATTTTTTGAAAAATAATAAGTTATTGATAGAATTCAAAAACAAAAATAAGTAGTTTTTTTCTTAAAAAAAATCGTTTTTATCTTGTCACTATTAAAAAAAACTATTATCAAGCATATTTAGTTCTCTGTTCTTCAAAAACAAAAACTAAATTGGTCATCAAACAAGTATTGTTTTTATTTTAAAAATTAATAAATTAAAAACTGAAAAAATCTGAAAAATTAAAACTAAAATCGTTATAAAAGGGGCTTAGTTTTTTTAATTCTATATCTATAAATGCATGCCCAAAGAGTATATTAATAAATCAAAGAATTAGCATAAAGTACAAACAAATTGGTGGAAACGTAAACAAAAAGAATTCTAAAAAAGAGAAGGGCTAGATTTTTAGTGATGATATCTGAAAATATATAGAGAAATATAAAGAGCACTTAGAGATAAAGAACTTAGATTCATAAAAAGTGCTTCACAAATCCTCTGTGTAATTGAAGGATGGCTCTTCAAAATTTCAAAGGGTAAGAATACAAGCATTCAAAAAAGTATCATCTCCATAATTTATGCGGTGGGTTTCTAGTAGAACCCCATCCCTCAAAAATGGGTTTCCAGTAGAACTCCATCCCAAATAAATAAATAAACAAGACTTCATTTTTTAAAACTCCATCCCAAATAAATAAATAAACAAGACTTCATTTTTTAAAATTTATCTTAAATAATATAAATCTGCATACTAATTATTAAAATATCATATTTTTTTTTAAAATTATTCAAATTGCATAATTATATTTCAATAAATCATTGAACTGATACTTTATTATTTTTCATTGGTATTTTCAATTAATTTGTTTATTTTTTTATTTTTTTAAATTCAAGATCAATAATATATTGAACTTTTAATTGTTTTCATTATTATTTTCAATGAATTTATTCATTTATTTTTTTTATATTTTTAATTCCATAATTATTCAACTATATAATTATGTTATTTGAGTAATTTAAAAAAAATTGTTTGCCCCTTTATTTTTAGTGATGAAATTGGAAGTTTTCCCAAACTGCCAAAACTTCCCCACCATTGTAAACATATTATATATATATTCAACTTCAAGAATCACGTAAGTAGAAAAAAAAATCTATTTCCATATAGAAAAAAGCTTGAGGTGAATTTAATTCCAAACAAACATGACTTTTTTTTTTTAAGGTAAAAAGGAACTTTTCAACAAAATATGAAAGTCTTGTGGAATTTTTTTAAGTGATCAAATCCATTTGAGTAAATTGTATAATTAATTTGATTAAACTTTGCTAGATTTTTTAAAATTCATATACAGGTAGAGAGGGCAGAACAAACACAAATATTATGGCTGCATTGTATTCAGCTTAACCTAAATTATGATACAATAACCTATTTATACTAATAAGAAAACATAATTTACTATTCTACCCTTACATCAAATAAACTTAAAAGAATAATAATCGAACATTAAATTTTTTTATTTTTTTTCTAAATTAAATGTCATAGATAATGAGACCCATGTCTAGAAAGTAAGAAATTTAATTAAAAATAAAAAATTTGGGGTTTAAGAAATGACATTTTAAGAATTGATATTTTCAAAAAATTTCTCAAAAATGATATTTCTCATACTTAGATACACCTATCTCTTATCGAGATTAGTCTAATCCCAAATCAAGATTGGTCTAATCTCAGACCGAGATTGATGAAATCACGGTATGAAAAATATTATTTTCAAAATATTTCAAAACATTTACTATTTTTAAAATTACACGTAAACAAGGTGAAGTCAATTAAAATTTATAAAAAAAGAAGAAGAATTGTAGTAAGAACAAAAATGATTTGTAAAGAGAGACAGATTTCTTATCCGATGCCTCACATTTTGAAAAAGAAAAATCTGGCTGAAATATCTTCTTTAAAAGTGATTGCACGATGATAACTATCAAACAAACTTTTGATTATCTGGAAGATATCCAAAATCCTAATCAAATTCCCCCAATGATTTCAGACCATCAAGAAAAAAAATATTGTTGTTTAAATAATGGTTGCAAGTTGTGTAAAAATAGTTGTAACATACATGATTGGGATTTTTTTCCTTTCAAAATGACAATTTAAAAATTGATATTTTAAATAATAGTATTTTTTTAAAAAAATAACACTTCTTAGACTGAGATCCTATTAAATATGTTAAATCACCAATTGAACCAAAAGCTTAAGCCAATAGTTCAAGGTAAATTTAATCATATATCTCAACACTCTCCCTCACATGTGGGCTTGGATATTTACACAAGACCCAAACATGTGGAATATTTAAATGAGAGGAAATTAGAGCAAATGACATAATGGAGGTTTGATCCCAGGACCTCCTGCTCTGATACCATATTAAATATGTTAAATCACCAATTGAACCAAAAGCTTAAGCCAATGGTTCAAGGTAAATTTAATCATATATCTCAACAGATCCACCACTCAATTTGAGAAATATCATTTTAAAAATATTTCAAAACATTTTTTATTTTCGAAATTTTTTATAAAAGAAAGTGTCATCGGTTGAAATTTTCCTAAATTATATTATTGCTGTTAAATGCTTGATCCTAGTAATCAATGATTAGCTAATTATCAGTAAATCATTAGCTGATGCAAAGGATGGTAATGCTGAGCTGGCAGATATGGAATAATGAGTTGGTTTATTCCTATGTGAAGTTAGTTATAAATCATGCCATTTGCGTGAAGATGATGAAGCTTCTAGATTCGAAATTACTTAGCCATTATCATCTAATCATATAAATAGCTCAGTCATCTTTTTTCTTGCGCTGTGAGATTGTAAACACGTCTAAACCAGTGAATGAAATAGCCTGAGCTTTTGCTCTTCGTGGATGTAGTCATTATGATGAACCACGTAAATCTTTGTGTCTATATTTCATTCTCTTATCTTTCTTGTCTCTATTTTATTGCTCTTATGATTGTTGTTCTGTTTGATTGATTTAGCTTGGTTTTAGTTTATTCTTAGTAGAGATATTAAACTGATTGTTCTAACAATCGGTATGAGAGCTTGCAATCAGTGAAGAACTTCTTCATTTCTTCAATTTAGTGAAATCATCCTTGATCTGTAACTGAAAATCGAAGCAAAATGTCAACCAGAATTGATGTAGAATGATTCGATGGACATAAGGACTTCAGTCTTTGGAAACGCAAGATGAAAGCTGTCTTGATTCATCAGAAAGTGGTGAAGGCAATTGGAGATCCAGTAGATATTCCTTCATATACATTTGAGGTTCCGAAAGGTGAGTGGAATGAAATAGCTCACGGTCTTATTACATTATATTTATCTGATAATGTCTCGAGATTAGTTAGTGAGGAAGAGACAACTTTGGATCTATGGAATAATTTAGATAAGTTGTATTTGGTGAAATACTTACCTAACAAGATCTTGTTGAAGGAGAGGTTGTTTGGATATATGATAGATTCTAGAAACACTATGGAGGAGAATCTTGAGGCTTTCATAAAGATCACTCTTGATTTGTCAAACATAGGTGAAAAAGTAGACTCTGAAAATCAAGATATAATTCTCCTAAATGCATTACCACATTCTTTCAATGATGTGAAGGCTACAATTAAGTATGGTAGGGATAGTCTGGATCTGGAGCTTGTTATTGATGCATTGAGATAAAATGATCTAGAATGGAAAACTAATAGAAAACCAGATCAAGCTTGGTACAACAGAGGGAGAGATGAGAACAAATCATGGAAAGTCTAGATCAAAATCTATAAACAAGAAAGATACAAGAAGATGCTATAATTGCAATAAGGAAGGACATTTTAAAAGGAATTGTCCTGATTTGAAGAAATGAAAAATTAAATATAGAAGAAAAAAGCGAACCAGAAGAGGCTTCCAATATGACTCATGGATATGAGAGTGCTGATTTGCTGCTAACATTAGAAGATGATCATGAAAAAGGACTTTTGACACAAGAGAATGATCAATCTATTGAATGGGTGCTAGATTGAGGGTGCACGTTTCATATGACTCCAATCAAAGAATACCTGTTTGATTTCAAACCAATGTCAGGTAGAAATGTGATCATAGGAAACAATCACAGGTGTGAAGAAGCAGAGATTGGATCTGTGAAGCTGAGGTTACATGATAACAGTGAGAAAGTCTTGTCTGAGGTCAGGTATGTTCCTACTTTATCAATAAATCTAATCTCTTTGGGTGTAATTGACAAGAAGGGATATTCCTATAGATCAGTTGGAGGAAAGTTAAAAGTCAGTATGGGGCAGCTTGTTCAATTAAAAGGAAACTTGAGAGCTGGTTTGTATTACCTTGAAGGAGAGGCAGTGGAAGGAACAACATTAGTTGTAGCAAAGATAGATTAGGATGACTTCAAAATTTGGCACAAGAGTCTTGCTCATGTGTCTAAGAAGGGTTTAAGAGAGTTACATAATCAGGGACTGCTTGGAAAGACAAAATTTTACCATCTAAGCACATGTGAGCATTGCATATGTGGTAAGTCAACTAGGTAAAGTTTAACAAAGTAGTCCACTGTACTAAAGGTAAACTAGAGTACATCCATTCAGATTTGTGGGGGCCTGCATCAGTTCCTTCACATGCTAGTTTAAGATATTTTCTCTCCATAATTGATGACTATTCAATAAAGGTGTAGGTGTATATTCTCAAGCATAAGTCAGATGGCTTCAAGAAGTTCAGAGATTGCCTCCTGTTAGTGCAAAATTAGACTGATAAGAAGGTGAAGACACTAAGGACAGACAATTGATTAGAGTTCCTAAACTCAGACTTCGAGAAGCTTTGTGAGGAACATGGAATTGAGGGACAATTGACTGTACCATATACACCTCAAAAGAATGGCTTAGTAGAAAGGATGAATTGAACAATATTGGAGAGGGTCAGATGTTAGCTGCTGAATGCCAACTTACCAAAGGTTTTTTGGAGTGACGCAGTGGTTACAACATGCTATGTGATAAATAGATCACCTTCCACAGCAACAGGCTTCAAGAAATCTCAAGAGATGTGGACTGGAACACCTCTAAAGCTATAAAACTTGAAAGTTTTTAGTTGTGCTGCTTTTACGCATATCAGTCGAGGGAAGTTGGAATGAAGAGCCTTAAAGTGTATCTTTTTGGGGCTATCTCCAGGTGTAGAGGGCTACAAGTTGTGGTCTCGGGAAAAAATGTTCTAAATGTCTGATAAGTAGAAATGTTAAATTTGTAGAAAATGTAATGCCTTATGGAATTTCAGGATCAAGTAAGGAACAAGACAGGAGGACTAAGGGTGTAAGCATAGACAAAACATCATATGTTGTTAATGATTCATCCAGTGCAGAGGTTGACATGTCTATGCCCAGTCAGGTTATGATGAACCTGAATCAAATGTCAATCAACCAACTGATCAAGAAGATGGACTAGTTCCTAAGCTCATCCAATCTTGAAAATTATCAGCTAGCAAAGGATAGGCAAAAGAGACAGATCAGGCCACCTTCAATATTTGATGATTGTGATCTTATTGTATTTTCTCTTAATGTAGCCACTGACATTATAGATTTAAAACCAATAAGTTTTCAAGAGGCAATGAGTTCAAGTAACAGAAAACTGTGAAAGCTTGCCATGGAGGAAGAATTGGCTTCTCTTGAGAAAAACAAGACCTGAAAACTTGTTGATAAACTAGAAAAATAGAAAATTGTTGGATGCAAGTGGATCTATAAAGTTAAACAAGGGATGGATGGAACAAAAGATGTCAGATTTAAGGCAAGACTAGTAGTAAGAGACTTCACTCAGCAATATGGTGTAGATTACACAGAGGTGTTTTCCTCAGTAGGCAGGCATACTTCCATTAGGATACTTCTTTCTCTAGCAGCTACATTCAGCTTAGAATTAGAGCAAATGGATGTGAAAACTGCTTTCCTACATGAAGAACTATAAGAAGATATCTATATGATTCAACCTCAAGGCTTTGAAGTCATAGGGGGTAGAAAACAAGGTTTATCATTTGAAGAGGTCCTTGTATGGGTTAAAGTAGTCACCAAGGCAATGGTATAAACGTTTTGATGCTTATGCGGTGGCAAATGGTTTCCAAATGAGCTCTTATAACAGTTGTGTGTATTTTCACAATAAGGCAGATGTTGATCCAACATACTTGCTATTGTATGTATTAGCATGTAAGAATATGAGTGAAATTGTGAAAGTGAAGAATATGCTAAGCAAGGAGTTTGAGATGAAAGACCTTGGAGCAGCTACAAATAATCTGGATATGGAAATCAGTAGACAAAGGAGTAAAAATCTGTTATACTTGTCTCAACCTACCTATGTCAAGAAGCAGTTGGAGAAATTCAATATGTCAGATTCCAAACATGTCAGAGTACCTTTTGCACCTCATTTCAAACTCTCCTCCACTCAGTCACCAAAAACAGATCTTGAAAAAGAAGAATAAATGGTGAGTATCATTTACTCAAACACTGTGGGCAATCTGATGTATAACATGGTATGTACAAGACCTGATTTGACTTACCCACTGAGTGTTGTAAGCAGATTTATGGATAATCCAGGGAAGGAGCATTGACATGCTATCAAATGGATTGTGAGATATCTGAAAGGGATGATTGAAGGGAGATTAGTTTATTTTAGAGACTTTAATAGTGAGGAGAATAAGATTTATGGCTTTGTATATGCTGATTATGTAGCAAATCTAGACAAGAAAACGTCTTTAACAGGGTTTGTGTTTAAAGTATTTGGAAATACTGTAAGCTGGAGAACTTCATTGCAACACATTGTTGCCTTGTCTATAATAGAGGCAGAGTATGTGGCCCTTACTGATGCAGTAAAAGAAAGTATCTGGCTTCAAGGTATTGTATCTAAGATGTGTTCTATGCAGTGCAAGGTTACTCTAAAACGTGATAGCCAAAGTGCAATTTACCTCTCCAAACATTAGGCTCATCATGAGAGGACAAAGCACATAGATGTAAGGCTACATTTTCTGAGAGATGTTTTAGATAAAGAAAGCTTCATTTTAGAGAAGGTTCATACAAAGAAGAATGCAGCTGACATGTTTACTAAATCAGTTCCACTTTCAAACCTTAAAGTATGTAAAGAACTGATTAAATTGGACATTAGATAATGAGGAAGAGATGAGAACAAAAGCTGGGACGACTTCAAGCAGATCAGTTCTGGTTTTTCAAGACGTGGATCTGATGTACTTGGATCAAGGTGGAGATTTGTAAATGATTGATCCTAGTAATCAATGATTAGCTAATTATCAGTTAATCATTAGCAGACGCAAAGGATGGTAATGCTAAGTTGGCAGATAAGGAATAATGAGCTGGTTTATTCCCATATGAAGTTAGCTACATATCATGCCATTTGCGTGAAGATGAGGAAGCTTCTGGAATCGAATTTACTTAGCCATTATCATCTAAACATATAAATAGCTCAGTCATTTTCTTCCTTGAGCTATGAGATTGTAAACACGTCTAAACCAGTGAATGAAATAGCCTGAGCTTTTGCTCTCCATGGATGTAGTCATTATGGTGAACCACATAAATCTTTGTGTCTATATTTCTTTCTCTTATCTTTCTTGTCTCAGTTTTATTGCTCTTATGATTGTTGCCGTGTGTGATTGATTGAGATTGGTTTTAGTTTGTTCTTGGTAGAGAGATTAAATTGATTGTTTCAACAATTGTTAGATAGCTTTAACTTCTAAAAATATCATAAAATATATAAATAGTGTGGATAAATTGATTTTAAGATATGATTAAAAAAATATTATAATTATTTATTATTCTCTAAATTTTAATCTAAAATATAATATATTTAATTTGCTAAAATTAAAATTAATCAATTTAATCCTAAATTCATAAAATTAAGTGATATGATAGCGAAAAATCAAAAGATGCAAACTATAAATTTAGAACTTTTAAAATACATTTGTTTATATGAATTTTTTTTTAAAAAGCCCGCAAGAATCTAATTTAAAAATTAAAATCAAATGTTGCGTATTTTTTGTCAAGCTGATTGTATTAACATGTCGGCTCCATGTATGCTTCAACGGTTGTAGATCAGACGAGGAACGTATCACCTGAAGTTGACTCTGTAAAGAAAATGACACTAATGTGGTTGATAATTCATAATTTACGCCTATTTAAAAGTGGTTTAATCTCCAAAATAATTAAAATATGATTGTTAATTGATTTAAATGTCCATAATATTGTTAATCGTTGAATTTCATGAACGTATGCGAAAACAGCGCTAAAATCGGACTTAAAATGAAGAAGTTATGCCCATTTTGATTTTGAAAAAGGCCCGTCGCCACGACAACAGGATCTCGTGGCCACGTCCTGCAGAAAATCAAAATCCGAGCCAAAAACCCCAAAGTGGTCACTGCGGCGATGAGACCCGTCGCCGCGGTGATGAGAAAAAGTGAAAATTAATATTAATTTCGGATGATGACATCAGCAGATTGAAGGAAAAGGGCGCGCTGACATCACAATAAAGGCTGGCCACGGACCGCGTGAGTGCGTGTCACTCATTGAGTGGTGACACATTACTCACCTTATCTCTAAAGGAAGGCACGCGCGGCTCAGGAATTCGGCTCAGCTTGAAGACTTGGCTTGCGTGTGTGGCTTCTCTTACATCAGGCGGACGGCTAGCTCGGCTTTAGTGGCTTGGCTCACGGCTGAGACAGATTTTATCTGATTTTATCTTTTATCTTGTTTTTGGCCCATTTAAAGCCCCAAATGAACCCTAATTCACAATCTCTTCTTCCTCTATTTTTCTTAGGACTCTTAGATAGTTTTTAATATGTTTTCTAGCTAAATTATTTATTCCAACTAGAGGATTATCGAGGTTTGGTTCATGAATTTGTGAGGTTTTGTTCTTAATTTTATTCTTATTTTCTCTTTATTATGCTTTCTCTTAGCATATTTTATTGTTGATTAATTATTGTGCATAGTGGCCATATGTTCAATTGTTAATTTATCATATTGCTAGTTAGAACGTTAAATCCATAATTGTTTAATTGTTCTAATACAAGTAACCAATTAGCATAAATTGATTAAGGACACTTTTTAATTTATGTTATGGGAATTTATGATCTAACTTAAATGAATCAGTCGTACCGTGTTTGTTAGTTAGAATTCGGTTCTTCTCATCTAAATGCATTTGTTGTTCCGGCGACTGCCAACTAATTTAGAGAAGAATTTAGGAATGCATGTTTAGTTATCGATGATCAAATTAATGAACCATAACCGAAATTAGCCTTTAGTTGGAAGCTTTTCTCATCTTGATTTCGTATTCTTTTTAAATTTTATTATCTTTTTATTTTTATAAACAACAATTCAAAACCCCCCTTTTTGTTAACTTTAATTTAATTCCATTTTCCCTGTGGAGATCGACCTTACGCACCACTATTACAAAATTTATAAATTCCAAGAGTAAGTATTTATTTTTGGTGGTTTCGACACCCATCAATGGTGCTGGGCACTACTCCGATGATCAAGTCAGTAGAAATTTTGGCAGAGTTTTAGTAAGGTTGAGGAGCATACCCCAACTGCTCGAAGTTGCACGCTTTATAAAGGGTGATAAGGTGGTTTCCCGTCATTCAATTAGCTAGTTTCTCACTTTTGGCAAGTTGTCTTACCACACGTCATGAGCCTACCCTATGAGCGCCTTAACCTATTTGCCAACTAGATGGTAGTGATGAAGTTCAACGTATCGTAAACTCTTCACTAAGTTGAAGCTCAAAATCATGAGCTTGTTGGGCTTCCTGAACAGGCTCAAAATTTGGTGGGGGTAGACTGATTGTTGTGGCATCAACACACTGGTTGGCTTAAATAGGTTGAAGTAGGCAGGCTTAACCTTAATGGACTCACACAGGCTTACGAAACTTAGTGGGCTCAAACACGCTCAAATTGGGATGAACGGGCTGGAGCCCATTAACATAATTAATTTTTTATTTTTAAATTTTACCCCTAACAAAACCTATATCAAATGCCTCTAAAGAATATATACCAAATGCCACTAATTTTATGGAGTTTGTTTCAATTTTATTATTTTAAAAGTTTCAATTCTACTTTCAATATTTTAATTTGTTTCAAAAATACAATTTTTAGCAATTTTCGTTAAGTTTTATATAAATTTAAATGAGGCAAAATATATTAAATGGAGTCGGTTTCAATTTTCTTCTTTAATATTTTAAAAGTTCTAATTTTTTCCTATTGTTTAAGTTTTTGTAAAACGTAATGAAAAATACTAACAAAACAATAAATTTGCATAAGTTCCCGATATTTTGTATGATTTAACCTAAAATAACCCCTTCAACAGAAGATATACTCAATAGCTACTCCTATTCTAAAATAAATAAATAAATAAATGAAACTTTTAAAATAAATGTTAAATTATTTGTTTAGTTCCCGTATTTTGTTATTCGTATTAATTTCAACTATGAATTTAATATGTATTTTAAAAACATATACTTTAAGTAAGTTTTAACAATAATTTCTTTTATGATAAATTATATTGATTTTGTAATTAAAAAATAACAAATAAATTATATTAATTTTGATAAGAAATAACTAGGATAGATTAGTGTTTTTAGTTACATTCATAGCTGTATGTATCATATATATATATATATATATATATATATATATATATATATATATATATTGCTTTGAAGTTATCAACTTTTTAGCAGTATCAATTTTCTGTTGAAAAGAATTTAAGTACAAGAATTGAAATATTAATAAATGGAAGGTATTTGAAAGGAAACTTACAAAATATATAATTAATATAAAATAAAATATCACAATATTCTATACACTTTGAAAAATGAAACTGCAAGTTTCAGTAACTTTTCAGAATTAGAAAAGAAAAGAAATTGATTGTTTTGAAAGCTTTCCTGAATCCCAAACGACAAATTTCAGGTTTGGGAAATAGATTTTTCAGAGTAAAACTTATCTCCTACGTAAGAGAAATCTCTGTCTATCTCAAACAGATAGAGAATCAATTTCTAACCACTAAAAGGGCTGAATTCTTCTTGACTAATTGACCCAAATATAAAGCTCCATGATGATGATAGACAATAAGAAGTATTTTGTCTATTTATAAGATATCTTATCTTATCTAATAAATATGTATGCCTCGTCAACTTTTACAATCAAATAAAAATAATAGAAATTAATTAGGTAGCATATTTTGATGTAATATTTATAAAAATAATAAGTCTAAAAATTATTTATAAATATAGTAATTTTTATTATGTTAATCAGTGATTAACAATAATTAATATGTAAGTGATAAACTTAGTATAAAAATATGTAATTCAATATTTATCACCGATTCATCTTATAAAAAATTGTTATATTTACAAATATTATTTAAAGCTAATACTTTGATAAATATTAAAAAAAATTGTCAAATTTGCAAATGCACCTAAAAATAAACCACATTAGAAAATGAAACAATTACTAAAATATCATTTTTTTTATATTAAATATTGAAATGTCAATTTTTTTAAAAATTACCTAAATAATAATGGGAAATTAGGAAAATTGACCTCCAAAAATTCAATCTAAGGATTATTGACCCCCTCACAATTTTTATGTTAGAAACCTTATGCTTATATCATTACACTATGAAAAGACAAAAATATCCTTATCTATCTTACCCTCCTTCTCACATCTCAAAACTCAATTTGAAACCTAACTCCTCCTACTATCTCTTCCTTACACAACGACTGTGACGACGCCGACAGTTCTCTATGCAACCAAAGTCGGGTGATTTGAGAACAATTTGCGATTTGTGAATCCTTAACGGTCAGTTGCAACGGTTCTTTCTCGATTTTGTGAGTTCAAGTTGCGGTTTTGCGATTTCATTTTCGTTTTTGGATCTAGTTTCAAGTTTGGACTTGTTGGTTTTTAGATCTAGTTTTGGGTTTGGATTTGGTTACGTTTTTTGTTTTTAGATCTTAGATTGGAAGCACAAGTTCGAATCGAGATTGAAGGCACAAAAGTCGTTCCAGATTGGGAAAAATCTCAAATCGACGTTTTCTGCCTGAATCTCGATCTGAGATTTGGCCTCAATCTCGATTCAAGATAAGAGGCAAAGACGTTATCTGCCTGAATCTCGATCTGAGATTGCTCAATCTCGGTCCGAGATTGCTCAATCTTTTTTTTAAACATACATTTGTAGGATTGTTTTGAATTATATTTAACTTTTTATTATTACTTTTTTTCTATTGTTGTTTTGAATTATATTTAACTTTTTATTATTACTTTTTTTCTATTGTTGTATATATATATATATATATATATATATATTTATTGTATTTTTCAGAGACCTCAAAGCAAAATTCCAATTTCAAACAAAGATTCCAATCTCGAATCAATAATAGGCAATCTCGAATTCGAGATTGTTAAAAAATTCTCATCTCCAATCAAAAATACGAATCTTAGTCTAAAAATCCAGATAAATTTGCACATGATCAACATTAAAATATCACATATCTTTTTGTATTACCTTTTCAAGAGTGAAAGATGAATCCCTTGAAGCTATATAATGACATAAAAGTTGAGAGAGAGAGAGAGAGTGTTTATGATAAAGCAAAACTTTATAGAGAGAGTGTTTAGGATATAGGGAATATAAGTTGTTTAAATATATAAAGAGTTAAACTTTAAGGATATTTATGTACTTTCATGTTCTAAGAAGGTCTCAAACATAAAAATGGTGAGGGGAGGGTCAATAAGCCTTAGATTAGATTTTAGGAGGTCAATTTTCCCAATTTCCCAATAATAATCTAATAAATTTTGTAATTATAATTCAATAATTTTTTAAACTAAAAACGGATTAAAAAAGGAATAAATTATTGAAAAATAACAAAATATTTCAAACTAAAAAAATGTCAAAAACCAAAAAAATCATTAAAAAAATAAAGAACAGTTGGCTATTTATGTAATTTTTTTTAAAAAAAAATCACATTTTAGTAATTAATATGTTGTAAATATACTATTTGAGAAAATAGATAGGGGTTTCGAGATAATTTTTCGTACTCTTCCGATTAGGGATGGAAACGGGGCGGGGCAGGGTCGGGGATGCACTTCCCATCCCCTAACCCGCGGGGATTTGTAATCCCTATACCACTACAAAAAAACTGTCAATTTGCGACCATAAAATTGCGACCAAATGGTCGTTTTTTGCCTAAAATGCGACCAAAAAAGCGACAAAATAAGTGGTGGCCAAAAAGCTGGTCGGTCCAGAATTTGTGCGACTGGATAGTCACAAATATACGACCAAAAATTTTTGGTAGCAAAAAAGTCAACCTTTTGAAAATACGACCATATGGTCACCTTAAAAGTGACCATATGGTCGTAATTTATCTGGAAGATAAGTGACCAAATGGTCTAAAAAGTGACCAAATGGTCGTATTTTATGTGACCAAATGGTCACTTTTAGACTCAGTTAAAATACGACCAGATGGTCGCCTTAAAAGTGACCATCTGGTCGTAATTTATGTGAAAAATAAGTGACCAAATGGTCGTATGTTATATGACCAAATGGTCACTTTTAGACTAAGTAAAAATACGACCAGATGGTCGCTTTAAAAGTGACCATCTGGTCGCATTCAAGAATTTTTTTTAAAATTTAAATTTCAATAATTACTTAATTAATTATTAATTATTAATTATTTATTATTAATTATTTATTAATTATTTATTTAATTAATATTAAAATTTAATAAAAAAAAATTGGAATTAAAATAAAAAATATATATATCAAATATTCAAAAAACGTTTTATACAGTTGAAAGAATCCTAGAACTACTGCGGAGGGGGGGGGAGGAGGCGTCGATGATGAAGGGTCGCCGCCTAGAGATCTGAAGTACGCGGCCAAAGCGGATGCGACCTGGGCCTCGACTCGTGCCTGCATCTCAGCCTCAATAGCAGCGACTCGAGTAACGAAGTCCTCGCGCATAGCCTCCATGTCCGCGCAACCGCCTTCTTTCAACCAGGAGAAGGGCCGGAGCTAGTGCTCGCTCGCATTCCGCCGAGGCCGGGGCACATCTGCATAAAGGCGTCGCCCGTCACGAGCCGAGCCCAGGAACTGACCCATCAGGCCGAACCCCCCCAGCGACCTCCAAGAACGCCTCTCACGGTCCTCCTGAGTCGGTTGCGAGTCCGGTGTGGGCAACCGGCCAGTCAAGGACTCGTGAAACGTTCCTAAACATTTCAAATTCAGAAAATAAAATGGTTAATATATAAGGTAGGAAAAATTTTAAAGAAAAAATAATAATTGAAAAAATTATTAAATACCTGAATCGCTTTTGCCTTATCGTCGACTTAACGTCCCGGTCCTTCTTCGTGTGAAGAACGCGTGTAGCTCATTAGGCGGGCGGGCGCCCGGTCTTCGCTTCCTAAAAAATTAAAGAGTGAAGAATAAAACATAATAAATTAATAAGTAATTGAAAAAAGAAAACGAGAAAAAAGAACGTAAGTAAGAAAACGACGAAAAAAAAAACATACTAATCGACGATGGTGCTCGTCGTGGGTCCGCGCCCCGTGTGTTTGTTTGGGGGATTCTTCGCGCGGTTGGCCTTATTCCTGCTTGACACTGTCTTGCCCTCAGGAGTGCTCAAGCTCGCGGGAAGGCCACGCGTGGTCCTCCGGGCTCATCCACACGGGGCGGTTTGTTGCTTGCTTTCTGCGCGCCCGGTGCATGAGGTCCTTGAATCGATCCCAGACGTGACTGTCCCATAGGGGGAACAATCTACGATCGGTGATATCGGGATCGATAACAGAAACTTGCCCTGAAAAAAATGAAATAAAAAATTGTTAAAGTAATAAATTTATTTCTATAAATTTCAAAATTAATTAATTATGAAAATAAATGATGTTTTTTACCTTCCAATTGTCGTACATCCACGCGTTTCTCCATCGTCGGAATCTTCCGCGACAAGGTCGCTGGGTAGAGGCATGCTCTCGGGAGGACCTCGCGAAATCGTTTTGAAATGGTTGTATGCGGCTGTACTCTGCAAAATCATAAAAAATTATTGTGCTATTAGAAACTATTAGTTAACAGGAATAAAAAACACTTTGAAAAATAATAAACAAAATTACTTACATATCCCCTTCAATCCGAAGGGTAGAGTCTGCGGCCCGAGACTGCTGCGTGCATGAAGTGGAGGGGCCAGCTGGATCCGACCTTGATGAGCACACGATGCTAAGCCAGGAGTCGTGGCCAGGGAGTCTCCGGCGATCGTGGTGTCGCACTCGGTCTCAGGGACTACATCATCGAGCGTGGCGGCAAGTCCCGTCTCGTAACTAAAGAGGATGTCCAACTCCTCCGTAGTCGTCCGCATCGGGGCGCGCCAGATGGCGTCTGCGGAGACCCCTCGTCACCCGCGTCGTCAGGCTCGTCGACCTGGGGAGGACGCTCGTCGCCCGTCATAATCCTACAACCAAAATAAACTAATTTAATACTAATTACGTAAGTAAAATATTGAAATAAATTTAATTAATTAATTAATTAATTAATGTAAATTAAACTAACATAAATTAAGTAAATAATTTAAAATAAACTAATCAAATTAATTTGAATAAAAGTAAATTAAAATTAGATTAATTGAACTAAAATTAATTCAATTAAACTTAAGATTAATTAATTAAAACTAAAATAAACTAATCATTTAATTTGAAATAAAGTAAAGTAAAATTAGATTAATTGAACTAAAATTAATTGAATTAAACTAAAATTAATTTAATTCAATTAATTTTAGTTTCAATTAATCTAATTTTAATTTACTTTAATTCAAATTAATTGATTAGTTTATTTTAGTTTTAATTAATTAATCTTAAGTTTAATTGAATTAATTTTAGTTCAATTAATCTAATTTTAATTTACTTTTATTCAAATTAATTAATTAGTTTATTTTAGTTGTAATTAATTAATCTTAAATTTAATTGAATTAATTTTAGTTTCAATTAATCTAATTTTAATTTACTTTAATTCAAATTAAATGATTAGTTTATGTTAGTTTTAATTAATCAATCATAAGTTTAATTGAATTAATTTTAGTTTCAATTAATCTAATTTTAATTTACTTTATTTCAAATTAATTGATTAGAATACTTAAACAAAATTATTCTAATTAATTAATCTAATTGTACTTTACTTTAATCAAATTTAACTAAAATTAAGTAATTAAAAAATTTTTATTTAATAATTAAACTAAAATTAATTAATTAAATTAGTGTAATTCATTAATTTAAACTACTTAAGTATAATTGAAGTTAAACTATTTGAATTAATTACCCTACTTTAAATTAATTGATTTAATTAAAGTAATCTAAATTACATTAATTAAACTAAAATTAAAAGTTAAACTAGTGTAATTATAAATTAATTTAGTTTAATTTTATTAAATTAAAGTAAACTATCTTAAATAAACTAAATAAGTAATTAAACTAAATTAGATTAAGTAATTAAATTAATTACTACTTAAATTGAATTAAAGTAAACTATGTTAGATTAATTAAACTATTAGATTAATTAAACTAAAATTACTTAAAGTAACAAAATTAAACTAAACTAATTAATTAGTTAATGTAAACTAAAATGCTATGAATTAAACAAAAGTAAACTAAGTAATTGATTACACAAATTTAGATTCATTAAACTAAAACTAATTAAATTAACAAAACTACACTAAACTACTTAATTGAAAACTAAAAACTAAAACTAAGTAAACTAAATTCTTAAACTAAACTTCAATTTTATACGAAAACTAACCTCGTAATAGAAACCGGGATTGGGGGTTGAGGGTTTTAGGTTTAGAGTAAGAACGGGAACGAAAACGGGAAGAAATAACGGGGAACGGGAGAGGGGAAAGAGAGAAAAGAACAAAAAGAGAGGAAGAAAAGAAGAAACGGGGGAAGAAAAGAAGAAACGGGGGAAAGGAAAACTGATGGGAATTTAAATCATAATTTGCGACCAACTGGTCGCAAATATGTAATAATGAACAGAAACTAAAGGTCGCGCGTGCTGGGGAAAATGCAACCATATGGTCGCATTTTCAGAGATATTTGCGACCAAATGGTAGCATTTATTGAAAAAGCGACCATTTGGTCGCCCAGTTATCATTATCAAGAACAGCTGTCATATCACGAGTCCCATCAAAAATTGCGACCATCTGGTCGCAATAATGAAATTCACCGCCAAATATTGCGACCAGATGGTCGTATTGTTTAAATTCACCGCCATAAATTTCATGAAAATTTAAATTTAACGCCCAGATTTGCGACCATATGGTCGCAATTTCACTTATATATTTTAAAAAAATATATAATTATACTTTTCTAAAAATGCGACCATTTGGTCGCCTTTCTCTCCAAAATTACTACCCTAAACCCTAAACCCTAAAATGCGACCATTTGGTCGCCTTTCCCTTCTAAATTACTACCATGTGGTCACCTTTTGTGTGAAATTGTGACCACCTGGTCGCAAATATTAATATTTATATACTTTTTTTTTAATATTGGGTTACTTTCTGATATTTACATATGAAAGGAACTCTTGTTTCCATGTTGTTATATTTATTGATATTTTTCTTCATGATTTTCGAGATAAATTTTTGTAATTCTTGATTTGGAACTATTTGATTCTATTTAAGAGTTTTTTTTAATAGATATAGATAATTTTATTCTTGTTTTTCAAGATAGAAAGTGCTAGAAGGGAACCAAATAGACTATTGAAGATGTACATATTTATATATAATTTGCATCCACATATTCATTTGAAGCAATTCCACCCGCAGAATTCGATATAAACATGTCAAAGTTGAAATCAAGAGGAATCTTTCTTATAATAAAAAAAAAAGTTAATTTCATTTTCATCGTATTTCATCATCTTTTGATTTTAAGTTTGGTCTATTGCTTTATTCATAATTGTAAATGCTTTACTTGAAAAAGAGTCAAAAGGACTAGATTCAACTAGAGGTTTAAGGAAAATATAATTCTTCTCTGTACAATATTATTGTTCTCTCTTTGTATGAAATTCAGATATTTCAAGACGAGGTTAAAATTATTATTTACTCTACACAAATTTTAGAAAAATCTAAAGGCGTTTAGATAGCTTCTTGATCTTGAAGAGTTTTATATTAATTGGTCGCAATCTGGTCGCAACAAAAGTGACCACATGGTCACTTAGAGTCAACTTTCAAAGAAAGTGACCAAGTGGTCACCAAAAAACTACCACTTTTTAAAAAAAAAAAGTATATTTAAAAAAAAAATATAATTATACTTTCTAAAAAATGCGACCATTTGGTCGCCTCTCACTTCTAAATTACTACCATGTGGTCACCTTTTGTGTGAAATTACGACCAGTTGGTCGCAAATATTAATATATATATATATATATATATATATATATATATATATATATATATATATATATATATATATATATATATATTTTAATCATTCCTTAAAAGAATTAGTTTTAATTAATTAAACACATACACACACATTTGAATAATCAAGTTAACGAAATATCTCATTCATCATTGTCTCCAAGAAGTCCGTCACATACGCCTTCTTCTTCTCGTTTCTTCATCGATTCATCGTCTCGAATAAATTCATCATCAATGTCACGTGCGTGAGAAGTGGAAGCATTTGTATCATCATCATCATGCAATGTTATCGTTCCATCGTTCAAAGGACGAACAAGATTTTGCATTCGACCATCGTCGATTGCACGAGATCTTATCTCATCTTCTTGAAAAGCAACGACTTCCTCTGCATGGTCGTCTTTCTCGGACAAGTTTTCTTCTACCTGGCGTGGTTTAACTTTACAAACAACTAACCAATCGCCGATCTTGTCTATTAATCGATAGTTCAGGTAATAAACTTGAATCGCCTGTGAAGCCAGGACGAACCTATCGGTCGCGCGCATATGCTTAGACTTGTTTACCTCAATGATTTGTAAATGATCAATCTTACGGACTCGCCCCCGCCTGGTTGTCTCGAACCAAGTGCGATTGAACGAACAATGCGTTTAGCGTCGGACTTGCGTATTGAATCTCAAGAATCTCATCGATTACTCAAGTAATCGTCTTCGTTTGTCTTGAACACGTGACCTTTTATGCAAACACCACTGTTGTTTGTTGCCCTGTTCACTGAATGTGCCTTCGTTTGAAATCTGTAACCGTTACCCACGTATCCACCATACGACCTTGCTATCCGTCCAGGTCCCTTTGCCAAAGAAATGATGCGAGGATCATGCACCGGTAATGTAGGGGAGTCAACTTGTGTCATTGTCCACATACAGTAATGTTAGGAAGATAGTAATTGTTTCAACATAATGCAACGGTTTTTTGACAATTTAAAATAACTCACGTATGCACTGAACCAAGAACGAAACTCTTTGTCGATTATTGACCCCTTCTCAGCGTCGGTAAGACCAGCTCGTGTCATTCGAACGTATACGTTTAGAAATAATCTGTATGTTACAAAAATAGTTAGCAAATAGTTTGTAATTGTTTATGCGATGAAATAATATTAAGTTACAAACTCACTCTATGTAAGGCTCGATCTCTGCGCAGTTGCATAACACGTATGTCTGCATTACGTGATACTCAGAATCGGTCAACGGCCTACGCACTGATCTTCCAACTGTCATGCCAGGTTCTGTAAAAATCGGCAAGTTGTTCATGTCAACACCTTCAAGTAAATTTTTGACAATGTTTCGTTTCGCCGGTCGAAACTGCTCTGCAATGTGTTGATCAAAGTAGTATGAACAAAATGTGGTAGTCTCTTGCGTCAGGTACGCACTACAGATAGATCCTTCTACTCGTGATCTATTTCCAACCATCTTTTTCAACCGACGTAAGTACCTAGGGGTACAAAACATAATGAACATTCGATGATCACTGTACTTATTCATACGCATACATTACAAAATAACTGTGCTTACCTTTCAAATGGGTACATCCAGCGGTAATGTACGGGACCCCCTAAGAATGCCTCGTATGGAAGATGCACTGGAAGATGCTCCATGGAGTCAAAAAATCCAGGTGGGAACATTCGCTCCAACTTACAAATAATAACGGCGATCTCTGAACTCATTGAAGCAACAGTGGCTTCCGTCAGCTCTGTACATGTCAAGTCCCTGAAAAAAACACTCAACTGGGTAAAATTTCCCTCCATTTTCCTCACTGCCTAGGGTCACATCAAGTCAGAATTTACGACCAGATGGTCACTTTTTTGGTGACCACTTGGTAGCTTTTATGCCACCAAATTCTTTATCAATTATTGGTCCCATAAAATCACATAATTTGCGACCATATGGTCACTTATAATTGTGACCATTTGGTAGCTTTCTTATCTCCAATTATAAGCTACCACTGCTCACTTTTAGGTCACCAAAATTGCGACCATTTAGTCACTTTTAATTGTGACCATTTGGTAGCTTTCTTCCCTCCAATTATAAGCTACCACTGCTCACTTTTAGGTCACCAAAATTGCGACCATTTAGTCACTTAAATTGTGACCATTTGGTAGCTTTCTTCCCTCCAATTATAAGCTACCACTGCTCACTTTTAGGTCACCAAAATTGCGACCATTTAGTCACTTTTAATTGTGACCATTTGGTAGCTTTCTTCCCTCCAATTATAAGCTACCACTGCTCACTTTTAGTCACCGAAATTGTGACCAGTTAGTCACTTTTATTTGTGATCACTTGGTAGCTTTCTTCCCTCCAAAATTACGCGCCATTTTTTGCTACCAAGGCATATTTTAGTCACTAAAATGCGACCAGAAGGTCGTTTTTTTAGGTGACCAATTGGTCGCTTCTTTCGCGCCATAATTTCGTGCCATTTTTTATGACTACTTCTGCTTTTGGTCACAATCTAGTCGCAAAAAAAGTGACCAGATGATCACTTAAAGTCAACTTTCAAAGAAAGTGACCAGGTGGTCACCAAAAAACCACCACTTTTTTTTTGTCGCAAATTTCTGGTCGCATTTTGACAGTTTTTTTGTAGTGTACCCTACCCTATCCCCTAATCAAAAAATCGGGGTCGGGTTCGGGGATTCCCCAATAGGGGATCGGGTTCCCCGCGGGGAAAATTCCCCGTTTTACATTTTAATTCTTATTTAAATATTAAATATAAAAATGAAATATACATTTTTAAGTAAAAAAGAAAACATAATACTAACCAATTTATATTTTATTAGTTAATATAATCATATTTCACATATATTTTTCAATAAATAAAGATAAAAGTAAACAAAATATATAAGATATTTTTTAAAAATCGGGTTCGGGTTCGAGGTCGGGGACGGGAGATGTATTCCCATACCCTTACCCTATAACAAATCGGGGGGAGATTTCTCACCCTAACCCTAACCCTATAAAACGGGGATTCCCCGCCCCTATAGGGTCGGGGCCCCGCGGAGCCCCTAACCCGCGGGGAATTTTTCCATTCCTACTTCCGATATACTAAATATTTTTCATACACCTTCCTTTAATATCAACCCGCGGGGAATTTTTCCATCTCTACTTCCGATATACTAAATATTTTTCATACACCTTCCTTTAATATCTTGTTGAGTAATTCAGTGTTGTGGCAGATTTCTCCTTTTTACTGTTAATAGTCATGAAAATCATTAGAATGTCAAAGTGGCCATTGTTGATCATTCCTTAACTCTTAAGTTTGGTATTTTCCTCTGTCTTTTTCTCAGTTTGTTTTAATTTTTTGTTTGTGTAAGAAAACGCGTTTTCCCTAACGCACAATGTTAAACCAATATCTACTTCATACCAATTTGGATTTCCTCTAGCTATTAAACTTTATGTTTAAATTTGGGGAAAAAAAAAAATCCTACTCGTATATTTAGGTTTATGAGTCAATTTTATCATTAAAAATTCAATTTAAATATATAAAAGAAGTGATACAATTTTGTAATCTTCGTTTGATGAGTTGTAATTTCTTTTTTAGATTTATTACTAAACACGGATATTTTATAATTGAGTAAATCTATTTTTATACGTGTAAATTTTTATACTTGTGCTAAATGAAACATATAGATCAAATTTGATGTAGCTCGAGGTCGAATCCACGACCTCAAATAAGCAAATTCATGCTTGAAATAAAATCAATCCCAAAATATAGGGAAAAACATCTCTATAGAGGAGAAAACTCTCTCAATATAATATTTGATTGATTGGATAAAAAATAAAGATACAAATAAGATCTAGAGATGACATTATATAGTCTTACAAGAGAAAATAACTAATGATACTGATGATGAAATATAGATCGAAGTGAAAATTTTAATTAAATTAAAATATAAATAATAAATAAAGAGTTAAAGTATATACTCTATTTTATAATTTTGAGCGGTCATTATATAATGAGCTTTCACGTGATAGTATGAAATTATATTACTAAAAATAGAACAAGTCTAAGATATTACACGTAAAGAAATATGATACATAACAAACATATATAGTTTCAGTTGGTCCACCATAGTTTAGTCTTTAATGGTCTGACTTGTTCCGTAATTTTAAGGTTCTCACGTAAGCTAATTTTAGACCATATAGTTTAACAAAAGGAAAAAGTAATAACTAAATGAAATTCTTCTTTCATCTAACTAAACTAATGACATTTAATGTATTTGATCAACTTAACCAAATAGAAAATAGTTTGGTTTTATTTTTTTAGTACAAATAGATTAGTTTGGTTTTAGGTTGATATTTTATCATAGTTGATTAGGCTTTCACTTATTTATTGTTTGACATTTTGTAGAAAATTATTATTATTTAAAAAAAAATTAGGTGCTAATTAGTTTCAATCATAAGAGATAATAATTTTTTTTAAAAAAAAAAATAAAAGATAAATATAAATTGTACCTTCAATGTTTAACCACTAACGTGCTTATGAATTAACTGTTAAAAAAATATTATTTTAGGTTATAGAAAATATATTGATTTTTTTCTTCAATACCTTCTTGAATACAACATCCTAAATAAATGTTATGTTAATTCTTTTTAATATCGGTACAAACACCCCCTCTATAATTTGAAATTACATATTGACAAAATATTATATTTTATAAATAATTAAATTAGGTGGTGATGGTTATAAATAATTATTTTTAAATGATAAAATGGTTTGTTTGCAATCATATTCATATTACATTAGAAGAGTTTACCCAAAAAATTTAAAAAAATTAAGTTTGGCAAAGATGGTTGAAAAAAAATAAAGTAGTAGTTAGAATTACAACTACAAGTTGTTGACGCATTTTCTTTGATCTGCTGTCTTCAAGTTTTTTTTTCCCCTTTTTATTTTTTTTATTTTTAGTTTAATATGGTCCCTTAATTGTAAATGTAATGAGTATTATTAATGGCTTCTCCCCTCGTAAAAGTTTCTAGTGCTATCGTTGTACCAAAGATTTTTAATAAATTATTACCAATAATAAATAAATAATAAGATCCACAATTTTTAAGTACTTCAACATATTTTATTATCATTTAAAGGAGTAGATACAATAGTAGTACCTGGAAATTTTCTCCCCTCCATGTTGATATGTTTTCATTACAACGAAAAAGGACGATGCTAAAGATAATGGGATTGGGCGCTTAACTTGATACCAATTTGATTCTCAAATTTTGATTTTTTTTTTTAAATAGTATTTGAATTTTATGTAAAAAAATATTTTAAGGGAAAAAATATTCTATGATGTGTCAATTTAAATTTTTAAGGAAAAAAATCAATATACACTCCTAAACTTTATATGGTGTGTCAATTTAAACCTTGAATTTTTAATTTCATAAATTTAAACACTCAATTTATATAAATGAATCAAACTACATCCATAGTTAAGTTTTTGTCAGATTTTCATTAGTAGACATACTTCGTGTATGTGTTTTATACAACTACAAACACAGCCTATATAATTTGATATCATATCAATAAACTATTACTATTTTATAAATAATTAAATCACATGATTATAAAAAAAAAATATATTATAAAGAGTGAGTTTACAACCACGAATAATTATAATAGTTTAATTTGAGTTTTCTTCAAATTATAAACATTCTCTTTGTAGAAGTTTGAGAAATTATTGATGGTTAAAAAGGAAGTAGTTAGATTTGTAACAACAAATGTTGACTGGACTTTTCTTTTATATGACGTATTCATCTTTTTTTTTTCTTTTTTCTTTTTCCTAATAAGATTCCTTAATTATAATGTGTTTTTTCAATTGTCTCTCCCCCTCCATGTTGATGTGTCTTTGCTAACTATATTAGGGACAATGCTAAAGACAATGGGAACATGGCAATGCATTTTTAAAATTAGTCTCAAAGAGAAGCATATGGTCAACTAACACTTATTACATTTTTTCTCATTGCCAATTTAGATCACATTCAAGTGTTAATCATGAAATGCTAATTTCAAATACTAAAAACATTTAAAAATATATACATAGAAAGAGAATCTTTTGAAAGTCTTGTATAAAGGTTGCTATATATATTATCATTCATGAGCTATATATATATATATACACAAACACACACATATGGTTAAGACGAAAAAATAGAGAATTGTTTTTAGGACGTGTGTACATATGTTTATATATTTACTTTTTTACTGTTTATAATATAATGAAGAACTAATTGAAAATTGATACTAGAAATGAATTTAGGATTTGTTATTCTCTTTCTACTTCTAATTACCAACTTTAATCAAACAACTAACAACTAAATATATATATATATATATATATATATATTGTCTGAGAATTGGTTTTAAAAAATATGAAGGTAGTTAGTTAATTTATAATTTCATTCGATTAATTAATATATTTTAAAACTTAAAATAAAGTTTTTTAAAAGTAATCATTTTTAAGTTTTAAAATTTTAAAAAGTAGTTTTCGTTAATTTAATCATAATGTTAGATACTTTAATTTTAAATATATTTATAAATGGAAAAAATTATATAAATAAAAGTAAGATATTTGAATAAGAATTGAAGCTAATTGGAAAATTTTAAATAGCATCTAAAATTTATTTTAAAAAACTAATTAATTTTGGAAAAAAAATTATTACGTAAGCATTAAAAAAAGGGGAATTATAAAAAAAATTAAATAAATATATATATAATTACATATTCACCATAACATTTATAAATTTATATAAATAACTTATTGCTTCCAGTTGAATAAACTATTCAAATGTTGGTTTTTAAATATTTTATATTAAAGTGGTGAGGGGCGGAACCGCCCATGCAGAAATGAGACATATCTTTTACCACATGACTGTTCTAGTTGGTAATTTGGATGAGATTTTAAGAATGTTTTTAGAAATCGAAAAAACAAAACAAAATAAATTGATGAAAACAAATATAATTTTTTTTAAAATTAAAAATTAATCACAAAATTATTGTAAAAATAGTTGTATTAATTTTTTTGAAAAACTACTTTCACATTAGTCTTGAAAAGCTTTTAATGATCAGTTAGATCAAATGATTGTTTTCTATGATTTGACCGATCATAAACAAAGATCTGTCAGATCATAGGTAAAGATCTGACCTATTATAGGCAGTGATCGGTCAGATCATTGAGCAACAATTATTTTTCCGAATTTATTCTCTTTAATATATTTATCTTGTACTATGAAATCTGATTTTAATTTGTGACTATTTGTTTAGATGTCAGTGGTAAGACTATTTGTTTAGATGTCAGTGGTAAGACTATTTGTTAGTTATGGCGGACATTAGGACATTGATGGTTACAACTATATCGGTGGCTCATTGGGAGGAATAATCATGTATAAGGGTATAAGCTATGAAAATTTAGTAGACCGACTATATGTAGTTGCAGGACTTGCCCTGCATCGACGACTATAAAAATGAAGTGCATATACAAGTTTGTAACAGTCTGTCCACCTTTTGAAATTAGAAATGATATGGAGCTGAACATCTCGATCCGATGTGTGTATCATCTGAATCTTGACACGATGAGTGGAAGGAATACGAATGGTAACAGAAATAAGTGTCTTGAATCAGGTAATATTGTATCTATGAATCTGTTGGATGATACTTATTACAAAATAAGAAAGAGAGAGGAGATTAATTCTCATTTATGACATGAAATGTATTTATACAAAGATAAATATCAACTAACCTCCTCTAACAACTTTATAACTAACTAACCAAGTATGAACTACATATTCTACTCTAATACTCCCCCTCAAGATGGACTTTGAATGTTATGAACACCCATCTTGGATAATAGAGTAGAAAATAAAGGCAAAGGAAGTGGTTTGGTTAGCAAATCTGCAAGCTGAAATTGTGTACGAATGGGCATAAGCTTGATCAATCCAGCAGCAACCTTGTCTCTTACAAAATGGCAATCAAGTTCTATATGCTTGGTTCTCTCATGGAATGCCGGATTTGAAGCAATGTAAATTACAGCCAAATTAAAATGGCAATCAAGTTCTATATGCTTGGTTTTTTCATGGAATGCCGGATTTGAAGCAATGTAAATTACAGCCAAATTGTCACAAAAAATAAGAGAAGGAGATGAAAAAGAGAGCTGCACATCAGTGAATAAATTGCACAGCCATGTAATCTAACTTACAGCCATTGTCATTGCTCGATATTCACTTCAACGGATGATCTATTCACTGTTGTCTTCTTTTTAGCCTTCCAGGACACAAGACAGTCACCCAAAAACAAGCAAAAACCAGTTGTTGATCTACGGGTATCTGAGCAAGCACCCCAGTCCGCATCTACAAAACCTCTCAATTGAAGAGGAGTAGCAGAATTGCAAGGAAAAAATAAAACCTGACCCGGTTGTTGCTTCAAATATCTCAAGAGGTAATGAACAGTAGTGAGATGATTTGAATGTGGCTTAGAAATGAATTGGCTGAGCTTATGCACAACAAAAGTAATGTCTGGCCTTGTTATTGTAAGATATAATAATCTTCCAATCAACCTTCTATATGAAACAACATCTTCAACAGATAATAATTCTTTATCCAAGGCATGAGTTTTGATTTAGGATCCATTGGCAATTGATTAGGCTTAGAAGCCAAAAAACCTGTATCATCAAGCAATTGCAAACAATACTTCTTCTGATTTCATGATAAACCAGATTTTGACCTTGAAATTTCAAGACCAAGAAAGAATTTTAAGGAACCCAGATCTTTGAGCATAAATTGGGAATGCAAGTAAAGCTTTAATTGATCAATAACAGTAGAAGAGGGTCCTGTGATGATTATATCATCCACATAGACCTATAAAGCAAGAAAAGAATCACCATTTCCCTTTGTAAATAAAGAAGAATCAGCCTTAGATTGTTTGAAACCAAATTGAACAAGAGAATGGGAAAATTTAGAGAACCACTGTCTTGATGCTTGTTTGAGCCCATAGATGGACTTATTTAGTTTACAAACTAGTTGCTCCCCCTTTCCAGTAGCCTCAATAGTAGGAGTATAGCCTAAAGGAAATTGCATGTAAACCTCCTCAAATAAATCACCATTGAGGAATGCATTATTCACATCCAATTGTGCCAAATGCCATGAATAATGAGATGCAATAGCTAAGAGAACTTTAACTGTCACCAATTTTGCAACAGGTGAGAAAGTTTTAAAATAATCCAATCCTTCTTGTTGATTGTAACCATTGGCTACTAACTGAGCCTTATATCTATCCACAGTCCCATCAGCCTTGTGTTTAACTTTATAGACCCATTTACTTCCTATTGCATTATTGCATAAAGGAAAGGGGAACTATAGACCATGTCTTGGTCCTCTCCATAGCATCTAATTCTTCTTACATTGCCTTTTTCCAATGATCATATTTTACAGCATGATGATAGAATTGGGGTTCATATGTAAGTGTAATGTTGGCTAAAAATGTTGATGTTGAGGAGAAAAGGCAAAATAAGAAAGATAATTGGCCAATGAATATAGACTTTTAGGATTAGAAATGGGAGGAATACCCTGCAAAATATTATAGTGATAGTCTTCTAAATATGCTGGTGCTTTTGTAGTTCTGGTGGATTGTCTTTGTGAAACAAGAGGCAATATAGGAGAAATTGTGGATTCATGTAAACAAGTGGTAGAGGGTGGTGATGAATTTGTATGTGCAGGTGAAGGAAGGATAGAGACTGGTGTTGGTATTGCAGGAGACAACCAGGTGGATAAGGGCCCGTTTGGTTTGTAATCCAGATTCAGTTTTATAAATTTGGATTGAAAGAATAAAAGGAATCTACTTTGTTTTGTGTTTGGTTTACAATCCAGAAAAAAGCAATTTGAATTCAATTTCTTTTTTAGGCTAAAAAATGAATTCAACTAAAACAAGAATCCAAAATATCCAACTCAAAAACTGAAAAACACAGATTGACTTCACCCACACAATTTAATCCACGGGTTTGAACACATGAGATAAAAATGCAAGTCGGACCCATTTTCCTGGTTTGGGTTGGGTCAGACCCGTTTTTAGAGGTTGAACCGGTCTGTTCTAGCTTTTATTTATTTAATTAAATTTTTAATTGCATGTTTTTAAGCTGATTTTTAACTTTTTAAACTTAAACTTAATTCTAAAGTAATGGAAAAAAAGTTAATTTATTTTTTCACTATATCATATTTTTTATTTATACTTTGTTTTTATAATTATATATAAGATTAATTTAAATATAAAAAAAAATTTATATATATATATATGTGTGTGTGTGTGTGTGTGTTGGAGGTTGTTGCTCACATTTTTCTCTCCTTCTTATTTACTAATGTATGTAGTACTATTTGAATAACACTATTGGAGGTTTTCAATGCCCAAATAGTCTCTCCATTTAGTGTGAAAATATTTTTTCAAATTCTCTTTTATTGAGAAATTCTCTCTTTGGTTGCACTAGGTTCTTTTGAATTTTGAAATGGATCTCATTGTGTCTTGTATAGTTCTCCTTTTGGAAAAAACTGAGTTGTTTTAATCTAAAAAGTTTATTTGATAGACTTGCAATGCTTCTATTATCTTTATTATAATTTTTTTAAAAGAAAAATTTATCCTAAGAATGAGAATAGTTATAGTTGATGCAGATAAAGATGTTTATAATTTATAAGTTATGAATTATTAGTTTTTTCAAACTTAAAAATGAATTATTTAAAGTTGTAAGTATTATTTTCACACTGTTCTGATTCACAATCTGATTTTAAATTTTTTGAGTAACCAACCAAACATATATTTCAAATTTCTGAATCTCAATTATAAATTCTGAATCTATTACCAAACACAGTTTCAGAACCAACAAATTCACAGAATACAACTCTGAATTCATTAGAATCCACTAAATTCAAATTCTGCTTTTCAGATTGCATACCAAACAGGGCCTAAAGGTTTTGGGAGGACTATGTCTGAAAAAATATCAATTGGGTTTGTAGAAAGAGTGATGCTGTGAAAAGGAAAGTGATCTTAAAAAAAATAACATCTCTGGATACAAAAAATTATTTGGAGACAAGATCATACAATTTGTATCTCTTGATACCAGGAATCTATCCCACAAAAACAGACTTCTTTGCCCTGGGCTCAAATTTTGCTCTATTTGCAGATAAAGTAGAAGCATAACAGAGACATCCAAAAACCCTGAATAATGTGTAATCAACTGGAATATTATACAGCACATCAAAAGGTGTTTTATTGGATAAGAGGGGTGTTGGTATTCTATTAATAATAAAAGTAGCATTCAGAATACATTCTCCCCAGAATGTGATGGGTACTTTTGATTGAACATACAGAGATCTAGCAACATTTAAAAGATGTTGGTGCTTCCTCTCTGTGACTGAATTTTGCAGTGGAGTGGCCACACAAGAAAATTGATGCAAAACATCTTTAGTTTGAAAGAAAGAATCAAATCTAAGTTCAGGGGCATTGTCTGAACAAAAGGCTTTAATGGGTTTTCCAAATTAGGTTTGTATGAAGGTAAAAAATTTGAGTATTATATGTTTCACATCAGATTTATGTTTCATGAGATAAACCGAAGTAAACCTTGTACAATCATCAACTAAAGTTAGAAAATAGTTGTAACCTTGATGTGTAGATGTATGATAAGGCCCCCAAATATCACAATGAATTAAATCAAAAGGAAATTATAACAGATTGTTATGGGAAACAAAGGAAAGTCTCCTTTGTTTGGCTAAAGGACAAACATCACAAGGTTGTAAAGAAACAGTTTTATTGATAGAAGAAGGAAGAGACAAACTATCTTTTAACAATGATAGCCTATTAAAAGAAATGTGCCCCAATCTATTATGCCACAACTGCATAGAGGATTTATTTGAAACATAAGAACAAGAATTGAAAATGATATATGAACCAGCACCAATGGAAGAAGTAGTAGAAGATGGTAGAATGTATAAGCCATTGGTGAGATCACCCTTGCCAATCATCCTCAAATTGGACTTGTCCTGGATAAAACAAGATTCAGATGTGAAATGAATATCCACATTTGACTGTTTAGTCAAAACACTGATTGAAAGTAGATTCAACAAAAAATCAAGTATGTAGAACACCCCATGTAGAGTAATATCAGCATTTAAAGTAATATTGCCTATAGCAGCAACAACAACCTTCTGTGAATTAGGTAGAGTGACATAAGTGTTGGCAACAGGAATTAAGGACTGGAAAAGACTAGCAGAGCAACAGATATAATGTGATGCCCCAGAATCAAGAATCCACATGTGCAAAGGATTGAAAGATAGACAATTACCTGCAACATGGGAAGAGGAACACATAGCTGAAACATTTGCAGAACCGTGACTTGCCAAAAGATCCATAAGTTTCTGATAATGTTCAGAATTCAGGGTATAATTCCCTTCAGCAATGGGAGCTTTGGATCCAGTATCAGAATTTGCAAGTGGTGCTGCAACATGATTAACAGAAGCTGTGGAAGAAACAGGATTACGATGCTTGAACTTAAATCTAGGAGGATAGCCATGTAATTTGTAACACTTGTCAATTGTATGACTAGATATGTTACAATGAGAGCAGATAGAACGATCCTTCCTATAATTCTTGTTATTAGATGTAGGAGCTCTGGTAATCGGATGATAAGCAGCAAAAGCCATTGGCTCAAATGATGAATTTGAGACAGATGATTTCACATTTCTCTTCCTTTCCTCCTGAATTACTAATGCGAAAATCTTATTGATGGTTGGGAAAGGATCCATCAATAAAATTTGCGAAGTAATTTGTGCATAAGAATCGTTTAAACCCATAAGAAAGCATTGAATATATTCTCCTTGATAAAAGGATTCCATCTTCTTCAATTCTCCACAAGTGCAAGCACACTTTGGGCGATACTCCATTAATTCTTGCCAGACTGTTTTAAGCTTTGTAAAATAATGACTCACACTGAGATCACCTTGGCTGATATACATCAATTCTCTCCGTAATTGGAAACGAGGAGCATTCCCTAGCTCAAAACGAACCTTAAGGTCTTGTCAAACCTCTGTTGCTAAATCTGTATACAGTAAATTAGCAGATATTTCTTTTTCTACATAATTCAAAATCCAAGAGACTACAACGTCATCATTGATTAACCAGGCTTGAAGAAGTGGTACATTAGTTAAACAAAGGAGAGAACCATCATCAAAACCTAATTTATTCTTCACAGATAGAGCTAAGCGCATAGATCTATGCCAAGAATGAAAATTCTCACCATTCAGCAAAGGAGAAACCAGAACATTAGAAGATCCATCAGAGTGATGGAGATAATATGGATTGTGTTGATGAAGAGATGTTGAATTTGTAGAAGAAATATTTGGAATAGTTTCTGAAGAAGCAGTGTTTTCAATAGTAGGATTCGCCATTATTGAGCAACAAGAAAGGAAGAAAAATAGCTAGAAACCGCGATGAAAATAAAGAAATTGAAAATGAAATCAATAAAAAATCATAAAGAAAAAGACTGAAGATCACAAAGAATCTCAGGAAATAAAAGAGAAAAGAGAAAAGGATGATTCATTGATGAAAAAAGATGAAGCAATCATTGAGAGAAGAAGCTCAGATGATGAGTTCTCAAGCGAAATTGACGGAGAAAACAAGAAAACTCTAGAGAGAGAAAGCGAGCGGTGGAAGAGTGTACGTGCCAACTGATACCATATTACAAAATAAGAAAGAGAGAGGAAAAGATTAATTCTCATTTATGACATGAAATGTATTTATACAAAGATAAATATTGACCAACCTCCTCTAACAACTTTATAACTAACTAACCAAGTATGAACTACATATTCTACTCTAATAATACTATTACTCCAAATTGCGAGTCGAGTTACGTGTTGTATGTGTAAAGGATACCAACATATTAAATATTACGAAGTTTGTAGATGTTCATTCATGTTTGCTTTCAGTGTTGAACCATGATCACCAGCAAGTTAGTAGTAAGGTAGTTGGAGACATTATTAAGATTAAACTTGAAAACTGTAGTCGTCGATATAGACTGAGAGAAATAATAGACGATGTGCAAAAAGAATACGATGTGAATATATTTTACGATAAAGCGTGGTGAGGAAGAGATGATGCATATGAGATTGTAAGAGGATCACATGAAGAGTTTTACAATCTCTTGTGGCCGTATTGCGAAACGATGAAGTGTGAAAATCCTGAAACCATTTATCATATTCAATTAGAAGATGATCGTCCCTTCAAATATCTCTTCATCGCATTTGGGCCTTGTATTAGGGGATTTCATAGTTTTATAAGATCGGTAATTGCTTTGGATGAGTCATTTTTTAAAGGAAGATATTGGAGCACATTGCTAGTTAGCACATGCTTAAATAGAAACAACCAAATTTATCCAGTAAAGTTTGGGATTGTGGACATAGAGACAAATGAATCATGGACTTGGTTTTTGGATAAACTCAAGTCTGTAATTGGAGACGTTGTAGATCTGGTGTTCGTTTCGGACACATAAGAGCATTGAAAAAAAGATAATATTAATAAAGTATTCTTTCCTACTGCCAAGGCTTATCGAGACTCCGTTTTCCAACATTATTGGGGAGCCCTTGCTATGTTTACCGGTGTGTGTGAGTACTTGGAAGGTGACGTTGATCTGGACAAATGGGCATGAGTTTTTTCACCGAAAAACAGCTATAGTATAATGACCATGAATATTACAGAATGTATCAATAGTATATTCGTCAATGACAGTGAACTACCAATGACTGAACTAATTGAAGGTATTCGTGCTAAATTGTAAAAACAGTTCTTTGAGCATTGAGTTGAAGCATCAAAGATGAAAGGAATCTTAACAAAACATGCAAAGGATAGAGTCTGAGCAACTCAAGCTAGGTCAATGACATTGCCTTTCACAACCGTTGACATTTATCATTCCACTATGAGAGATAATGAATCTGTAACGATTGTTGATCTAAACTCCATGGAATGCAGTTGTCGGGAATTTTTTTTAGGCTAGTTGCCCTGTAAACATGCAGTCACAGCAGCAAGAGACCGTAACTTTAAAATTGTGTAATTGGTTATTTAATAAAATCATTTACTTTTTATCAATTTACAGAGTTATTATTTAGATGTATGTAGCAAGTAGTTAAAAACTGTCCAAATGATCGATCAGGTCATAGGCATGATCGATTAGACCGATCTTTTAGTCAGAAATAGAAATAGCCTTTGTCCAATGACCATGATCTGACTTAAATATAGGCTATTTCTGTTTATGTCCAAATGATCATACAACTTAACTATTTTTGGAATGAATGAAGCATGAAGAGAAAAACCTTAACATAACTGAATAATTAATAATGTAATAAATACATAAAAAAAACTAGTGTATTGGACCACACCTGGCAAATAACATTAGCTTAAAAATTTTAATTGTTTGGGGGGGGGGGGGGGGAGGGTGGTTAACATTTCAAAATCATTTCACATTACAAGATACTCAAAAAACTTAATAGTGTAGACACCACAATCGAGCTTGTTATCTTGTATTGGGGTATCTGAGTTAAGTTGCCATCATTCCACATTGTCGCATATGCCGATATTTGACAGCACATGTGAAACGCAATCACGAACTGGCGTTAGTATAACATCAACCTCTACATCACTTGCGTAGGTTGGAAGAGAATCGTAGTGTACAAATTCACAATGACTGAGATCTAGAGCCAACAATATCCAATGCAAATTTTTGTACATTGATAGGTGCATATATCTAAAGAAACAAAAAATATGGTCAGTAAAGAAACAAGTTGTAAAAATTATAAGTAAACCTAGTATATATAATTAATAACGTAATCACAATCACAGTCACATCATGAGATCATGAAATGTCCATAATGCCTATGATGTAATCCATGATTTCACAACAATCCTACCAATCATATACCTCATTATTCCACACTTTCGTTTCAAAGTCTGCTATACTCCTAGCGCATTATTGCTGTAATGAAACTAATTATGAATGGTACAAATCACCTCAAAGTAAATAAAAACTAAGAGAATTAGTAAAAATACATACCGCAAAGTAGGAGTCAATGGCTATGAAGCATTGCTTAATGAGTTCTTGCCGCTTTCTCAACTTATCTTGGATAAATAAAAAGGTATGTTGTAGATTCAGTACAAACATTAGTAAGTACAACATTATATTAGCATATATTCATAAAACAAAAATTATTGCACCTACTTCACTGCGAAGATATGGATTTACAAACCCAATCCAATTTAGAAAAAATTATTTCACCTTCGCACCGTAGTATTGGCATGGGACCTGGGTATTAACATTCCTCTTGTTGGAAAAATAATTTTTACATATCTTTATTATCGTATTTGGCACCACGTACAGAGGTTCATATAATTCTACTTGTTCATTTATAAACTTTTCTTTCTTTTCCGTTATATACGGAGATTTTTGAAGTGGCTCAACCTTCCTTTTTCTTGTGTCTCAGGGACGCTTCTTAAATTGTTTGTTCTCATCCATCATAATTACGTTGGAAGTATACTGCACTTCATCAAAATCTCCTCAACTCGGGCCTGAAGCACTCTCTCATCGTTCTCCTCAACTACCCCCTTATGCTTCTCCTTCTCAACTCTCCACTCAACCCTCTCCTCATGCTTCACCTCGTCAACCTTCTCAGAATCCTTCTCCTCAACTTTCCTCTCACCCTCTCTTTGCTTCTCAACTATCCCATCTCCCTCTCTTTTCTCCTCAATTACCCCTTCAACCTTCTCAACTTTATCCTCACCCTCTCTTTGCTCCAGTGTCCGCATTCTTCTCATCAACATCCATTAGATCATCACCCTCACTCCTCTCATCTCCAAGCCCATAATTCTCATCCATTTCATTATCATGCTCATGATCGTGCTCATGCAAAAAAAATTCCTACAATATCATAGAGGTACACACCTTATAACCCTATAGTCATTAAGAATAAGCAAGATAATATTAACATAGGGCTAATTTTATTTACCTTCATCAATAACTTTTCATTGTTCGTTAACATGGACATCATAGCTCGAACATTTGCTTCCACCCATTCAAGACGAGTCTCATTCCTTATATCGCGAGCCTCACAAGTGAGAATAGCTTGTTTGTACTTCGATGACAAATCGTGACGCTTCTTTTCTCTGTTTTTTACGTCCGAAACTTTAATTTTCTCATCTCGTGGCCTCTTCACCACCTCTTCTTTTGTACTCTTCACCTCCTCAACGTTTAACATTTTCATCTTTTCTACTTTTTTTTTAATTTTATTTTATGGTTTAACCTTTAATTTAAAATAATAAAAATAAGCACGTGTAAAAAAAAGAAAAAAAAATCCATGTTCACATGATCGGTCAAATCGCATACTACGATCTGACCAATCATGTGAACATCAAATTTTTTTTCGCTTTGCATATAACATATAACTTACAATTCTAAAATTTAAAAATTTACTTATAAAGTTGGAAAAATACATTCTTCTTAAGGCTAGCCTGTGTTATTTCCATTTCGCCACGAGCATACTGGTGGCATAATTGTATAAATTCTGGATACATAACTTTTAGCAAAAGTTGCGGTATTTGTTCATAAATCCATGCCTGTAATAGTGTCAGTTTATAGAAAATCAAATAACTATAAAATTTTAGGTAATATAAAGGTAGTTTTTAGAATACTACCTGAAATACGTATGGAAATCCGGCTAGCATGTAGGTTGCACCTAAAACCTTGGCATCACGGTTGATCTTTTTTCCCCCTCAACCATATCAACATCCAGTAGTTCAATTTTTTTTGTCATTCTTTTTCTTCCTTCTATTGCATCATTCAGTGAACCTAGTGTGATTACATAAATCATGTCAACCTCCACATTTCTTCATGGTCTACATATGAAAAGAATCAAGTATTAATACGTTTTCTTCTCAATCCACCAATCAACACTAGCTCCACAATGTACACGAGTGTCAGCTTCACTATATCTTAATCCTCTGTCAATCCGTGATCAAGCAACTTATCATCTAAATCATATTTGTTTATAGTATAACGATCCTTAAACAATAAATCTTATAGTCTAACAGAGTAATCACTACGTACAAAGCTTCTACCGCGCGACAACTCAGAAATACGTGCAAAATCATCCTTTGTAAATGCTATGACCCATCCTCTAATCAGAAAACTCATCACCTGCTCATTCGGTTGTTTAATCTCTCTCAGAAGAACTAGGTGAATGAGTGAACCACAAAAAGTAAAATCACATCAATCAAACGCTCGATTAATGTTTGCAGTAACTCCTTAATATTCTTGAGAGTAGCAGTCAAATGTGAGACCTCAGTTATAGTAGCAGAAAAATGTTCCTCAAAACTATATTTCAATTTAGCCATTTAACATGAAGGATAAAACTGAAAAAATTCATTACATTACAATTGAATTTATAAAGTCAAAGTTTTAGGGGTTATGATCATGCTCGGTCAGATAATTAGGCAATGATTGTTCAGATCTGATCTAACCCATCATAAAATATGGCCTCACTATATCGATGATCAGACAGAATTTAATCACTGATCTGATAAGAAATGATCGGTTAGATCGTAGAAATTATCTGTCTGATCATGAACCCTAAAATTACGAATTGAAAAATTATTCACCCCTTCAAAAACATATCTTTTCTCTTAGTGGTAGAGGCGTTCAAAATGAGTTTAAGAATTCTTGGTTGAGCTTGAACTTTTGATTTCGAAACTCAAAACGAAAACTTAAAGGAAAATCAATTCGAATTGTGGGTATGATGAATTTGCAGAGTGAGTTTCAATTCGTGAGATTGTGGGTTCTGCCGTTTTATTGTCTAATGGCATTTCGATTTCGTAGGTCAAACATTTGAATTGCGTCGGTAAGATATCATTAAAGGGTTTTCTTTTATCTTTTCATACTTAGGTGACATCAGCATAATGTTTTATTTATAATAATTGAAAATGGAGGTTAAGTGTCATTAGGGCTCAGACTTCGAGGCCAATTGGGCAAATTTTCTAAAAGAAAGAAATGAATAGTAAATAAATTTAATTTTAGAGACAAAAAAAGGAAAGCAAAAGCGTTCTAAAAACTTGAAATTTCGTTAATTGTTTTCATATTTTGTTTCTATTAAAGGTTAACATATTTTTCTTAACAAAACAAAAAAAGTTATGTGAATTTATGGATTTACATTTGAAACAAAGTTGTGAAAGAATAACTATGGATTTACATTTAATAATTAAATTTTAAAAAGATGTTGACAAATATATCATAAAAATGTCGACGTCAATTGAAAATTGAATAAATGGACGCGTCATTTCTACATTATGTCACAATATTGATTTTAGTGTCACTGTTATACTTTCCACGTCATTTTATAAGAAATAATAAACGAAATTTTCAATAATATTATTTTATGAAAAACAATTGAAACTTGAATATATATATATATATATATATTACCATTGATTTTAATGTTATTTAAAAAAAATTTACTCAGTTGCTCCATTTCATAAAATATTGGGGCACTTGTAAATCTAATAATTTTTTAATAATATATATAAAAATATCAAACTCTAAAAAGTATTTATAAATGTAATAAATTTTGATCTTGTTAATCAGTCCCTATGGTTAAGGATTTGTTTCAACTGTGTTCCTATGATTTTAAAAGTTTCAATTTAGTCCCTATTGTTTGATGTACGTGTCAATGTAATCCCTATAATTTTTAAAGTTTCAATATGGTCCTTATGATTTTATAAAAAATCATGAAATGTTCCTGTCTTTATAAATAAAATTAACATTTTTCTTATGTGTTTATTTTTTTGAATGTGCCAACCACTTGATTAAGATAAGTATTAGTATGATGTTTACTAATGTGTAAATGTGTGACTTTTTGACGTATAAATATGTTAACAACCGAGTCGTTTTGTGAGTTTTTATAAAATTATAGGGATCAAATTAGAACTTTTAGAACCATGAAGACGAAATTGACACAACTCCAAACCATAGGGATCAAATTGAAATTTTTATAACCAAAGGAACTAAATTGAAACATAGCCTAAACCATAAAGACTGAATTAATAATTAAATCTATTTATAAATATTGCATCAAAATCTTTCCTAAAATATTTATAGAAGCATGTTTCTATAACAGTAATTTTAAAGGTAACATTTAGAAAAACAGTTATGTAAATATAGCCTTTTTAAGAAACTCATTAATGAGTGATTTACTTGATAATTTTAATTAATGTATTTGAGCATTTACAATTATGGTTTATTTATATATTCCTTGATCATTTAAATATTGATTATTATTATTATAGTAATTTTATATGGCACTTGTTTAACTTCTTACTATAATCATATTTGTATTTGTGTTATTTTGTAATATTGGATCTCAATTAGTAAAATATGAGGTTTTTTAGCTATGACATTAAATTAGAGGATGAGATCAAACCTTCAACCTTAGAAAAATAAATATTGATTTCTAACAATATGAAACTCCAGTATATGATATTTGATATTAGGTTTAACTTTAATTTGGATCTTCAAATTTTCATACAAGTATTCTAAAAAGAATTATCCAAAAGATTACCGTTACAATTAAGCTTTCTCACTTATATAACTACATTTTTTATGGTTTTATATGAGAGAGAAAAAAATTATTAAATTCTCATCATTAATTTTTTTTTTTTTTTTATATCTTTAAAGACTTTACAAAAACTTGATTCCTTTAATTTGACACCAAAAAAAATTATTTTTATAGTTTTATTAGAATTAGGAGTTATACGAAAACATTCTAATTAGATTTACATAAACCCTAAATATCTTTTATCATTTAATTCATTCTAAAATCATATTAAAAGCAATGAAAAATACAAATACAAGTTGAGTAACAAGTCAACAAAACCAAAGAATGCTACCTCCAAGTATAAAACAATATATTAGATTAAGACTCAACGATTACCTAACAAAAATGATCTAGAAATCAATTGAAACTCTAATATATTTTTCTAGAAAAAATAAAAAATATATAAAAATCTAGATAATGTGAGAGGAAGAGGAAGAGAGAGAGAGGGATCCAGAATCCTCTGTCCTTAATTTAGGACCCCCTACCCTTCCTAAGGGCTGTCCTAATTCTGTTTCTAGGTCACTAGTCCCTGTTTCTGTCTCTATAAAACCACCCCGTCTATATTTTCGGCGCCCCCATTTCCAATTCTTCTTCTTTCTCTCCGAACAGAGCCTTCTAATGGCGGTTGACTCTGAAAACAGAGATTTTAAATTTTCTTCTCAGTTTCTCACTGAGCAAGATTATGATTTTAATAATTCCCTTTCAAACCAGACTCAAACCGGTTCTTTTCTCGGTTTACCGTCTCCGGTTGAGTCCGAATTCGGTTCAACCGAGATCGAAAGCGACAACGACGACGACGACAACGACGATAAAGACGACGATTATACGGCTAAATTGAGCCGTCGCATGGCTCAGTATATGCTTCAAGATGATGATACTAATAATAATAATAATAATAATAATAATAATAATCAAACTATTCCTCGCTTTGGCTCTGACAAACTCAACAAGGTAAGAACTAAATCAAAACCAAAATCAAGATCGTTTTTTTCTTGTTTTTTTTCGAGTGAATTAAGGTTTTTGATTTATGTTTTTTTTTTGAAGTCATGGGGTTTGTCTGGTTCACCAATTTCAACGCTATGGTCACCGTTGGGGTCGAGTCAAGGAAGCCCAGAAGGGCCTTCAAAAGAACCATCTCCTCCGACAACTCCGTTGGTGGCCGAAAATCATGCTTTTAATTTTTCTTTTAATTTTTTCAATCAATTGGACAAAATCAACGGTCCTGATTTTGCCACCGTTGCTGAAACCACCCCCAAAGTGAGGTTCCAAAAAATTAAATTTCTCTGTTTTTTGTTTTTCTTTCTTTCTGTTTTTTTTTTTTTGTTTTAAATTTTTTGTTTGTTTGTTTGTTTGTTTTTTAGTTTCAGAAGCGTAAGCAGCAGAATTTTGTGAAGCAAAGAGGCTCAACATCAGCCATGCAAGCTAAAGCTCAAGTTCAGGGATTTTCTTCTTCAAACGCAGTTCCATCTCTCCCAAAGCAAGCCAATTCAGGGATCAAATCCGGTTTACCAATTGGGTCGGGTTCGAAAAGCGGGTTATCGGGTACCGGCGTATTCTTGCCTCGGCATAACATTAACAGTCGTCGGGCTCCGACTCCGGCTGCCACCCCACAGCCGCAAAAGAAGAAAGGTAACGGTTTGTTTTTACTGTCTTTGATAGATGACCCGAATTCTATTTAAAATTCAAAATACTGCTTGTGAATATAAAATTTGAGATGATGTATAGTTGTTATTTAATTAATTATTATTTAATAGAAAATTTCACTATTAATTAGAAATATTTGTAAGTACAATAGATTTTTTCAATAATAATCCCTTGATTTCGTGCAATATAATAATTACTGATTCACAAGTAACCGACCGAGTAATTCAGTCACTTTCATAGCAGTTAATTATTGATTGACACGTTAAAAAATCTAGTGACCGAGTAATTCAGTCACTTTCATTGCGGTTAATTGAACCTGTTTTGATTCCCATCCATGGTCTCGCATATTAGTTGGGGTTGTTAATCTTTGAATTGCCATTTCAACCACTTTCTTTGATACATTTTGGACCTCTTTATTTTTATCCCAATATTTTCTTTTTTTCCCTTGAGATTCATAAAGGATTCCGTGACTTTCAAATACCTCTGAATCTTCATATCTCCGACTTTTCTTTGTTGGCAGCTATCAATTTTGTCTTGTTCTAGAATGGAATCTCCATCTATTTAGTTGCCCACCCTTGTTTTTTAGTCAAATTGAGTGATTGAAAATAATTCCCAATTTTTTTTTTTTTTTACAACTACTACCGCCCCACTACTGTTTTTATAACTTGGTGGGTAGATGGATAAAAGGTTATACAATAATTAAAAAAAAAAAGGTGAATTGCTCAACAGGGTAGGTATGGTGTTCCCATAAGGTCGATGGTTCGAGCATATCCTCCTCATTTTGATGTAGTATCTAAAAAACGTGAAAATCTTACATCTTTTTTTGCTTCTTTCCCATCTCAGGATCGTCCACGGTTTTAATCCCAGTAAAGGTTTTGCAAGCTTTACAGCTTCACTATGAGAGAATGGATGCCGAATCAAGACAAAATGTCACTAGTTCTCCTCTACATCAAGGTACTTTTTTTATAACCATCACTCTCTAAGAAATTTTCACAAACAACTTGCACCCCTGCTTTCATCACCCTTACCATTCTCACACGTCACGAGGAGCTACTCATTTCATTTTCATACGTTTTATTTTTATTGGATCAAACATAACGGAACTCATATTATCAATAAATATGATATAAACGATTCAATAAAAGATAAGACCGATAAAAAAATGAAGAGATAAGTACGGAATTCCTCGTCTGACATGTGAGGAGACAAGTATTATTTATAAGAGATTCCTTATGATTTTATTTTTTTTAATCATAGAGCCAGTGACAGATACAAGAAACGGTAAGAACACCATGAAGAAAAGTTACCTAAGAGCGGCGATGACGACAACGAGGACATCGACAACAGTATCGGCATCCACGAGCCAAACCGATACCGGTCTCCCTCAAGAATGGACATATTGATAGGTTTTCTTATCCCCACTTGCCCCAATCTAAGCCTTTTTTTGGCAGATTCCAAAAGGAGCGTGGGGATGAGGAATTGAACAGAATAGTAAAGATTGGGAAAAAAAAATGAAAAAAAATTGTTGTTTCGTCAGAGTACAAGCAATCTCTACGTAGACAATAGGACAGGTGGTGATGATAAAGACAAGCCACAAATTGAGGTCAAGAAGGCAATGTCTTTTCCTATGTTTTTTTTTTTCTTTTTTTCTTTTTTACCCTTCTCTCAATTATAAATGGTAAAAATGGAAATAAAAATTTTGGGGAGAATTATGTTAGATGTCTCCCCATTGTAATAATTTCACATGGATGTATAAAGCTTGTCCCTCTACAATAAATTGTACCAATAATTTAATAATGTTTTAGTGTTTAGATCATGTTCTCCGATTTTTTTTTATTGTTTATTAATTTATTTATTTTCAATAATTGGATATTATTCCTTATGGATTTTTTTGGGATGTTTGATTCATGATTTATTATGTTTTGATGGTTCCTAGGCTACAATTTAGTACATTACCTCAAAGAATCTATTTGTCATGGGTTATGTAACATGTATATTTATATACTAAATAAAGGTTGGATAAATTTATGATTTTCGATCTCAATTACATAGAATACTAAATACATGAGGGGAGAGTAGAAGTAATGATACCTAATCAATTATATTCAAGTTGATATTAAATGCTGGTTTGTTTTGAATCGTTGTGTTCATTTATTTGAACTAGTAGAGATAACGTGTATTGCACGAGATTCAAATCGTGACTTTATATATTAATTATTGTTATTTTAACTCTTATATTATATATCATCTTGTCAATTAACGTTTTGAAATGATTTTATAATTAAAAAAAGGGATTTTCACAAATATCATTTTATGAATGGATATTTTAAAAAATATAAAAAAGAAATTAAAAAATTCTTACCTTCTTGTCACAAAGCAACCATGAAATTCTAACTCACGCATGTTTTTTTTTTTTAAAATCTATTTTTAAAAATACCAAATAAAAAAAATGTCATCCAATCAAATTTCTCAAAGAAAAATTAACACATCTTCATTTTTTTAATTTAATTTTTTAAAGGACTCAATCAGATCTATAAAAATTTGATTTTAATCACCTCTATAAAAATTTAAGTTGTGTGACAGATTACTCTAAGTGATTTTTTAAATGAAATTGTGAAATAATAATGCTATTGATATTTTTATCATATAAAAATAAACTTATTTATTTTCTATAAAAATTATTGTATCTGAGTGAAATTATAAGCTAATTAAGATGTGTGAAATATTTGAACTTATTATTTATATTTATTATTAGACCATTTTTAATTACTATTTTTTTTAATAACATTTATAATTATTATTTGAATTAATTAATGTATTAGAAATTGAGATATTGATACTTTAAAGTTGTAAAAAGTTATTTGATTAATCTATGTTCATATTTGCCTCTTATTTTTGCCTCTATATTTATTTTATCATAAGATTAATAATTAATTTATGTTCAATTTTAAAATAGTGAATGGGCTAAAAAGTAGTATTAAAAAAGAATTACGTTATTATTGAAAAATATTTTTATTAATAAGTGATTTATGATAATTCTTTTTGTTGCGTTTTTTTAATATGTTGCAAGACTTTTTACTTTTATACTGAGTATTTATTAGCTCGAGTATGTATTCTACCTATTCTTCCAACACACTCATTTTTTCAAGTTATGGTTTTCATGGTTGGTCTCAACATCTGAATCTTCTATCACTTTTTTATAATTATCTCTCATCTTTTTTCTTCTTCCATTGTTTCTTTTCATTTTCTATTTTTATTTCAGTCTGATTACAAAATTAGAGTAACAAAAGAGGAAAAAAACAACTTTTACAAAAAAATCCTTACCTGTTTTTAATGTTAAAAATCATGACTGTTAATTTTAAATATTTCTAAAAAAATATAAATAATAATAAGAAAAAGGTTGGGAAGACATTCTATAAAATCTAATTCTAATTTGAAGAAATGGTTTGTTTTAAAGTATGGGTCTTTATTGATATCGGTGTGCCTTCAATTAGTTTCGATAGTAACACTTTTTAAACTTTTAATTAATTCAATAAGTCAGTAATTTTTGTTTTGATATAATTACCTATTGAAATTATCCATATTTTTTAAATCCCTCGACATATATATAAAATACGAAAGAATAAATAAAGTATTTTTCATTGTTATCACTTGAATTGATGTCAAAGAACAAATCAAAAAATAAATAAATTATGTAATATACATTCAACTTCTCGTCCTTTAACTTTAATTTTTATTTATTTAGATATTACATTAAAATAGAGGAAGGGAGACTCAAACGTTTTACCTCAAAGGAAGGAAGAATGTAACAACCCGTGACCAAATACGAGTATAAAAGATTTGAAATTATTACAATTCTCTCAAAACGATACTAATGAAGTTGAATTGATAAATTTGGTGAAAAATAGCTCGTTTTCTAACAAGGGTATTTTGGTAATTTCCAAAACGTCAAAATTAAAACCAAGGTTTAATTTATTATTTTTATATGATGTTGATCGTCTCGTTATTATGGTTCCAACGCAACTGACGGATCATCATTCTGAGTTCCGGTGAATGAGTTATGATCGATTTAGTGTAGTGGCATTTTCGTAATTAATGGAAAATGAGATTTAACCCTAAAATTTCATCTTCTTCCTTCATTCAGACGAAAACCAACCTCTCTAATAATTTTTCTCCTATTTTCTCCCAAAAGTAACTTCAAGAAGTATTTTCGTCATAACTTCCTCATCCGGAATCCGATTTGCGCAAGTAAGTAGTCCATTCTGATCAGTTTTTCGTCCTCTTTCCTTTGAGATTAATTTCATAGCAATCCAAATTCTTTAGAAAATTTTATGGGGTAAAAACGAATTCTGACCTACTAAGTTTCATCCAAATTTAATTGGCTTTTCAATTATTTCTTCGTCGTTGTAGGTGTGTTTGTCGAATGGAAACATTTGGTGGAAGATTTATGGAGAATTGAGGAGTTCACCTCAAGGTTAGGGTTCAAGGTGGTGGAGTTTCTTGGAAATAAAAAACTTGAATTTTGAAAATTCAAGAACCAAAGGTGAGTAGAACTATTTAAAGGTTAATTAATATTATGCGTAGCTTTTCTTTTTCATTAAAAAGAATTATGTTTTCTGATTTGGGAGTATTTAAGGATACTTTTAAGTATGAAATTTATGAAATTCGGCTGAACTTAAAGATGTTGAAGTATGAGATTTAAAGAATGTTAAAAAGAGTGAAAACATGCATGTTTAAGGAGTAATTTTGCTCATTAGTTGTTATAATCAATTGTGATTAATTATGGAATTTTGTATGATGATTAGCATGATTTTAGTGAGGTTTTAAGTCCTATTGAGCTGCTGGAATTGTGTTATGATTTGAAGATTTAGTGCCCACTAGGATTGGAAGTAGCCTTAAAGAGTGTTCATTTGTGCGAGATTAATTGTGAGGTATTTTTGGGAGACTTCTAGGTGTATTAGAATGTATATGGAACTAGTATTAGCACCAAATGACTGCTGATTTTATTTAGAAAATTAGACCATCACTTAGTGACCGAAAATAGAGCAAAACTACACTAGTTTAGGCTAGTTTTGCTGTTTTCATTGGAAATTCTTTGGGTGATCATATTTTGAGTTGGGATTGTGATCTTGGGTGATTTTAGGTCATTTTAAGGCCGAGAAATTGATTATTTTCCAGAAATTGGAAATTGTGAGTTTTAGTCTTTTTAAGGTCAGTTTTAGATGGAAACGGGGTTTCTAGGCTAGAAATTGGACCTAGACTTGTCAAGCATTCTGGTAGTGATGTTTTTAGATAAATCATATTGTTTTGGTGCCTTAAACAATATGGTTGGAGGTTCGCACTAAGTAGGGCCATACTTGGTGAAGAATATGCCATTAAGTGGATAGTTATAGTTGTGCACAACATAATATCATTAGGTGGGGCAGGTTCATTCCATTTGATCAATGAGAAATAATATACAAGTAGGTTCTCTTGTGTGTCTCGCAAACACATAAGAAGAATACCTCAAAAGGTTGAAACGTTGAAACACGTGTTTGATGCTTTTGAGCGAGAAACTCACTTTTGTTTGCGGACATTAGTTGAGTTAAGGCATTGTGTAGAAAATTGAATTTTTGGAGTTGAGAGAATTTCTTTAAAGTTGAGAGAATTTCTTGGAAGTTGTGAGGTCGATTACGCACTTAATGAACTTAGGAATCTTCTCATGCCATTACTTTTCTTTTAACTTTTTCTACTCATTGGGCATAGCCTCATGACGCTACACTTATTTTTTTCCAGGTAAATAGAAGAAGAAAGCTGGCAATTGACGATGTTTCGTGAACGGTGGATCGGTTGGGATTTTGTTATTTTGGATATTTGTTGATTTTAACATTTGTTTATGTTTAAAAAAATTGAGATTGGTTGAGAATTTAAAATAGATGTTTTTAATCGATTTGGTGTTTTAAACAAATAAGATCGATCGATTGTGAATGAATTTTCACTACAAAATATGTTGGCACTACCGACGCACATATGCGTCGGTAATGCCTACATTACACGCCGGCAATCACTTCGTCGGCGCAAAAATCACGTCGGTATTTACGCCGGTAATTACTTGTCGGGTTTGCCAATTTTTAGCATCCCCGACATGATTTTTACGAACGTCGGTGATGCTTTATGCATCCCCGATGTATCCTATGCCGGCGTAAAATTAAAGGTCGGTAATAGATAAGTGTATTGCCGGCGCCATGGCGCCGGCAAAGGGGTGTCAAAAAAATTAAATGAGGAGGGGTATTGCCGACGCCATAGCGCCGACAAAGGGGTGTCAAAAAAATAAAATGGGGTGGCGCCGGCAATACCACTGTAATTTTTTTAAATAATTTTGTTTGTTTTAGGCTCCTCAAATGCCACCTGTTTCACTATTAAATTTCATTTCATATTTCTTAATCACCAATATCCAGAATAACAAAGAACTAAAGCAAATATTTTGATCATTAACATAAACCACGAAACTTTCTCAATAAATCGTACAAAGAAAACGAAATTACTAATATAACTAAAGTTTAACATCTAAAGTTTTAATACAAACGAGAGAACTACAATAACTAAAGAGTTAATAAAATACAAACATCCTAAGCATCGTTACTCCCACTCCCACCTCCACCTTGAAACTTTCTCAAGAAATCATCCCAAGCCGATTTAAGTTTATTACTTTCTTCCTCACGTGCCAAAACAAGAGCTCGAAGTTCTTCAGCTTCTCTATGACGTGCCATATCACGAGCTCGAAGATCTTTGGCTTCTTTATCACGTGCCAAATCACGAGCTCGAAGATCTTCGGCTTCTTTATCACGTGCCAAATCACGAGCTCGAAGTTCTTCGATGGTACTGAGAGCCTCTGTTAGTTGTGTTCGGACAATACCCATTTCTGAATATACACTCGATCTCGATGAATTATCGAACTTTGGGGGAGGTTTAGGGCCCCTACCCATACCTCTCCTATAGCCTGGCCTATGACCCAACACTTTCTCCATGGCATCAATATCAATAAGAGGTGAGGTTATTGAATCAAGTGTGTTTGACCCAACTTCAGCACTGACTTGTGGAGGTTTCATGTATTCTTTCATTTGTTTCTATACAAATAACAAAATATGTAATGATAAAAAGTTTGTGTTATGGAAAACAATGACACTTTATATAAAAAAAAATACTTACATGATGTTGTTTGGCCTCTTCGCTAACCCAAGTGTCTGGATCATAAGAGTGTTGTTTCTCCCACACATCGACCCACGTAGTTTCAGGCTTCTCTTTTCTCTGAAATGTTCATATAAAAATGTTTATACATGTTCAAAGAAATGAAAATTATTAATAATTAGTAAGTGTGAAATAATATTACCATCTCATAATGCATATTAGCATTGGATTTGGAGCCACCCTTGTGCAAATAAGGTACCGCCGCTCGAGAGATCGACTTGTTTTGCTCCGATAGTTTCTACACAAAAAGAATATTATAAATTTATTTCCATTCAGAACTAACTACCAATCATTACAAGATATGTTTTACCTTAAATTCTGTAGATTTCAATTTAGAAAGTAATTTCGTCCATTCATCGTCACAATGCACTCTTGGATGTCTCATGCGATCCGCTTGCTCTTCACCAAACTCTGCTACGTTTTGACGATAATATTTTCCAAGCTCGTAGCGATACTCATTCGCGCACGACATCATTTGTGCATCAACGGTTTTCCAAACTATGCCATTGGTCATGTCAAGGTTAAATTTTTCCTTAACACATTAGAAATTCATGTTAGTGCATATTATAATAAATGTATATAGTAATTCCAAATCACGCATTTAAATACAGGGTACTTACTGCTAGTCGTTGTCTAATATCATTTAGAATCTCTGGTGGCACCAAATCATATCTTTTGTGACTTTGTGGTAATAGGGCACGGACCAATATGTCTGTCTCAGTGATAAATGGAGTCGCATTATCTCCGATCACCCGTTGAAGATTTTCTGGAATAGTCAAATCTTTCTTACCCTTCCCTTTGTGCAATTTCAAGTTCTTTGCAATTCCACGTTTAGGAATCGACCTTTGAGATGGGACTATAGATAAATTATTTAGTCAGTTAAAAAAAATACATAAATGACATTACAAGTAAAATATGAATTCTTACCATTCTCGAAAGTAGACGGAATGGAAGATGCATCTGTCGAAGGATCTACTGTCGGGCTCAATACATGACCCGGTGAAGGCGACAACGACGACGAGTGGGAATGCATCGGTGTATCATATGATGGCTCTCTAATCACTAAGTCACGTGAACGAGGACGAGGAGTCTTCCGGTTACCTGGTGCGATGGGTCGTGACTCGTCCATCAGAGTCTTCCCTTTATCTTTCCTGTAGTAAGATTATGCAAAAACAAATGATTTAAGGTTGATAAAACATGTTATTCCAAAATATTAGGATTTAGAAATTGAGAAAAATAAGTAAATCGACATACTATTCCGACTCATCATTTTCTCGAAACATCACTATCATTTTCCAACTCTGTTTCATTAGTGTTTATGAACTCCTCTATGTCATCATCACTCAACTCATCATCTTCTTTTTGAGAGTTTGATTTGTGTAGAACTCGTTCCATAACCTGTTTTATCGACTACACTTCCAGGAATATCGTCTCTATTGAGCATCCGAGCATCTAGACTATCACTCACGTGTGTATCCATAGGTGAAATGACGTCCAAAATATTATCATTCTCGTCATCTTCATCCAACTCAGGGACATTCCACACATTTTTTTGTCTTAAAGTTTGAACCACCCTCCAATCTTTACCATATTTAATATCATCTAAGTATAGAACTTGCTGAGCTTGATTTGCTATGATAAAGGGTTCTTCTTCAAAACAATTTCGAGATATGTTAATAGATATATTTCCCGACTCTTTTTTCAATCTAGATGGAGATGTATCAAACCATGAACATCTGAACAGAACGACTCGATTGGATCTTAGGTAACTAAGTTCTAAAATCTCTTTTAGTAATCCATAGAATGTCGTTGATCCTTCATCGTGATCACCCTGAACGGAAACCCCACAACTTGTAGTAGTGCGACCATGTGATCTATCCATTGTGTGGAAACGCATGTCATTGGTACAACATCCTGTATAAGATTTAGCACGAATGTCTGGGCCCAATGACAATGCGTACAAATCATAACTTACTTCACCACATTTCCACAATTCATTAACCTATATTATCAAATACATTTTGTATTAAAAACTAAAATGCATAGTGAGTTATAAAATCAATACACAAAAGACGGAAACTCTTACACGATGTTTGAACCAATTGGCAAATCGTGCCTCTTGATGTTTATGAATATTCTGCAAGCTCTCTTGTTCAAGCAAATCAAGATGATCCCTATGGATGAGTTGGGTAAATACATGAAATCTATATGGTTTTACTCATTGGAAAAGATGTTAAGAATAGAATGTATATATACTTACCGTAAATATGGTTCTACTTCATCGCATTTGGTCAAGGTGTACCAATGTGCCTTATCAATGTCTGATTTTGTTAAGGTCACAAAATCAAAACGACCAAGAGGACGGGAAGTATCTTTAAATACTGATATGTCACTCTCTACACGACCATCAACTTCTTCTTCATAATTACGACCCAGTCTGTTAAATCGAGTCTCAATGCCTTGAAGATATCTAGAACAGAACGTGATCGACTCATTAAAAACATAAGCCTCTGCTATGCACCCTTCCTCAGGCGTGATGGATTTCTCACATAATTCTTTAATGTTCGAAGGCTTCGTTCTATTGGATACATCCAACTATAACATACTGGCCCCACTATTCTAGCTTCATATGGCAAATGAATCGCTAAGTGAACCATGACATCGAAAAAGGCCAGGAGGAAATATCCTTTCAAGTTTACACAAGATGAACGTGATGTCACGTTGTAACTGATCCAACTCATCTAAACTTATAACTTTGGCACATAAACTACGAAAAAAATTACTGAACTCTGTTATCACCTGACTTATATCATAACTCAAGAACCCCCGGATTGCTAATGGTAGCAATCGTTGAAACAAAACGTGATAGTCATGGCTCTTCAACCCGGTAATTTTTCCACCCTTAACATTAACACATCGAGATATGTTTGATGCAAACCCATCTGGAAATTTCACACTTTTCAAGAATTTACATGCTTCAATGCGTTGACTCGTAGTCAAAACATAAGCTGCAGCGGGTTTAACAAACTTATCTTTCCCGACCTTTTGTATATGCAATTCGGATCGTATTCCTATATCTTCCAAATCATGACGAGCTTTCAATGTATCCTTGTTCTTTCCTTCAATAGAGAAAATCGTCCCAACCAAGTTATCACATATGTTTTTCTCTATATGCATCACATCTAACTTATGACGTAAAAGTAATTTAGACCAATAAGGAAGACAAAAGAATATGCTTTTCTTGGTCCAATTGTTGTTTTCTTGAGGCCGTTTTCTTTTCTTTTCTTGGGTAGAAAGATGCTTACCGAATTTGAAAAAACTTAATCGATCTAGATCTTTCATAATCTCAACTCCAGATTTAATTTTCGGCTTCCCTCTCAATTCTTGTTTACCATCATGCACTGTTTCAAAACGCCACGGATGACCCATGTGGATATATCGACGATGACCCATAAAACATATTTTGCTCAATACCCATTGAAGAAGTATCTTCCAAACATATGGGACATGCTTTGTATCCTTTCGTACTCCAACCAGGACAAATCACCGTATGCGGAAAGTCATTGATAGTCCATAGCAAAGCTGCCCGTAATTGAAAATACTCGGATTTGGAGCTATCAAAAGTTCTTATACCCTCACCCCATAAATCATTCAACTTTTCAATCAACGGTTGTAAGAATACATCAATGTCTTTTCCAGGTGATTTAGGCCCGGGAATCAGTAAAGACATGAAAAAAAGTGATTCTTTCATACATTTCCAAGGTGGTAAGTTATATGGAACCAAAATGACGGGCCACATACTGTAAGAGATACTCATTTGCCCAAAAGAGTTAAAACCATCTGAAGCTAATGCTAAACACACATTTCTAGGATCAGAAGCAAACGACGGAAACTCTTTGTCAAAATGCTTCCATCCTTCTGCATCTGATGGGTGACGTAAAACGCCTTCCGTTTCTAAACGCTTATCCTTATGCCATCTCATATCAGACGCTGTATATTTCGATGCAAATAGTCTCTGTAACCTAGGTTTCAATGGGAAATGTCTAAGTACTTTTTGAGCCACTTTATGTTTAGATTTCCCAACATGCACCTCATATCGGGGTTCCCCACATACTGGACAAAACTCGTCTTTGGCATATTCTTTTCTAAAAAGAACACAGTCATACTTGCAAACATGAATTGATTCATATCCTAATCCAAGCGCACGTAAAAACTTCTTAGAAGCATAATATGATCCTGGTAAAACCGTCCCTTCAGGTAAAGCTTCCTTTAATAACTCGAGGAGCATATCAAACGACTTATTACTCCACCCGTTTAAAACTTTGATATGAACTAATTTCACTAAGAAATTGAGAGATGAAAAACTTTTACATCCAGGGTATAACTCTTTTTGTGCTTCCCCGAATAAGTGTGAGAACTCGCCATCACACTCACTCGTGTTTAGATTTTCCCCACCGTCATCCAAATTTTCTAAGTTCTCAGGGTCATATTCATGAAATGCACCACTTTGCATATCATTTAGCATGTCCATCATTCCATCATCATTATCATCATCATCATCATCTTCTATTAATGATTCATTAACGAGAGGAACACTATTACTCGTAGAACCCATTTTAAAATTCTCACCATGGTATGTCCAACGGGTATATCCTCGTGCTATTCCATAAATGTGCAAATGTTCACTAATTTTTTGAAGTGTGGCAAATCTAACGTTCACACATTTTATACAAGGGCATCGAGTCTTTCCACTATCATTCAAAACTCTCCCTGCAACCTCTAAAAATGACTTCACCCCATCAATATACTCTTTACAAAACCTATCATTTAGATCCATCCAATTCCTATCGGCATTCGACCTATTTAAAACAAAACATCCTAAGTAAATTAGGTAATCAAGTTCTACCCTTCAATGTAAAAACCCTTAAAACATGCAAACTATAAAAAACGATGACATTTAATGAAAATAACAATAAAACATGCTTGAGACGACTAACTTTGCTGCAGGATAGCCGTCTCCCTATAACATTAAAAAATATAAAAACTTTATGCAAAAATGATAAAACATGCTTTGAGACGGCTAACTTTGCTGCAGGATAACCGTCTCCCAAAAACATAACAACGTTAAACTATAAAAGGTCAGAAAATTAACCTGGATCCTGACATTTGTATAATATGCTCACGAAAGATCCGCAAATATTATCTGTTTCAATTTACAATTAAATACAAAAAAAAAAAACAGTGAGTTTATGCTAAAAAGTTTGAAATTTACCTAAACTTTAAAAACAATTCAAGTTTTGTTCTTTCAATTATTCAATTAATTATTTTAATAAATTTTTGAAATAAATTAGAATAAAAAACATATTAACAAAACCTAAAACCTCAAAAGCATTAAATTGAAAAAACTCATATTATTATGTATGCAAAGTTTAAAATTAATCACAAATTCATCTCAAATCTAATCTCAATCATGTATTGTGTATTTCATAACAACCAATTTTTAACAATAAAACAATAAAACTAAACAAAAACTCATTTTTTTTAAAAATAAACCCATACTACTCAAATCCATTTTTATAAAAAATTACAAATTCATCTCAAATCTAATCTCAATCATGTATTGTGTACTTAATCTACAACATAAAAACTAATTATTAACAATTAAACACTAAAACAAAAACAAAAAACTCAATTTTCCAAAAAAAACCTAATACATAAAACTATGAAATATGAAAAAATCGCAACTATTTTGGTAAAATCGACTATAGAAACATACATAAAAGGAGAGATTATGAAGATTTTGGCTTTTGAACGAAGGAAAACGGTCAAGAATTAACCAAGAAAATGAAAAAAAAATACCTCTATCGCATTTCTGCCACTGCTTCAACTGGGGGGCGGGGGGGAAGAAATTTTGGGGAAGAAGGGTCGGGGGGGGGGAGAGGGAAAAGGATGTTTATTTTTGTTAAGTCACATCGCCGGCGCACGTGCACGCCGGCGATGCCTAAAGTTATGATGCACCGGCATTGGGCCGGGCCATTGCCGGCGCATCACAAACCCAGCGCCGGCATTGGGCCGGGCTGGGGCCCAATACCGGCGCAATAATATTTTACGCCGGTATTGGGCTACCATTTCCGGCGCACAAGATGTGCGCCGGTGATGGTAGTTTTCTTAGGCCCTTTGCCGGCGCTGTCGTTGTGCGCCGGCAATGCCGGCGCCGGTAGTACTCATTAATCTTGTAGTGTTTGCTTTGATTTTTAAATGAGAAGAGTCTTTGGTTTAAATTTTAGCTTCCGCTGTTTATTATTGCAATTTGCATGTTTTGGGAATTTGGGGTCGTTACAAAGAATGTGTCTAACCAGGTGAGTGATGCTCACGTTGATCTTTCCACCAACTATTCTTCCTCACAAACACTTTAGCCTCATTCATTGCCACTGCTATTGAAAGTCAATTGATCATTCTACAATTCCACCTTTTTCGCCTTCATACACTTTTTGCACACTCGCCCTGCATGTAAAATTCCATTTCTTCAATTGAAATTTGTGGTATAATATATAATATTACATGAGATTATCTTGATTAGAGATAAATACACAATGAAACGAAGATATAGAAAATCATTCATCGTTCATTGAAGAAATGACGACAAAATTTTGGGGATATGAAGAAACACTTACGACAGAGAGAAATATTTAGTTAAAAAAGGTAGAAGACAGAGAGAGATTGAAAGGAGTGTTTAGACTCCATGATCATGGTAAAGGAGTGAAGAAAGAGGAAAAAAGGGATGAATAAATTGAGGGAAAAAATTGAATAGAATAAATTTATCAGTGCAAATATTTATGAAGAGTTTCAATTGTAATAACAGTTAATTAAGATAATAAATTGTTGAAATAATTACCGATCAACAAAAAGGGGTTGCATTATATGGGGCAAAGAATATCACTCTTCAACGTTAAAACCCAATAGTAATACAATGTATGTAAACCACTCGGAAAAGCCATCCACTTGAAAAAGGCTCTACCTTCATTTTTTTTAAATGCCATCATAATAAATTGTAACAACCCTGTTTTTTCGCGTAAGGGTAAAAGTTATTGACCTAAATACCATTTTTACTCTTTCTTAATATGTTTTAACTAGGGGTATTTTGGTCTTTTGATGATAAGCCCGATGTTATAATTGGAACTGAAACCTAGGTCAGCTTTTTTTCTTATTCTTTATTCTCTCCCAACTCTCAGCAACCGTCATCACGTGTTCATCGGTTCTTCGTCAATTTTCGCTTGTTTTCACATTTAATTCTTTAAGGTAAATCGTTGTTAATCTTCCTCATCGTTTGATCATCTTCTTTATGTAAATATGCTACCTTTTCACCTATCGTTTCATGTGTTTTCTCACCTGATTTGGGAAGCAGTCATCGGAGTCTTGTTCGTCACCCAAGAACCAATGATTCTTTGCGTTTTCGTTGCGCATTCCTTCCGGTAATTGATTGACATAATCTTTCCCTTATGTTTTGGTTTAAAATTCAAGTTAAACTCGTGCCTTATCATCACTGTTTTTGCAAGGTTTATCATCGTCAGAGTTGGGGTTCGTTTAGCTGGAAATAAGAGAAAAACCATATCGAATCTCTCCGTTTCTTTTGGTAATTACATTGGATTTGTTTTATTTTAGTTTGATTATTGTTTTTGAGTTGTTTTCAAGCTAAATGGACGTTAATTTCCTTAATTTTCATTGGAAAAGGATCTCGTCGGTTTCTGGAAAACGCCTCATCGGATTCTAGATTTTTCGTGGCTATTCGACGTATTTTGGGAGCTTGTTGACGTTGGGTCTTCATCCTAATCAATTTCTCTTAGTTTCCTTTTGTTTTTCTCTACCAATTCACTCTTGAAGCTTCACCGTCGTTGGGAGGTACGGATTGCAAATTTTTCCCTTCATTTTGCGTCATTTACGTGCGCTGTTATGGGGTTGAAGAATCGGTCCAACTGGATTGGCTGTGCTTGTCCAGACCGATTCAGGGCCTATTTTAGGTCAATTCGAGCTAGTTTTCATCCCCTTTTTTCGATTTTTATCAAATTGACTTTAAATTAGTAATATTACAGGTCTTGGACATCGTTGGAAGTCTTTGTGGATATTTTTCGAGGTCGTTTACTAGTCCAAATTATAATTAAGGTAGGTTAACTCCTACTTAGAAGTTTAAATTAAATTGCTTGTGCTTGTTTTGATAATTGTATGATTATTATGATGACTTTGGAAGACGATGCAATGAATTTAAATGTTATTATGTGATCGTTTTAATTTGTGAATATTGATTATATTTGGTTTATGATCGTTAATTGGGATTTATGATTTAATTAAAACCTAAAGTGTATTTAAGTTTTATCAACCATATTAAAAAACCTATATTAAATTTGTAAAGCTGAATACTATGACACGTATCATGGCTTGCTTTGATACATATTTCCAAGCTGAATAGTATGGCTTGTATCACTTGTGGTTACGTATTCCACCGTGATACCTATGTACAAATTTAATAGAAATTAAGAGATGTTGTGGGCTTAGTACCTACTAAATAATGACAAACGGTGGAAATGGACTAGTATCCATAAATTATTATATTTATTAGATTGATTTGAATTTGATTTACTTATTTAAGTTGAGAATTAATCTACTACGCTAAAAACTCAAGGTATTCGATATCCTAGATAACACGGTTAATAACGAAAACTATGGTGATTGCGAGGATGGCGCTACACTTTAAGGTCCTTTGGACATGTTCTTTATTTATTTCATTATTTTTGAATATTTCATTTTATTTACTATTTCTTCAGTTATTTTATGGATTTTTATTATTTTTCTTCTTTGATTATTGGCGCTGAAATAAAGGTTTTGTTTTCAAATGTTTATTTGGTTACTAAATAAAGCTTCCGTAATTCATTCAGTTTTACTCTGATTTAGTTACATTTTTAAATGAACCATGTACTTACTTATTAATCTGGTTATTTTGAATTAGGTTGTTACATTTGGTATCAAAGCCCTAGGTTTCAGGGTTCTGAAGACTGTATGTATCACATACATTAAAAGTTTCTTTAGGGCCAGTGTAGCACCTCGTCAGCGTCAGGTTACGCCTTGAACTTAATAGATCAAATTATATTCTAATTGTTCTGTTGATAAGTTGGTAATTGTATTATGTAAGTTAAACCCTAAGAGGTTTCTTTTGTTTGTAACTCAGAATGCCTCCACATTTGGCAAATTATGAGCGTAGAAGAGCTGTACCATTAGACCAAGTTCCTTTGGAAGGTGAAGATCAGATTCGAGTGCCAGCTGACGATGAACTACTGATCCCTCAGGATCAACAGGAAGAACAGGAAGATCAACATATTCCTGTGGCACCTGCTCCTACCGTAACTCTCTCTGATGAATAGTTCTCTATGCTTATTCAAGTGCTGAGTAGAGCACCACCTACACCAGCGCAGGCACCTGAGTCAGCTTAGGAGTAACGATGGAGGTGACAATGCTTCGTAAAAGCTTAATAAAGGCTGGTTTTGAGGAGATTAACTGTCCTGAGGGGCTGAAAGCTTACTGTGATGCTGCAATGTTGAAAGAGGGAGCTCTTTATTGGTGGGATTCTATTGCGAGATCTATAGACCGCGTCGATGGAATTATATCTTGGGAAACTTTCAAGAATTTTTTTTCGACAAGTACTATCCCAAGACTTAAAGTACCAGATGAAAAGGGAGTTTTTGACCATGTCTCAAGGATCAAGATTAGTTGTTGAATATGAGAGGGACTTTGATAGATTATCTCGCTTTGTTCCTGATCAAGTGGATACTGAAGCTAAGAAGATGTAGGCTTTCATTATGGGGCTTAGGGAAGATGTTCAAGGAGGAGTGGAAGCTCACTTTCCACTACTTACGCTCAGGCTCTGAGTATTAGGTTGTTTTTGGATAAGGGTAGTTCTTTTAAGACCCAACAACAAGTATCTCAAAGACAGTTTTCTGGATAGAAAAGAAAGTTTGATCAGCTTTAGAGTCAACAAAATCAAGAATCGGATATGAGACAGTTTAAAGATGACCAATAATTTCAGAATAAATAGCCACAGAATCACGGGAGTCAGTATCCTCAGTGTTGTTATTTAAAGTCTGTTTCCATTAGCACAACGTAAAATTAATATAAAAGAGTAGAGTAAAATATCATTTTGGTTCATGAACTTTCACTCCGATTTCATTTTCTTCTCTAAACTTTCAAAAGTTACATTTTTTTCGTCCTTGAACTTTAAAATTCGTTTCGTTTTAGTTTTCCCGTCTTTGTTTTTCTGTTCGTGACACTAACGAAAGACTTATGTGGTATGTAATTGATGATGTGCCATATTATATAAATATACTCTGAGGTTAAATGACACAGAAAACCGATATAGTGTGGTTAATCTCATCATTTTCTCCTTAATTGCAATCTTAAACTCTACTATATATTCGTTTTTTCACATAATTTAAACTCACTGTATATTTATGTAATGTCACATCATCAATTACATGCCATATAAGCACTCCATTAGTGTCTCAGACTAAGAAACACAGACGGAAGGACTAAAATGGAATGAATCGTAAAGCTTAGGGACGAAAAATATCGCTTTTGAAAGTTTAGGGACGAAAGTGAAACCTGAGTGAAAGTTCAGAGACTAAAATGACATTTTACCCAAAATATGATAAGAAATGGTAATTAAAAAAATATTACAAATATAACAAACTATAGAGTATAACAAGGATTAATTATTTATTAATATCTAGACCAATCACTACATATTGTTACAAATATATTTTTAAAAATGTTATATATAATTGTTTTTGCAATTAATAATAAATATTTTAGAAATTTATGCTACCACGAAAATTTACCGTTATTTTATTTTTATTTTTTTTGAACAAAAAAATTTACCGTTATTTATTATATATATATATATGTCTGATTCATACCAAACAAGTGGATTCTTTTAATGGAATGGTAGAGAGGGCCATACTTTATTATCTGTTATTTACTTCTAATTTATTAGTATTAACTATAATTAATTAATGAGTTAATTAATAGCAATCTATGATTTAGTCAAATTCAGTGCAAAAAGGACAAAAGAAAAAAAAAATCCCTAAATTATAACAAAAAGTTTTCAAAGCTGAAATTAGAAAAGTGGAAAGTTAGGTGGGAATTCAAATAGGCTCTCACTAGACTTCGATCAGAATAAATATTGATCACTTGAACCTCCAATGAATTAAATCCTCCTCTCTTATAAATGAAGTTGCTTTTGTAATTTTTTTAAATAAATTATTACTTCAATAATATTTTATAGGATAAACGGAAAATAACACCATTATGGTTTTAGTTAAATACATGAATAATCCCTGGAGTTTAAAAATGACAGTCACACCACTGTAGTTTCAAATTATACCAATGAGACATCTCCTCTCTAATACTATAAGTTTTTTTTAACCATAACTTGTTCGTTTAAACTTCGATTTGGATGATTCAAAATGTTTTGGAATCCTCATTTCGGGATCTACGCTATTGTCACTTAAATACTTTTAACTCATCACTAAAAAAGGGTTAATGGCTTCAATAGTAAATAATTTTTTGATGATAATAAACTCTTTTACTTATTGACTATTTCAAAGTTTTGAAGTAATCATAACATAGAGCTCAAAATGAGGATGTCAAAACATCTTGAATCGTTCAAATCAGAGTTCAAATGAAAAAATTATGACTAAAATAAAGTAATGACGTTGGAGGTAAGGAGTCTCATTGGCATAATTTGTAATTATATAGGGGTGTGATTTGTCATTTTCAAATCACAGAGGGTGTTCATGCATTTTACAAAAACAACACTCCCATAAAAAAATATAGGGATTAAAGAAAAAATATTAATAAAAACAAATTCAATAATTTAAATGAAAGTAAATTCAATAGTTTAATTAAAGTAAATTCATTAATTTAAGAGATAAGTGCAAAATGCACCTCTACGATTATTGTTAAATCACACCCTTACACTTTATTTCAAAAGTAAAAAAAAAAACATCTTTGTATTTTTGTACAATTGTAAATCACACATCTTTCTATCAGTTAGTTTTAATGAAATTGAGACACATACATATTGTACGCATGCCATGTGTTCCAATATCCTTAGAAATAATGAAAATAATGAACCTATGAGTGTGATTTATAGATTTTACATCATACGTACTAACATAACAGTTTACTATAAAAATTATATTCATCTATCAAATTTTTATGTTATTTTTAACAAATTTGGAATATGTTGCATGTGTAAACTATGTATATATCCTCCATTTCGTTAAAAGTAAAACTAACTGATAGAAGGTGATTTATAATTTTATAAAAGTACAGGGATGTTTTAAAAAATATTTAAAGTATAGGAGTATGATTTAGTAATAATTTAAAGTGCAGGGATCATGGTGTATTTTGCATTTACCTATTTTTTTTAATAAAGTTAAAAATATTATTTTTAAAAATAAATTAACTTTTACAATACTTGAAATTAAGGTGAAAAAAATTATTATTACTCGATATAATTGTCAAAATTAAACTCAACTTGTGTTGATTGAGACTTAACCGACTACCCTGTGATAAGATATTTTTATTTCTATAAAATTAGTATACAATAATTTGGGGGGGAAAACCTCACATGCAATGGTCCCTCTACCCCACCAATTCTTTTGATAAGGTCAAGTTCATGTGCATTTATTTTATCAATAAATTTGCAAAATCACAATTCACAAGTGGATCCGTGAGTGAACCAAAAAGGATAATGAAATCTTCAGAAACATTTTGCTTTAATATGAGTCACGTACGTTTTCAGTTAAAAATAGGGTAGTTGTAAATCTAGATTTTTTTTAGTAATATTTATAAAAATAATAATTTTTAAAATATTTATAAATATAGTAAATTTTAATTAGGAGAATCCATGTTAAACATTAAATTATATATTTTTACACTTAATTTATCACCGATATACACATTAATCAGTGTTAATCACTGATTAACATAATAAAAAATGTTATATTTGTGAATAGTTTTAGGATTATTTACATGGTGGACCAAAACGGAGTATGTATTTACAAGAATAATGAATTGTCATAATAAATTACAAATCTCTCCATTTAATGGCGCACACGGTGTGTTTTAAAAAAAAAAAATCATATTAATTAGGGTTGTCTTCGTTGGAAATTTTATTGCTTTATTCTCATTCTTCATTATCACGTTCTACAGATCTCTATTTTGCGTTTCCATTTTGTTCATTTTACATAATAAACGTAAAGAGAAACCCAGATTGAGAAACATGGAGAAATTTGCAGAGTTGGAATTCGAGTTTGAAAAAATGGAAAACTCGTGGAAGACGAAGATCGAATGCGGAAGATACGTTGAAGTAGGTGAATTTTTTTTCCACGTTAATTGTTGTTCTTTTGCTAAATATGGGCTTCCACAAAATGTGTTTTTGAAGCTTTTGATTCTAATTTTTGTGAGTTCTGCCAGAAAATTTTGTAGAGTTTTCTATTTTTTTTAATAATGTTAAACTATAGATTTTATTAGTTTTTAATAAATATAAACTGTTAAAATAACCGATTTTTTGTTCATTTTCTGGATTTTATTAGTTTAACAAATATAAACTTGTTAAACTAACAATAATCTTTGTTTAATAATGTTAAACTATAAATTTATTGGTTTTTTTTAATAAATATAAACATGTTAAAATAATTGACTTTTTATTCATTTTCTGGATTTTATTGGTTTAATAAATATAAAACTTGTTAATCTAACAATAATATTTGTTTAATAATATTAAACTAGAGATTTTTTTGTTTAATGTTCATTTCTAGATGTTGTTGGTTTTATTTTGATAATTTTTGAACATGTTATGTGTTTAACAAATATAAACTTGTTAAACAAACCATTATATTTTTCATTTTTTAAATTTGTAGCTTGAAGAAATATCAATGACTGTTTTCTAGCATTTGGAGAAGAATCACGTTTGAATGAACATATTTTGTAGCTGGAAAGAGAGTATTTAGTTAGATAGAATTAGATTTCACTTTTTATTATTTTAATTTTTAATTATTCTTAAATCTTGTACAATTTAAGGGATTTAATAAATTCCTTAAATATTGAATTATTTAATGAAAATTAAATTGAGAGTATTTTTTGTCTTTTCACATTTTCCGGTGGTAATATTTGGCCATATCCGTAGTAAAAATGGTGCCACCAAGTTTTTTGTAATTCGTCTCCTCCTTTTGATTATCCTTAATATGTATTTTAACGACCCGTTACCAAGTAAGACTATAAATAAAATAAGTTGAAATTTATTTTATTTTCTCATATGATATTAATGAGATTGGATAATAATTTGAATGAGAAATATCTCGTTATCTTGTAAGGGTATTTTGGTAACTTTTAAAATCTCAAAATTAAAACCACAAGTTTAATTTAATATTTTTTGATGACGTTGATCATCTCGTTATTACGATTCCAACGCAACTGACTGTTTGTCATTTTGAGTTTCGATGAATGGGTGTCAAGGATAATGAAGATTTAAATAGTGATTAAGATATTACTTTAGCTTTTCATGTCTTTTCTTTAACTTTTAGCTATTTTGTTTTTCTCTCTCAAGGTTGTTACTTCTTTTCCAATAGTTATGCTCCACGTGTATCTCCTCTCCATATTAATAGACAATGGCAGTCTCAGTACCGGTTGGCTGAGCATTTTTCATTTCTCCTTTTACTTTTTCTGTCTTGTCTCTCTTTTCTTTCTTTTTGCTTTTCAGCAAATATTCCTACCAATCTTCATGGTATCAGAGCCATAAAGACCATTAAAATGGCATCCGATTCTGGGACTTCCTCTTCTACAGCTGGAGCAAATGAAACTCAAAAGCAAAAGGAACCCATTGTTCAAGAACAAATTCATGTTGTCTCTCCCAACGTTCAAACTCCTCGGCCCCGATTAACCTAAATAGACAAGCAAATGTTCATCAAAATTTTCCACAAGTTTATACTCCCATAGCTCAGCGACAGCAACAACAAACTGTTCATCCTCAAATTTATCCTCAATACCCCCAATACTTTCAACCAAATCTGGGAGCTAGCCCAGAAAATTTTCAGATCCCTCAACACCGTTTCCAATCTCAATTTTTCCCTCAAAATCCATTTCCTCAACAGTCACCATTTTTTCAACCCACTGTTGTTCAACAACAACCCACTAATCTGGGAGCATCCTCACTGACCATCAAGCTAAATGACTCCAATTACCTTCTCTGGAAAAACCAACTCTTAAATGTCATTATCTCAAATGGTCTTGAAGGGTTTATTGATGGTTCTATTCCAATGCCCTCAAAATTTCTTGATCCTCTTCAAACTCAGGTAAATCCTGGTTATTATTTCTGGCAAAAGACAAATAGATTAGTAATGGGTTGGTTGTATTCTTCACTTTCTGAGGATAAAATGAGTGAGATAGTTAGCTTATCCACTGCTTATGATGTCTGGGAATCGTTAAAGAAGGTCTATGAATCTGTTTCAACAGCTAGCATTATGAGTTTGAGATCTCAGCTCCAAAAGTCCAAAAAGGATGGTCTTACAGTCTCTCAATTTCTTTCTCACATCAAAACCATTGCCGATAAGTTATCTGCCATTGGAGAACCTCTATCATACAGAGATCATGTAGCCTATATATTAGATGGTCTAGGAGCTGAATATAATGCATTTGTTACCTCTATCCAAAACAGAGTGGATAAACCTTCTCTTGAAGATATCAGAAGCCTCTTGCTGAGTTATGAGGTTCGTTTAGACAGGCAAAATTCTGTTGACAGCTTGAATCTTATTCAAGCAAACTTGGCAAACTTTTCTCTTAATAATACTCATCCTAGAGCTCTCTGGAATTCTCCTTTTTCATCTTCGAACAACAACTCACAGCCCACCCCTTCAATCCCACAAACTTCCAATGCTCCTGGTAATCCAGTTTTTCCACCCTATCCCAGGCCCCCAACTACTTCTAATCCAAGGCCTTTTTCTCCATCTTCAAATCCTCCAAGATGGAACTCCAGATCTTCAAATAGACCAACATGCCAAATTTGTAGCAAGGTTGGCCACATTGCCCTTGTATGCTATGGCAGGGACAACAAAGAGAGATATCCTCCTACTCTCCCACCACGTCCACAGGCTCATTTTACCAATTTCAATCCAATTCCTGAACCTGCATATTCTCCTAATTCCCACTCTCCTTCAATTCAACCTTACTCCAATCCAAATCCCAACCATTCTGCATCTCCTAATTACTATTATAATCCAACCCCACTATCTGCATCTCCTTCTCCTTTCCCTTTACCTGCTTCATCAACCTCTCAAGCTCCATCTCATCCTGACCAAGAGTGGTTCTTTGACTCTGGGGCCACTCATCATATGACTCCATCCCTTAACTCTATGACAAACTCAACTCCTTACACTGGTCATGAGCAAGTTCTACTCGGTAATGGTAAGAAACTCCCTATTCACCATATTGGCAATGCTTCCCTTTCTTCCTTTTCTTCCTTTTCTGCACATATCAAACTAAATTCAGTTTTGCATATTCCCTCTCTTTCAAATAAACTTGTTAGCATTGCTAGACTTTGTCATGACAATAGAGCTTTTGTTGAATTTCAGCCATCTCATTTCCTTGTGAAGGATCTCAAGACCAAGCACGTTCTTCTACAAGGCCACCTTGACAATGACCTCTATAAAGCTACCTCAATTTCACAGACAACACCTTCCTCCATCTCTCCACCTGCTGCTTCCTATCATGCTGCTCTTACCAATGCTACTCTCTAGCACTACAGATTAGGCCATCCATCCTCTTCCATAGTTCAACAAGTTCTGTCATCTTGCAATCACAAATGTCCTAGTATTTCTCATTTTGAATTCTGTAACTTTTGTCAAATGGCCAAGAGCCATCGTTTAGTTTTCAAAAGGTCAACTAAGACCACTCATGAACCTTTTCAACTTGTACACTCTGATTTATGGGGTCCATCTCCTTATATTTCAGTAAATGGAGCAAGATACTTCTTACTTTTTGTTGATGATTTTACTGGTTTCTCATGGCTCTATCTGCTAAAAACTAAAGATGAAACAGTTCAGTACTTTGCTCACTTTCAAAAGCTTGTCCACACTCAATTTAACAGCAAAATCAAAATATTGCAAACTGACTGGGGTGGTGAATTTCGTGGCTTATTTTCTGTTCTAGCTTCTCATGGTATACACCATAGAATTTCATGCCCTTACACACCTCAGCAAAATGGAAAGGTGGAAAGGAAAAACAGACATATTGTGGAAGTGGGACTCTCTTTGTTGGCACACTCCAATCTTCCTAAAACATACTGGTCCTTTGCTTTTCAGGCTGCCATATACCTCATTAACAGATTGCCCTCTCCTTCTTTAGACAATAAAGCTCCTTATACTCATCTATACAATCAATTGCCAGATTACAATCTTATGAAAGCCTTTGGCTGTGCTTGCTTCCCTTTTCTCAGACCATACAATTAAAACAAACTACAATTTCGTTCCACACAATGTCTTTTTCTTGGTTATGGTTCAAATCATAAGGGATACCTATGTCTTGATCCTACTACAGGCAGAATATATATTTCCAAGCATGTCATCTTTAATGAGAGTTTATTTCCTTTTACATCCACATCACCCATTCCCCCAATTCAATCCTTTCACTATGACATTTCCAATTTTCCACACTGTTTTGTTCCCTTCCAAGCAACCACTCTACCTACTGTTTCAGCTCATGCCACTGACCATTTCATTCCTGTCTCTCCTGCCCTTACTCATTCACATCCCAATATTCCATCACCCATTATTACCACTACCCCTTCCCTTTCTCATAATCCCTCCACCTTCTCTCACACTCCAAACACGATTACATCAACTCCTTCTGCTAATTCTAGCCATGACACCACACCTGCCCCTCCATCAAATTGTTCTACAATTGAACCTCCTATTCCTACTGCTATTCTTCCCTCTCATCCCATGATCACAAGATCAAAATCAGGCATTTTTAAACCCAAAGCATGGCTAACTACAACACCTCTTCCCTCTCCCAATCCCATTCCAGAACCACATTCCTTCAAAGCTGCTGTCCAAAATCCAGATTAGCAGAAAGCAATGCAGCTTGAATTTCAGGCTCTCCTTGATTATAAAACATGGAACTTGGTCCCCCCTGATCCCAAATGCAAGATCATTGGCTCCAAATGGGTCTATAAAGTAAAACTCAAACCAAATGGAGAGGTGGAACGCTATAAAGCCCGTTTGGTAGCACAGGGATTTAATCAATCCTATGGTATTGACTACTTTGAGACTTTTAGCCCCGTTGTTAAACCTACTACAATTCGTATAATGCTTAGTCTTGCAGTCTCTTTCAAATGGTCTCTACGCCAATTAGACGTCCACAATGCTTTCCAAAATGGGGATTTACAAGAGGATGTCTACATTATTCAACCTCAAGGTTTTGTCTGTCAAACCAACCCTTCTTTTGTGTGCAAACTCAATAAGGCATTGTATGGCTTAAAACAAAGCCCTCGTGCCTGGTTTCTTAAGCTAAGCTCTTGCCTAATCTCTTGGGGTTTCAAATCCTCGAAATCTGATAGCTCCTTATTTCTTTACAGGCATAATAGTACTTTTATTGCTTTCCTTATCTATATGGATGATATCATTGTCACTGGCAACAATGACTCCCTTATCAGCCAATTTGTCAACTCTCTTAACAAGCTGTTCAAGCTAAAAGATCTCGGTTGTCTCTCTTATTTTCTTGGTATTCATGTCACTCATCATGATTCCTCACTTCACTTATCTCAGACTAAGTATATTAATGACCTTCTCATTCGCACCTCCATGTCTGATTGCAAGCCCATATCCTCACCAATGGCCATTGGGACTTCTCTATCCATGAATGATGGAGAACCATTACCAGATGCTACAAATTATCGAAGCATTGTGGGTGCCTTACAATATTGCACTATAACCCGACCTGACTTAAGTTTTTCAGTCAATAAAGTATGTCAATTCCTCCACAATCCATCTACCACTCACTGGCTGGCAGTCAAGCGAATTCTTCGCTATCTTAAACATACTCCAACTCATGGTCTTTCTATTACTCCATCTTCTTCTCAAGCAATTACCTGCTACACAGATGCAGATTGGGCCTCATGTCCCAATGACAGACGAAGCACAAGTGGTTTCTGCACTTTTCTTGGAAGTAATTTAATTTCATGGTCCTCTACTAAACAAAAAGTGGTCTCGAGATCCACTGCTCAGTCAGAATACAGAGGTTTATCAAATTCGGCTGCTGAGGTAATGTGGTTGCAATCACTTCTTGGTGAAATTGGCCTGCCACAAACCTCAATCCCAATGATTCTTTGTGACAATATCAGTGCCATCTATCTATTAGCGAATCCAGTTATGCATAACCGAAGCAAACACGTAGAAATTGACCTCCATTTTGTGCACGAAAAAGTCTTGAACAAACAGCTACTGTGTCAATTCGTACCCTCGGAAGACCAACTTGCAGACATTATGACAAAACCATTGTCATCACATAGATTCAGCAATCTTCGAACCAAGCTCACAGTTCAACACTCACCTGTTCGCTTGCGGGGGGATGTCAAGGATAATGAAGATTTAAATAGTGATTAAGATATTACTTTAGCTTTTCATGTCTTTTCTTTAACTTTTAGCTATTTTGTTTTTCTCTCTCAAGATTGTTACTTCTTTTCCAATAGTTATGCTCCACGTGTATCTCCTCTCCATATTAATAGACAATGGCAGTCTCGATCTGGTTGGTGAGCATTTTTCATTTCTCCTTTTACTTTTTCTGTCTTGTCTCTCTTTTCTTTCTTTTTGCTTTTCTGCAAATATTCCTACCAATCTTCAATGGGTTATGATCTTTTTTGCATAGCGGCATTTTCGTAAATAATGGAAATTGGGATTGAACCCTAAAATAGTCTCCTCTTCCTTCCTTTAGTCAAAAACCAGCGTCTTCAAAATAGGTTTTCTCCAATTTTCGCCCAAATCAAGTTGTACGGAGTGTTTTCATCATAACTTCCTCATCCGAACTCCGAATTTTGCAAGTAAGTAGTCCATTCTGATCGTTTTTCCATTATCTTTCCATTGATATTGATTTTTTTTAGTAATAATATCATTAATGTTTAAAGAGTTATAACCCAAAAACCATTCGAGTTGGTTATAGTTTCTTCGACTTTTGATCAATTTTCTTCGTTAATTCATCGTTGTAGGTTGTATTCATCTTGGTTCTTGAATTGGATAAATTTTTTAAAAAAATGGTGATTATTTCCCTTAGATTTTGAAAGGTCGTTGAAGTTCTTGGAATAAGGAAAATTCAAGATCTTGAAATTTTGCTTGAAGGTGAGTAGAACTTGTTAAATCTTAAATAGTTTCATTATTGTATTTTATTTTTCTTTAAAAGTTTAACCTCTGATTTTGGGCATTTAAATGGATGATTAAATGTATGCTAAAGAGGTTTTGGGGCTGAATGTAAGATATTATAAATTGGATGTAAAGTATGTGAAAATTGGAATTAAAGTATGCCTATTTTTTAGTATCGATATCGATTTTCGGCGAAACTCAAATTATGTATTTCAAAGACTTTGTTTGGATGTTTAAGTATGTTTATGAATGTTTAAAGGTGGTTAAACCTTGCTGATTGTGAATAATACGATTGACTGATTAGTGCCCACTAAGTCGATAATTTTTAGCCTAGGCGGTTAATTATCTAGTAATCGAACTCCGAATCGACTGTGGTGTATTTTTGGATGTTTAGGGGTGATCTTGGGAGTGCTAATAGAGCTGTTATGCCGCTGGATTTTTTTTTTAGAAAAGTATTAGAATTTGAGTGTCCGAAAAAGGAGCGAAACTCACTAGTATAGCCTAGTTTCATTTCTAGATTTGTGTTTTGGTTGGAAAATCGTTAGAAGTGATCCAAAGTAGATTTTTAGGTGATTTTGGATCGTTCTAAGATGGTTTTTAAGGTAAATTTTCAGAATTAATAATTGGGGAAATTAGGCCTAGAAAAGAGCATTTTTCTTGAGAAACGAAATTTCTAGGTGGAGAGTTAAGTTTTGGCTTATTAAACATCTTGAGTAGTGATGTTTGTTTATCATATTACTTTAAAATATATTGGGTAATATGATGGTAGGTTCGCATTAAGCAAGACATTGCTTAATGAATAATATGTCGTTAAGGGAGATTATTTTAGTTATGCATGACTCTAATAACACTTAACGAGGCAGGTTCATTCCATCCTTACAATAGAAAAGAATATTCTCGAAAGGTTTTAAATTGTGAAAAAGTGTGTTTAAAATCCTTCTCAAGCGCACTCTCTCTCTTTGTTTGCGGACAAATAGGAGATTAGAGGTATTGATAAGATTTTTATATCAAAAGTTTAAATTGAGAAAAGAGTGTTTAGATCCTTGTCGAGTGAAATCTCTCTTTGTTTGCAAGCAAAGAGGAGATTAATTGTATTGGGTTGAGTAGTATTTATCTCGAAAGGTTTAAATTGAGAAAAGAGTGTTTAAATCATTTTCGAGTGAAATCTCTCTTTATTTGAGGGTAAAGAGGAGATTTGAGACGTTGAATTAAATATGAGTTTAAAAGGTACAAGTGATTTGTTGGGAGTCGGTGAGGCCAATTATGGATTTAAAGACTTAGGAAACCTCTCATGACATAATTTTCTTTTTAACATTATTCTACTCATTGGGCGTAGCCTCATGATGCTACCATTTTTTTTAGGTAAAGGAAAGAAGAAGGTTGGCGGTTGATGACATTCGAGGCGAGTGGATTGGTTGGCATGTATTTACACGTCGACGATCTTTTATTCTTATGTTCTAACATTATTTTGGGATAGGATTTGATTGAAAAATGTTGTTGTTTTACCATCTTTTATGTGTTTGAAAAAATTAGATCAATTGCTTTAAAACAAGAAAATGCATTGATTTTAGTTTTACGAAATATGATCGCGATCGATGTTTTAAACAATTTTTCATTGACTTTTGAATGAAAATGAATTGAAGATATTTGATTTATGCTTCCGCTGTTGATTATGTTATTTCCATGTTTTAGGAATTTTGGGCTGTTATATATATAAAAGGAGGGATGTTTGATAAACATTTTTGGACTACTATACCCTTTTTAAAATCTTAAAATTACTAATATGTCATTATATATACCCTTTTAAAATCTCAAAATTATTAAACATGTCATTTTTATTTATGCTCAACTTTCTATTAAATGACCATTTACATTTTTAGTAAAATATTTCTATTCAATGAATAAGAAATGGTCAATTTTTTAAATGTAAGTCCTTGGTTTTTTATTGCTTTTGTTGTTGCCTAAAAATGGAAAGCTTCCACGTGAACAACGAAGTTAAAGTATAAGACGGGTTGGAGGTCGTGATTCCTTGATTCACCTATGCGCTCTATAGATTCTTTGTCATTTTTGGATAGTAATTCCTTGTTGTCAGTATGGGCTTGATGATCAGTTTTCTGTGTAAGAATTTCGAGTACTTTAGCAAGATCTCGATTCACACCTCAAACTTGCTCTTCTAGAGCATCTACCCTCTTGTCTGGCATTGACACAACTCTTACTACTTCTTGATTTTCATCAGCTTGTTGTAGCTCCCTAGTGCTACGAGTTTGATATCTTTTATTACGGGGATTATGATTCTCACCGTCATCTATATCATCATCGTGATGACTTCTTCGACTTGTCCTTGATGGTAGAGCACTTAGTTATATACTTTTCCCACAAACGGCGTCAAATGTTATTGCCTAAAAATAGAGAGCTTCCACGTGAGTAACGAACTTAAAGTATAGGACGGGTCGGAGGTCGTGCGCTGCACTGGAGGTACTGTGTAGATGATATGCTAAGTAGTTGACGAGCACTGTATATACCTACACTAAAAACAATGAGAGCACTGGTGTGGTGCCGGCCTAACACCCTCCGATGCTAAAGTCAGAGCAAGTAGAGCTAGTGTGCCAGAGAGAATAGTAGTAGAAATTAGTTACTTAATGAATGAGTTTCATCTCCTATTTATATGAGAGGAGGTTGATGACATCATCGTGCCACGTGTTGCATTGGGATTGGGCCCATGTTGGATATGCCACGTGTCATCTTTTGATTGGACACTAGTATAATGTAGTTTTCTTGGTCTTAGATATGTAGCCTTATTAGACGACGTAGACGTAGACTCCCAGGCGACGTAGACGTAGCCTCTTAGGTGACGTAGCTTTATCTTTCCAGGTGACGTAGACATGTCGATTGTCCATTCTTTGAACAAGTTGAGAAATTCCACGTGTACTGACATTTTACCCCACAACAGCTTTCATGACATCAAATTACAAAATAGTTGAAAAATCAAGCACAATGTATGGAAATGAATGTGATATTAAAATGAATAACTATTCATTGTTTAGATTTATCACTCATTTATGGAAAATAAATTATATTTAAGTATTCAAATATTAAATGATTTAATAAAGGTGATGGTGATTTAATTTTAAAATAACTAAAAAAAATTAAATTGTTTTTTAAAAATATAGTTAAGATGAAAAAAAAGTACAACAAAATATAATTTATTTGAATTATTAAAGGTATAGTATATTATAATATTTAAATAATTTTTAAATTTTTTTAGTAAGAATTATTTTAAAAATTTTAAATCAGATATAAACAACTAATATAATTTCTTAAATTTTAATCAAAATTAGAAATAAATATTCTAGAAATGAAAAAAATAACTAAAAATATATATTGATTTAGAATAAACGATTTATTTTTTAATTTGTAGTATAAGTTTTAAATATAAAGAACTTTCTTAAATAAAAATAAAACTAACTACATATAATTCATTGAACTAGTAAAGTATACGATAATTTAAATCTTAAACAGAACATTATAATAAGTTTAATAATTAATAAATTAATAAAACAAAATCATTTAGAAAAAGATTTATAAAGCATAGAAAAAAAAATGTTAAACCTTTAAATATTTCTTTATTAGAAAGAATATCACGTGCGACGCACGTGGTTAAATACTAGTTATTTAAATTAGTCCATAGTTTTATGTGATGATATATTTACAAATATTGCATTAAAATTTTACTTTCCACTAAAATTTCCGTTAAAAATAATCATTTTAATCCCCGTCATGGTTAACATTTTTTATCCCAATATTTTTTATTTAATTTCTTTTAAATGATTTAACTTTTATATTTTAACTATAATAATAATATTTTTAAATTAAAATCTCATCTGGAAGCAACTTAAGTGATATAAAAATTGAATAAAATAAAATAAAAATGAGTAGAATTTTACAATCTAAATCTAAATATGATCTCATTGTATAATCATGTGTCTATATTATTAGATTATAATGATATTTTTTTTATGTTAGAGAGTTAGCTCCTATATCTATTTTTTTTAATTACAAATAGTAGAAAAATCAAAACGTAAAACAGACCAAAGTATAAAGATTGAAAATATAATTTAACCTACTTTTTTTTATTAAAAAAATTCGAACTTGAATCTTTTTATTTATCCTTTCATTGTTCATGTTTATTTTATCATGCTTCTCTTTATTGCGGAAATTCGATTAGAGAGTTCGTTCGAACTACATGAACGCGCACTCAAATGGAGAAAGTGAAGAGTTGAAGGACGAAGAATATCTCTAAAGAAGAGAATCGAGCACTGATGTAATATCGACTTAAAACTTCAGATGAAGTTAGATTAAAACTAGTGTATCAATAATGGGACATATAATACTTCCTAGAACAATGATCCGCTAAGAATTGGTGCTTTTAACAACTCTCCAGTAATAGGGCCATTCATATATGATGAAGAATGATGGGCCTGCTTCTTATTAGTTAGTTTGTATATATCTAACATTTGAGTCATATAATTTGGGCTTTGTCTAATATATAAGAAAACTAAAGCCCAAATATTGGGTCCATTAAGCTTGGCAAATTTGTCCATTCATTTATGTGTTTACAACTTATTGACTAAACGCCAGCTGTGATGTATCCAAATCTGTGGTGGTGTTAGATTTGTATTTTTATACACGAGAGACAGTTACGTAGATTCAATAGTTTATGATGACGGAGCCTCATTATTTATATTCCATCAATCATGCCTCCCACGATTCGTTTTTCCTTTCTTGTTTACTTTTAATAATTTCTTTTTTTTGCCGCCGAAATCAGATCTGATAAGGGTATGTAAGTAATATTACAAATTCTCTCACCCCTTTTTTATGACACGTAGGCTAGTTTTATAAACAGGTTTCTTACGACAAATTGTGTTATTTTCATCTTTTTTGGGCTACTTATATACTTTATCCCTAATTTTTCAAAGGGTAGACCAATGAAACACCTGACATTCAGGCCTCACTTCCTTAGCGGGAATGAGAATGAGAAAAAATTAAAATGAAAAATTATGGAATGTGAATAAGATTTATTTGATTATGTTTACTTAAAAAATTTGAAATCGGAATCGGAATGAAAAGAATTACCATTGATGTTGTTTACTAGAGCCTTGGAATGAGAATGAAATATTAATTCGTGTGGGACCCATAAAAAATAGAGAGAAAAGAAAATTAATAAAATATAAAAGTTGGTGAGACTCACAAAATAAGGAATGTGAATGAGATTGATGAAGTTATTATATGAGGGAATAAAATTGTTTGAAAATTGCGAATGAGATTGTCAAATTGTATGGGTCACACACTCCCATTCTCATTTCAAATTTTAGGTAAATAAGAACAATGAGAATGAAGTAATCTCATTCTCATTCCCTCGTTCCCAATCATTCAAAATAAATATGGCCTTAGAGAAGTCTTTGGACAAAGGGAGTCGAAAAGACAAAAAAATGAATTTTAGGAAATTTTTCTTTCTTTTTCGCCTCGTGTACACTATGTGGGTTTCTTTGTTATTTAGTGAAAGTGTCTCACAAAGGTAAATAACGTTTACAAGTGGATTAGAACCTCCTTTGAAGAAGATTGAACCACTAAATTATTGAGCATCTCTCATTCCCTCCATCTTCTTGTATCTCTTCTTTGATCTAACAAAATCTGGTGAAATTACTATGTAGAGAGATTATCTACATTTAAGAGATCACACACTTGATATTCATAACATGAGTGAAATGATGACGATACCAGGGGCGGATCTACATAGGGGCCAGAGGGGGCATGTGCCCCCACTCGATTTTTAGATTTATTAAAAATATATATATGACTTTGAATTAAAATTAATTTGGGCTCCTTCATTTATAAATATATATTTAAACAAGTTAATAGAAGTAGTAAACTACCAAGTGGCATTTTGGCAAAAGCGATGCAAAAGTGCCTCATGTAATCCTCTATGTCTGGGTTCGAAATCCGTATGAAACCTTTTTGCAACTATTTTAAAGTTAAATCCAAATAATATAATATTATATTTATATCTATCTATTTACTTTATAAATTAAATTAAAAAAATCCTTTTATTTTTTATATTTTAATTTCATATAAATAAAATAGTTCAATATATTTAAAATTATAATATAATTGAATATTTTTTTATATTATAAATATTATTTTAAATAATTTTTTTCATTATTTATTATCCAAAAACAAAATAGAAAAATATTAATTACTTAATTTTCAAGAAATTAAATACCACAAATGAATAAATAGATTTTATTTTCATAGTTATTAATATTATAATCAATAATCAATAATTATATAATTGTATGTATTACATGTTAGGGATATTTTTAGTTTCGCCGGTGTTGCTTTGATTAAAATCGCATTAAAGTGACTAAAAATAAAAAAAAATTACAAACAAAAAATGAACTGTTTAGGTAGCAAAATAGCAATTTAAGTTATTGAATTTCAATAGGTTTTAGTCGGTTTCAATTCAATTTCTGTTGACTTGAGAATTTTAACTTGCAGCTTGACTCTGTGCCCCTCCTCGACTTAAATCCTGGCTCCGCCACTGGACGATACAAGAACCTATTATAAGAAGTTATACCTAAAATCATATGTGTTGTTCCTTAGTTCAGTTGGGTATGGGGCGAGCAATTTCCAAAAGCTATCTCCCACCCCACTTGAGGGTGGATCTTAGTAGTCAACCTCAACTCTTTCTAAATAAAAAAGAGAGACGTGAAGCTCATAACTTACGTATTTTAAAAATATACCCTATCTGAATTAACTTAATCTTTATTTTTAAAGTAGTTTTCTTGAGATGAGCATCTCATGGCTAGAGTATCTCAATTTAATCACTATTGTAGAATATACTATCTAATATTTAACTCTATCAAAAATAATTTTGTTGACATACTTAATACAATTGACAATGTATAAGTGCATTCACTTTTAGTAATTTTAGACCCATATATAGAAAAAGATTTATTGCTACCTCGGTGAGACTTCATAGGTACAAAATAGGGGTGTTAAAAAAAACTCAATGACTTGAAACCTGATCTTCTCAATCTAATCTCAAGTTAGGTTGGTTATAAACTTATTTAGGTTAAATTGGGTTTAAACTATTTGAAGGGATGATTACAAATTATACTTATACGGTTTGCTTGATTTATAAATCACGCTCTGATGTAGTTTAGAAATCGTTTAATTTATTAATTTAAAAGAAAGAACATTTTTATTTATGATTAAATTACTAATGCACACCTCTCTTTATTTTATCTAACTTAATGATGCATTAGTTTTTTTATTCCTAAAAAAAAAAGAATTATCAAATTATTATTATTTTATTTTTTTATAAAATAAAATATAATAGCGAAAAATACATTTTTGGTTCATGAATTTTTAGTTTGCTTTCTATTAGGTCCCTAAGTTTTAAAACTCGACAAATATACCCTTAGTTTTGAAGTCATATTGGTCCATGCAGTTAAATACTTAATAGAGATATGACGTGATATTATTTTTTAATTGTATATATTATATTTGCTTGTGTGGCATATTTCAAATGATTTGGAGTATTTTATATTAGGTACATAATCCTCCATTCCCTCCTCCTTAGATCTTGAGAAATTTGTCTCAATAACCTTAAAATTTCTCTTCTAAGGTTGTGTGACCCTCTCCTCTTTCTTTTTATTTTTTCTTGACCTCATGACCCTATGAAAATACAAAAATGTCTTTACTTTATTTTCCCCCCAAAAGTCTCATCTCTCCTTTTATTTTCCCTCCAACTAAACTCTAACCTCTCATCTTTCTCATCTCTCATATCTCTTTATCTCTCATCTCTATTTATCTCTTCATCTCTCATCTATCTCAAAAACTTTACTTCAAAACAAGTTATGTTAATTTATTATCTTATTTTTTTCTTTAACCTCTCTATCTCTTTACAAACTTTTCTATAAGGGATTTACATTTATAAACTTTTCAATTCATCTAGATTTAAATTATTTGTTCACATTAAAAACAACAACACCAAAAAAAAAAAACTGGAATTTTGAATCGAGATGAGAATTTTTGACCGAGATTAGCTTTCAAGATGGACCGAAATGAAAATTTTGAACCGAGATTAGCTTTCAAGATGGATCGAGATGAGAATTTTGAATCGATATTAGGGAGTGAACCAATATGAGAGTTTTTAACCGAGATTAGCTTTCGAGATTAACTGAGATGGAAATTTTGAACGGAGATTAGCTTTCGAGATGAACCAAAATGGGATTTTTGAATGGAGATTAGCTTTCGAGATGAACCGAGATGGGAATTGTGAACGGAGATTAGCTTTCGAGATGAGCCGAGATGGGAATTCTGAACTGAGATTATCTTTCGAGATGAACTGAGATGGGAATTTTGAACTGAGATTAGCTTTTGAAATAAACCGAGATGAGATTTTTGAACCGATATTAGCTTTCGAGATGAACCGGGATGGAAATTTTGAACCGAGATTAGCTTTCGAGATGAACTAAGATGAGAATTTTGAACCGAGATTAGTTTCGAGATGAACGGAGATGCGAATTTTGAACGAAAATTAGCTTTCGAGATGAACTGAGATGGGAATTTTGAACGGAGATTAGCTTTTGAGGTGAATTAAGATGAAAATTTTGAACCGAGATTTGCATTCGAGGTGCACTAAGATGGGATTTTTGAACAGAGATTAACTTTCGAGTTGAACCGAGATGGGAACTTTGATCCGAGATTAGCTTCCGAGATGAACTGAGATGGGAATTTTGAACAGAGATTAGCTTTTGAGGTGAACTGAGATGAGAATTTTGAATCGAGATTAGCTTTTGAGGTGCACTGAGATGGGATTTTTGTATAGAGATTAGCTTTCGAGCTGAGCTGGGATGAGAATTTTGAACCGAGATCAGCTTACGAGATGAATCGAGATGGGAAATTTGAACTGAGATTAGCATTTGAGATGAACTAAGATGAGAATTTTGGATCGAGATTAGCTTTTGAGATGGACTGAGATGACCTTTGAAGATGGATTGAGATGAGTTTTTTGAACCGAGATAAGATTTTTGGACTAAGATGGATTTTTTTAAAAGATTTTTTGATATTGTTGCTGCCTAAAAATGGAGAGCTTCCACGTAAGTAACGAACTTAAAGTATGGGATGAGTCGAAGGTCGTGCGCTGCACTGGAGGTGCTGCGTAGGCAATGTACTGAGTAGTTGACGAGCAGTATATGTACCTGCATAGGAAATAAAGAGAGCACTGGTGTGGTGCCGGCCTAACACCCTCCGATGCTAAAGTCAGAGAAAGCAGAGCTAGTGTGCCAGAGAGAATTGTAGTAGAAATTAGTTACCTAATGAATGAGTTTTATCTCCTATTTATATGAGATGAGGTTGATGACATCATCGTGCCACGTGTCACGTCGGGATTGGGCCACATATTGCTTCCCAACGATGTGTCACGTATTGGATATGCTACGTGTCATCTTTTGATTGGATACTAGTATAATGTAGTTTTCTTGGTCTTAGATATGTAGCCTTATTAGATTACGTAGACGTAAACTCCCAGGCGACGTAGACGTAGCCCCCCAGACGACGTAGACGTAACCTCCTAGACGACGTAGACGTAGCCTCCAAGATGACGTAGACGTAGCCTCCTAGGCGATGTAGACATAGCCTATTAGGTGATGTAGCTTTATCCTTCCAGGTGACGTAGACATGTCGATTGTCCATTATTTGAACAAGTTGAGAAATTCCACGTGTACTGACATTTTACCCCACAACAGAGGCCCCCTACTCCCGAGTTCTATTAAGATGTGAGTTCAATTCTTCTTGGGAGTATTCTTTCAAAGTGGAATTTTTCCTCGGTAATATATCTGAAAATATTCTAAGTGTTGAAATTTGTAGCGTGAATTTTCTACTTTTCCAGTAGTCAAAATTTTGAGAAAATACTAAATATTGGAGCTTGGTTGTTTGTATTTTCTATCTTGGTCGTTTTGGAGTTGGGTTATATGTCCGAGTTGTCACGCTTAATCATCACGTACTTCGCCCCTTTGATTTTAAGCGTAGAAGTTCTCTTCAAATAAAAAATATGAAATTCTTCCATTTATTTTTGGAAAAATGATCACAAAATTTGAAAATAAATTGAATTGGTTGTCGGCTCAACTATCGGATACATTCTGCCTCGTTGATTGTAAGAATAAAATTTATTCTTATAATTATAATATACAAAATTGAACTTAATAAAAGAAGATTATGAGAGAGAAAAAGAATTAGAGATAATAAATAAAAAAATAAAAAATCAATTTTTTTTCTTCTTTTTCTTTTTCTTCTCTCTTACAAAGCAAAGTGCTTTGCACTTTTTTTTTTAACAATGGGTAAAAGACACACCCATATCGACCCACGGGTAAAGGCAAACCCGCTGACGTGGATCAGTCATTTCTGACACGGGTCAGCATTTGACACGTTGACCGATCAACGGTTGACTTTGACTTTTTTTTTTTGCCTTGCCTTGAAGATTTGTACCTTATAATGATGTCTCATCATTTCGGCGTTGTCACTACGTGTTTTGTGACGCAAGGCGGCCGACGTTCTCTATTAAGAAAATGTTATATGAAGTCGCCATCAACCATAAAAGGTGTGGTTGATTACCGTCTAAAAAAAAACTGTCTACGAAAACTAGATTAAGTTCAGGAGTCGAATATGTATATGGAAGGTATTAGCACCCTAAAACATCTGTTTAAAAACAGTTATCTCGTTTTATTCATTATTATCCTAATTTAAAAAAAAAAGATTTTTATTTAATTAAAAAAATGTTGCTTTTAATTTTGAAAAACAAGTGTCCCATTTAAATTTCTCTTATCTTCAAGAATGAAGTAAGGATGAAAATTAAGATGAATGGGGTTATGGCCATTTATTGAACAATATTGGAACTTAAGAAAATTTCACCTTAAGAAATTGAGAATTTAACTTCTCAAATTCCATCATAGGATTGTAATTATATTTTAAAAAATATTTTTTTTATTTAATTTTGAAATTCCATTATTTAAAAAAAAATGATTTTTGGTTTATAAAAAAAGGTACGTTTTTATGTTTTAAACTTTATATTTTTTTACAATGACTTTTTTTATCTGATGTCTAACTTTAAAAAAACTTTGTTTTTTATTTTCTATTTTATCTTAACTTACTAACTTACTAACTAAAAAAAAAAAATATTAATTCAAATTCTTTTTTTTTTTAAATCTTAACTATTGATTTACTAAATAAAAAAAAACTTACTGACCCAAAAAAAATGTTAAACCCTTTCAAGTTCTTTTACTGATTAAACTAAATCTTAATTATTTTATAACTCTATTATTTTAAAATTAAACTTGATAAAAAAAATTTCTAACTCTGTTTCCTTTTTTAAAACTGACTCTAAAAAAATTGCTTCTTATTTAATATTTTTTTTATTCTAAAACCTACCGAGCAATTTTTAATTTTACTTTTTAATTTTCTCAATATCTTCACAAGCTTAAATATTAAATGAGATTGATTATTTTTTAAATGAACTATATTCTAAAATGCATGAATATGACATTATGGAATAACATTTCAAATAAACAATTCAATTAAAAGATCAAATGACAATAATGAATTGACAAATTCGATATCAATACCATGAATTTATTAATGATCTAAACAGACTTTGATGCAAATAAAATTAAAATCTCATTCTAAACATGAATCATTTGACAAAATAATTATTCATTTAACAAAATAATTATTTATTCTAAAATAATCAAATTCAAATATGCATCATACATAACTTAAAATAAGATGAATTCAATTAGAGCACATAAAAAAAAAGAAAACGAAACAAAAAAAAATAAGGAAAAGATAATTTACCCTCTTAAAGCAAATATAAAGCCGACGTATGAAAGGGAAGAAGAGAGATGATGACACTGGCAGAGAGAAACTTTTAAAAAAGGGTAAAATACACTTTTGGTCCCTATGTTTTCAGTTTGCGTTCGATTTGGTCCCTATGTTTTCAAACTCGACATTTTTAATCCTTGAGTTTTCATTTAACTGTCAGATTGGTCCTTGCCGTTTAAAATCTGTTAAATACCTAACAGATATCCTACATGGCATTAAACTATTTATTTTACATTAATTTATTGCTTATGTGTCAAAAATTAAATGATATGACTTGATATAATTTTACTTATGTGGCATTTTTATCTCCCACACTCCCTCTTTCTCTCTCCTCCCAATCATCATCTCCTTCTCAGGTCTCTTCCTCCATTGAAATAGATCCATCGAGAAATCTGAACCAGAAATAACAGATCCATCGAGATTTTTCTATCTTTTTTTCTCTTCAGCTTCTTGTTGAATCATACTTGTATCCATTTTATATTGACATTTTTTTGTGTTAATTAATTTGGATTTTTTTTAATTGTCTCTTTATGAATTCTGGGTTTTGTTTTTCTTTGATTTTTGAAGAGTTGGATAATATGAAATTTCTATTTTTTTTTCATCTTACAAAATAGAAAAATTTCCCCCAATTGATAAACACAAAATGGATTTGTTTTCAGGGCAATATGATTTCATACAAAAGATTTAAAATTTATGAGAAATTTCAGCAAGATTTTTTTAAGGGGAAATGCAATTTTTCTAAACAGCAAGAAATTGACCGTCTTTCCCTTTCTACCTCTCTAATGGCTTCCCCTTTACAACTCTCTCCCTTATTCTAGTTTGTAAATCTGGGTTTATTTGATGATGGGAAAAACAGAAATCAATCTGTGTGCTTACCATAGTTACAGAAAAGGAGAAGAGAATGAGTTTCTTTTAGATCTATGGGTATCAACCGTGTTGCTGCTTGGTAAATTTGAGATGTAGAAGAACAAAAATTCGAACACGGAATAGAACAATCCCAAACCAAAATCGAACAAACATGTTGTCTTCATCTCCATAAGAAGACCTCGACTTATAGAACGAAACAAGGAATCTAAGGGACTAGGGTTTGCGATTTGAGATGAGAGATCGCGAGAAGGAGAAAAGATGGCGATGAGATCTGGGAATCGGGAACAAATGGTGAGGTCATGCTGAACAAATCTCCGCTCGTTGTTTCACGATTTTGTTATCAAGTTTGAGTTAAAGAGAGAGGAGAGACCATATCCATGGCCATGGAAGAAGATGAAATTTGGGAAGGAGATGAAATGGGAAGAGAAAAGAGGGGTGATAATGAGAGAGAAAAACCAAATATTAAAGGTGACACCTCATTTAAAAACATAACACATAAGCAACTAAATAAATACAAAATTAATAAAAAAAATGCCACATCATAAATCTGTTAAGTATTTAACAGAAAAGTGACGGTAGGGACTACATAGAACGCTTAAGTGAAACACAGGGGCTTTTTTGTCGAGTTTGAAAACATAGGGACCAAATCGAACGCAAACTGAAAACACAGGGACCAAAAGTGTATTTTACCCTTTAAAAAATTATCTTTCTTTTCCTTTTTCTATTTTTTCTCCTCCCTAAACAAAGCAAATAACATTCCTTTATATAGGGAAAAAAAAGAATCCAATGGATTTATAAAATCAAATCAATCTAAATCTTATTTAATCAAAAAATTCAATTTAGATTTAAAATTTGAAATCAAATCTTTAATTTAATTTAATTAAATTAAAATAGTTGAAATCAGATTTAATTTAATTAATATAATTCAATTTAGATTTAAATTTTGAGATCAAATCTTTAATTAAATTAAATTAAAATAATTGAAATCAGATTTTAAACTTAAATGCAAATTTTATTAATTAAATGAATATAGCTTAAATCTTGATTTAGAATTTGAATTTAAATCTTAATTTAATTATATTAAAATAATTAATATTAAGTTTAGAGCTTGGAGATTAAACCTCAATTTTAATTAAATTAAATTAAATTAACAAAATTTAGATTTGAAATTTAAAAGAAAATCTTAATTTAACTAAACTAAAAGAATTAAAATATAGAGTATTTATCAATCATGATTTCCTTTTAATTTAAATATAAATCGAATCTTGAATTCAATTAATTTTTAAATTAATTTTATTTTTCAATTTCAAATTCAAAATGAAAATCTCTCACTTCTCTCAAACCATCTTTTTTTTCAATTTAGTATTTTTATTTTTTTCAAATTGAATTACATTTTTATTTAAATTAGATTCATTTTTCAAAACAAATTATCTATTTTCTAATTATTTTTTTTAAAATGAAATTAGCCCGGACAAAATACGGTGTCTACAGGCGTTGTCATCAGGGCTATGTCAATAGAGCTTGTCATCATGGCGTTGTCATGAGAGCTATGTTATCAGAGCTTTGTCATGAGGGCTATGTCAATAGGGCTTGTCATCAGGGCTATGTCAATAGGCCTTTGTCATTAGCGCCTTGTCATTTGTACTTTGTCTTGGACTTGTAAAAAATTGTTTGACCTTGTCCATTGACTTTTTTACCGTTTATCGTTGACTTTCTTTTTTAATCTTCAACAAGCCTGCACTTCTTAGTAGACTCTAAATTTTTTTGTCATTTTAAATTCTTCTACTAGGTGTGACTCGTGCGAGTCTTGCACTCCCTAATAGACTTAGAATTTTTTAGTCGTTTTAAATTCTTCTACCAGGTGCGGCTCATGGAATCTTGCACTCCCTAATAGAGTTAGAATTTTTTGTCGTTTTAAATTCCTCTATTAGGTGCGGCTCGTGCGAGCCCTACACTCCCTAGTAGACTTAGAATTTTTTAGTCGTTTTAAATTCTTCTACCAGGTGCGGCTCGTGCGAGTCCTGCACTCCCTAATAGACTTAGAATTTTTTAGTCGTTTTAAATTCTTCTACCAAGTGCGGCTCGTGCGAGCCCTGCACTCCCTAGTAGACTTAGAATGTTTTAGTCATTTTAAATTCTTCTACCAGGTGCGGCTCGTGCGAGCCTTGCACTACCTAGTAGACTTAGAATTTTTAGTTGTTTTAAATTCTTCTACCAAGTGCGGCTCGTGCGAGCCCTGCAGTCCCTAGTAGACTTAGACTGTTTCAGTTGTTTTAAATTCTTCTACCAGTTGTGGCTCGTTCGAGCCCTACACTCCCTAGTAGACTTAAAATTTTTTATGTAAAGCTCTCCCACCTTAATGGACTAAGAACTTTTTCATTTTGCTCTTCTACCTTGGTGGACTTAGAACATTTTCATTTTGTTGTAGTAGATTCACATATTTGGCCCCCACTCGAGTAGAGTTTTATGTCTTGAAGTCTATCTCGAGTCTAATTGTTCCCAAATGATTTTACTCTCATAAATACAATAAGTAGAAAAAGTACGATCTTAATCATTTTATTTTTGAACTTCTTACAATAAAAAAAAACTTTATTGGAAATGAAAGTTGCAATGAATAAAATTGTTGAAATGAAATTTAAGTTGCTTGACATGATCGTAGGTAGAGTAGAGCCTTTTAGATGAGTTTGATCAATGTGTTGATGCCTTGGCCAATACCTCGGTGACCTACCATGGTCCTTTCTAAGGCTTGGGCTCTTTTTCAATAATCGGTCCCCCAAAGATGGTTCTAATTTCTCCATCTGGAAAATTTTGATTATCACAGTTGATAACTCTCTCAAAGGGATCTATTTAGCATACTAAAAAGTGGATAAATCCAAGATAAGTATGAGTAATTTAGCATTAGTAGTCTTTATTTAGCTAAAATTAACGAAATATCATTCTTGCTTTCTCTTTTTTAGTAATTTTGGAAATTTTGTAAATAAGTGCCTGAAAGTAGCTCTTTTCCTTTCATTTAGATGTTGCATAACCTTTTGATTTGAGATGTCTAGATGCAGTTGCTCGAGCTAGTTTTGTTCTCAAGACAGCCCAGCCCTAGTACAAGAAGAGTCGATGCTGAGGCATGCGAGTTAGCAAGATGCCAGATATTTTTGTACAGACAGCTTTATTTGACAAGACTGGTGGCCATTGATGTCTGCTACATTGATGCGTTTGTGCAGAAGTAGATTGTCAGCTTCGTGTAGCGCTTGTTTTTTGGCGGGAAAAAGCCTAAAAAAAATAGAGAAGAATATATATTGTTTTCCCAAGGACGAGAAGAGGAGACGACAATCAGAAGAAGAAGAAAGCACGGAGGCGATTGCGAAGAGGATCCTAGTTTTTTATTTCTTATTAGTTTTACGTTTATTTTATTTTCGTTCAAGAAGACATGAAACATTTTTTCTTATCTGTTGTTGAACATTTAGCCATGAGGAGCTAAAGTCCCTTGTGATATTGTGCTATAAGGGCAAGGATGGATGAATATAGATGTGTAATTGAGGATTTAAATGCATGATGTTTCATGAAGTTGTCATTCTTATCTTTATCTTCTGTAAAACTAAGTGAAAACTTAGTTAGAGGAGTCTAACCTTGGGTTGAGAAATATTAGGGTTAGCATCTTAAAAGAACTTCAACAAGTTTATGACTTCATTTAGAGATAAGGCAATTCATAAGTTGACCAAGTTTCATAATATGTTAAAGGAAGTAGGAGCATTAATTGAATGGAAGTATTTAGAGACAAAACTCCATTGAAGTCGTGCATTAATAGATATTCAAGAGAATAACATCACTACTACTTATAGCTTGTTGTGAGGATTGCATGAAATTGTTGTGTATTTACATCATCTCAATAGCTTCAAGAGTTAGCATATTCCGTCTCTGCCCCGTTGCACAATATCCATACCCACTCTCGATCTGCACCTTGTGATAGATCCCTTTAATTGTTTCTTAGTATTCTACTGTTGATTAAAATCACTAATTTCTCTTGTCACTACAGGATTGCACCTTGTTACACAACTATCCTCGTAGGACATGACACTCTCTTACCCCTTTATTACATGTTGACCATATGCACTTGCATGTCATCCATCACACACCACTTAGTTTGATCATCGTTTCACCCAACAACAGTCATAGTCTTTCTTATCTCCTTTACTTCTCACAAATTCTTTCAAGTACCCTTTTTGAATAAGGGTCTCAAATTCTTCCTTGAGATCGAAGCAATCAGAGGTTGTATGACCGTGGTCTTTGTGGAAGAGACAATACTTGGTTTTGTTCCTCTTGTTTGACCCTGCTTTCATCTTAGGTGGCCACCAAACCAAGTCTTTATCTTTGATCTCCAAGAGTAGTTGTTCAATTGGGACCATGGTGGGAATGTATTTTTTAAACTTACTAGGAGGAAAACTCATCTTCTTAAGTTGATCACTCGACTTATGTCTTTTGTCATCCTCGTGACGGTCAGTCACCTAGACAAAGTCTTCTGTTCGGTCTCTCTTCTTGTGCTCTGGTCATTTATTACTACCTCTTTCATGTGAAGTATTTCTTGCACTAAACAACTCTCCAGCACTCATATATTTTTGCGCTCTAGTGAGGAGCTCAGTGTATGTAGCAGGTGTCTTCTTGCCTAGGGACCACAAGAACTTTTCATCTTTCAAACTGGCCATCATAGCAGTCAAAGCTATGTCGTCACTCGTCACTATAACCTTCCACTTTCAACGGCTCACTATTAAATCTCACTACATAGTTTCGGAGGCTCTCATCTGACTTTTGACGTACAGTCAACAGATGCGTAGCTGGTTTCTTGTGATCCCTTCTGCTAAGGAACTGGGTCACAAAAGATCTAGTAAGATCTTTAAATGAAGAGATGGATCTTGACTTGAGCTGTTTGTACCACCCACGCGTAGGACTTCATAATGTAAGGGGGAATGCCCTACACTTGATAGCATCTCGAACTCCCTGGAGCTCCATCCAAGTCCGAAACGTATCAACATGCTCGATTGGATCCTTTGAACCATCATACGTGGTCATAGTTGACATTTTGAATTTGGTGGGAAGCTCCACCTCCCTTATATCATCTGTGAATGGTGGCTCAATTTGCTAAAGTAGATCTTCTAGTGCAAGAGGATTCTTTCCTCTATAATTTTTCTTCATATGACCAAGTTGATCTTGGAGTTTTTTCAATTCAGGTGCCCAAGACTGGGCACATTCTGCAGTAGACTTCACAACATCTGAATGTTCTTTTTTCTTTTGATTAAGAACTTCTCTAAGGTCGAACCTTCATTTCTGACTCGGTTGCTTGTTGCAAGAAAAATTATGAGAGGAAGAGGAACTATCCTGGATATTTAGCCTCGACTTCCTCTTCTAGCCACCCTTCTCATGATTCCTTGATTCACCTATGCGCTTTATAAGTTCTTTGTATTTGTCTTTTTTGGATAGTAATTCCTGGTTGTCAGTAGGGGCTTGATGCTCAGTTTTCTGTGTACGAATTTTGAGTACTTTAGCAATATCTCGATTCACACCTCGAATTTGCTCTTCTAGAGCATCTACCCTTCCGTTTGGCATTGGCACAACTCTTTCTACTTCTTGATTTTCATCTGCTTGTTGTAGTTCCCTAGTGCTACGCGTTTGATGTCTTTTACTACAATGATTACGATTCTCATCGTCATCTATATCATCACCATGTTGACTTCTCCGACTCATCCTTGATGGTAGAGCACTTAGTTATATACTTTTCCCACAGACAGCGCCAAATGTTGTTGCCTAAAAATGGAGAGCTTTCACATAAGAACCGAACTTAGAGTATGTGATAAGTCGGAGGTCGTGTGCTGCACTGGAGGTGCAGCGTAGGCGATGTACTGAGGAGTTGACGAGCACTATATGTACTTGCACAGGAAACAAAGAAAGCACCAGTGTGGTGCCGGCGTAACACCCTCCGATGCTAAAGTTAGAGCAAGTAGAGCTAGTGTGCTAAAGAGAATTATAATAGAAATTAATTACCTAATGAATGAGTTTCATCTCTTATTTATATGAGAGGAGGTTGATGACATCATCGTGCCACGTGTCGCATCGGGATTGGGCCACATGTTGCTTCCCAACGACATGTCGCGTGCTGGATATGACACGTGTCATCTTTTGATTGGATACTGGTACATTTTAGTTTCCTTGGTCTTAGATATGTAGCCTTATTAGATGACGTAGACATAAACTCCCAGGCGACGTAGACATAGCCCCCCAGATGACGTAGACGTAACCTCCCAGACAACATAGACATTGCCTCCAAGAAGACGTAGACATAGCCTTCTAGACGACGTAAACATAGCCTCTTAGGTGACGTAGCTTTATCCTTCCAGGTGACGTAGACATTGTTAGGAATGGTGTCCTAGAACTTGTAATTATTTAATAAGGATAATTTATTACGAATAAATTAAATAAACAAAGATAAGTTCTTTATATTATCTAGATTGATTCAATTGACGATATTAGGAATATATGGAAATATATTAATATCAAACATTCAAATAGTAAAACCCAAAATTACTCTTATGAAATCACGACTTAGTATGTGAGTCATACGAGAGGATTAAGGTCGAGATGAGTAACTTAAAAGTGTCTACAATAAAGGGATAACGTTTGGTAACCTTATCCTGGTAACACTATTGATAGCTTCACATTTTGTTTATAGACAAATGATCTAATCCTGATCATTCATATGGGAGACATGAAATGGAAGTATCATATGCAATGTTGATTGTATAAGACAGGACCACGATGTTCGATCAAATTTCTCATTAGTACCGTTTACGAGAAATGATCGAATATCAAACTAAGTTTATCAACCGTGATAGATCTCAATCCTGAGTGAAATGCGGACTCCTATTTATGGAGTTATGTTCTTTGATTCACATGGTTGAGAGCGATCTGTAAGAACGCTCAATACACTCCTGTTTTGGGAACATAACTAGATAAATAGCTGGGAACTCATTTTCACTAGATGGAATTCATAACTTTCCTATAAATTAACGGTATCAGTGCGATACCTTAACATTTTAGGAACTTTAGGAAACTCCCTTGATGTACTGATTCGAGACATGAACAAGTGGCGCCACGACTTCCATTGATCACAGAAGTATATTATCTCTAGTTCGACTAAAGATAATGTTCATTGGAGAATCAGCGGGAACACAAGGATAAAGCGGTAATTAAAGAGGCAAAACGGTAAATTTATCCGCCTGTAATTATGAGGGTTCCACGTGAAGGATATATCACAGATATAAATAAAAGATAAACTAAATGGACATAACTCATCTATAGTGAGGGGAGTTCATCTATGAATCTATAGTGGAATTGTTCATAGTTAAATAATAAGTAATTAACTGATTATGAGTTAATCATTTAATTGACTAATTATTAAGCCCATGATCTATAGGTCCATCGGGTTCCTGTGCTAGCACAAATATCGTTGTAGCAAAACTAAGTTATTAATTTAATTTAGGAAGAACAAATAATTTAAGTAATTGATTTTACTTAAAATTAGGCAATGTTAATTATTTGAATAATGAGATTATTTAAATGAAAATTAATATTAATATTATTAAAATTGATACAATATTAATTGTTTAAATAAAGAGTTTATTTAAATGAAAATTAATGTAGCATTATCAATTATAATATTCTAAGGCAAAATTAATTGTTTAAATAAATAAATTATTTAAACGGGAATTAATGTTAATATTATTAATTATTTAAATAATGAGTTTATTTAAATGGAAATTAATAATTAGTATTATTAATTAAATAATGAGTTTGTTTAATTTAATAATAAATATTAGAAAGAATTAAATACAATTGGTTTAAGAAACAAATTGGTGTTAGGCCAAAATAATTAATTAACTGAATAAGATTCAATGATAATTAATATATTAATTTTTGGCTAAATGTATTTAATTAGAAATTATTATTTAGATTTTTCTAATTTTAAATACATAAATATATAATTATTAAATAAAGAAGAATTAATTACATTAATAACCACTTTAATTCACCTAATTTCTGTTTTAATGGTTGTTTCATATTAATATTAGATTTACCCATAAAACACCATTTATAGTGGCGATTCTGGTGGATTCCGATTTCAGTATTTACCTTATTACCCTCTTATCTCTCCTAATAACTATATCTCATTAATTACATATCATTTAATAAAGGAAAATTTATCTGGGTATGTTTCGTTTTTTCACAATGTAATTTAATTTTTCTAGTGGTGGTTTTGGGTAGTTTTGATGTATCTATAAAAGATTGTGTTTTTTTTAAATAAACAATATTAATTTGTCCAATACTGAAATTAACTCAATAAAGAAAAGTAAATAAATAACAAAATAAATATATATGCAAAATCTTACCTAAGTTGGCGTGCAACATGTACAGTACGGAGGATAGGATTTTCATATTTTTTATTTTTTTTTTATTTACGTTTTCTATTATTTTAATAATTAGGAGATAAGCTTATCTAATTAGATTAGATATCATATTTTCCTATAAATATGACCATTGAGATTCATATTTGATACACTTCTCACTTTAATTAGAAAAGTGAAAATTCTCTCTCAAGTTTTTGCCCAATTGCCGATTTTCCTTAGAGAAAAATTTAGAAGAAATTTTTTCTTCTTTTGTTCTTCCGGTTCGATTCCCACAAGTCGGTTTTGCTTTCGATCGGGATATAGCATAGAAGATTCGGTGTTGCTGAGGATCTGTTGCTGTAAAGAAACCTCCAACCGATTCTCCATTAACTACTCAATGTAAGTTCCGGTTTGATTTAAATTTTCGAAAATATAAGCATGAATCTACATGTTTTTATCACAAATTGCATGATGTTAATAGATCCGTTATTAAATGTTAATAAGTTTACTAAATAAATTTTCGCTAATTTAGTAAATCATCCCTTCAGACATGTCGATTGTCCATTATTTAAACAAGTTGAGAAATTCCACGTGTACTGACTTTTTACCCCACAACAGATATTATAGATCTAGTTATATGGATTTATTTGAATTTGTGTTGGATATATTTAAAGATTTTTTTTAGATTTTAAGGATTTGAATGAGAGATGAGATAAATGAAATATGAGAGTTTAGTTGAAATGAAAATAAAGTAAGGATATTTTTGTATTTTCATAGAGACATGAGGTCAAAAAAATGAAAAAGGGGGGCGGGGGTCATACAACCTTAAAAGGGATATTTGGAGGTTATTGGGACAAATTTCCCTTAGGTTGTGTTTGGTTGACTGGAAAGGAAAGGAATGGAATCAGGGAAGGAATGGAATCAGAAAGGGAAAAGGAATCAGAATCAATTACTTCGTTTGGTGCAGTTTTTAGAATCAACAGTGGAATCATCAATGAAATCAATTACTTTGTTTGGTTTAGTAATGGAATGAGTCATAGAATCAAATCCTTTTAATAATAAGACTGGATTTCACATTGCCAAAATTTGATAAGGGACATTTGTAAATCTAGCAAATTTTTTAGTAATATTTGTAAAAATAAAAGCTCAAAAAAATATTTGCAAATATAGTAAATTTTGATCGAGTTTATCAATGATAAACATTGAATTACATATTTTTACACTATGTTTATCGTTGAAAAACACATAAATCATTGTTAATCACTGATAAACACGATAAAAATTATTATATTTGCAAATACTTTTTTGAATTGATATTCTTACAAATATTGCATAAAAATCTGCCACCCAATGAAATTTCCCATTTGATAAAGAAGGCAAGGAAATCTGAGAAAATAAAGAAAAGCAGAGAAGATTTTAAAGAGATGAAATATCCATGGGTTCAAATGTGAGAAAACTAGAGAGAAAAAAGCATAACCATAGAATATAAATCTCTAATCAAAAAACACTATGAATATCCAAAAATCATAAAAAGAAAGTGTTGGGATGGAGGAAGATGGTTTACATCTAGATCTGATTTTTTTTTATAAATTCTGATGTAACGAGAAAATATGGGAAGCATAAAATATAACAGGATCAAAATGGAAAGCAATTTAAGGAAAAAAAATAATTAAAAATCTGAGATGCAGGGTTTGAGAGAACACACAAAGAAGTCTACATTATCAAAACTTTAATTTCAAATATGGCAGAGAAGAAGATAGATTAGGGTTGTTGAACCCAAAGAAAGAGAGACTACCATGGCCTCATTGGAAGAAATCAACCAAGAGTTTTGAAACTTCATAGATATCATGCCTCCTCCGTCGGATTTCCACTTCTCTGGCGGTGATTAGAGGGTGAAGGGATGATTTACTAAATTAGCGAAATTTTGTTTAGTAAACTAATTAACATTTAACTACGGATCTATTTAACATCATGCAATTTGTGATAAAAACATGTAGATTCACGCTTTAAATTTTCGAAAATTAAAACTCTAAAACTTACATTGAGTAATATATGGAGAATTGGTTGGAGGTTTCTTTACAACAACAAATCCTCAGCAACACGAGATCTTCTACGCTATATCCCGATCGATCAAACAAAACCTGATTGTGGGATCGAACATAAGGAGAAATTGGGAAAAAGAAAAAATATTTTTCTTCTCAATTACTATAGGGAAAATCTGCCAATGGGGGAGGGAGAAGGAAGAGAGAATTCCAAATTCCTAAGGAATTTAATTGTGTGATTGATGAATGACCCAAGCCTCCTATTTATAGGAAAATAGGAATCCTAATCACATTAGGATTAATCCATGGAGATAAATACAAAAAGAAAAAAGAATTATCTCTTTCCTTTATCTTGGTATTTGTAAAATGTCATAGATAAATAAGAGAATATTTTCTTTTCTTTATTTTATTTATCTTGGGTAAATAAATATATATAATTATTATAGGATATAATTCAAACAATTATCTCCTACAAATTATCTCATATGGCCGAAATTATGATAGTAAAATAATTAATAAATACAATTTATTTAATTAATTATTTTGGGTCTGTCGCTACGTAATAGCCACGCGGAAGAAGAGGAGTCGCCACTAATCATTAGTTTTAAGGTATGGTGTGATTAGTCACCTAGTCTCTAAGTTAATGATGGTCTGTTAACTTTTGATGGTAGGTTCGGGAGTTCATTCACACATAGGGAAGGTATTAGCACCCTATTATGTTTGTTTGAAAACGATTACTGTTTATTATTTTTGTTATTTGATATTAAAGCCTTTTTATCTTTAACACACAATATAATTTTAATTTTAATTTTTAAATGTTTCATATGTTATTGATTAATACCCTAAACATTAGAATGCATAATCAAATTGGATGAGTGGCATAAAAGCCATTAGGAAAAAGTTTTAATAGAATTTAATCTCGGTATCCCTTAACTAAATTTGTATTCCTTAAGAAATATAGGAGATCAGTATCCTGAAAACACCTAACTCCATCATAGGAAATTTGTGTGAAAATCATCTTTGGACTGTTTTAATTTTAGAATTTGATATTTTATGGAAAGTTGGAGAATTAATACCTTAATAAAGTCCGATTTCTATTTAAAATTTCATTGTTAATTTTTATGCTTTGAAAATTTAGTATCCTAATTAATTCCAATTTTCATATTTAATTGATAATTTTTATACTTTGGAAAATTAGTATCTTAATAAATTCCAATTTTTATATTTAATTATTAATTTTTAAGCTTTGAAAAATTTGTATCCCAATTGATTTCTATCAAAATTTATTCTTTATTATTATGTTTGAAAGAGGTCAATATGTAATACAAGGAAATTAAAATCCCAAAAAAATCATATTTAACAATATTTAAGCATGTCAATTTAAATATTTTAACTTATTATAATAAAAATCAAATCAAAACATAGTCACCTGAAATATCTTTAGACTAAATATGGAAAAACAAGTCATCCCAATTATGGCTTATTAATTGAATTAATACAAATACAATTTACTAATTAAAAGAAATATGAGAAACCTAAACATGCTAACTACTTGACATACATACTAAATAAAAATTAGTTTTAATGAAATAAGACAACCACTCATTCTAATTAATAACTAAAATAATGAATATTGTTATATAAACCTAAAATATACATATATACGTAGGAACATTACAAGACTAAATGTATAAAAAAAAATCAATTATAATTAAGTTGTTTCTTTTTTACCTGAGAGCACAATATAGCAAATTACAAACAAGCAACTAATTAGAAGTTTAACAAATATGATGAAAAGAGAAAGATAAATCCTACAAAATAAGTTTTGGGAAAGGATTTGATTTACCAAGAAAACAATCTTTCTCTCCTCCTTTGTAACGATGGCAACGATTGTAGGGAGAGATTTCCACCCAATTTGAACACTTTTTCTAATAAGAAAAACTCTAATAGCCCAAATCTAAATGAGATCCGGTCAATGGACGATCAACTCTATGCTTGAATTACACGATGAATGGGAAAACAATGGTTAAGGATCTACGATAGTTTGATGGAGGGAAAAAGGAATTAGATAGTGAGAGAGAATTTTGTTGTGGGAGCAAATTTCTTGGCTCTTATGAATCTTGTGTTTGGGAGAGAATGACTAGCTCAATGTGAGAATGAAGAAGTGTGTGTGTGAGGGAAGATTCGAGTATGTGAGAGAGGTCGGCTAACTCATCGGGATTAGCAGAAGATGGTGAGAATGTATAGGGAGGAATGGGAGGTTGAGAGTGTCTATTAGGGTTGATAAAAGGTTCTATTTATAGCCAAATGAGATAGTACATTATTAAAATTGATTGGCAATCATCCCTAAAATTAGCTCAATCACACAAATTATCTTGTCACTAATTGGCTCTAATTTAGTTTCTTCCAAATTTACTTTTCAAATCAAATCAATTCCCATTTCAAAAATCTTTAATCAAATTTGATTCAAAACCCTCTTTTATTTTAAAAAAATCATTTTTATCTTTTTATTATTTTTCTATTACGAACAAAACCAAACAACAAAATTTCAAACCAAAGTCTATATATATTTTTTAACTTTTTTGAAACATGTAAAATTTGTTAACTTTAGATATTACCGGACGAAAATAGGTGTCTATATGGCCAATTCCAATTGTGTTCATTAATCCAATTGGGCTTGAAACTCTTTCTTAAATTAATAAGTCCAACTTAATTAATTAATTTATTAATTACCATTTAAATAAAATATTTTGTTTAAACAATTAATAATATTAATATTTTCTCCCGACTAAATATTATCAAATTGTATTTAATTATTAATTTCCATTTAAATAATTTTCATTATTTAAACAATTAATAATAAATATTTTAATTATTAATTTACATTAAATAAACTCATTATTTAATTAATAATTTTATTGATAATATTTTATTATTAATTAATTAATTTTAATTATTAATTTCCGTTCAAATAAAATTAATTATTTAAACAATTAATAATTGCCAATTAATTTCAAATTATTAATTACCATTTAAATATACTCAATATTTAAATAATTAATAATGTCTAATTAATAATATTTCATTATTAATTTCCTGTTTAAATAAACTCATTATTTAAACAATTAATAATGTTTATATATTAATTACCGTTTAAATATACTCAATATTTAAACAATTAATAATGCCTATTTAAGTAATTCACTTTACTTAAAATTTCCATTTCTTCTACTTGATTTCACGACTACGATATTTGGGCTAGCATAAGGACCCGATGGACTTATAGATCATGGGCGTAATAATTAGTCAATTAAGTGATTAACTCATAATCAGTTAATTACTTATTATCTAACTATGAATAATTCCACTATAGATTCATAGCTGAACTCCCCTCACTATAGATGAGTTATTGTCCATTTAGTTTATCTTTATTTTTATCTCTAACATATTCTTCACGTGGAACCCTCATAATTATAGGTGGATTAAATTTACCGTTTTGCTCCTGTAATTACCGTTTTATCCTTGTGTTCCCGCTGATTCTCCAATAGAAGTCGTGGCGTCACTTGTTCATGTCTCAAATCAGTACATCAAGACAGTTTCCAAAAGTTCCTAAAATGTTTAGGTATCGCACTGATACCGTTAATTTATAGGAAAGTTATGAATTACATCTCGTGACACTATAAGAAAAATGGCATTAGGTGACACTAGGATTTTAAATGGGTGACACTAAGATAAAAAGTAAGGATGAATAGTGGAAAAAATTATGCTGCCCGTCACCTATTCTTTGAGAAAAAAACATACGCGTGTTTTTTCTTTCTCGTCTCTCTCTCTTTAACTCAAAAATCCTCAAATGTCTCTCTCAAGCAAACCCTAACGTCGACTTCCTCTCCATCTCTCCATCTCTCTCGCTCTCTCGTCCAAAGTTCTCTCACGAAACTTTCTCAATCGCACGAAGCTCAAGTCGAATGTAACAACCTATTTTAGATGGAATCTTCCACTCTATCTCAATCTCTCTTTTCCCTCTCTATCTCTATCGCTCAATCGCTATTCAATCTCTATCGTTCTTGCTCAATCTGTCGTTTTCCTTTCGATTTTTAATCGAAGAGAAGAATTCACTTGTAGATCCATCGTTCTCTTTCCCCTCTCTACGAATGAAAGTCGTAGATTCGAGTTATCACTGTAGTCAAGAAGCCTATTCAGATCTATAGCACATCTGATTTGTACCGTTCATTCGAGGTATAGTTCGTAGCATATCAGATCTGTTCTATTTTTTTTTTCAAATCATGTTTATTGTTTTCTATTTCGGTCCATCAACAAATGCTAGGGAAAAAACTTATGATTTTCATCTCTCCCGTCGTTCCAATTTCCTTCACTCTCTAAAACCTTAGGGGGTGTTTGGAGTGAGGGGTAGGGTGGGGTGGGGTGGGGTGGGGTGGGGTTGTGAAGCCTGGGTTTAGATAGTCTATGTTTGGATGTGTATGGGGTATGGGTTATGTAAGCCTGGGGTTAGATAACCCATGTTTGGTAGGTGGTTTTAGTTTGAGTTTTGTGTTGTTTAATTATTTTGGGAGGGGTTAGATAACCCACCAATGTTACTGTTTAAAATCCATGGATTTAGTAGATTAAACCCGGGGTTCGATAACCCGTCTAACAAACATGGGGTAGGCTATTGAAGCCCACCCCACCCCACCCTACCCCTCACTCCAAACACCCCCTTAGGGTTCAATTTCAACTTCTCAAAACCAAAGCCCCATTCAGATTTTAACATCCCTTAGAATGTGAATAAATTTCTGAAATCGGAAATAACAATCAATTGTGAAGTATGAGGTCTGAAACTGATTTCGTTTCTTGCGTTGTGTTGTTTTTATTCTGATAATATTAAAATTTGAGGAGGATTGGATTGTAACTTTTTGTTTGTTTTGTTTTTCCATTTTTTATTGTTATGAAGAGTGAGGCTCAGCGAGATAATCGTTATATTACAAAATCCAGTAATAAAAAAACTCAGACTTTAGTGGTTCGTGGTCGAAGAGAGGTTGGTTTAGTTAGAAGTAGTTCAGATACATTGCATCAATCAAAAGGCCTGAAAACACGCTCCATTCAGCTTTCACCCTTTGATGCAACTGTGGTAAAAGCTTTTTCATTCTTGTTTTTTTTCCTTTCCTTTCAAAATTTGTATTATTTCTGGATTTTTTTAACTATAAAAAAATCATATGTTTGACAAATTTAACATTAATATCCTATTGCACATGGACAAAACATGAGTAAATAAATGTTTTGTAATTGATATCCTATTACGTTTAAAATTGAAGGGAGTTTGCTTACTTTAAATTCTATTTATTCTAAATCAATAAATGAGATGAGTGTAGAAAAGTAAGTTCAAATGATAAGACTATCTTGTGATTTTGAAACTATTGAATACATTATGGACTTAAAGATGGAAGAAAATTCTTGTTTGTGTATGACTAATTGCAGGATGAAAGGTGGGCCATCGGTTTTTCAAGGAACCCATTTTAGGTGTTGTTGATGGCACTGGCTAACCTCTTGCTGTAGTAGAAATTTTAAAGAAAACATACACTTATGATTCAAAGAAACTTTTGAGAGTAACAACACTTTGGTATTAATCTTTCTTTTTCATTTTGCATAATGTTTTTATCTATGGTTTTTGTTTGAATCTATTATTTTGTTTTTTTTTTGTTTTTTTGTTAAATTTCATTTTCTTAGAGTTACTTCATATATGTGTTCTATTTGTTTGTTTTTACGAATATGTACTTTTATAAAGTTTTCTCATTTTTTGTCAACTTTCAAAGGTTGGAAGCTAAATTAAAGTACTCTAAAAAATCCGCATCGTTGAAATATGATATTCTTTTTCTAAAGGCTAAAAAGATTGGACTTGTTTGGGTATGAGAAGTTTCTAAATCAATTTACTTAGTGCTAATGTAGTTACTGCATTTTGTACCACTATTTTTTCTACTACAGTTTTTGTCGTTGTTAAATTCAAATGGTGCATTCAACTGTGAAGTTATACGGGCTGCTATAAAGCTTTTTCATTATATTGCTTTGAAAGATAGCTAATTGTATGCTTGGGTAAGTGATGGTATTGCAGTAATGTTATCATATCACAACCTTTTTCTAGTTTTGGTTCAGCGATTTTTGACATGTTTTATATAACTATAAAGAAATCAGAACATGATGCTATTACTTGGGTTACAGCTTGACATCCATTGCTGATCAGGATGAAAAATGGACATCTTATGCTGGACCTGTGGAGGATGGAATGGTAAAATTTTAGAAATTTTAGTTCAAAATGAAAATCATATGTTTATGCCTATTGGCTGATCCCTTCTATTATTATTATTTTTTGGATTTGATATAGTTAGTAGTTTGAATTATAAGATGATCCATGTTTTTTAGTTTTAGTGTTTATTGTAAATGGAATGGTTCACTTATACTTCAACACTTTTTACTTTGTGCATTGATTATTTATTTTAGTTTTTGCTTATTGGAGATTCCGAGGATAGAAAATCAAATTTCCTTGTAAAAGTAGAATTCAATACACTACCTCTACCATTTTCAAACTACAATCTTCCTCCTGACTTTGATTCAAGTTCATTCTGTAGTGTTTGAGTGTTTAAACAACTATATTACTTTTTACTTAAATGTAATTCATTTTCTTGTCTAGGAAATCTAAACTTGTATCACGTTATATATATATATATATATATGTGTGTGTGTGTGTGTGTGTGTGTATATATATATTTATAAATTTATGTGAGAACATCTCATAATTGACTCTAACTTCGGCATTGATTACTCTGTTGTTGTTGTTATTCTAATAAGTATGTGCTGCTTTATGTTATATAGTGTCTACTGATTGATGTCAATTATTGCTATTGCACTTTATCAAAAAAAACTATTGCATTAGCTAATGGGGGAGTAAGTAGTATAGTTCTTTCGTTCCTATTACTATTTCTCTCAGTGTGTTTTATTTAGTTCTTTGGTTCTTGTTTAGTTGTTTCCCTACTATTAGACTTGCTTTAGTTTTCCGTTGAAGTGATTATTTCCCTCACTTTTATGGTAGTAGAATCCTTCCATTTTCTTTTCCTTTTTTAAGTTCATTGGAACTAGAAAATCTTTATGCCGATTACATGTGTAATTTTACTGGACATTTTAAAATTTATTTGGTAAGATTACACGTGTACGTTGTTAACAAAATTTTGTTATGCCCTCACACTATTTGTGTATTTGAAAATTAAACATGACTACCTAAACTTAAGGTTGTTCAGCAACATTTTTCTATTTGCTTTAAGCTAAAGTCAATTATTTCTTTTTGTTGCAAGTTGCAACTGGGGTGCTGCTCACTTTAAATTAGGTTGGTATATTAAGGCTTGGGGATATCCACCGACAATCGTTGATTGCTTTGCTGATGGATTCGACACTCTCAATCAAAGTAAAAGTGGGTAAGTTTAATTTTTAAACTCGGTCATCTTGAGTTTATATTAAATTGAAATTACATCCATCCTTATGGTCTCTATACAATTATTTTTAGTTGGTTTATTTAGTTTTAATTTTAGTTAGATATCCATTATATCAATGTATATCAATGTACTCCAATTCAAACTTAAGAATGTAATCATGAACTTGTGTTTGATCTAGTACTCCAATTCAAAAGTTTTGGTAATATGATCAGTTGGTCTATGCTTGGTGTTGACCAATGAGATGCTGAGTTTATAGTCAGGATCCCGTCATATTATGTTTAAGATTGTATTTCCTTATCATTTTGCCAGAACTTTGTCGGTCATTATGTTCCAGACAAGGAACGTTTGTGGACCTTGAATTGACACACCAAAAACATCTGCGAAGATCTTACTATTTTGAAGGTTATTCAGGTACTGCTTTAAGTAGTTTTTTAGTCTTTGCTCTTTACTCTCTCTCTCTCTTTGTTTCTGTTTCTTGACCAGCAGCTTAACCTAACCCCTTGTTGGGTAATAATACTGTTAAAGTAACTATATAAGATTAACTGGTATAAAGCTCGGTGTGTTAGTATAGCGATTGGTTTCTTATTTCTTTGATTGCTTATTATGGCGCTTAGATAATACCTAATTTGAATTTGACTAGGAAATTGATAAGAATCTAATGTATATTGTAGAAAGAGAAAATGAAAAGATTCTAAGCCTTTAGAGAGTGCAATCTTCTCTCTCCTACTTTTTAATGATAAAGGATATGATGGTTCATCATCTCATATTTGGTCTTGTGGTATCATCTCATGTGATTGATATTGCATTTTATAGTAAATATGTTGTATGATTTCTCATCTTAATGATCGTTTAGGTTGGAACCACGTGTTGTATTAGGTGGAATTGCTGAGAAGAAGAGGAAGTGAGTAAGCTGCTTACTCCTTTGTTGCTCTATTTTTATCATGTGTGATTTATTTGTTAAGAGACGTCATTGATTCTTTCCTGTAGGGACTAATTTTTTTGGGTACTATATTCGCTTCCAGTATTAGAAATTGGTAGTGGGGATGTTTTAGCTCTTGATGTTTCTACTGGTTAATTGTTGTGGAAAATAAGCGATTGTCATCCTGAGTAGGATTTTTTTTATAGCATCATTCATTTAGCCAATATTTATGAAGTGTTACCATAAATCAATCATCTTTCTCTTGTGTAGGGGTGTTTCTACCATTTCGTTTCCTACATATGCTTCATGCATTTATATTGTCTTTTAGTTTTAGTGTTTATTGGAAATGGAATGGTTCGTTTATGCTTTAATATCCTGTTTGGGACTTTTGAAAAAGAATTTTGTTCTATTGGAGGAATTGGTTTCACTATAAGAATTTCGGGAATAGGTGACATCCTTTTGGTGATTTTGAAGTTAATTTTTTTTATGTTAGTGTTTCAATCTTAACAAATTGATCTCTTATCTGTTCGTATCTTTCTTTTTGTTGTGATAGAAAGTTTTGAGAAAAGAAGGAATAATAAAAAGGAGCCTTACAGATTTGTAGTAGTTTCTTATTTTTGTTGTTCTCATTGTATAATAACTTTAAAGCAGTTCTTTTATTGTTATGTATTGATCTCTTTATTCATTTTTTTGACATAATCCATTTTTACTTCCAGATTTTTTTTGGGTCATGGCTCCAATTTGGGTTGGGGGCGAATTATCCCATCTTGCTAAGTACCCTTTTCTTTCGTACATCTCATCTTATTCTATATTGATTGTTTTTTTTTGTTCTCTTCCAGCATTGTGTGAACTTTTTTATATCACTTGTGTCGGCTGGAAAAGAAGCTCTCAAGCTTATAGTCCACGTAGACTAAAGCAATGAGTTTGGTTATCATTGACATTCTCTTTTGCTTTGCTTAATTAGTTATACTTATTTCTAATTGAAAGGAGTAATTGAACCACTCAATGTGTGCACAATTCTAAGACATACATTTAAATTTATATTTTTTGAGACTTCTTTGACATTATGTTTGCTTTATGGATCGTATGCATACTTGTTCTTTTTTTTTTTCCTGTTCCCAGAAATTTCTTGTGCAACATTTGCTTGTTTTATTCACCATGTTGGCAAATCTTCCCGAGCTCTTCACATTTAAATAAAAGTAGAATGTAAATTTATCCTATTTTGATTATGGAGAGGTCTTTATTTTTTTAATATGTAGGTTTATTTTCTTGTTTCTTGCCGGTTATGTGGTTTAAAAAGAAAGGGCCTCATCTTTTTATCCCTTTTTAATTTAATTGACAACAATGGGTTTGATCTACACACCCTACTTTTTAGTTTAGTATATTTGATTTTTTTTTCCTGCAAGATGCATCTAAATTGAAAAAGCAAACTCATTTTCTAGAATTTGTGTAACGTCCCCAGTGCATCTCTTGAGTAAATAATTTGTCTTTCTTTATGAAATGTTCTTATTTAATATGTTTAATTTGTTTAAGGTCCCGAATGCATTAATTATGTTTTCATATCTTTATGTGAGAATAATGTTTTGTTTACTTAATTTTCTAAACATATTTTTCGAAAATTACCCAAACAAAAGAAAGAAAATATGAATTTGGTGATTTATTGTTTAAGTCTAACAGTTGATAATATAATTGCTTAACTATAGTTCACCATTCACGCTTGTAAAATACTAGTCTTATGTTGATTTTTTTTTTTAAATTAAGGTTGGAAAATCACCAACAGCTAACAAAAACTAAAGTTAAGAACAAGAAATGGTCCATCTCTTACTCCTCTTAATGGTTTGTATTCAGGTAATTCATTCTTTCTTTTATTCTCAATAATTTCTTTGTTTTTTTTTTTTTTGGTTTTAAAACTATACAAATTGTAATTGGTTGTTTTGTGGTGTTCAAACATAACAAACTAACTTGATTTTGTCCATTTTTATTTGAATTTTTCTATTGTAGTCCTTGTCCATTTCATTTTCGTTTGCTTTCTCTCCACTATAGACTTGTCTCAGCTACCATAAATCATCTCAGATGCCATCATAGACTCATTTTAGCCACCGTCTTGCTACTGTTTTGGGTTGGGAAAATCTGATAATTCCATTTTTTTTCAACGAGTTTTGAGTTTAAGCTTAGTTGTGTTCTCTATTGCCCTTTTTCTTTCATTAGTTTGTTTCTTACCATGGTGTATTGTTCCCATTTTAAATAATTTTCTAGATCCATCATAATAAATGGAGAAGTATTGTATCCCAAATTTTCCAATGGGCAGTCGTTAATTCTGATTCGAAGGTGTGTTTCTTTTATGAAAGATGTTCTTTTTATCTAAGAAATTAATATCTATGTTCATTTTTGTAATTTTTGCTAGGTTCATTTTGTAATTTTTGGTCTTTTTGGCTTTTTCATTCATCAATGAAATAGATTGTTTATTATAATAAAAATATATATGTTCATTTTTGTACGCTTGTTTGCAGCTGACGAGAAGGGGTGTCCACAATGTGTCTTATTAAAGTCAGAAAGCACTTATCAAGCTTGTATGTTAATAATTCTTTAGTTGCTCTATCTCTAGTACATGAATGTTTGATTTATTATGTTCTCTTGCTTGTTTCCCCTTAACTTGATCTTTCTTTTTGTTTTGTTGGTCTTATATGTGTCTATTTGATATAAAAATTAACTAGATTGAGCTTTGGAGAATTTTAAGATTGCTCTTAATAGTACTAAGAAGCTTTGTGCTGTAAGTTTTTACATCATAGGAGTTAGTTGTTTTATGCAAAGTTTGTTTTGAATTGAGGTAGTTGTTAAACATTGATCAAAACAATGTAGTTATAATTATGATCAATTTTATATTTACCTAAATAAGTTGGAGAACACACTTTTAGATGGAAGCCCAGCACCCCGTCTCAAAAACTTTAGGAAAACACTACAAGTTAGTCATTGCTAATTTTGTTATTTTGCAATTTTTTTTTTTGTTGATTTCCAATTGCTTTGCTGCATAATGTCTTAACAAGCATATTTTAATTTCTCTCAAGCAGAGGATTCTCAGTGTCCACTACTCAATACCACACTACGTTAGAGTTTCCTTGGATTGCAAGCACCTTCTATCTCGAATATTCGTAGCTGATCTAGCAACTGCCCTTTATGCCATATCAGTATAGGTGATGAGGTGCTTGATGATCTTGACGTCAAGAACATTAATTTGTCATAGTTATTTGTTTTTTTTTGTATTGATATGATTTAATTTTTTGTTTATAGAATGTAATTCATCTAGGCATCGAGTAATATTTAAATTTTGAGATTGTAATATTTAATTAAATTTGATAGGTATATTATATAAATTTGATTTATAATTAATTTAAAAAATATTTTTTTTTTCTCAAATTTTAGACAATAGGTGACGCTCTTTTGGCATCACCTATTTGAATAGGTGACGGTCATTTTGTGACCGTCACCTATGGCAGTGTCACCTATTTAAATAGGTGACGGGTAAAAACCGTCACCTATTCCAATAGGTGACGGGTAAAACAGGTCACCTATTCGAATAGGTGATGGTTTTTTGGCGTCACCTATTCAAATAGGTGACCCGTTTTACCCGTCACCTATTCAAGTAGGTGACGGTTTTTACCCGTCACCTATTCGAATAGGTGACGTTTTTTTGGCGTCACCTATTCGAATAGGTGACTGTTTTTTTTGGACGTCACCTATTTAAATAGGTGACACTGCCATAGGTGACGGTCAAAAAACCGTCACCTATTCGAATAGGTGACGCCAAAAGGATGTCACCTATTCCCGAAATTCTTATAGTGTGAAAATGCGTTCCCAGCTACTTATCTAGTTATGTTTCCAAAGAAGGAGTGTATTGAGCGTTCTTATAGATTGCTCTCAACCATGTGAATCAAAGAACATAACTCCGTAAATGGGAGTCCACATTTCACTCAGGATTGAGATCTATCATGGTTGATAAACTTAGTTTGATATTCGATCATTTCTCGTAAACGGTACTAATGAGAAATTTGATCGAACATCGTGGTCCTGCTTTATACAATCAATATTATATATGATACTTCCATTTCATGTCTCCCACATGAATGATCATGATTAGATCATTTGTCTATAAACAAAATGTGAAGCTATCAACAGTGTTACCAGGATAAGGTTCTCAAATGTTATCCATTTACTGTAGACGCTTTTAAGTTACTCATCTCAACTTTAATCCTATCGTATGACTCACATACTAAGTCGTGATTTCATAAGAGTGACTTAGGGTTTTACTATTTGAATGTTTGATATTTATATATTTCCATATATTCCTAATATCGTCAATTGAATCAATTTAGATAATATAAAGAACTTATGTTTATTTATTTAATTTATTCGAAATAAATTATATTTATTAAATAATTACAAGTTCTAGGACACCATTCCTAACAGAGGGATCATTAGATCTGCTTGTGGGGGTGTTTTTTTCATTATTTCCATGGATTTTAAAAGAGGTTAATCCCAAGATAAATGCGTTTTGCTTGAAGAAAAAAAAGATACGATAAATAGAATAGATGATTAAGAGATGAGCTGAAAAGATAAATAAGAGAGAATGAGAAGAATTTTTTATTTTATTTTTTTTGGGAAGACGAACAGAGACCTCAAAGATTTTTTTCTTCAAAAAATTTTCACTCATTACACTATTGAGAAGCGGGGGTTTTTTTTTGGATATTGAGCCATTTGAGAAGAAATGAAGAGAGGAAAATTAGATAGATAAGGAACATTTGAAGGTGAAAACCAACCCCAGAATCTTGCTCCATATTTGCTCATTCTTAAGCTACTATTAGATTGGAACCATAACTCTGATACCATGACAATTTGAGAGAAATAGAGAAAATGTGAAATGCTCAAAATGAATTGTGTTGAGGTCAAAGTACATTATATAGGAAAATTAAATACACATGTCAATTTTATTAAGTTTGGCTAATTCATTTGAATGTTTTGTATGATTAGTAATCTTGATTTAAATTAATTTTAATGTTAATATTGATATTGGTTTTATTGTTAATATTGATTACTATTTTGATAAGTGAAAATATTTGTTTGTTAACCATTTAAATCTTCCTACTAGCTTTATTTTTGGGATTGGAAGATATGGTTTTGCTTGTCAGGTTTTGTAAATCTCTTCCAACCACCATCAAAAATTTTAAAGGGGTATTAATAATATTATTCTTCTTGCTAAAATTGTAGCCTTTATGATGTAAATTTTTTTATCATTGAAATAAGTTTAATTGGTAGATTACTATATACCATTTGAGCTATTGTCAAATTACAAATTGAAGGGATTCTTTCCATGAAGGAAAAAAGCTTGTCTCAAACCTATTCTCTTAAATAAGGAGATGAAAGCAAGCTTTCTACACCATCTCTTCTATGCACTCAATTCTTCATTCATATTATTAGAATGTTTTATATTTTGCTCTCTTTTTGTTTATAATCTCTTGTGAGAGTTTTTTTTTATTGTTGAGAGAGTTGTTGTTTAGCATTTTTCATCAAACAAATTCAAGTTAGTCTTGTGAGAAGACTAACAGATCCCAAAGGGAGTTCGGGTTTTGACACGTTCATGATAAGGAAGAGATTTTCTTAAATCGAGATCCGCTAGCGGACTTATAACGTCCCGTTATTTTGAGGAGAACTTTTTTTTTTCTTTTAATGCATTTAAATTTATTTCAGAATTAATAATTTAGGGCTTACGAGCTTTATTTGTTTCGAGACATTTAGTCCGTTTGTTTTATATTTTATTTGGTTCGGGTTATTAATGATTATTAACAGGCCAATTAATAATAATTAATCACCTCTAGCTAGTTTATATCCATAGTTGTTAATTAGACTTAATTACGTTTCAAGGATGGGATTTAATGAGAAGCAAAGTAGAGGGAGGGGCACTTTGGTCATTTGGTCAACACCTTAAAATATCCTATCTACCTCCTTCTTCCTCATTAAACCACAAAAGGACAAAACACCAAATTTTTCTCTCCTTTTTCCACCGTGGCCGATTTTTAGAGCTCCTCCAAGGCTCGGGTTTTCGCTTGTTTCTCAACCGTTTTCTTCAAATCTTAGTGCGTTGGAAAGTTATCGTTGAGGCCTTTCTACCCATTGTACTCTTGAAGATTGTCTCTCTCCAAGGGACACTCTAGAAAGGTTTTGAGCATCGTTCGTGAAAATCAATCAACCGGCGATTGAAAGTTTACTTCTTCACCAAGGTGAGTTTAAAGTGGTTGTCGAGTAGTTTTTTGTTTCCGGATTGCATGACGATTATGTTTGATTAGGGTTAAGAGATTTACTTAATTTTGGAGTTTATCCAAGATTGGATATTGTTGAGAGATAAGGACAATTTATTAATTTTTGGTGTTGTTGGAAGTGATTTGGTCGTTGCGAGTTAGGGAGCATTCTCGATGAAAATCTTGTTTCCGGATTTGGAGTAAGTGTTAGAATTGTTCCTTTTGTTGGGTGCTTATAAGGGAGTTTAAGAAAACTTTTGAGAGAAAGCATCATGTTTGATTTTGGACTATAATCTACTTGGAGAAGATAAATTTTGGTGATTAGCTTAATCTGAGCTTCTCTTTATTTTTGTCCTAGTAGTTTTCAGTTTCTTTACTTATTATACGTCTAGATGTACCAAGTGTGGTATCGAGTTAATGATGTGAATTTTGACAACGAGGTACGACATGACTTGCGGAATAATTCGAAATGTGAAATATGTGATGATGTGAAATGTGGTGTAGTGGTAACAATGCGAAACATGGTAACATGGTATGATATGAATTGTGATAACGATACAACAAGTAGAAAATGGTGGTAATGTCAAATGTGGTGTTGTGGTAATGTGAAACGATATGTGATGTGGTAAATGTGAAATGGTACAATATGTGGAATATGGTGGTAATGTGAAATGATATGTGATGTGGTAAATGTGAAATGATACAACATGTGGAATATGGTGGTAATGTGAAATGTGGTTTTGTGGTAACGAAGTGGAATGTGGTAATGTGAACGATATGTGATGTGGTAAATGTGAAATGATACAGCATGTAGAACATGGTAACATACGTGATATGGTTACGCATTGTTTGGAAATAACGTGTGGTATAATGTGCGTGGTGTAAATTACATTATTTCTTGTTTTGTTTTGGTTTAGTATTAAATGGTTGCTCTTTACTCGTGAGCTTGAATGTTTAATTTCATAATTTTGATATTGTTGGGAATGGATTATTGTCTATGCATAATGTTTGGAAGTATTAGAACTGGTAGTAAAGAGTAAGATAGAACTTTGGACACATTTTCCGATATGGAACTCGGTCCATAGAAGTGATTGCTTCTATTTTACTCTCACTAGCAATTTTTTGCTAATTTTGCTACACTTTAACTTTTTCAGGTAATACTCGTGGTAGAGGATGAGGTCGAGGAGGTGGTGTCAGTTGATCGCGAGCCGATGGCTTTTGGGACATAGACTCTACATGCATTTTGGGGCATCTTAGGGATGCTAGTGGAAACTCCTTGAAATTACCATACTTATCGTTTATTTTAAAAACTTGTGTTTTGAGGCTCATGAGAGCTTATGAATTGATGTAAATGTTTCTGTGTCCGTTTTCTTTTGATTTTTGTTATAAACGGAAGTCCGCACTTCCTTTGCTTTACTTTTACTGATTGAGACCATTGATAACTCGTAATTTAATCCTATTTATAAGTGGTTTTATCTCTAATATAATTAAAATATGAGTGTTAGTTGATTTAAATGTCCATAATATTATTAATCTTTGAATTTCATGAACATAGGCGAAAACGGCGCTCAAATCGGACTTAAAACGAAGAAATTATGCCAATTTTAGTGTTGAAAAAGTCCCACCGCCGTAGCAACGAGAAAAAAAAAGATTATTTGGCGGCTGGAGCAGATTTTATTGTTTATTTATCTGAAAATATCATATTTTTGCCTATTTAAAGACCCTCTTGTACCTTAATTCAAGATCCCTTCTTCCCCTATTTTTCTTAGGACTCTTAGATAGTTTTTAATATGTTTTCTAGTTGATTTATTATTCCAACTACAGGATTATCGAGGTTTGGTTCATGAATCTGTGAGATTTTGTTCTTAATTCAATTCCTATTTTCTCTTTATTCATGCCTTCTCTTTGCATATTTTATTGTTAGTTAATTCTTGTGCAATAGGGCCCGTTGTTCAATTGTTAATCTTGCATATCATTAGTTAGAACATTAAATACATAATTGTTTAATTGTTCTAATATAAGTAGCATAATAGCATAAATTGATTAAGGACACTTTTTAATTTATGTTATGGGAATTTATTATCTAACTTAAATGAATCGATCGTACCGTGTTTGTTAGTTAGAATTGGGTTCTTCTCATCTTAATGCTTTTAATAGGTTAAATCTTATTATCGTATTATAAGGTTATCTGTTAATTAGGGAAGTAGTCATTAGATCGTATCTTGGCTATCAAGAATTTAAGGAAGAACACTTGTTGTTCCGGAAACTCCCAACTAATTTAGAGAAGAATTTAGGAATGCATGTTTAGTAATCGATGATCAAATTCATGAATCATAACTGAGATTAAACGTTTAGTTGGAAGCTTTTCTCATTTGATTTCTTATTCTTTTTAATTTTGTTTTATTTTTATTTTTATGAACAATAATTCAAAACCCCCCTTTTTAGATAACTTTAATTTAATTCCCTTTTCCCTGTGGAGATCGACCTTACTCACCACTACTACAAAATTCTAAATCCCGAGAGTAACTATTTATTTTTGGTGGTTTCGTCACTCATCAAATTTTATGTATACAGGTTTTTGGCTAGTCCATATTTTAAACGGTTTCGTGCTAAATTTTTATTAAAAACAAGTCTTCTGTTGTTTATTTCTGACTTAAAGTTCTGAGAAAATTTGGGTCTTTACAAGACTTGTGGATAATTCGGCTTGAAGATTGTCATCAACAACGAGCAATCGAAGATAAAGAAAAAGGGAGTTTTTCATTTGTGCTTGCGTATTTGCTTTAAATTTCTTGTTTGGATGTATTTTGATTTTCTAGTGGATTTTTCTCTAGGCGTGACCTCGTGGATTTTTCCGTTTAGTTTCCCACATTAATCATTCTCGAGTCTCATCCCCCTCGATATTTAAATTTTCGTTTATTGTTCATTTTACATTATGTCCTAAGTTGTAACTGTCAAAATCTTACTATTGCAACTGTGCTTCAATCGACGATCTAATAATCAGACATATTAATTATGATTTTTGCAATCAAAAAGTAAAAAACGAATTTCATTATTAATTAAGTCACTTTCAAAAATTTCAAAAAAAAATAAAAAAAAATACTAGTAACAAGTTTATTTATACACTTACATAGCATTAGAACATCTCTAATCAAATTCTATATATAATAGACTTTTCAATTTAAAATCTGACCATTCACTTGCGCAAACCAAATATCATATCAAATTCTATATCATAGACTTTTCGATTTTAAATTTGGCCACGATATATGACTAGAAAAGGTAAATTTGAGAGAAAGGGATCAAGAATCAACCTCCCTATATTCAACAATCCAACTATATAACAAAAAATATATATACAAGAATCAGTATATTTATATTATAAAAAAGGGACAAAATTAACTGAATAGAATATCTACAAAATCAGAAAGTACAAGTCCGAGTTTCCCCTCCCAATTCAATAGAATGTCTACAAAATGAAAAGAAAAAAAAAAAGACGAGGCAACGAAAAAAAAATTGTATCAATACAGCAATAAAAGCAATTTAAATTATCATTTTTCAAGCAAAAGAAAAATTAAACATATAATAGGAAATGAACTGAAAATTCCCATTCATGATTTTAGTTTTACCTGATCAAATTCATGAGCAAACTATCGGTTGAAGATAAGCCTTTTTCCTCAAAACCCTACTTCCAAAAACCAAAAACCCAATCAAATGCCCTAAAACAGCAACAATGAACACTCCCACATTAAAAGACATAAGAGCTAGCATCACCAAATAAGCAACACCAATCCTTATAGCATGGATCACCGTCTGAACGATTCCGGCCCCAAAATTTCTCGGACCGGGCTCCGTCATCACACGAAAATGAGAAAGCCATTCAACGACAACGGCAAGAACGAAGACGATGATCAAAGCGAGCACGTACATCCCGGTACTTTTCCCCGGCCAGCCAGAGAAGAGAATTTCAGTGTTTTTCCCCCAAAAGAAAGTCATATGCATCATCATCGGCATCGAATGTGTATCCATGTCGTTCATCGTATCGTTCATGTTGTGGTCGGAATCACCGGAGGTTGAAGTCATTGGCGGGGGCGGCATCATGCCCTCCATTCCATCATGTTTGCGGAAAACATTCAAATCAGCATTGGAAGAGACGATCAAAGAAACAAAACAAAGGATTAAGATTGTATTGTCCATGAATTTAGCTGGGGTTGACTTGAGAAAGATGATCCAGACAAAGTCTACAAATTTATGGCCACAAAATGAAAATTCTTTGGATGGATGGATATATATGATTGTACCAAATAACAACTGTACTTGTTTTGTAGTACAATTCTATTTTCTTTTCTTAAGGCCTTTTTTTTTCCCTAAAATAAATTAACAAATAATTGGACTTTTAACAAATTTATGGGTAACCTTATATATATTATGATTTATTTATTTATAACTATTACATCTGTATATTATTGTATTTATTTTTATTGGTAGATCTAATAATTATAAGTAAGGGAGTAATAATAAATAATTTTTAAAATAAAAAAAAATTATTTATGAAAGCTTAAATGATTTTAGAAGTGAATTAGATTATAATTGGTTAGGGTAGAAATTATGGTTAACTAGAACGACAGAGAGGAAAAGGCATGTTTTATGCCTTTCTTTATTTGTTAATGTTTTATATCATAATAACCATTTAATTGTCCCTTGACTTAATCTCTCTATATGATTATTTTATTTTATTTCTATCTAACTTCTTTCCCTCTTTTACAAACATCAAAATTTCTAAACTATTAATAATATGGGCATCCATCTCAAAACCAATTGGTAATGAGAGGAGTTACCCTTAGACTTTATAAATGTTGTTAGGTCCCTTTATCTTTTCAATGTGAGATCGTTAACATGCCCCCTCAAGATGGTGCCTTTTTTGGGCTCACCAATCTTAGGCCGGATCCTAATTTTAGACTGGATACTCGTTTGAGTTTTGTTGAACTCTTATACCATATTAATAATGTGGGAATTCATCTCAAAACCAATTGGTAATGAGAGGAGTGGTCGTTAGACTTTATAAATGTTGTTAGGTCCTTTCATTTTTTCGATGTGGGATCCTTAACATGCCCCCTCAAGATGGTGCCTTTTTAAGAATCACCAATCTTGGGTCGAATCCCATTTTTGGACCAGATGCTCATTTGAGTTTTGTTGGGCTCTGATACCCAATTACTTAAATAGCATATATTTGCATACTAATTACTAAAGTGTTAGAACTTTTCAAAATTACTAAAATAGCATAATTATAGTTCAATAATTTAATGAATTATAATTCATTAATTTATTGAACTAAAAAGGTTATAAAAAAACTAATAAATGCATTGAAAATAATAATGAAACATAATCAAATAGCTCGATAAATTATTGAACTTGAACTTAACAAAGTAAAGAAAGATACAATTCATTAAATACCCATGAAAAATAGTTTAATAATTTAATGAATTATAATTATGCTATTTGAGTAATATTAAAAAGTTCTAACATTTTAGTAATTAATATGCAAATTTATGCTATTTGAGACAAATTCTTTATTAATAATGTGAGCATCCATCTCAAAACCAACTAATTTTTAGACAGAATTGACTGGATTTATAAATGTAAAACTTTTAACTATATGGTTAAATAGCCATAATTGTCTTTGAACATTGATGTGCAATTGCCCTTAATATAGTAATTTAAAAATAATAATAACATGATCTATTAGATAATATGATTTTTAAGTTAGTAAATGTTTTGTATTAATATCTCAAAATGAAATGTTTAAATAATTTTCATTTAATTTTTAGAAAACTTAATTACTCTCATGCTCACTTTATGGATTTTATTATTAAAACTACTCCGTTCTTATTTTATATTTCGATTTCACTTCTAAAATATATTAATTGATCAAAGATCATACCTTTTCAAAACAATATCTTGAGTATTTTGGAGAAATATCTTGTAAGAGATTTAATGAAATCTGACTAAGAAGAAGTAGCATGCTAAATCAATATAAACACAAAGAACACAGAAAAGATGAAGAGACAGATTTTTATAGTGGTTCGGTTAACAGAAGTGCCTACATCCACTCACATTAAAGGACATAAGAGCTAGCATTATTTTCTTATTAAAGATATCCAGAGATTACAAGAGTTTATCAAAAGCCATAGCACACAGATACAAGCTTTACACCAAGCTTTCTTCCATCATCAATGGCTTCCTCTATCTCACTCCATGTTTCTCTCTCTTCAGCCCTTAAACTTTTTATATCCCTCTCTCTCACTACCAAGCCCTGAAAACAAGAAGAATGAAAAGAATCTCACACTCTTCTCTCACAGCTCACCTTACTTTTATTCCCTCAGTAACGTGGCAACATCTTCTAACTAACTTGGCAGAGAGATATTATTCCACGTGCTTCTTCATGTAATAAAACGAACTAGCAGCTGATGGATGGGCTTGGGTCTGAGAGAAGCTTACAAGAATGGGCCAGAAAGAATACTTATTTTACATAGGCAATTACAATTCTCCACCTTGTAAATTAAGTATGAATACTACAGACATGACTCCACCTGAATGCTAGCAGCTTCTACATCTAATGTGTTTCAAACTTTCCACATATCTTCATCGAATTCAAACATAACAAGAATATACCTACTTAGTTACAACATCTACAAGGTTGATTGATTTATGGATTTTTTCTAACTCCACATCACCCTTTTCAAAGACATCCCTTACAAAGTGTAGCTTGATGTCTCTGTGTTTAGTTCTTTCATGGAATTGGGGATTATTTGAAAGAAAGATGGCACTTTGACTGTCACAAAATATACTTACCTTGCTTTGCTCAAAGCCTAACTCCCTTACAAAGCCAGTCAACCATATAGCTTCTTTTATGGCATCAGTGACAACCCTAAATTCTACCTTTGTTGTTGACAGTGCCACAGCAGGTTGCAATGTAGCCTTCTAGCTGATTGTATTTCCCTTTAGCTTGAAGATGTATCCTGATAAGAATCTCCTCTTATCCAAGTCCCTTGTAAAATCAGCATCTACGAACCAAACTACTCCATCGGACAGTTTTGATGTTGTATCATACAGTAAACCATGATTACTAATTGTTTTCTAGAATCTACATACATGTTTGACATATTCCCAATGTTTTAAGCCTAGTTTGCTCATATATCTACTTATTAGACTAGCTAAATCTGGACTTGAGCACACCATTAGCATAAGGAACACTCTCCATTTGCTTCGATTCCTCATGAATTCTGAGGTGAATCAGCATTAGATAGTTTAATATGAGGTTCTAAGGGTAAAGACATACCTTTAGCACCTTCCATGTTAAACTTCTTCAGGATCTTTTGAATATACACTCCTTGGTTTATCTGTAGCTCTCTTCTTAATCTGTTTCTGATTATATCCATTTCCAGAATCCTCTTAGCTACCCCTTATTCTTTCATGTCAAACTATTTTCTCAGTGCTTGCTTCAAGCATGATATCTCTGTTGTACTATTGCTTGCAATCAGCATGTCATCAACATAAAGGAGCAAAAATATTGTCTCCTATATTTTTGAAGTACAAAAGTTATCATGCTTGCTTCTCTGATATCTTACTTACACTATGTATTCTTCAAATCTCTTGTACCAACATCTGGGAGACTGTTTCAATCCATATAAGGATTTCTTGATGAGACATACTTGTTACTCTTTGTCTTTCATAAAGAACCCCTTATGTTAGGTTCTATATATAGTTTCAAACGGATTTTCTTGGAGGAAAGCTGTCTTTACATCCAGCTGCTCCAACTTCATGTCTTGGTGAGTAACCAAATCTAGGATTAATCTGACTGGGCTGTGTTTCACCACAGGTGAGAAGATGTCATTGTAATCAATTCCTTATACTTGTGTAAATCCCCTAGCCACTAATCTAGCCTTGTATCTAGGAGGATCAAATCTTGACATTCCCCCTTTCTTCTTGAATAGCCACTTGCATTGGACAACTCTTCTATTTTCATCTTTTGGAACCAGCTCCCAAGTGTTGTTGATCTTCAGAGAGTGAATTTATTCTCTCATTGCACCTAGCCATTTTCTAGCTTCTTTACTCTTAATGTTTTCCTCATAGGACTGATGTTCTTCATCACAAATATCAGATATCACATTTAAGGAAAATAAGATAAGATCTGCATATCCATACCTCATTTGTCTGTGTCTTGTAAGCTGGTAATCAGCCCCCACTTCAGCTGCTTGACTTCCTGAGATTTCCTCTTCTTCATATGTTGAATATGTTAGAAATGGTGTCCTAGAACTTGTAATTATTTAATAAGGATAATTTATTACGAATAAATTAAATAAATAAACATAAGTTCTTTATATTATCTAGATTGATTCAATTGAAGATATTAGGAATATATGGAAATATATAAATATCAAACATTCAAATAGTAAAACCCTAAGTTACTCTTATGAAATCACGACTTAGTATGTGAGTCATACGAGAGGATTAAAGTCGAGATGAGTAACTTAAAAGTGTCTACAGTAAATGGATAACGTTTGGGAACCTTATCCTGGTAACACTATTGATAGCTTCGCATTTTGTTTATAGACAAATGATCTAATCCCGATCATTCATGTGGGAGACATGAAATAGAAGTATCATATGCAATGTTGATTGTATAAGACAGGATCACGATGTTTGATCAAATTTTTCATTAGTACCGTTTACGAGAAATGATCGAATATCAAACTAAGTTTATCAACCGTGATAGATCTCAATCCTGAGTGAGATGCGGACTCCTATTTATGAAGTTATGTTCTTTGATTCACATGGTTGAGAGCGATCTGTAAGAACGCTCAATACACTTCTGTTTTGGGAACATGACTAGATAAGTAGCTGAGAACTCATTTTCACGAGATGGAATTCATAACTTTCCTATAAAATAACGGTATCAGTGCGATACCTAAACATTTTAGGAACTTTAGGAAACTCCCTTGATGTACTGATTTGAGACATGAACAAGTGGCGCCACGACTTCTATTGATCACAGAAGTATATTATCTCTAGTTCGACTAAAGATAATGTTCATTGGAGAACCAGCGGGAACACAAGGATAAAGAAATAATTACAGGGGCAAAACGGTAAATTTTATCCGCCTGTAATTATGAGGGTTTCACGTGAAGGATATATCACAGATATAAATAAAGATAAACTAAATGGACATAACTCATCTATAGTGAGGGGAGTTCAGCTATGAATCTATAGTAGAATTATTCATAGTTATATAATAAGTAATTAACTGATTATGAATTAATCACTTAATTGACTAATTATTAAGCCCATGATCTATAGGTCCATCGGGTCCCTATGCCAGCCCAAATATCGTTGTAACAAAACTAAGTTATTAATTTAACTTAGGAAGAACAAATAATTTAAGTAATTGAATTTACTTAAAATTAGACAATATTAATTATTTGAATAATGAGATTATTTCAATGAAAATTAATATTAATATTATTAATATTGATACAATATTAATTATTTAAATAAAGAGTTTATTTAAATGGAAATTAATATAACATTATCAATTATAATAATTTAAGGTAAAATTAATTGTTTAAATAAATAGCTTATTTAAACGAGAATTAATGTTAATATTATTAATTATTTAAATAATAAGTTTATTTAAATAGAAATTAATAATTAATATTATTAATTAAATAATGAGTTTATTTAATTTAATAATAAATATTAGAGAGAATTAAACCCAATTGGTTTTATGAAACTAATTAGTATTGACCCAAAATAATTAATTAATTGAATAAGATTCAATGGTAATTAATATATTAATTTTCAGCTAAATGTATTTAATTAGAAATTATTATTTGAATTTTGTTCTAATTTTAAATACATAATTATTATATAAACAAAAGTTAAATATATATATATGTCAGCGTCAAGTCTTATTATGAAAGTTTATATATATATAAACTTTACAATAGATGGTGGGCCACGCTGAAGGATAAAATGATATTATATATATATATATATATTATTTTTTTCTTTTATTTTAATAATTAGGAGATAAACTTATCTATATAGATTAGATATCATATTTTTCTATAAATATGACTATTGGGATTCATATTTTTTACACTTCTCACTTTAATTAGAAAAGTGAAAATTCTCTCTCAAGTTTTTGCCCAAATGCCGATTTTCCTTAGGGAAAAATTAAGAAGAAATTTCTTCTTCTTTTGTTCTTCCAGTTTGATTCCCACAAGTCTGTTTTGCTTTCGATCGGGATATAGCATAGAAGATCCGGTGTTGCTGAGGATTGATGTTATAAAGAAACCTCCAACCGATTCTTCATTAATTACTCTATGTAAGTAAAAGGGTTTTAATTTTCGAAATTAAGCATGAATCTACATGTTTTATCACAAATTGCATGATGTTAATAGATCCGTTATTAAATGTTAATAAGTTTACTAAATAAATTTTCACTAGTTTAGTAAAACACCCCTTCAGAATATTGTTCAGGTTGTAGATTAGGGTTATGATTTTCTTGCAAATCGTAGCTAATCTCCACCTGAATCTCTTAATTGAGTTTCTCACTGCATTCTTTGTCTTTACAAGTTAACTTTGTCTTCATGAACATTTATGACTCTCTGAGAGTAACATCTCTGCTAATTAGACTTTTTGAAGATGCTTCATTCCAAAGTTTGTAACATTTGGTTCCTTCATAGTATCCTAGAAACATGCACTTTAGTGCCATTGACTTCAACTTTCCCTGCTTGATGTGTGCATAAGCCACACACCCAAAGACCCTTAAGTGTGTAAGGTTTGGTGTCTTCTCTGTCCACTTCTCTCCTCTGGGGTTTTCATCTTTATGGCTGAGTTTGGGGATCTATTAATCACATAGATTGTTGTACTAGCAGCCTCAGCCCAAAACCTTTTCTTCAAATCTGCATCTGATAGCATAGCCCTCACTCTTTCCATAATGGTCCCGTTTAATCTTTCAGCAATACTATTTTGTTGAGGAGTCTTGACTATTGATCAATGTCTTGTTATTCCTTGCTGTCTACAGAAGTTATTGACTCAATATTGCAATACTCTAGTCCATTATCAGTTCTAAGATACTTCATCTTCTTCCCTATCAGATTTTCATGAGGGGTCTTCCATTCTTGAAACTTTCCAAATTCTTGGTATTTTGTTTTCAAGGTGCATATCCATCTTTTCCTGGAGTAATCATCCATAAGTGAAATGAAATAGCTTGCCTCACAAAGTGATGGAGTATCTATAGGTCCTCATAGGTCTGAGTGGATATAGTCCATGATTCCCTTTGTGGTATGCACTTATGAGGTGAATTTTACTCTCTTGGCTTTTCCATACACACAATGTTCATAGAATGTAAGTTTTTTTGTGTCTATCCCTGAATAATATTTTGTCTTACTAGTTCATAGATGCCCCTGTCACTCATATGAGCTAGCCTCTTGTACCATAGGTCTGCATCTTCCTTTTTCTTAGGCCAATGTTGCCAGTCCATCTTTATTAATAAGAGCTGAACCTAATAAGACATAAAGGCCATTCTGTTTTATGGCTTTTAATACTACCAGAGACCCCTTACAGATCTTCATTTTCACCTTTGTATGAGTAGCCGAGGGTATCCATCACTCCTAAAGAGATTAGGTTTCTTTTTAGAGTTGGTACATACCCTTAACCTTACAAGTATGGTTGTTTCCCATATACACCATTCCACCTTCCCAGTCTTTGTAGAATTCAAACATATTTAGGTATGGAGTCATATGAAAGGAGCACCCTGAGTCAATTACCCAGTCATTCTAAATTGTTGTTGCTGACACAATTAAAACATCTCATTGCCTTTTTCAGCAAGTAATGCTTATACTTCTTGTGGTTCTTTCTCTATATATTTTTTCTTCTTCTCAGGACAATCTCTTTTGAAATGTCCCTCCTTGTGACACAGGAAGCACTTCATTTTCCTTTGGACTTTGATCTTGAGTTGTTAGTCCTCTTCTTAAAATCTCTTTTGTCTGGTCTACCCTTGACCATCAAGCCTTCTCCATTTCCTGATTCTTTCTTTTCAGCCTTCATCTCAAGATCCCTAGACCTCTCGAAGCTAAGATCCCTAGACCTCACTGCAGCCAGAACTACCCCTAGAGATAAACTCTCTCTACCATACTTTATAGCAGATTTAATCTCTCTAAAAGTATCGAGTAAAGAGTTCAAGAGTATAATGGCTTTATTTTCTTCACTGATATTTTCACCAGTGTTAGCAATATCAATGGATAGCTTTTAAAAGTCATCTAAATTAGTTTCTAGAGATATGTTAGTATCCATTCTATAATTAAAAAAAAAAAAATCCTTTGGATAGATCTTACTTGACAGAGTCTTCGTGAAGTAGAGTGTCTCCAATATCTTCAGTTTGTGTCCTCTTCATTGACCTGCCTAAGCACATTATCGAACTGATTTAAGATGATAGAGCTATATACAATCTCCAATATCAAATCATGCATCTCCTTTGTCATTTCTTCTGGAAAGGTTATCAGAGCATCTATGGCTCTTGCAACTTTCTGTTGCACCAGAATAGAGCCTTCATCTTCTTCCTCCATAGCACAAAATCTCCAGATCCATCAAATTTTTCAATCTAGAATCTAGTACCACCCATGCTTCACATATTTTTTACAAGTAATGAATATACTAACTCAGCTAAGTAGAGTAGACAAAAGTTCCAGCTCTGATACCACTTGTAATGAAATCTAACTAAGAAGAAGTCGCATGCACAATCAATATAAACACAAAGAACATAGAAAAGATGAAGAGACGGATTTTATAGTGGTTCGGCTAATAGAGGTGCCTACATCCACTTGGTGCTAGCATCAGCTTCTTATTAAAGATATCCAGAGATTACAAGAGTTTATCAACAGCCATAACACACAGATACAAGCTTTACACCAAGCTTTCTTCCATCATCAATAGTTTTCTCTCTCTCACTCTCCGTTTCTCTCTCTTCAGCCTTTAGACTTCTTCTATCCCTCTCATTACCAAGCCCTGAAAACAAGAAGAATGAAAAGAATCTCACACTCTTCTCTCACAGGTCACCTCACTTTTATTCCCTCGGCAACGTGGCAGCATCTTCTAACTAACTTGGTAGAGAGATATATTATTCCACGTGCTTCTTCTTATAATAAAAAGAACTAGCAGCTGATGGATGGGCTTGGGCTTGAGAAAAGCTTATAAGAATAGGCTAGAAAGAATACTTATTTTACACAGGCAATTACAAGAGATATGCTTTATGAGTTGATTGTGTGATAGAATGTATCAATAGATCAAGATAGAGAAAACAAAATAAATCTCATTATCAAAATCTAACTTATACGCCTCAATTAATCTCACGAGAGCAACTTTTTACCCATTAATAATTAGTGTCTTAAGAAAATAGTAGAATTATATAGAGGCATGTGGTTATCATAATTTAAACCCATATTTAAAAAATATATAGAAAGATCATTAAGAAACATCATGTCAAAAGGTATCCTTCTCTACATGGGTGACCACGAATTTAAATTCATGTCAGGAGTGATAGCTAGTGATGTTTTATAGACTACATGTGAAGAAGAATTTTGAAAGAGACTCTTGCATGTATGGTTGAATAAAACCATTACAAGCCTAAAAGTTATTTGTATCACTTATTTCGTATAGTAATCATTGATTTTCGCACATATAATCATTAATTTTCGAACATATAATTCACTATTTCATCATATAGGTATTCACTGATTATACTGTTTAAAGTATTAATTGATATTTCACGCAAGTAATAACTTATTCACCTTATAAATTATCATTGATTCACGTGAATGATAGTTTTTTTTATAAAAAAAATACTATATCTATAAGTATTTTTTTAAAATGCAATATTTATAAATATTGTAAAAATTCTGCTACCTTAAGAAATTTCTAAGGTTTAAATATAATTTCAATGACCACAGTTCGAAACTATTTTTAAACTCTTGTTTAACTTTGCATTTTAACTCCAAAAAAAAGATAAAAGAAGAAGAAAAAGAAATTACCGCCCATTGTGTCATACTTTAAATTCTAATTATTAGCAATCTTAAAAAAAATATTATATAAAACTGAAGAGGAGAGATTTGACTTTTCAATCTTATAAAAAAAATATTAATATCTAACAGATTGAAATATCTTTGGTCGATTTGGTGGAAATATGATAGGATTCTTGGGTGATTGATCAACCTTTGCTTTGTTGACATAGTCCTCGTTGTCTGGTTCTAATATTTTTTTTTTTTTTATAAAAGTCCAGCGATTAACTTCTTTTTTTTTTTCGATAACTCGATTAACTTCTTTTTTAATATTAAGAAGTTGACATTTCATGATATGAGAATGTGTGGTGGGCAGTTGCCTGCCATATTTATCAACATCAATTATATATTCATTATATTTTATTTCTCTAATCCAATTTTAGTAAAGAAAATATAAAATATAAGCTCAAATATAAATTGTGGCGTTATTTGATCAGTTTGATTATAGAATTGATCGGGTATCCTTTCTGAAAATCAGATATTATTAAAAAAAAAGGTACTTTAAAAACTTTTTTTTTTGAACATTTATTGAATAATAAATGATTACTGAATTTTAATATAATACATCCCAATAAAAAACTATTTAAAAAAATATATATCCCTTCCCCTTGAGGTCGAAGGTTCGAGTCTCCCCTCCCCACTTTGATGTAATCTCAAAAAAAAAAAAAATAAATAAATAAATAAAAGTTGTGACATAAATGAAAATACATATCTAAAATCTGTTATTTTGAAATAATTTCTATAAATTTACGATGAGATTTATCATTCTACAATACATTTTTCTAATAAAAATGAATACTATAATTGAATTTTGTGAAAATAATTCATTAATTGAATGAATGTAAAAAATGCTTTTTTTAATAAAATAAATCCAACTCTTACTAATTTTTAAATTTAAATAAGACAAAATATTATTAATTATATTTCCTCGTTAAAATTTAAGAAAATGTAAATGAGTTTTAGATGTTGATTTTGATAAATTTTTGTTCCATTACTGATTAGTTTATGATAATTTGATTTTTTAGTTATTTATTTTCTTTTGAACAATTTTCTTATTTGTAGTCAACATCAATACCCATATAGTTTATTATTTAATGTCGATTGATGATACTAATAATAATATGCCAAATGTTCATTGATATATATATTTCAATGAGGATCCAAGGAAATAAGAGAATTGACTTTAAAAATCAGAAGGTGCAAAAGGATTGAGTTTAGATCAATAGATGTCAAATAACTAAATATATTAACAGGTAATAAATATGTACATCTTTTTTTTATTTAAAAAAAATACATATATTTCACTCAAGGTGTTAAAAGTCGATGTCGATAGAAATATTGAGCTTCAAATTTACGGATATGTCGATGGAAATATCGATGTCAACGGATATTTGGATAAAATAATGGAAACGATGAAAACTTATATGAATACTTAGAATTAATCAATGAAACTTGACCTATCCTTTAAATAAGTCATAATTAATCATATAAGTAAGTTATGTACTAATAAATGATATTTAATATCGAAAAAAAAAAATCAATAGATTTAAATATAGAGATAAAAAAAAATTCTTTTAGAAAAATTAAAAAGAGAATGAAGTAAAAGTTTGTAATAAATTAAATAGAGAGTGATCGATTAAAATAAAAAGTAGAAATGAATAAAGGAAAGAGTGTGATCAACGATAATTTAGTAATGCTTCAATAGATATGTCGATAATGTTAACGATATAGTTTATCCCCGTTTAAAAACTACAGACATATTGAAAATATCGAAAACATGCAAGACTTGATTCCACCAATATATTATATTCAATAAAATAAAATAAAAATTTGATAAAAAAAAATTCAATGGATTTTACACGTTAGTATCAAGAAATATATGGTGCAAGACGCAGCTAAACCAAGAAAAGTCGTTGAATTTGTTTACGTTATTTTGAAAATTGAAATAAATTAAAAGCAACTTTCACGCATCTCGAAGCTAATTTATTTCGCCATTATTAATTTGGTTGCAAATAACTAATTTTATTGAGACATTAAGGGGGCGTTTGAAGTGCGAGAATTGGCCATGGGAATGGGTTTTTAATTCTCATTCCATTGTTTGGTTCAACCTATATTACCATTGGCATTAGCATTCAATTCCCATCCAAATCTCCCCTTTATTTAACATTGGCATTTGGCATTTGTCTTTGGTATTGGCATTTGTCATTGACATTTAATTAAACCCTCTCCAATTTTGTGCTATTTAGTATTTCTAATAGAAAAAAATAAATATTATGAGTATTTTAGTAGGTTATAATGAACAAGATAAAATTAAAAAATATTTTTTAATTAAAAAAAATATACTTATTTTTTAAATCAAAAATATTTTTTTAAAGAAACTCAATATATTATACATAATTAAATTAAAAAAATATGTTCAATTTTAATTAAAAAACATATACATATTTTTTAAATCAAAAATATCTTTTTAAAGAAACTCAATATATTATACATAATTAAATTAAAAAAATATGTTCAAAATAATACACTAAGTAATTTAGATAAATTTTACTTTATATTACTTTTTTCAAGCTTAATTCCAAATACAACAATTTTCTTTTAGCCATAACTTCTTTGTTTGAACTCCGATTTGGGTGATTCAAGATGTTTTGAAATTCTAATTTCAGGATCTATATAATAGTCACTTCAAAACTTTGAAATGATTAATAAATAAAAGAGTTTATTAACATCAAAATACTAGGTATGATTGACACCGTTAACTCTTTCGGTTATTGATGATTTAGAAGTTTTGAAGTGACCATAGCGTAGAGAGCAAAATGAGGATTCCAAAACATCTTGAATCATTCAAATCGGAGTTCAAACGAAGAAGTTATGATTAAAATAAAATTAATGACATTGAAAGGAAGAGGTCTGATTGAAAAAATTTAGAACCACAAGGGTGTGATTTTCTATTTTCAAACCACGGGGGTGTTAATGCATTTGAAAAAAACCACAGGGGTTTTATTTACATTTTACCCTTTTTTTTAAATAGCACATTTTCACTTTATTTAATTAATAAATTTGTTTTATTATTAAACTCTAAATATTTAATGACAACAATCATTTATTTTTTATCGTTAATTAATATCAATTAATTTATATAATAATATATGATCGTAAGAAATTGATACTTATATATTTCATCAATTTTATTTAATGAAATAATATTTAAAAGGAAATTAAAAAATTCAAACTTATAAATAAATATAGTTGATAATTTTAATTTAATTTAATTCAATATTATTAATTAATTTTTTCAATTTTTTAATTAAATTTTATATAATAATTAAATAAAATAACAAATCATATTTCTTCCTACAAAAACAATAATCATATTCCCATAAACCAAATTTCAGCACAATCCAAACACAGGCATCATATTCCCAGACATTTGAATCACATTCCAGCACACTCCAAACACAGACATCAAATTCCCAGGCTTTTTATTCCATACTACTTATTCCAAGACATCTAATTCCCAGGCATTCAATTCCGATTCCAGCACTTCAAACGCCCCCTAAAGGTCATTTGGTTGTCAGGTTTAGATTGTTAAGCAGAGTGTTATTAAGTAGCAAGTTGTTAACGTTGTATTTAGTTTGTACAAAACAGTGAAACTATTAAGTGTAAAATGTGTTGAAATTGTGTAAATAGATAGGTTTGTTAACTCAAGTTTGTTAAGAGGGGGTTAACAAACACATCATATTGGGTTTTAAAACTGTGAGACAAACACAGGTTAGGGTTATGTAACCCCCAACTAACTATTCAAACCTGGCAACCAAACGGCCACTAAACAAATCACTGCCATTCTAAAAAAAAAAATCACGGTCAACTTGAGTATGATTCAATTAATCAAGCATCTACTCTCTTTTCATGAGATTGACAGTTCAAATGTTTCCTCTTCCAATTTAATGTAATATCTCAAAAAAAAATAATGATGAAAATTCGGTAAAATACTTTTTTAGTCCCTATAGTTTTGTATCGGAAGGTTCTTATCCAAACAACTCCATACCCCAATATTGCCAAAGTAAACTCTATCTCTCTCTTGACTTTAAAAGATTAAAAAACAAAAAACAAAAAAATGAAAAAAAAAAGAAATTTAGGAAAAGAGTGTTGAGAATCCCACATCGGAAAGATGTAGGGAACTTATAACATTTATAAACTCTAAGGGACCACTCCTCTCATTACCAATTGGTTTTGAGATGAATGCTCACATTATTAATATGGTATCAAAGGCCAACAAGCCCAAACGAGCATTCGATCCAAAAATGGGATTCGACCCAAGAATGGTGAGCCCAAAAGAGGCACCATCTTGAGGGGGCATGTTGAGAATCTCACATCGGAAAGATGTAGGGCCCTCATAGGACTACTCCTCTCATTACCAATTGATTTTGAGATGAATGCCCACATTATTAATAAAGAGAAGAAAATAAATATTAAACTAAACCACTCATTTGTAGCCATAGAAAAGATTATTGATAGAGAGAAATAGAAATCACTCTCTTTCCTAAATCTCCTTTTTTTTTCTTACCCCTGGAAAATCAAAATCCCATTTTTTTTCTTCTCCTTTCCACATTTTTTTTTATAATCTTTTCACATATTGATTATTTAGCTTCCATTCATAGCATTCAATTCAATTCGTTTGGTTACGAATAAAATCACTCACCTAGTTCTTGAATTGACAATTGTGCCGGTGGTACAGGAATGGCGGTCAGCAATCTTTTTACCAACTAAAGGACCAAAATTAAACTTTTTCGAAACTACAGGGACTAAAATGTCTTATTTAAAACTACAAGGACCAAATAGAAACTGAATCTAAATTATAGGGGTTAAATTGTTGGATTTTAAATTACAAACACTAAATAGAAACCAAACTCAAACTATAGGGACTAAAAGTGTATTTTACTCATGAAAATTAACATTAATAATTAAATTGAATTCAAAATCAATAAACAAGTTTAAATTATTACAATATTTATTCAAAATTATTAATTAATAAAATGAAATTAATATTGAAATTGATTATATCAAAAAATTGAAATTGAAATATTCATTACAGGATAGCACATCAAATAGCACTAAATATTATTTTAATGTTAATTAATTTAAAATTAATTACGTTCTAATTTAAACTAATTAATTAGGTTTAAAGGATTAATTTATTATACTCCTCTACTATTTACTTTTGGAAACTACTTGCCTACTCACCGATGAGTATGAACTCATATTCACCAGCAACATGACTAATTTTATTGGATCAAATATGAAAGTAGATAATGAATGTATGTGTCTCGTTAAGGAATATATGGCTCCAACAAATATTTTATTCAATAAATAATGACAGCGGAGTATGAGTTCGTACTCAACTGTGAGTATGCAAGTATTCTCTTTTATTGACTTCAGGTTCTCTCATATGCTAAGAATTTGATTGATATTATCAATGGTGATGTTTGTCCTCAATAATTTATGTGTATTTTAGAAGAGACTAGACGTTTTTTGAGGTTATTTATTTTCATTACATTAGTAGGTTAGTAATGGCAAAACCCACTCCCTTGTTCAAAGAAGTTTAACTGTTGATGTAGCTTCTTTTTCTTCTTCTTAATGAAGTTTATCTTAGGAAAAAAAAAAGCGAAAGAGAAAATGCTATTGTTGGAAATAAATCAAAATTTTATCTATTTGAATTATAATAGAAAAAATGGTGTTCAATTTAATTTCTAATCTTAAAAAATGTGAATATTAATTTTTTTTTTTTTTTTTTGTAATTTTCAGAAAAAATATTATGCTCAAAATCAAATTTCGAGGAAGAAAATTTTTTTCACCATTAATTTACACAAATAATAATAATAAATAAGTAAATAGAGAAAATCTTTTCGATTGAACATTATCATATATGAATATGAATATTTTCCAAATATGATTTAATTTATATAAAAAATATGCATTGTCAAGATTTTTTAGTTTTAAAAAAAACTATTTAAGAAAATCAGTTTTGTAAAAAAATAAAAGTTATCTCTAACCAAAATAGTATTCAGAAATCCCCAAACATAACCCCTCTCACATTTTTATTAGAAAAAGAAAAAAATCAATCTTTTAGTCTATGTGGCAAAAATCGATTGGTTAGAAGCATTCTTATCATGTCAATAATAATATATTAAAAAACAAAATCCATAATGTTTGTTATCATGAAATAGTCAAGGTCAACCAACCCAACCCTGATTCTAAATTATCCTTTCAAGTTTTCAACATCATTTACAGCCACACAACTTATCAATAATTCTCATTCAAAATTCAAAATTAAAAAAAAAAAAAAACTATTATTGATTATTTCAAGATTTATACAATATCCTCAAAATTACAAAATTTAATTAAAAAAAAAAGGAAATTACAAGCTCATTTTCCCGGAATCTGCAAGTTTTACCATTCATTCATTCATTCCCCCTTCCAGTTTACAACTTCACATAAGCTGCAAATCCCAAAACAATTTTTATTCCAAATTTCAAAAACTCAAATAAAAGTATAAAACCCCAATTTCCAAATCAAATTATTATTAATTAAAGTAAAAAAAAATCAACAAGTCATAGGAGGAAGATCAGATTCAGAATTTTTACCAGAAGGATTAAATTTCTTGAAAAATCTACTCCCAAACAAGAAGAATCCAAAACAATGTCCTCCGACAGCCGCCAAAAATACTCCAACGTTAAACGACATCACTGCCAGCATCACCAAATAACTCATTACTATCCTTATCGTATGAAGCAATGTCCGAATCAAACCGACGGCGGCGGCGTTGTTCGAATCTTCCTTAATGAATCGAGAATGCGAAAGAAACTCGACGGCGAAAGCGAGGAAAAAAACAAATACCAAAGCCAAAACGTACATGCTTGAACGATTGCCTGGCCAATTATTGAAAAGAATTTCAGCATTTTTCCCCCAGAAAAAAGACATATGCATCATCATGTGGTGGATTTTTGTTCCCGATGAAGGTGGAGGCGTCGCCGTGTGATCGTGATGATGGGTTTCACCGGCGCCGTCGTTCATGGTGGATCTGGAGTGGTTTTGGGGATTGGGGATATGGAGATTTGATTGGTTTTTTTTTTTTTTTTTTTTTTAATAAGAAAGGTAATTTCTGATTTGGAGATTTAATGGATTTTGTTATTTGTTCGTACAATGAATGAGAGAGCGTGAGTAGAAAAGTAGTAACTTTTTTGTACTACTCTAATGGTGAATTTTTTATTCTATGTATTGGCTGTGTATTATACTTTCTATGTATTTCCAATTGGTTTTCAACACGTGTGTGTCGTCAATTGTAATGAATTGTACGTTTCATTTATGAAAGAAGCATTCGATTGGAGGTAGTCACATAGACCCCTATTTCTATTTTTATTAATTATTACTTGATATCCTTTCATGGAAGATAGCTGGTTTAGCTGCTGCCACTACCAAAAAAAAAACTGTCCAATTATGACGGGAAATTTGCGACGTTATAGTTAGTTGTCATAGTTGGGTCGCAAAAAAGTCAACTATATATATTACGACTCCGGAGTCACAAACTTGGCGACTGTGGAGTCAAAATTATGAAAGTTATTTGGGCGACTGGTTAGTCACTGAAATTGCGACGCGGGGGTAGGAGTAACTTAAGAATTATTTGTTATGCTAGAGTCATTGGTGTGACATTACATTTACGACGCTCAAGTCGCATATTATTATTTATTTATTTTATTTAAGAATTATTTTATACGCGGGAGTCGCAAATATTATTATTTGTTTTTTTTTATTATTTTAATAATTAATTTTAAAGTGAATATTATTTTAATTAATTAATATAATAAATGAAATGTATTTTATTATTATTATTAATATTAAAAAAATGGAACATATATATATAATACCAAAATAATTCATATACATCCAAAAAAGTTATGATGCGAAAACTACTGCGGGGTGGGGGAGGGGATGCTGAAGATGAAGGACCTGGGTCACTCGGGCCACGAGGACCGAAAAATGAAGCCAACTCAGCTGCAACCTGAGCTTGGACTTGAGCCTAGACCTGCTTCTGGACAAGTGCAATGACCCGAGCATCGATGGAAGAACGCATCTCATGCACCTCTGACTGGAGCTGCTGAACCTCCTCACTCAGCTAGGGGTGTGCAACAAAACCGAAAAACCGACAAACCGAACCAAACCGATCGGTTTTTGACTTAAATATTTGAACCAATGGTTCTTTTGGTTTGCAATTGTAAAAAACCATATAGATCGGTTTTGGTTCGGTTTTTATATTTAAAATCGAATAAAAACGAACCGAACCATATATATAAATAATCATAAGTATAATAGTTTTTTTTACATCTTCTTCCTTGGTCACTATGCACCTTAATGAATAATTAAAAAAAAACTTCAATCTCTCGATTCACTTTGCAAATTCACCCCTCAATCTTGTAGCTTCCTTCCCCTTTATTTCTTTAACCTTAATTTTAGTGGACAAAAGTTTGAATATTTTAATATTTTCATCTATTTTATCTATGTTTGTTTGTTTAAAGTTTGTTTCACAAAACCGAAAAACCGAACCAATATAAACCGAACCATTGGTTCGGTTCAAGAATCGGATTTCTATTTTTTATTGGACAGTTTGGATCCCTTTTTATCAAAACCGATATGTTCGATTCGGTTCGATAATTAATTATGACAAACCGAACCAAACCGAACCGTGCTCACCCCTACACGCAGCTGCTTTTTAACAGAAGTGTTTCTACGTGCAGCGCTGCTCTTAGGTTGAGGCACGTCTGCGTAAAGACGTCTCTCGTAAGATCCAAGCCCAGGTACAGATCCATCTGGACGAACGCCACCTACCGCTGTCAAGAAAGCTTCTTCCATGTCCTCCTGAGTCGGTTGTGAGTCTTGAGTTGGCAACCGTTGAGATAAAGCGTCGTTAAAACGCGCCTGTTCAATTAAAAAGTAAATAAACACTTAAGTCATAATATTTTATTTACAAACATATAAAATTACAATGTAAGGTAGACAAAACATTACTTAAACCTCTCGGGCCCTATCGTCAAATAGTCTCGTCCTTCTTCGTGTGCAAAACTAAATGCAACTCATCAGGCGAGACAGGACAACCGTGCTTTTGTTCCTAAGAAAAAAATACAAAACAAAACAATTTATATTATTTGAAAATATAGAATTTTTTTTTACATTATGAAAACAAAATAGAGATAGGTAATTTACCAATTGACGATGGTGCTCGTCGTGAGGGCAGGACCCGCCCGTGTGTAGAGAAAAGTTGGCCAAACGGTTAGCCCAGTTCCTCGCTGATAGTTTTTTTGTAGTGTGCTACCAATTAAAGTTGGAAAAATTCCCCGCGGATTAGGGTTAGAGTTGGGGGAAATTTTTCTCGATTTGTTTTAGGTTACTGGGATGAGAATACAATCCTCGCCCTGCCCCCGACCCCAAACCCGATATTTTAATAATATCTTATGTATTTTGTTTACTTTTATCTTTATTTATTGAATATATATATATATATATATATATATATATATATATAGTTATATTATCTAATAAATTATAAAATGTTTAGTATTATGTTTTTTTGTCTTAAAAATGAATATTTTAAATATAAATTTCGTTTTTAAATTCCTTTTTAAATAAGAATTAAAATATAAAACGAGGAATTTTCTCACGGGAAACTTGATCCCTGAACGGGGAATCCTCGAACCCACTCCCAATTTTGATTAGGAGATAATATAGGGTATGAGGATTAAATATCCCCACGAGTTAAGGGATGGGAAGTGCATAGAGTAGTATAATTCAGGAATAATTAGATTACTTTTGAAAGTTTAGACGTACATGTCTAATTCAAATAATATTAAAACTCGCTAAAAAATAGTATTATAACCACTCTCAATCCTCAACATCATCAACAGGCTCGTGGCTCAAATGTCGGCCCGAATTCAGCTCGGACATGGCCCAAGCTTAACCTGAAAGTAAATGTTTGATGACCTGACTCGGCTCGGCTCGTTAAATGTTTGGATCGGATATGAGTCCCTTTTTTTTCTAAACAAACCGACCAGAGCTTGGCCAAAATAAAGCTCGCATTATTTTAAAAAAAATCTATATATATATTAGTTTTTAATTAAAACTTTGTTTTATAAAATTTAACATATATTTGTTTATGTTATTTAAGGGTGTTCATTTTCCTCGCGGTGATCCTGTTCCCCATTTTAGTTTCGGGGACGAAGAGGAAGAATGCAATCATCGACAATTGATTGATTAGAAAGCAGCTGTGGAAAAAGCATGAAACCAAAATTTGAGAGGGACATAGTGTTAGGAATGGTGTCATAAAACTTAAGTTTATTTGTTTAATGTTTCCCGGATATATGTATATATTAATATCAAACATTCAAATAGTAAAACCCTAAATTACTTTTATGAAATCACGACTAAGTATGTGAGTCATACAAGAAGATTAAAGTTGAGATGAGTAACTTAAAGTCTCTTCCGTAAATGGATAACGTTTGAGAACCTTACCATGTTAACTCTGTTGATAGCTGTTCATTTTGTATAGTTTAAAAATGATCTTATCCGAATCATTCATATGGGTGACATGAAAATGGAAGTATCATATGCAATGGAAGTATCATATGCAATGGTGATTGTATAAGATAGGACCAAGTTAATTCGATAAATATCTCTTTTAACCGTGTATTAGAAATAATCGAATATCAAACTAAGTTTATCCAATAGTGATAAATCTCAATCCTGAATGAAATATGAACTCCTATTCATGGAGTTATGTTATTTGATTCACATGGTTGAAAGCGATCTGAATGAATACTCAATACACTTTCGTTTTGAGGACATAACAAAGATAGTAGTTAGGAACACTTTTACACGAGATGAAATTCATAACTTTCTGAAAAATGACGGTATCAGTGCGACACCTAATCATTTTAGGACCTTTAGAAAACTCCCTTGATGTATTGATTTGAGACATGACAAGTGGCGCCCCAACTTCTATCGATCACAAAAGTACTTTATCTCTAGTTTGACTACATATAATGTTCATTAGAGAATCAGCGGGAACACAAGGATAAACAGTAATTACAAATGTAATCCATCTGTGATGATGAGTTTTTCATGTGAAGGATATATCACATATATAATTAAAGATAAACTAAATGAAAATAACTCATCTATAGTGAAAGGAGTTCAGCTATGAATCTATAGTGGAATCATTCATAGTTAGATAATAAGTAATTAAATAATTAGGAGTTAATCACTTAATTGACTAATTATTAAGACCGTGATTTATAAGTCCATCGGGTCCCTATACTTGCCCAAATATCGTAATCGCAAAATCAAGTCATTAGTTTGATCATTGAAGAAATAAACAATTTAAGTAAATTAAGTTACTTAAATAGGCGATATTAATTATTTAAATATTGACTATATTTAAATGGTAATTAAGAGAAACGTTATTAATAGTTTAAATAATGATTTTATTTAAACAGAAAATTAATAATGAAATATTATTAATTGTTTAAATATTGAGTTTATTTAAATGGTAATTAATTATTGAAATACTATTAGTTGGTAAATATTAATTTTTTTAAATATTTTATTTATTTAAATGGAAATTAATAATTAAATTAATAATAAAATACTATCAATTAATTAAATAATGAGTTTATTTAATAGAAATTAATAATTAAAATATTTATAAATAGTATTAATTATTTAAATAATGAATATTATTTAAATAGAAAGATGATATTTAATTGGGAGAAAATATTAATACTATTAATAATTATTTAAACAAAGTATTTTATTTAAATAGTAATTAATAAATAAATTAATATTAAAGTTAATAACTAATTAAGTTGGACTTATTTAATTTTAAGAGAGAATTTCTAACTCAATTGGATTAGTGAACTTAATAAAAAAAAATGGTCCAAATAATTTATTAAATAAATTAGATTTATTAAATAATTTGTATTGATATTTTTGTTTATACGTGTATATTTCAAGAAGATAATTGTTTGAATTATATTATAAAAATATTTACATAGATTATATTTACCCAAGATAAAGCAAAGAAAAATCAATTTTTTTTCCCTTTATCATAAAGCCATTTTCGTCCAAGAAGGGATAAAGGAAATAATCTTTTTTTTTTAAATTTATCTCTATGGAATTTTCCTAATTTGATTAGATATTCCATTAGCCTATAAATAGGAGGTTTGAGTTACTCATAAATCACATCAATTCAATTATTTAGAAATTGAAGTTCTCTATTCTCTTCCTCCCTAGCCTTGCCGATTTTGACTTTATATTTGAGGAAGAAAAATTCTTTTTCTTGTTCCTAAATTTCTTCAAAAGTTCGATATCCCACCATCGGGTTTTGCTTGTTCGATTGGGATATAACGTAGAAGACTCGTTGATAAAGGAACCCTCCAACCAATTTTCCATATTTACTCAATATAAGTAAAAGCCTTTAATTTTTGAAAAACTAGCATGAATTCACATGTTTTTATACAATTTTACATGATATTAAAGTAGACCTGACTCTTCCATGTTAATTAAATAGATTAATTATAACAAACGTCTGTTGCGTTAACTTGTAACAACCTAAAAAAGGGACTTAGAAAGAAGACTCAAGGCAGTTTCAACTATGTGTTTATGCTTTCTCTCAGATCAGCTTCAGGCTCAGCGTGGCGATTTAGAAAGACGTGTTCGAGTATGGATGAACCTGAATGCGGATGCCAGTTGCGGGTCTACTTCACTCCATCCTGATTCAAATCATACGAGCCCTCTTTAGTTTTTTTTTCATTTATGGACAATGATTACATTGTTTTGGAATTTTTTTTTTTGGAAAAACAATATTTGTTTGGATATTTTATATTCATTTTGTTCTTAATTATTATTTTTAAAAAAATATGAATAAATGGCGACGAAATGTGTCTCTATATATTTTATTAAACCATTTTTTAATACTTATTTTAGAGATGCAATTCGTCGCTAAAGTCAATCAGTTGACTTTATTAGAGAATTAATGCGTCTCTATTTTAGAGATGCAATTCGTCTCTAAATATAGAGATAATGAGTCTCTAACATAGAGGCGTAATAAGCCATTTGGTCTCTGTTTTCAACGACTGAGTTCGTCGCTAAATAGTCAATATTTTATTAGCGTCTCATTGTTTTTATGTCGCTATTAGCGAAGAAATATATTGCTATTTTGCTCAAGCGACACCCTTTTTGGCGATCAACTTTTTCGTCGTTACATTCGTCGCTATTTTCAATTAGAGACTCATTTCGTCGTTACACCCAAGACTCCAAATACAGGTTTTCTTGTATGGTATGATGTTTCCACTTGCATCTACATCATGCTAATGATTTGGATCAAATCAGTGAACAACATCAACAATGTTACCAGAATAAGGTTTCCTAACTGTATTTGTTTCTGTAGACTATTTGAGTTACTATCTTGGACTAGATTCACTTTATATCTCATAGTAGCCAAGATTACAGAATTAGTAACTCCGGAATTTTCTATTAATGTTTAAATATTTAGCGAAAACATATAATAAATTGCACAAAATTCACTAAAATAATACTTTTATTTATTCATAAAATATTCTATTACAAATTATGAATTCTAGGGCATAAATCCCAACAGTTTCAACTATATGTTTATGTTTTCTCTCACCAATCCCATTTTGTTCTGGGCTATGGGGTCAATACTTTTGATGCAATATACCAGATGTAGAAAAAAACTAGAAAATGAATTATTCACAAACTCACTCCACCATCACATCTAAACACCTTAATTTTAGATGATAAGTAATTTTCAGCATATGATTTGAACTTAGTAAACACAAATTATACACCAGATTTATCATGTAAAGGAAAAAACCAAGTATAACGAGACATGTCATCAATAAAGGAAACAAAATATCTAAATCCATTAAAAGAAATTGAAGGAGTAGGGCACATATATCACTGTGAACAAGTTCTAATGAATGGTGAGTGATAAATCTAGATAAAGTAAAAGACAATTTAGACTTCTTGCCATGAAGATAGTGAGAGCAAACAGACTTCTCACACTTACTAACAGGAGAAACAGAAATACAAAAATGTTTTAAAATGGAATTAACTACTTGAATGCTAGGATGCCTTAGTTCATCATGCCAGATTACATGTAAAACCTTAGCTCCTAGATGTGCACGAAAACCATCTGGAAGAGGTTGAGATGTTATGGAAAATGGAACAGGATATAAGCCATTGATACTTGGTCCTTTAAAGGTGTTTGGCCTATCTGTCTATCACGAATGGAAAAAGAATCAAAAGTAAAAAACAATTACTGTCTTTACAAAATTGATTGAGAAAGAGAAAATTGGTAGTAATGTCTGGAACTAAAGAAAATTATTTAAAACGAAAGAGAAATTGGAAAGAGTTAAGGATCATGAACCTGTGTGTTACTGGAAGAGTATTTCCATTGCCAACTGAAACATTCTCTTCACTATTATAGTCATTAGTGATTTTCCAAATCAGAAGTTTGGTGCACCACTATACAAAACTAAATCAAATCAGAGGCCTAAGTAGGATCTGCATTGACAGCCATGGAAGGTAGTTGTACAGATGGATGACGACCTTGAACTATAATAGTCGAGATCAATGTGACCAAGTTTATCACATATTTAACAAACAACTTTGAGGGATCCACATTCAGAAGAGTGTAAAGAGAATGATCCTGTGATTTTCAGAGATGATACTTCAGATTCACACTTTGTTAACCATTAAATCAAGAAACTGATCTGGGACATGGAAAAGTTTGGCAAATAGATAATATGCCTAAATAATATATTCAACTTGATACCTCCATAGGACGAAATTAGAAGAATCAAGACGAAAGTGCAAATGTTCGTTAGAAGAAAGATTGGAGAATGATCATTTGAAATGATGATTGAGATGAAGACATCACGGGATTTTCAGAAGAATTAGGTTCATTGTCCTGAGAATTTACAGTAGAATTTTGATATGTTGATTTTTATCATTGTTCTTTCATGTTTAAATCCCCCATTTATTGCTTTTTTCCATAGAGTTTCTAGTATTAATTAACTTGTTTTTCTCTATTTCAGGTGAATCCAAGTCATACGAGGCAAAACGAGACGAAAAAATGATGAAAAATAACATATGTTGAAAAATTGGCCTACCGCCTCGGCGCCCAAGAGCTCACCACCGCGGCGGTGAGTTTGATTACAATTTTCAAGCCAAATTTCCCAAGAGTGGGCTCCGCGGCGACGGATTCGCAAAATCGTGATTTTTTTGTTATCTCACTCACCACCGCGGCGGCAGTGCGATTTTTCATATATATATTTAGTTTAGATTTTTTTAGGTCTTCTTCTTCTTTTTCGACTTTAGACTTTTGCTTAGTGTTTTTCAAGCCATGTCTAGCTAATTTCATCCTTCTAACTAGAGATTGATTCGACGCTTGGTTTGTTTGAATTCGTGAGACCTATTCATTAATTTAGATTTCAATCTTTTTTCTATTCTTGATTTCTTTTTACTTCTCTATTATTGAATTGATGTTTGTGCAAATAGGATCTTTTGTCCAGGTATTATTTTGATAATTAGTCAATTAGAACATTTGAATCCGTAATTGTTTGAATCGTTCTAATCTAAGTGACGAATGGTGTGAATTAATTTAGGAAACTATTTGATTCATATTATGAGAAATCTTGATCTAGTCTAAATAAATCGGTCGTACTGTGTTTATTGTTTAGGATTGATAGTTTTATTTTCTTAATGCTTTTGAAAGGTTTAATCTTATTATCGTATTCTAGGGTTGTCTATCAATTAGGGAATTAGTCATTAGATCGTATCTTGACTATCGACAAATTAAGGAAGAACATAAAAGTTGTTAATTAGGCTTTAATGACTCATGTCAATCTAGAAAAGAATTTGAATGTATATTTTTGTCTATGATCGAATCGAACAAACCATAACGGAGATGATACTTTTAGTTGGAATTTCTCTCATATCAATCTTTATATTTTAAATATTCTTAGTTTTCTTGGTTTAGAAATCTAAAAAACCTCCCTTTTTAATTAGTCAATAACGATAAGTTAATTCTCCAGTCCCTGTGGAATCGACCTTGCTTACCACTGCTATAAGTTAATCTTAGGAAGCGAGTATATTATTTTTGCTGGTTTCGAAAACCATCAAATTTTGATTAGAATTGGGATTTGCCGCCATGGAAAATCGAGAAAGTGAGAGAAGACTGAGAAAGGATCGAAGACGCGGATGCAAGATTGTCAGCTAAAAGAGATAATTCTCATTAATTCTCAACATCTCAAATCCATCATATTTGTATACAATTACATTCTGACTGAATTGTAAAACTGATTCTTAAAAATATAAATGATTTACAAGAATGCCATTAACTACTATAACAGAATATATTAACAGAGTGATCATAATCCATCTTGGAACGACTTATTTTGCAAATATCTAATTTTGATCCAAGTAAGTCTTGAAGAAGCTTCATGAAGGTCGTTGGATTAAACACATTTTGGTTGGTGGATACTGCTTGATCCTAAAGAAAATAATCTTCAACTTTGTTGAAAGAAAATCACTCACATCCCACATCCTTGATTGTTGGAGCAATTTCCCATTTTTCAAGTACTTTGTTAAAGACTTTATCTTATTCATATTTAATTAAACATAAGACAAGAACTATAAAAAAAGCCAACTTGTTCCTTGAATTAGATTAAAAAAAAGCCTTTTGGGTTTCTACTAGGTTTGGGCTCGGGTCGGTCCGGTCCGATCCGGTTTTGATCAATCATTGGACCAAACCAACCACCTCGCTTTTCGAAAACAGTGAACCAAATGATTTACTTTTTTAAGAACCATTCGGTTCGGTTTACACCGGTTTCTTGGTTTAGTTTTTGGTTTTTGACCTCTTGAGCCTTAATTTTTTTAAAAATATGTAAATTTTGGTGCCATATGAAAAATACATTTTAAACAAATGGTTAAAGGCCATTTTACATGAATTTTATGCCTATATTATAAAATAAAATTCAATTTCACACCTATTATAATCAAAGTAAGTTAAAATTAGTTTATTTTTTTTAATATATATGTTAGTCCTTAGTTCGGTTCGGTTAATTAACCTAACCGAGGATATAAAACCAAAAAAACCAAGAACTTTTTTTAATGGAAAACCGAGAAAACCATCCAAACCGAAAAAAACCTACCCAAACCATTCGGTTCTGGTCGGTTTCTTGGTTCTCCAGGTATTTTGCTCAACCTTAGTTTCTACCGTTTATAAGTAAAAATTATATGTACATTTATTACAATGATTTCTATTGTTAGGTTTACTCTCAAAGATTGCAAGATACAAAATTTTGAAGCTTTCTTCATGCCAATCTACTTTTCTTTAACTAGAAAATCTTATCCCATCTGGGTATGTTAAATGTTTATTGTTTAGGTTGATTTCCTTGTCTGAATGTTGTGTTTTAAGATTTTATCTTGCATTTTTGTTATATGGTTTGAGTTATTGTTTTTTAAATTTGGTATTTGGGATTTAAGTAATTCATTTTGAATTACCTCCTCCTCCTCCTCCCCTTTTGATTGTGGATGAAAAAGTGTTTGATCAATTTATGGTGTTTTACTTCTTTTTTGTGTATAAAGTGCTTTTCTTTTGTCATTTCATGAATTGAATTTTTTAGAATTCGTTATAATTCTGTGTTTTTGCTTTGATAAATTGGGAATTTGAGTTGATAAATGGTAATGGGTCGTTGATTGTATATGAATATCATCATTTTTCACTACAAGAATTTCATCTTTTGTATACGGTGACGGTCGTTAAAACCCTTCGCCTTTTAAAAAATATGATGGTTTTTCTTAAAAATGACCCTTGCTACCAGTCACCTTTTTGAAAATGTGATGGTTTTTCCCCAATGTTATGGATGGCAAAATTCCAGCGAGGCGCTGCCCTCGATCCGGGCGGGGAATCCCTGTTAAAACGGGTTTGGGTTAGGGAACGGGGGGAAAATTCCACTGAATTAATTGTTTTCAGGTTCGAGGATGAAAAACACATACCCCGCCCCGCCCTCAAACCTGATTTTTAAATAACTTCATATGGAAAATTAATTTTTACATATGTATTTATAAAATTAATTTTTAACCTAATAAATTATAAAAAGTTAAGCATTATGTTTACTTTTATCTAAAAAAATGTACGTTTTAAACATATAATTAATTTTTTAATTTCATTTTGTAAATAAAATTAAAAGTTTTAAACAGGGAATTTTCCCCCGCGGGTAATCTTACCCCCGAACAGGGAATCCCTAAACCCGCTCCCGATTCTTTACATAGGGGATAGGGGAGAGTATGAGGATTAAACATCCACGCGGGTTAGGGGGCGGGGACTGCATCCCTGACCTCGCCTTGCTGCCATCCCTACCCGATGTTATGTAATGGTTGACTTTTTTGTTTTTTTTTTTTAAAAAGATGCTTTCTAGTTGAACAGATGATAGTTTTTCACCGTCATAAAAATTACTAAATTAGAGAAAAAAATATAATTTAGAAAATAGCCTTGACTGTCAAGCAAGATAGTGAACTGGTGAAGTTGCTTGAGGGTAATAGGGCACTTTTGAATAGTTTTAGTGTTAAAGAGGTGTAAGCATCAGAGATGGAATATTTAATCTAGAAACTTGCTTGAATTATAATGTCAAGCATATGATGGGATATTTCTTTCCTAAAATTTGTTGGAGGGGGATAATGGGTAAGGTGGTGTATCTCGCCACTTATCCGGAGTGGGAGTTGCTGGAGTATCTTTTCATGCTTGGGAGATAACTCATAGCGAAAGGCCTAACATGAGCCAATTATATTCGTGGATTTTGCAAATTGATTTGAGTTTCTAGGTTGAAGCCTTAGTGTTCCAAGCAAGTATTGAACTGCCTATATAATGGGAGTTGAAGATGGTGGATTTATCTCCAAGTGAGAAATTAAGGTAAAATACCATTTTAGTCCCTGAACTTTCACTCAAGTTTCATTTTCGTCCCTAAACTTTCAAAAGTTACATTTTTCGTCCCTGAACTTGACGATTCATTTCGTTTTAGTTCTTTTGTCTGTGTTTTTCCGTCTAGGACACTACTAGAGGGCTTATGTGGCATGTAATTGATGATGCAACATTATGCAAATATACAATAAGATTAAATGACGTGGAAAAATGAATATATAGTGAGGTTTAAGAATGGAATTATGGAGAAAAAGATGAGATTAACTTTACTGTATATATTCATTTTTCCATGGTATTTAACATCACAACATATTTCAATAATGTCACACCATCAATTATATGCCACTTAAGCTCTTCATTAGTGTCCTAGACGGAAAAATAAAGACAGAAGGACCAAGAAATGAATCGTAATGTTCAGGGATGAAAAACGTAACTTTTAAAATGTAGGGACGAAAATGAGACCTAGATGAAAATTCAGGGACAAAAATGATATTTTACTCGATAAATTATTATGGTTTACAGATAAATCATAATAATAAAGCAAATGGACCTTTTAACACAAAAGGCTAAGCCCATTTGTCATCAAAGCCCAATAGCCTTTTGTCTTTTGCTAAGTTTTGTACAGCCCTGTGAATCAAATTTACTTAACTTACACACACATATACATATATGGGGCTCCGTTAGGTATAACTTTCTCTAAAATTGTTTTGAGTTAAACATTTTAAAAGAAATACTAATTAAGTGTTTAAATAGACTCTAAGCAGTTAAACTTTTTGGGTTTTAGGGCTGTTCAATATTAAAAAAAAAATAGAGGTATATTCAATTTTAAAATTCTATTATTTGTCTCAATTATAATCTTCCTTTTTAATAGTGGAACTAGAAGAGTACTAACCGGGTGTAAAATATCACTCAACACGTCGATATTTAAAACTGGGAGAAAGAAATATCTTCTCCCAATTAGTTAAAAATATCAGCGACAAGTGAAATATTTTGTAAATATCTTCGATATTTTACAAATAGTCACTCAAATGTCGACGCGTGTATTAAATTTTTTTCTTTTCTTGGGCCCATAATCTATTTTAAGCCCAATCCTAATTTGAAGGATATTGGTTTAGGCAGGAAACTTTGTTTTATAGTAGTTTATGAAACCATTTTTTTCAAGTATTATCAATGTGGGACAAGGATGAATATCACTTCTCTCTCATTTTACACCCTCCCATCCCACTAGTCTTTAAAAATTATCTTTTCCCTCATTTTTAAAAATTAAATAACATAGATAGTAATATATATATATATATATATATATTATAATATTTATACCTAATGTATTAATTTTATTTAAATATTGATATTAGTATTTTGTCATGAATATCTATAGCTATATTTTTTTATTACACAATTAAACTATTTAAGTGATTTTAAATTTATATTATTTCAATTATCGATGTTTAATATCATTTGTGTATAACTTTATTATATAAGAGATTATGACTTATTTGAGTTACTGTGAAGGTTTCATCGATAAATTCTAAGAATTTATTAAAGTTTCCACCTTTCCGTAATTTTTACAGGAATATCCGTCGACATCGATATTTCCATCGACATTTCTATAAAAATGAACCTAGATATTTTCGTCGACATCGACATCTAACACCTTGGGTACTAATTAGGATTCTATATAAATTTCTGTTGTCGTTATTTCAGTTGTTTTATTATTTATTCTTTGTATTGAACATTTCATCATTCTTAAAAATTTAACAACTTTTCAAATTCCCAACACTGTCGGTGGGTTTGTGAGGAGATTTGTGTCACATGTGAAAATAAAATAATGTCAGGTATCACTTTTGCATGCATGTGAGTGGATTTGCCTCACATCATGGTAGTTGATAATTTATTAATTTCCAACACATGTAACACGACTATTTTCCGTATTCATATCCAAACAAGTAGGATGGAAACTTGTCATAAGAACCCATCTAACATGATCCCACCCTAAAGAATCATTGAAGTTTAGAGGTGAGTTATTTGTAATTTATCTATTGAATTAGAGGTCTAAATCCTATTTTCATGTATGCATTTTTGTATAATTTCAAGTTGTTTTTAAAAAAATTATTATCAGTGACAAGAATTAAGGATCAACACATCCTAGCACAAGGATCCTGAAATTTTATAAAAAATATGATAATTATAGGTTTCATTGATTCCATTAAGTTTATCATATTTTTTTTATAAAATTTCAGGATCTTTGTGCTAGGATGATTATAAAAACCACTGATTTTGATGAGTAAAAATCATCCTAGGATTTAGGGTATCATTCTCTGTCTTTTATACGAGGTTTGTTAATTTAACGATGTTAAAGAAATAGTGTAATTTTATAATAAAACCACGAGGGTATAAATATTCATTTATCGACCATAAAAAGTGTGTTACAGTTAGATTAGACAATGACCACCAAACCTAATAAAAGTAACAAAATTAAGAGATTTTATTACATGGTCCATCTCTTGTGTGAAAAATATAAATATTGGACCACATTTCTTATCACAATCACCACCATACTTTTAACTACAATCCAAAAAACAACAGCCGGCTAGCTTTGTTGTTTCCATATAAATAATACATATAACACAATACAATGCAATGAAAGTCCCATATTTCCTCCATTAAAAACCTCCATTTTTCTGATCTAAATCTGACTTAATCTTCGAGCTCACAGAGAGGGAGATAGAGAGATGGAAACGAAAGAGCGAAAACGGCAACGTTTAGTCCTAATCCCATGTCCGTATCAAGGCCATATAAACCCAATGCTTCAACTAGCTACTTTTCTTTTCAAAAATGGTTTTTCCATCTCCATTTTTCACACACTCTTCAACTCTATAGATCCTTCTCAACACCCGGATTTCGAATTCGTTTGTTTAAAAAACGGATTCTCAAACGGCGACGTCTCGTCTTGGGATTTGGCTACTATATTGTTAGCCATCAATGTGAATTGTAAAGAGAGTATGAAGGAAGAATTGGTTGAAATTATGAGGAAGGGGAGGAGAAGAAGAGATAGGGAGGAGGAGGAATACGGTGAGGTCGTGTGTATTATACATGATGAGCTCATGTATTTTAGTGAAGAAGTAGCCAATCATTTTGGGATACGTAGCATGGTTTTCCGTACAACAAGTGTGGCTACATGTCTTTCTCGTTGTGCTATTATGCAACTGCACGCTGAGGGTCTTTTTCCTTTGCGAGGTATGCTTTTTTTTTTTCTAATATTATAACCCAAATTAATAAAATATTTAGAGAAAATTACATAAACAAGCTTTAAACTAGATGAGAGAGATCTAATGTGAACTTTATAATATGTTAAAATTGGATTAAGAAAATTTTAATTTGATAAATTATTTCTTGAATTTATTAATTTACAATTTTTTATAAAGAAATCTCGAAGAAATTGGGTTTCGAAGAACCTCCATCACATCCCAACTATGTCCTTGACCCCAACCTTAAAAATCCAAGCCGATCTCACGGTGGTGGTGAAAATTATGATTTTTTCTCGGATCTCATCCCTTTACACTCCTATTAGTTTTTGGGATATAATATTAATTTTTAGGGTAAACTGCAAATAACACCCCTGTGGTTTTGGTCAAATTCATGAAAAGTCCTTGTAGTTTAAAAATGTCAAATCACACCCCCGTACTTCCAAATTATATCAATATGACCTCTCCCCTTCAATGGTGTAAATTTTCTTTTAGCCATAACTTTTTCGTTTGAACTCCGATTTTGATGATTCAAGATGTTTTAGAATCCTCATTCCGGGCTCTACTTTATGGTCACTTGAAAACTTCTAAATCATCAGTAAACATCGAGGTGAATTACTGTAATCATACCAAATATTTTGACGATAATAAAACTCTGTTATTTATTGAAAATTTTGAATGTTTGAGATAACCATGACGTAGAGCCCGAAAAGAGTATTCCAAAACATCTTGAATCATCAAAATCGGAGTTCAAACGAAAAAGTTATGACTAAAAGAAAATTTACACCATTGAAGGAGAGGGGTCATATTGATATAATTTGGAAGTACGGGGGTGTGATTTGCCATTTTTAAACTACGTGGACTTTTCATGATTTTGACCGAAACCATAAAGGTGTTATTTGCATTTTACCCTAATTTTTATTGTTATTTTTAAGGGTCTTATTTAAGGAAATTTTTTTATTAAATTAAATCTTTACAGGTCTAATTTTAACACTTTATTATCTTAATTGGTTTATAAATTTAATTATTGATTGATTTTTGAGAAATTTTATGATATTGTTTTAGGAGAATGTTAATTTCACTAGTTTGACTTGATGAATTTTTTTATTAGATGAAATTAAAAGTTTAGGATACATAATTAATGAGCTATACGGTTAAAAAAAAAAAAAACTTTAATTTTTTAAACCAATAATGAATATATATAAAAATGATGAGAATATAATTTTTTTTAATTTTCATTAATAAGTTTGGTAGACTTCAAATTGCATCAATTGAAAGGGTGCATTATTGCAATGATTGAAATATATCGTTAAAACGTGATGAATTATACAACAAACACTTTACCTATTATGTTAAGGGTTTATTTGGTACAACTTCTCTTAAAAATGTTTTGAGTTAAACATTTTAAAAGAAATATTAATTAAGAGTTTCATCTACAAATATTTGAGTATACTAAAAGTTATTTTTGGAGAAAATACTAGATTAGTGATTCTCCCAAAAATGTTCATAAGCAAATATCTCACTTAAAAAACTTATCTAAAGTGTTTTTAGATGAAACTCTTAATTAGTATTTCTGTTTTAAGTGTTTTTAGATGAAACTATTATGATCTAAAAAACAAGAGATATGAAACCGTGTTCCTTTTCGTAAAGTTGAAGATTTCAAACCTCCTTCTCCTCGCTTGATACAATGAATTGTAAATAACAAGAAACAAGAAACGAGATATTGCAATTTTGAGAATGTGAAAAAACGGAATATAATATATAATGTAACAACCTTTAAATATTGAACAAAAATGAAGATGTAATTAATCAAATTTAATTTGACTTTACAGGACCCAATTTGAAGGAAGAGATTCCTCATCTTCATCCTTTGAGATTCAAAGACTTGCCACTTCCAATTACTGCAGATTTCTTCAAATTCAGTCAATTAGTACTTCGCATGTACACCATCACCACATCCGCAGCTGTCATTTGGAACACCATAGATTTGCTTGAAGATTCAGAACTCATTGAAACCAAAAACAAACACTGCAAAATCATTCCCATTTTCCCCATTGGCCCGATCCACAAAATTGCATCAGTCTCTGCTAGTTTGTTAAAAGAAGACTCCCAATGCCTAGCTTGGCTTGACAAACAACCTTCCAACTCAGTCATTTATGTCAGTGTGGGAAGTATAGCTCAATTGACTGAGGAAGAAGTAGAGGAAATGGCTTGGGGGTTGGCTAACAGCCAGCAACCATTCTTATGGGTGATTCGTCCGGGTTCGGTTAGTGGGTCGGATATGCCGTTGGGGTTCCAAGACCGGGTTGAGGATAGAGGGTGCATTGTGGAATGGGCACCTCAAAAGGAAGTGTTGGCACATAGGGCAGTTGGGGGGTTTTGGAGTCATTGTGGGTGGAATTCAACAATGGAGAGTTTGGGTGAAGGGGTTCCAATGATATGTAGGCCCTATTCAGGGGACCAAAGGGTGAATGCTAGGTATATTAGTTATGTTTGGAAGGTTGGATTGGAATTGGAAGGTGGGTTGGAAAGAGAGGAAATAGAGAGAGAAATTAGGATGGTAATGATGGAAGAAGAAGGAAGGAAGATGAGAGAAAGAGCTATGGATTTGAAGGAGAAGATTGGAGCGTGTGTGATGAAGGATGGCTCTTCCAATTGTAACTTGAATGAGCTTGTGGATTTGATCAAATCTTTTTAGTCATAGAGTACTTAAGTCTTGCTTTTGTTTGGCTCTTGTTCTTGTAACTTCAAATAATTAGGCCCTGTTTATTTAACGAGGCCTAAGTCTTTTCGGTCTTTGAAAACTAAAACAATTTGATAGTTTTTTCAATTGTAACTTGAATGAGCTTGTGGTTGTGATTTATATGGATTTGTGATATAAATTTTTAGGTTGAGTTTCTTCATTTTTCGGCGAGAGATTGATAGTTTTTCGGACCACTATTCTACAATCTCACTTCATTTCAATAATATTGGTAAGTTTTTGAATGTAAGCATTGTTGCTATTTTCAGAAACGTCACTATTTTCAGCTAGCGATGTTTTTTTTTTTTGCGATCATCAGAAACGTCGCTATTTTCAACGATAATTTAAATTATCGATGCAATCAAAGTGATTATGTCGCTAATTCCAACATTTCTTATAGTGCTCTAGACTTTGGGCTCGAGAGCTTAGGATCAATCTCCCGCATCTAGATGAGGAGCATACTAGTCCTTCTTATTAGAGCTCTTATTCTTCTTTTCAATTTTAATTAGATTTTGTAATTATTATATTTTATTTATAAAAAAAACATATATTAGCGACAAACTTGATTTGTAACAAAAATTGAACATGAATTAGAGAAACCTTTTTAACTTTTTTTAAAACCCTAACATTCAATCTATGGATTTAGGCTTAATAAAACTTAAATTAGTATGAAAGAATGGTTTATATCAATGGAAAAGCAAAAGAAATGAAGAAATCTAACCTTTTACACCCGGATTAATGCCAAAATCGAAGAAGAAATAGAGGGGGAGAGGGTTTTCTTGAGAGAAAAAGCGAGGAAAGAAAATGAGAAAGGGGAGAAATCTCCCCTTTCTATCCACGGCCTGGGATTTAATCCCAGGCGCTATGCCAGCGAAAGGCATAGCCTATAAGAGGGACGCGTGTATAAGTCACAAGGCCGACGATGGTAGTTAAAAAAAAAAAAACTCTCTAAGTCATCGCCGGCCTTGGGAATTTAAAATTTAAAAAAAAAACTATCTCTAAGTCACAAGGCCGGCAAAATTCGCCGACCTTGGTAATTTAATTAAAAAAAATTATTTTAAGTCACAAGGCCGGCGAATTTCACCAGCCTTGGTAATTTAAATTAAAAATATATATATGTTATAACTCAAAAGCAAGGACGAGGCCAGAAATTTTGTCATGGGGGCAAAAATTTGTCATTAGAAACTATAATTTAGGAAAATGTACAATTTATATCCTTGAACTTAGTAGAATTTATTCATTTAAACCTTAATTTTTAATTTTCATCAATTACAACCCGATAATTATGTAGTTAACAACCTTATAAAAAAAATTATAAAATCACCCAAAAATCGAGAAGTAAAATCATTAAAAAATCCAGTTTTGTAAAACATCTATAACTGAATCACAAAAGGCTCAATCTCTGTCACAATCACACACAAAAATGTTTAAATTCGACACCTAGCTCAAACTAGTCATAAAAATTAAAAATAAAATTAATAATATATTGTAAGCAAGAGAGAAATTAGGATGGTTATGATGGAAGATGAGGGAAGGAAGATGAGGGAAATAGCTATGGATTTGAAGGAGAAGATTGGAGCATGTGTGAGGAAGGATGGCTCTTCCAATGGTAACTTGAATGAGCTTGTGGATTTGATCAAATCTTTTTAGTCTTAGAGGACTTAAATCTTACTTTTGTTGGCTCTCGTTCTTGTAACTTCAAATAATTAGGCCTTGTTTATTTAATGGGACCTAAGTCTTTTCGGTCTTTGAAAACTAAAATAATTCAATAGTTTTTCCAATTGTAACTTGAATGAGCTTGTGGTTGTGATTTATATGGATTTTGTGATCTAAATTTTTAGGTTGAGTTCCTTCATTTTCCAGCGAGAGATTGATAGTTTTTCTGCCCACTATTTTATAATCTCACTTCATTTCACACTACAAAAAAACTGTCAAAATGATACCAGAAATTTGCGACCAAACAAAAGTGGTAGTTTTTTGGTGACCACCTGGTCATTTTTTTGAAGGTTGACTCTAAGTGACCATCTGGTCACTTTTTTTGCGACCAGATTGCGACCAAGAGCAGAAGTAGTCATAAAAAATGGCGCGAAATAAGCGACCAATTGGTCACCTAAAAAAACGACCAACTGGTCGCATTTTTGTGACTACAATATGACTTGGTAGCAAAAAATGGCGCGTAATTTTGGAGGGAAAAAAGCTACCAAGAGGTCACAATTGAAAGTGACTAACTGGTCGCAATTTTTGTGACCATTATTGAGCAGTGGTAGCTTAAAATTGGAGGGAAGAAAGCTACCAAGTGGTCACAATAATAAGTGACTAAATGGTCGCAATTTTGGTGACCTTTGTTGAGCAGTGGTAGCTTAAAATTGGAGGGAAGAAAGCTACCAAGTGGTCACAATTATAAGTGACTAAATGGTAGCAATTTTGGTGACCTTTATTGAGCAGTGGCAGCTTAAAAATTTGTCGGGAATTAAGCTACCACGTGATCACATTAATAAGTGACCAAATGGTCGCAAATGCTGTGATTTTATGTGACCAGTAATATATAAATAATTTGGTAGGATAAAAGCTACCAAGTGGTCACCACAAAAAGTGACCATGAGGTCGTAAATTCTGACTTGATGTGACCCGGGGCAGTGAGGAAAATGGCGGGAAACTACGACCAGATGGTAGCAAAAATACTACCATCTGGTCGCAAATGAGCAGAGGAGTCCATTATAAAAACCCCTCCACCCATTGTTTGATAGCATTAAGAAAAAAGAAAATGAGAGAGTGGATGTATGTTCGTTTGATAAACGGGTATTTGAACAATGAGTTCGTGGCCGGGTTGAACAGTTTGTTGAGTTTTGCATGACAACTGTCTATTATGAAAAGTATGGTGGAAAGCTACGTTGCCCGTGCAGGAAATGCGACAATAGGAGAATCATACCGGTTACAGAGTTAAAGGTGCATCTTTATAGTCGATGGTTTGTGCAGAATTATTATCATTAGGTGTTTCAGGGGGAAACACAGGAAATGTTCGACTCTGCATTACAGGAATCGAGACGATACGAAGGTAGCAGCTCGAATGTAGAGGTTGTTGACGAAGAACGGAATGATGAACAATAGTATAGTCAGATGCAGCAAATGATACTTGATGGTGTGGGGTATGGGGGCAATGAAAATTTCCGTGAAAGTTTAAACGTAGACGAAGATGAACGGGTTGTATAAGAAGAAATGAATCCGGAAGCATGTAAGATGCACGAGATGCTAAAGACAGCAAGCCGACCATTGTACGATGGGTGTGACGTAAGTCAACTTGCTGCTGCTACAGAACTTTTAAATATAAAGGAGCAGTACAACATGCCTGGTAGAGGATTTGATTCGATTGCATCATGGTTTCGTCGATGCGCTCCAGAAAAAAATAATATGCCCCACAGTTTGTATAACACGAAAAAGCTAGTGGAGGGACTTGGATTACCCGTGAAGAAAATAGATTCGTGTCAAAACGGATGCATGATTTACTGGGATGTGGATGAGGACCTGCATCATTGCAAATTCTGTTTTCTTCTAAGATACAAACAAGGGAAACGCAGCCTGATTCCGAACGCCCGCATGTTCTATTTACCGCTGACCTCACGTCTGCAATGGTTGTATGCATCGGATGTGACAGCCTCGCACATGAGATGGCATCACGAGCATTCACAGGATGAAGGTGTTATGAGACATCCCTTAGATGCTGCGGCATGGAAGCATTTAAATAATTGTCATCCGGATTTTGCACAAGATCCGAGAAACGTCAGATTGGGCTTATGCACGGATGTCTTTAACCCGTTCGGGGCATCCGGGGCACAATATTCAGTTTGGCCAGTCATGGTAACCCCGTATAACTTGTCTCCCTCGATGTGCATGCGAGACCCAGAGATTTTTCTAACAGTGATCGTACCTGGGCCGAAAAGTCCAAAACATGAACTGGGTGTGTATTTGCAACCACTTATTGCAGAGTTGAAAAGGTTGTGGACTGACGATGTTATGACATACGACATTTCGAAGAAACAAAATTTCTTGATGCGTGCCGCGTTAATCTCGACGATCAGTGACTTCCCTGCGTATTCAATGTTGTCAGGTATGTTGATCTTTAATTGCTTTCATATACATTTTTGAGTTTGTGTTTTAGCTTTTGTTATTGCTTTCCTTAGTTAGTGTATTTAATTGTATGAACCTCAATCTCCTCCTCTTAAAGGATGGAGTACGGCGGGGACATACGCACGTTCACATTGCATGCTAGACACAGATGCATTTTATCTCAAAACGGTCGGAAAATTTGTTGGTTTGATTGTCACCGTCGATTTTTGCCGGTGAATCACACTTTCCGATCAAACGGCAGTGACTGGAAGAAGGG